>CM057151.1:50274164-50354055 GCA_029962745.1 Echinometra lucunter
TAATAATATGTTTTGTCTACCCAGGATAGCGCTTTAGTACTATGTAATGTTCTCCCAGAGGGCCCTACGGTCATTACCCCCGGCTTTAGCACAGTTGTACCGTGGCGCTCAGTGTATTAAGGAATAAATCCTATACCCTGTACCCAAATATTATTAAAGTATTTGGAATGCCACTTCTTTCTTTAAGATACTGTCTGTGGCCTAATTTATTTTTATATCAAACAGCATCTTTGTTAACTTGACCTTGGGGGGGGGGGGTGCTCCTCTGTAATGCCACTTTCAGTGAGCTTTAAAATATTTGACAGCGTGAAAGGGAGGAGATTACTTGTGCGATTTAATAGCACCTACGCTTGATCTAAGTGCATAATAAACAAAACTAGCGGCTGTTCTTCTAACGAACTGAGATACTATACGCCCTGCGGCAAGGTCAATTATACTGGACTATATACAGGCAGATGAAATCTAGGATAAGCTGGATTATCCAAGCTTTTTCGGTCATCGGATGCAATTTTGCTGAACGATTTATTGGACTATTGTCTTGGAATTAGGGGTATAATTATCAAAATCCAAATCACAACACTATAACAGCAACACCAAGAATTCATCATTGTGCTTCATAACTTTATCTTTAAGCCAGTTTCTTCTCTTTAAATTTGTCCTAATTTTAACTGAAATTAGCACAATCAATATTACTCTTTGGCGAAGGTTAAGTAGATTGAAACTAAAAGTGAGAGGTAGTTGCCTTTTCATATTCTTTGCCTCTTTTGTTTCCTTCCCCCTTCTTCAGACGTCTGAAGTCAGATTGATTTGTGGTTGAAAAGATTCAGTAAAGTTCACGAGGAAATTTAACCCGGTTGAAACAAATAAAGAAATACTGTCATTACAGCCGATCAGAGAGACGAACTGCGTGGATTTTATGTCAATGTGTGGGCGATTGTAGGTGTGTGTATGTGTTTGAAAAGGATGCCATATATGTATCTTTTTTTTTATAACAAAGTATAAGAAGTTAGTCCAAGGGATCGTATTACTTGATACGAGTCACGACAGACGTGACACTGATATGCCAATAATGTTAACAACCTCACCACCACATACCTTATGATATGGAAAATACCCTTTTTTTTCTTTTTTTTTTTTCTTTTTTTGCTAAATGGAGTGTCTTGGCGTATTAGCGAAAATCTATTAAGTAGAAAATATTTCAACCTTTTCACAACGTTGAAAAGTAAAACTATTTTAACTCTATTTAGACCGGATGCGTGTTATCCCTAATTACCTGCTAGTCTCTCTTTCCAGAACAGTTTGTCGTACGAATAACGTCAGTTAGTTCTGGCATTTGTATACGATCCAATTGGACAAAAGCTTAAATTTGGATATAGTTATTTCTTTTCAAAAGGGATACTAATACTAATATTATCAATACTACGACTACTACTACTACTGATGATGACGATGATGATGATGATGATGTTGATAATATTAGTACTAATATTAATACTTAAACTAATGCTAATGGCAATAATCCTAATAATATCAATGAAAATAACAATGATTATCATTATAACTCACCATCATCACCATCATTATCATCATGACATACATTGAGTAGACTGTCCTCCCTGAAATTTTATAGGAATTTTTCCAGCCGGGTTTATATTTTCACCTTTCTTTGTAAGACTAAAAATTATGAACATGTATTTTTGTTTGTTTGTTTTAGGAGAGTAGAATGATTGTATTGAATAAAAGAGAAAGAAGTATTGCTTTTCACCCAAATTCGTTAGTCATGTTCTTAACAGACTCTATTCCAAGAAACCTTAATTAAAAGACATGCTCAGAATGAATCCCCAAATCAAGCGTCATGTGACCGCCAGGCATATC
Organism: Echinometra lucunter; assembly: GCA_029962745.1. NCBI lineage: Eukaryota > Metazoa > Echinodermata > Echinoidea > Camarodonta > Echinometridae > Echinometra > Echinometra lucunter. The sequence goes on from CM057151.1 coordinate 50,276,040, forward strand.
CCATACACCCACACCTACGCACCCACACACACACTCCACACAAATGGCAATGACGGCATTCGCTTCCATTTTCAATCTTCAAGGCCCACTCGACACTTAGCAGCGCAAATGGTATGCAACCCGCGCGCATAATACTCCACACCATAGACTCACACACCCACGCGTACGTACGTAAAAGCGAGTGGAAAAAAAAAAAGGCGGGAAAGGTTTAATACCGGGACAAGATAGCACACCCTACCGGGTAATGTGAGTATCGGGATAGTGTGTCAGACACCTGTTGAAACGTAAGCGACAAGCTACAAAATGAAGGAGTCGTCCTTTCCTCTACATGACATGGTCTCACTACAATGTCATCCGAATCGGTGAGAGAGAGAGAGAGAGAGAGAGAGGAGAGGGAAGGACAAATTATTCCGAAATTTCTCTATGTATCAAAGAGAAAGAAGCAGCGATTTTAGTGTAGTTTTTAATAGATAGAAATAAATCTATGAATTCCAAGTGCGAACTGATTTCATTTAGTGTTAAACTCAATTTTCTGCCTACACTTTCGACCCAGCATATCCATCCAAATTCAAGTCTCTCTATATTTGACGACAGTCATTATCATAAATTAAAAGTTAGCAAAATAATCACGCACACAATCTCCCACACAAACCCCCCTAAACGAAGATGATATATTTGCGTAGGTATCAAGTATGGAAATGACCTTCTCAAATTTTAACTTGGTATACTCATTGCTTCAATATTTGTCGTCCTTAAATGCTGACCAGAGCTTGATCTTGTTTGTCACAGTAGTCATGGTAGTAATTCTGGGATATCCCGGGCGGATGGTCCACCAAGTATAAGAGGAGTTTATTCTTGGAGGGGGAAAAAGATGTTTGCAAAAAATCTCAAGCAAAATGGGGAGGGCATTTTCTTATCTCTGATAAGTATATAATAATAGGCCAAAAAGATTTTCAGATTTATAATTCACGGCATTTCTGGTAGAAATAATTGTAAGATATTTTCATTAGCTCAGAATAATTCATAAATGGTACATGACAAGATGAGCATACGAAGTAAAAAAAAAATCTTGTTCCTGTACACAGAAGGAAAGGCTCAGAACAAGGGGAGAAAACTATTTGAGCTTATTAGATATTGGTATTCATGTATTTCTGTCACTTTTACATATACATTTGACTGTATTTCGACGACATGTTCTGTCATACGTATACAGGTTAAGAATTTAAACTTTGAGGGCATTTTTGATGACTCTTAACAGCAGAATTAAACTAAATGCCGACATACATTTCAGTCTTGCTACATCGCCATTGTTGATATGAGCGCACTAAAGTTTTGTGCAGATTGTCATGTGCAATATGAGTTGTTTGACGTCTGTATAAACCGCCTGATTCGCTCTGTTTAGAAATAGTAAAACAACAACAAAAAAAAATTATCCATTTCCTTCGCATGATGTATTTAAGCATCCTAGAAGTGAGATTGCTACCGTTTGACTTGAGAATATCAATAACTATTAACTATATGAGATGTCATTCTTCCTCTTGGTTACGACGCTTTGGATACCGCAGGATATTTGTATACTTGTTTTATTAAGTTCTTTATAAGTATTTCCCTACTTGCTGATCTTGGATGACCCTTTTTTTTTCAAGGTTCGTGGTAATAACTCTTGATGGAGTTTGCGAGAGGGTTTTCGACTGAAGGCAAGCTAACCTCTGTAAACACGTAGGTTCCTATGATAATATGATTTGAACCCCACACCGTAGTTAAACTCGATCTAAAGTCGGGTTTGGCAAAGTAAATTAGTCATAATTGTACCGTATCTGAACTCTGCAACAGATCTTAATGCTTCTTTCTATATTCTTAATTTGTTTTAAGACTGATGATCATAATCGTTAGATATCGCCGCAAATATAGTGAAAAGGGATGGTTCCTAGACGAATACATCTATGCTACGTAGACAACTGCTCCACTCCGAACAATTATTGTTATCACTGGGGAACTTGCAACTCAGTCAACTGCATACCTAAAAACACGGTTCAAGTACCTTCCTACATTGAAAAACTATTATCAAATTAACATTAGATCAAGAAAAAAGCTTCAACTCTAACGACAAATGCACTAAAAATTTAATTTAACCATTTTCACAAAGATATGATGGTCGCCTTAGTTGTGTCTGTCCCATTTGGTAGTTGTCCTAGGGGTAACCACATGTAATTTTTAGGGGTTAGGCAAAGGTACGAAATCATAGGCATATATCCATCCATTCCCTATCTCAAAAATAACTAAGGCAACTTATGTGAAATTCATACAAAGACCGTATTCAACATTCTGATGATTGAAGACTGTAACATTGACCCCGTGTTTTTGTGCCTTTCGAGATGTTCACAATAACGCTGAGGCAGTTTCCATTGCGGGTTCGCACATTATGAATATTACCATGAGTCGTTGATAGGAGGGCTTTTTTCTTTGAAATGCAATTTCCTCTCAATGCGTTCTTCTCCCATTGGTTTTGTGCAGGGGATGTCTTACACAACAGTGTGATGACGCGATGTTTATAATGAAATTCAAAGGGCCACGTCGTCATTCCCAGTTTATGTCTGTATAATGTCGTCACTTATAAATCTCTATCTTTCCTAAACCCATTTATCTCGATGGCTCTCGACGATAGTAGGGAAGGTCTGGGGAGATGTGTGTATTTGTGATTGAGGGTGGGTGTGAGTTTAGAGATGAGGTGTGTGAGTGGTAAGGATGTGTAGTGGGATGATGTCATGTATGTGTGCTATAGGCTATTAAGCTCGTGATGTAGTACATGTAGAAAGAGGGGAAATGGAACATAGAAACTGCTTAATTGTTCCTTAATTTATCATTGTATTTGTACTTTTCTCTCTCTTTCTTTCTTTCACTGCGCCTTGGGCACTCTGCAGAGTGGATTTGGTGCATTACAAATCTCATCTATTATTATTATTATAATTATTATTATTATTATTATTATTATTATTATTATTATTATTATTATTATCATTATCATTATTATATGGCTCCAACTCTAAGTTCGAATTCTTGATAAAATTCATCTCGTGACGTGCGCAACGCATATTGGTGTAATTATCACCTAAATGAACTATTAGAAAGTCATTCAATGGGAAATATTTTTTTCCCTTTCCGTCTTAGCCTTTTCATGTAGATTTAAATCTATTACATCAATATCTTGTAACCCATCCACATCAGTGGGAGAGTAAAAAGAACAACAGACCATATGGAAAAAATATCGTTACAGCAAACGGCTCTATTCTATCGATAAATTCCATCGGTTATCGATAGGTTTGTAGTGGATTTAGCGGTGTGACTGTGATAGTCTGTGAGAAATTCACTTTTCATCAGCTGAAACTGTATTACTATATGTATTTGCATCTTCTCACTGTGTTTTCCAGGAACCCCCATGTTTGAATGACGTGCAACCCAATCTTGGATCCAGAGCGGAATCCCTATTGTGTCTGCCAATCAGAAATAGCGAAGATGACGTCATTGGTGTGGCGCTCGTTATCAATAAAGTGACAGGGGCAACGTTTTCTCCGGATGATGAAAAGGTAAGGATATTTTCATCTCATTTGGTTTGATTTCATGTGGTTTGTTCAGGAATTTCAGAATTTCTCTAAAAGCTATTATATTTTGAATTTACAGATCAAAAATACAGACATTAAAAGAGTAAAGTGTAATATTATACCACTCAATGTCTAGAGAATTGATAGTGGTTTGCAGTTGAGGCTGCGGCCTTCATATAACGGAATGAATATAGAGTTTATGCAACCGATCCATATACTTGCCATCTACCCCGCAGCCGTCAAGAAAATAACGGACCAACCTTCAACCTCTCCCCTTCCCTTACGTTTTCCCGTGATGTAACGTGACGTATGGGCTGTGTGCTTCGTAAGTGGTGCGTAGTTTACAGAATGAGTACAGTCATATTTATTTTCGTTTATGTAATTATCGTTTACTTGCGGTGATTGCATTGTCCTCAAAACACGTAGCTATTAGACCCATAGCTGCTGCATTCTCGACAGGCTATTCCCTAAACCATCAATTGGACATTGTTAAACGATTTGAATCGCACAATGCTTTAGCATAGTTGAACAGAAACTTTCCTTTGTGTTGGTTCATATTAACCTGTTCTTTCATCCAATGTTTATTCAACCATGAAAAGATGGTCCACAAAATGGTATCAAAATGATCTGAGAGACGTACTCTTTCTAACCGTGTTATCTATAGTAACACTCTAGTTTGTAAATAATGAACATTATACAAATCATGTTGCATTTTTATTGACTGGAAATTTAAATGACATTATCAACCGAACATTGCAAAATGATTTTACTCCTTGCTAGATGGCAATTGACTAAAACCCTATTTTATATGACTAAGACAAAACACAATAAAAACCATTTCAATTTCATCGTTGGATCACGTCAAAAAAGTGCAGTATCCTCCTTCTTCATCTTTATAACACAAGATAAAGAACCCAGGAATGTACTTCGACATGAATACCGCAATATATCCGAAATTACCCTTCTACGAGTGGCCTTTCATTGACGTCTATCAGACATTTCAGTGGAACTTAATCTAAGAATCTAGGCGAGCTTTCTATTTAATGAATATCATGCAGTCCGAAGAAGGCATGCAGATAAGAATTTTCCATGCTGGATTAATCATGGCTGCTCCCCAGCTTTAAGGCTCTGAAGATTAACTGCCTAGAACTAGGACGGGAATGATGGTGTAACAGAGTTACCAAGCCTTTAATGGGCGAGCATAAAACATAAGGGTTCATTCAGTGTCATTTTCGTTGAATTTATATTATAATACCATGTTATAAATGTTCCATTTGTATAACATATGCCTATATATTATATGTGTGTATATATATATATATATATATATATATATACTGAAAGAAATGAAAATGGGAGAATAATAATTGCGTAGCTCCCTCAAAATATATATATATATATATATATATATATATATATATATATATATATATATGTATATGTATATTTTGTGATCAGGTTAACATATACAACAGCTTTGGCAACTGTCGTGGAAATAAATACATGTGAGACAATCGAGAGAATAATAGCGTAGCATGAATCAAAGTTCCCCAGAGCTGTCCTACCATTTTTGGAAATTTTGCAAAGGTTGAAAAAATGTCTCTGCCGGGAATCGGTAGGACAGCTCTGGGGAACTTTGATTCATGCTACGCTATTATTCTCTCGATTGTCTCACACACACACACACACACACACACATATATATATATATATATATATATATATATATATATATATATATATATTGTGATCTTGATTCATGCTTCGCTATTATTCTCTCAATTGATCTCATATCTTAGAAATCTATATTGCTTCTCTTCAGAATTAATAAGCTATATATGTATAGAGAGACAGTGACAGAGAGAGAGAGAGAGAGAGGGGTGAAGGTGAGAGGGGAAAAGAGACTATTAGAAAGGAGACAAAATATCCTGTATGTGAGAGAGAGAGAGAGAGAGAGAGTAAGAGAGACAGACAGAGAGGGGGAGTATGTGACAGAAAGTTGTTGGCCGTGGGGCCCTTTCCATTTTTCCCCGTGTTAATATTCAAATATACAGTTTCTACCAGCTGATCTAAAAATATTTTACCAGACGCCAAATATATCGAACCCACATACCACAGACATGCATTTAATAGTTACCTGCATGGTTGAACTTTATGGTCATATTGGAATTATTCACAGTTGTATTATTAATGGTTCTACCTTGTTTGGAAAATATGACATTTTATTGTTTTAACTCGTCGCGTATTCTATCAGCGTATGACCAACACATGTGGTTACGAAATATCAGTTATGTTTCAGGAGTATGTTACAGCGACCGAAGCGTTTGCGCATCATTAGTTGTGGTTTGTATACAACTACTTTTTGCATGGTGTAGCTTACCGAACAGTGCTTACGTCAGACTTTTTCCCTTTCTTTTTACCCCTTTAATTCAAATGACTCCAGATTCTCAGACTTCACTGCGACACACAGAATGCAGAAGAGCATTGAGCTTGTTATGAATATCTGAGCACTGTTTAAAAAAAAAATCTCTTTGAATCAGTCCTTCCCCGGAAGAGTCCAGTAATAGACATTCCATGTGCAAGGCTTATGATTTACACCATTATTTGTCCATCAAATTTGTAAATAAAAAATTAATCGCTTGGGCAGGCAAAGTATCTGATATTCACGCATGATAAGCCCTCTGACTCACAGTAGGGGAGGGGAGATGTATGTACGTTAGTACGTCATTCTACCTATAAGGTGGGACCATTGTACTCATTAGTCCCCTCCCCCAAGGAGGTTCGCTTGATAGACATGATTAAAACACATGCCGTGTCTTTTTTGAATAGGAACGCATAGCTTATATGAAATTCATAACGTACAGTGTATTATTAAACCCACATATAGCAAAAGTATTACAATTTTATGCTACAAATGAAAAAGAAGGTCTTCAAGTATTCCATTCTGTTTATATTTGATTACTGTTTCAGATAGAAAAGATATTAATTCGTACTTCAAGTAAGAGCAGATTATATCAATAAAAGCTCATAAGGTGTGCGGTAATCATTATACGATAACGTTTGTACCAAATACCAAATTGCACGAAATATTTCTCTACAATAAAGAAATGTTACATTTGTTAATGTGATAAAAGCTGGCTAATGAGATTGTAAATTGAAATATGATCATGATGATCTCTTGTACCTAGCATTTTCTTTGGAATTTTTGGAACTAGACGAATAAACAAAACGGAAAATACTAAAAAGAAAAATCACTTCCTGAGCATCTATTACTTACAAATAGATGTTGGTACAAAATTATGACCGGAGAAGTGTTATTTATGGACACTATAATGTTCTTGGCATCATAAAATCATCAAATATTTTCACTTGTCGACTTTTTTTTTTTTTTTTTTTTTGCGGCGAAACTATATCCCTGTGGTGGAATAAATCGGGTCGTTATTTGATATCAACTTGACATGTTGATATCTGGAAAAATATCAGCCGTCAATGATCATCTCTTAGCCCGACAGCATTAAGATAAACGTTGGTAGAGTAATCGTGAAAAAAAAAGAAAATCGTGGAAAAAATGCTTAATCCATTCAAACGCAATCTTATCCTTTTTCTAGGATACATGTCAGTGGTTTGGCGCCGAAAAGTTTGTGTATTATAATGCGATACTTAGCGTTTTTGTTAGATGCAAAGAACAAAAATAGAGTGAAAACAGAGAAAAGACTGATCGCAATACAATTTAACGATTGGATTTCTCGGCTAGCTGACAGAGACCTTGTGGTAACCCAGTGCACTTTGCGTTTGATATCCATTGTCTAGAGATGCCATCTTAAACGTATCATTTCCAGTTTTGTCAAAGCCGAAGAACCTGTCAGGGTTGTCTCGGATGATCTTATGAGGCGACCGTCTGTGTAGTTCATCTCCAATCCATTGTATCATCTCGTGTATGAGGTTGCATTTTCTCCGAGGTCCGGTCTGATATTATGATTCCTGTCGAATGACATCGATGCTCTCTGGATGTCTGTGGACTTGACAGCCCAGGGACTTAAATCTTCCGTTGGGGAAAATGGCTTCGGAAATGTTCATGAAGAGTTACGGAAGCCCATCTTCTTTCCAAGAAAGGAGATGCCTTGATCTGCTTTTCGATTATAGCCTTTATTACATACTACAGGTTAATGAGATCAGTTTTGCACTCCATTATTACACTTCTTTTAATGCTGTTAGGTGATTCATTGTAGTGCAGTGAAGTGACGGACTTTTTTTGTTTATTTTTTTTCAGACTGCAAATAAAACTGCGATCCCCCACACAACTGGTATTTCACAGTTTTATAAATTTTTTTCAAAGCATGCCAGGTCTACGGTTACATGACAAATGAGTTTGCATGTATGATTTACAAAATATATGCATTTTTTCTGCTTGTTTGGCAGTGAAAATAAAACTACCCATTAACTCGCTACACGTGTTTTTGTATGTGCGCGGATGTCTCTCTGTGTGTGTGTCTCACATAGTAGAAACTTCTTCAACATTGATCACAATGTGACATTTGAAATTGCTATCCTTCCAAAACTTCAGAATGGAACATTCAAGTAATACTCTATTTACCGTATCTCTTATCAATCTAATTGCATTAATAGACATGGAGCACAGCGATTTAATTATTCGGTTTGGACCTCAGCGCTTTAGATTAACCTAAATTGATTTATTATGAATGCGCTCTTATAATCAAATTATCTACGCATGTTTTCTTTCCTCAGTGTAAGAACTAGCTAGATAATATTTGAAAAGGAAACCAACAAACCAACCACAAAGATCAATCGCCATTTCCTTCAATGAGATTAAATCCTCTGTCTGAAATCCAATTAATCTTGGTTTCATTCAAAAACATTATACAGCTGTCCAAATGTGTACAGTTAATTTGGAGGTCACTGGGGTCAGTACTGATATGCCTTTTGTACTTTTTATTTAGTCATAACTCTGGAAGACATTTCCAACTGATATTTCAAGCATAGAAATGCTTGTGTTTTTACGAGAAAAAAAAAACAGCTCACAAGTTTTGGAGCTTATGTTTGATTTAGTATTCATTCTCCTAATTCTCTCCATGCAAGGTTCAGATGCACGCAAGGAAAATTCCTGTAGAAACAGAAGACGATTTTGTCCTTCCACAACCAAATCGTTATGTTGAATCATATGATTCAAAGATAGAGAGATTATAAAAAAAAAAAGGCACGAGGGAAAGAAAGAGAGACGAAGAAAGAGGAGGAGAGACAGAAGGAGGAGAGAAAGCGGAAAGAGATATATATGAAGTTCAGTTGAACTTTTTTTCCTGCGGCCTATTCCCGATACATTTTTGTCGGAATGGCGGGTTAATTTATCGTCTGAGACGCACTCAGTGTCACCGGGCCAGGAAGTCGGACATCAACCAAGATATCGAGTCCTGGGCAGACGAAGGACGCGGCTCTTTCTCATCACAGTATCCTCTTTCCTCCTTAAATTCCCTTTTTATTTCTATTTCTGTATTTCTTCTTGTCCTCATCATGCTCATCTGTTCGCATGCCCAAACCCCTACGATACAAAATGAGCATCAACGGAAAGGTTTTTTGGGAAAGTTCAGGTTATTTTGTTCTGTACGTTATCGCCAACGTGGAAGATTTTTAGGAGAACTTATAAGAATTTTTAACAGTTAATTTGTGATAGTATTTCAGGACCCGAGATCAGTTGTAAACGTTCATTCCAGTTAAAGCTCTTGCTATAGGATGAATACGTGAAAATTATGTTTCTGTATATTAACAATGTCTTAAAATGGACTAGTGACATGAGAATGAAATTTGTAACAAACACACTATCATGAGTAGTTCTTAGTTGGGGAGAGAGTGTGTATTTCCACTTACAAAATAAAACTCGTTTAGAATTTACTTCCCAGTTTGCAAAAAAAAAAAAAAAAAAATCATTTTCCCTATGTTCATTTTGGCGTTTAAATAGTGTTTCTGTATAATGGTCAAAGTTTTGAGTATACCACATTAAAATACTTTTTTTTGCTTAGCTTTTACTAAAATTGCGCAATTTTCATATTCAGTGGTCACGTAGCTGAGGTTAGGTATTTCTAAACCCACTTAGGTATATTTGGACTATCATCCCTTGCGATTCGGAATGTTAATTAAAACATCACCATGCGACATAGTGAATAGAGGGATGTGAGAGTGACAAGAATTATCCCCGAAAGACGTCTTTTAATGCACTTCCAGCCAGTGAAATGACATTCAGTTTGCGACCCTCGCCTTGTAGACCATTTTCAAGTCCAAGTTCATGTCGCCGTCGTGAAAAATAGTCGCACTTGATAATTATCCCGCGCGCTCAGTTTGGACAATATAACCAAAGCATAAGTTTTATTGGACTCTGTACACTGTACATCTGTTGCTAAGCGACACGTCATCGTGACGTCATTGGGGTTGAATTTGACATTTAAGGTCCTCGTTATGTTACACATGGGACCTGTCAGTGGATAATGTCCTCTTGATAACGAATATCTCTAGAAATTACTTCGACAGACTTGATCATCTTCTCTGGCACTAATGGAGCAAGAATTCTGCTCCATGTGGGGTGTTATTTTGATCGATGTGGGGTGTTTTTCGCCGGATGACAAGTCTCCTTCTCCCTTTTCTATTTTGTTATCCTGAATAAAAGTGTCAACTTGGGGATTTGATTTGATATGTAGAACAATGCAGAATTTCGAGAATATCATTTCATCTTTTCAAAATTCTAAAGCATCCAAGTTCTTCTGGTCGAAGCATATAATATGAAACAAAGGTTTGGAGAAATATCACATTTCTTCATTAATTTAAGTTACATTTTCTTTTTTATTTTGCACTTAAGAAATTAATCTGTGAGCCGTATAAAACTCCTTTCATTTCACGTAGGTCTAATTCATTATGATCTTCATGAATTTGCGTGGATTCATGGGGGGGGGGGGGGAGGGGTAACGACCCAAGAATAATTATAGTTGTAATTCGTCAACAGAAATTTTGCTTTGTGTAATGCACTCGGGGGCAGTTTTGTGAGTCAGATTATTGATGGAGAATTCAGCAGTTATGTTATTGTGATCTGCTCAGTAATCTATTGCCCGAGTGAATTCACGAATCGGTGTTAACTCCGTAATGTGAAACAAATATGAAATAAATTCAGATTTATTATTGATTTAAAGCCCTAGGAAATAGTTTGAATTTAGGGTTTAGTCGCCCTTTTCCTCTAAAGAAAGAATGAGATTCTGAATTAAAAGCAGGTCCTTTTTTTATAACAACAACACCTTTCATACAGCAAGAAACCTATCCAACCCCTGTTTAGCGCTTAGCTGTGAAAATGTGAACCACTTGTCCTATCGATCCTACCATGAGCGATCGATAGCGGAAATCAAGTCAGCTGCATTTTATTATCCCGTCGTATTCTCTTCCTCTAAACTTAGCCACGTGTAAATAAAATATAATACCAGCTTTTTCTCGTCCCGTTCAAAGGAGGACGAAATAAACTACCCCTTTTAACAACATGCATGTCTGCTGTAGCCGAAGAGAAGACAAAGAAAATCTAAATTAGCAACGATAGTAAGAGACATATCTTTTGCACGATAACTTCGCACGGTATTGGCGCCAAAAACAACTCGGTTTATAGATTGATTGCATAGTTGTGAATGGATGCAGACGAGGCGCCTCGAAAAACACGTATCTATTTTTGTATATTTCTAAAAACAACTACATCATAAAACATAACAGAAAAGGAAGGGATACATACAAACAATAGATGAGGTCGAATTTCGACCGTGAAATTAAACGAGATGATAACAACTTTGAATAATATACATTGATTGGACCAGGAATTTGTTAACACAATCCCTGAATGGACAAGGCCGCTCTCGAGACTGTTTTCGCGAGACCCAGTTTATCTAGACCCCGATGACGTAACGTCCTCATTGAACATTGAGCTCGTCTCCCCATCTCAGTCTCAGAACTATGGTGGCCCTGAAGTACGATCGACAACAGGTCATGTGCGACGTGAATTTCGCATCCCAGGTCCTGAACTTTGCATCCCAAGTCGTGAAATTCACGACCTGCGATGCGAAATTCATGACCCGTGGCGCAAACTTTGCATCCCAAGTCGTGAAATTCACGACCGCGGTGCGAAATTCAGGACCCGTGGCGCGAACTTTGCATCCCAGTCCTGAATTTCGCACCGTGGGTCGTGAATTTCACGACTTGGGATGCAAAGTTTGCGTCACGGGTCATGAATTTCATGACCTCGGATGCGAAGTTCTGGACCTGGGATGCGAAATTCACGTCGCACATGACCTGTTGTCGAGCGTACTTCAGGGCCACCATACAGAACCCTTGCATGGCAATGACGACGCTGTTGAAACAAGAAAACCATAAATTGTAATAAATATTTTGAGAGTTAATTCTAAAGCAGACTTCATATTACATGGAACAATTATTGTAGGTTTTACAAATCTGTGATATGAATTTTTAGTTGACAGTGTATCCGTTTACATCAAGCTTAGGTTTTATTTCTGAACTACTACATGAAGCGGAGGGCAAGAAAAGAACTGATACATGTATGTACAGCAAGTTGTGTGATTCAGTATTGTAATGTTTAGATTTGGTTATGCATTAAAGTGATTACACAGTGGTAAACATTTTTTTGATATATAATCGAGAATGGAATTATAAGAAGAATAAAATTAGAAATTTGATGATTTTCAATCGAAATCAATGCATTTTGGCTTATTTTCTCATAAAAAGTCAAGAGTTGACCAAAAAAATTGAGGATGGGGTATGACGTCAAAGTGGGTACCCTGCTTCGCGCATTGCAGTTGTGCTACGCGCTAGACTGTACAATATGTATTATACATTGCGCGCATTTTGCTAGAATTGCGCGACATGGTACCCACTTTTACGTCATTTTGACGTCAAAGTGGGTACCCAGTTGAAACTGGGTCTCAGCTGAGGGGTCAAAAATATCCTGAAATCTTACCACATTTTGGGGTTTCCTTGGCAACACGACTTTTTAAAAAACTTTAGACAGATGATTTTCTGCTAATAAAATCACGCTCTTTTAAATGAACTAACATTGTTTCAGCATTGGGTACCCCCTTTAATGCATTTTTCTGTCGTGTATGAAGCGGAAAACATGTACTCGTATAATTCTTATGTGGAGTGTTATTAAAAAGGAATAAAAATGAAATCAAATCATGACTTGCTTGTTTGTTTATTTGTTTGTTTGATTGACTGAACTTATAATAGTATAAGGACGGGGTTTTTTTTTTCGATTAAATTAAACTTGATAAACAAAGCTTGCCCATTACAGCATACACAAACTGCCTTCCTTGGTGCCTCAAATAATTATAGTTTGCTATAATCACCCACCTCGTAGCGGAACAAATGTCCAAGCCAACATATCATATTCTAATAATTCAATATGTTTATGTATAAGGTGTCCTATGTTTACATACATGTGAGAGCTTTAGTGTATTCTTTTTTTGAGCATCAGATAATGGAGCAGCGGCAGGAATGGATCTCTGGGGAAATTCGCCGCGTCATTTCTCCCGATAAATAACCGAATGATTGATTCTCAGTTCCACGAGAAGAGACGCCAGCAGAAATGGCGGAGGCAGAGAGGAGGAAAGAGAGAGAGAGAGAGAGAGAGAGAGAGAGAGTTTTGCACGATGTCCAAGAAAAAAATAATGTTGAGTAGAGGAGGGATGTATGTACAGGAGTGTATAAGATGTGGTAGAATTAAGAATGTCCCCCATCTTCTCCCTCTCTTCTGGGAATCTATGATCTATTGTACAGTGTATGTAAGCTGATGTGAATTAGAGAGAAGTCCATCCAAAGGATTTCGGTATTATGTATTAAAAGAGGAGCCTTCCTCCTCCTCCGTGGTTATTTCACTGTGCAAATAAGCTGTTGTGTATTTGGGGGAAGGGATTTTTCCTCAGCCCGCAAACACACACGCACACCCTCCCCGACATACTTCGTCGTGCTTTTTTTTTTTAATAATGAAAATGCACATTCTAGTGACTGATTTCTTTTCCTCTCCCGTATAACAGTAACCTTATGCGAACTCCGAGAGATATACCCCTGAACAATAACAGCTTGGACAACTTACCACTGGGGCACTTACCCTCGGAAAATTCGCTTGTTCTATTTATGTTGTGAATTACACGTTATTTTCCACACAACAACGAAACTTCTTCCCGGTGGTTAAGACAACATTTAATTCATTTCATTTATTTCCACAATAACAGTACATAAAATTTTAGAGAGAATTTTACATTTCAAGCATTATGGTCACGGAGAACCAACAATTGAGAATGATTCAAAATTTAGACATAAATTCAGTATGTGCATGTATATCAATAGCATACTGAATTGATGTCCACATTTGGTATGTAACTGATATACACATTGAATTTATGTCCAAATCCAGTATGTATATCTATTACATACTGAATTTGCAAATAAATTCAGTATGTATATCAATTACATGGAACTATATAAATAAATCCTCGCTTTATTTTGGAGAAAACCTTATTCATATCCTTTATAACAAGCTATGTTCATGATGTTTGCAATTATCTGATGGATCCACATTCTACAAGCCCTATTTTTTAGTGGATCCCTCCATTTACACACGTTTTCTTCAAAAATCAACCAAACATACAGGTTATACTGTATACTGTTGCATATTTATGAATATCATTTGTTTTATAATTTAAGTAATATAAAATCTATCATACTGTTATACAATGATTTATATGTTTGATTTCTTTTCAAAAGTGTTATGAATCGTTTTGTTGGAAATGGAAATAAATTGAAATTGAACTGAACTGAACTGAACTGAACTGAACTGAACTGAACTGAACTGAACTGAAGCAAAGCTTGTAAATCAGGTTTCCAAACATAAATATCACAGTATCATTTGATAATGATTTCAAAACGACATATAGGGATAAACGACGTACGATAAAAGATCACATTGAATGGGAAAAATGCTTCAAGACAAACACAAGCACACAAAATTGGACATTCAACTTTATGATTTCAAAGGTATTTTTTCTTCATCTAAAAAATATTTTCTTTTTTTTTTTCAGCTCTTGGAGACGTACCTGACGTTTTGTGGAATTGGAATCAGCAATGCAACGCTCTTTGACACGTACATGAAGGAATACGACAGAAATAGGGTAAGAAAGCAAATCAAAGAAAATATACTTTTTAAATGTTAGAATTAAATTCCTCGTTATCCTTTTAAAGTGATGAGATACCTGTTCTAACTTATTAAGCTTAATTTTGTGTCTATACTTTTTCCTTCACTTCAGGTAAGGCGTGGTTAAGTCTGATTTCGAACCGTTTCCTTGTTTTGGTTCAACTTACTGCACTTTCATTATGTACAAGGGGAAAAAGTGTGAACGCACCGTAAAAACTACCCCACGTGACAAATAGGGGCCATGCATCCGCAGGCAATGCTGTGTTTTCGCTGACCCCTTTCCCTTACTCGAATCCACGATTGATTAGGGTCAATCGAAGAGGTTTATGCTAAATACTATAACGAGGAGGAAATAGAACGGCAATGGTTTATTTAAGGTAATGGATATGCCGTGTGTCCGCTGTGGAGCTTCAATTATAGAATGGTCATATGATTTCATAATTAATGTTTTGTAAGGCACTTTGATTCGAAACCCAAAATCCTTTCGAGATAATGCACAATGCGAAGAGAAACATCAAAGTAACTATATCACTCCTGCAGCAACGTTGTTTAGCCTCGCTATCAAAGGACTTATCTTTGCGTCGGCCATCTTTATTAGATGTTATTCTTAATTTTCATTTTAACTGTCAGATTAACAGCGATTGGAATAAAAGAAGATTAACATCTTGATGTGCGCCTTTCTAACTGGTAACCTAGGATCTTCTCGTCTGGAACGACGGTGAAATCCGAAACAGTGTACAACCTTTTCAAAGTGTCATTTTCATATGTTCTCTTATTAAGGGAGGTAATCTGATTCAGAATTCAAAGTCATTCCATTTTACGCAGATGGGAGAATAAATGCCCAAAGAACAATTTATTATTATTATTATTATTTTTTTTTTTTTTTACTAATAACTGGGTTTATTTACCCAGGGAAGCCACATCACTGCTCTTCCTGCGGGCCCAGCAATACCAGATACCCATTTAATACACCTGGGTCGAGAGGGACACGTGTGAGCAAAACACCATGTCCAAGGATGTAAGCACCCAGGGCCTCTTGCGTGACAGTCAAAGAGCCTTTACCACTATGCTACAGTGCTAATAACAGTCCCAATCTACTGGAAATCTGATATGTATACTAGTCATTTCGACAACTTTTTTTTGTGTGTGTGTGTGAAACATTGACCTTCAAATTCACGTAGCCTCATATTGACTAAATAGGGGCTTTTAAATAATTCATATTAAGCTTCCGTACATTCTGTGAATCGGCAACAGGCACATTTATCACTTAGTGGTATTTTCAATTGTCTAATTATATTATATTCTGCACAAAATTGGATGGAATTTGTTTAAATGGATTACATGTCTCAAGTGCATTTTGTTGATAACGAGATCAATTTTCCTTTCTTGGAAGGGGAAATTGTGAGCAATGATTCAATCCCCTAAATTACGGGGTGCTCTGATTGAAATTAATGGCTCACAGCAGTTCAGATCTACAGTAGTTGGCGATTTACAACATACTGTGTAGAAAGTACATTATAAAGTTGATATGCCACATTGTCCGATTAACATAAAGATATAAATAATTAAAAGCAAAGGCAATTTTTGAAAAATACATTAGTAAATTGCGTCTGGATTAGGCTTAAATAAAACATGTGAAACGAGTTGGAAATGGTGGAGACTGTGTAAGAACTAGAAGAAAGCAAGAGAAAGGAAACCGTAATAGAGGGATGCTAGTGGGTACGGACATGGTACATAATGAAACTGAGGAGAGACAGAATGGTATCATGGTGAAAAATAGAAGGACTTGATTTGGGGTAACAAATTTAATATAGGAGATTAGCGGAGCACAGTAAAGTAACATTAATAGAGCATGCTTGTCTGGTAGATCAAGCCAGAAAAGATCGGGAACTTCCTAGAAGACCAACAGCCTACAATACCGACAATGTTGATCTCACGAATCTTCTTAAAAGCTGTCAGAAGGCCCATAGCTATCGTACGCATCATGCGCAGTGGTACTATAGATTAAGTTGACCGGCGGGGACAGAATTAAACATTGAAACACTCTATATTTCTAGCAGAATGCTAAAGGATAATGTAGGTCAGACTGGATAGAGAGTAAGATCTTGGTAGAAACGTTAGAAAGAAGTGAAATGTCAGCGAAATGAAGAAGATAGAAAGTAGAATCCGAAGAATGTATGAATCGTATAGCTGCGGTGTACTACTGTGATATATATCTAAAGGCTTCAACCCTCCATGGCACCCCTCAGCTGGCTCGCTCAAGGGATGCATGATGAAATTCGAGTACAGTAGCATTTCCTGCTCTCGGTTCAGGTTTAGAACGTTTCACGCTCCCGGGCTTTTCTCTCTTCATCTTCTAGGGGGTGAGAACGCCGTGAACCCTCTGGGAGTCATTCCAGGAATACACAATCTACTCCTATTCTGAAAGGAAAATAGCCCTTCGACGAATATTTAATTGGAATATTTGTTTCAATAATTCTTGTCTTTTAATGATTGATTCAAAGCTGTTCATGTTTTATCATAAATATATTTCAATAGAGACTTAGTTGAAAACTATACAATTTCTGTTTTTTTTTTAAAGAGGTCACGAAATTAATGAGTGCAGGAATTATTCCTGGCAATTTAACATGATTCATTCTGTCTTTAGTAAGAAAGTAACAATAGATCTAGTTAACAACCTCCAATAAATTTCGTAGGTACCCTTTACATTAATCTGGATTTTACCGTCCTGTGTTAATATAGAAAGCAAATGCCGGATTTAATTAGCCTGCACTGTCTTAAGCACATAAAAACAGCCTCATAAGACATTTTAACAACTATCTTAGAACACTGCTATCGATTCAATTAATGGTTTTATTTCAAACAAATGTGATATCATAAAACCATGCACATATTATTACCATTGAGCTATTAGGAGAATGATTAATTATACCTTTTGCGAGCCATTTTCCCTCACAGGGTAAGGGTCGATGTACGACGGATACCAGCTAGCTTTTACGATCCTCCATTTGGTGCATTGATTAATTAGTATACCCTTAAAAGAAATTGGAGACCCATTTGTCTACAAAATCGTTAAATGTTACTTTTTGTATTTCTTCGGGGCGTGCGTGTAACATATCAACGATTTTGTTGGGTGTGTGCGTGTGAGTGCGGGTGAGGGTGTGTGTGTGTGTGTGTGTGTGTGTGTGTGTGTGTAAGTGAGATAAGAGAATGAACGAATCACTTCGCTGCTCTCCATGAGTTTACACTTCTTAGTCTTACAAACCAAAGTTGTTTGGTCAAGCCGTTCTTTGTAACGAATATATTAATCTGTTTACACGTCGCAATTTTCTCTTAACCAGAAACTCTTGGAAGTTGCCCACGATTTGTTTGAGGAGCAGACCAGTTTGGACAACGTTGTTCAGAAAACGATGCAACGAGCCCAGTCATTACTGAAATGTGAACGCTGCTCGGTAATGATCATCAAGGATCCGTCAGCAGAGGTGAGTTAACAAGTTGGGATCGTTACCCAACTGGCAAAAAGAGCACATTGGTACATTTAAAAAATCATTTCCTCTCCACTCCCAAAACGGGGGTTGTATAACACGATCGGGAATGCATAACATTGGCAAAGAGGCAGAAGAAATTCGCATTTCTTTCTATTTCTTCACTGTATTTCTTTCCTTCTTTTCCCCCTTTTTGGGGGATATACGTTGATTTCATTCATCCACATGACTTTTCAACCTTTCGAAAATTCATGTATTAGTGGGTAAGCACTTTTCTTTTGACACAAACCGTATGCTAATGTAAGCAGAGCAGCTCAGCTAAAAATGAAATACGTTGTTACAGCTCGTATTAACAATTCAGTCTGCAATGCTGATATTGCAGTGTTTCTATTTAGAGAAATTTGATGCTTCCTGAGTATGTTCAAAATGGCTCCGGTCGGTGGATAAGTGTCACTTAAAATGGCGTCACATGCGCTCAAATTTAAGGCTTCCCGCCTAGCATTTCATACGGCCATCGTCTGCTATTTCGGTGCGCGTGTGTTAAATGTAGCGATGAGAGCGGTCTGAATAACAAGTTAATAAACTACTTAGATGTCGTGTGTCCCTCTCTACTGTTCGTAATAAAAGTAGCTATGATTTGCGGGTATTGCAGCTTGTTACAGAAAGAGCCAGTCAAATCATATACCATAAGTATTTTGTTTCTTATTCCACATCTCCGTTTAAGCAGGAAGATGATGGGTGCCCGGGTAGAAGGGCAGGAATTTGGGGTAGAAATTTCAATTTCGGGATTTTCTCATAGAACAATTGAGCATTGTTTACTCTTCTGATACCCCTCTTCACCCTCAATTCGACGTCATGACGTAATTAGCCAATAATAAAACGATGGGGACACATTGCTTCCAGACCTCTTCTCAACAGAAGGACGTCTCCTCGCACAGCGCGCTTTCGCGGGCATGACCAATTCGCGTTCGCGCCCTTCTCGTTGGTTGGTTGGTTGGTTTTTTTAGTTTAGAGGCGCCTATCACTTCTAAATTAGAATATTTGCGCCTGTATTCGTACTGACAATTTGAAGTCATTTTGGTTCATTAATATTTTCTTGGGGGGGGGGGGATTTTGGGGAGTAAGGTCAGGTCCTCTCGTGGAAACTCGATTTATGCATTTACGGTTTTTTTTTGCTCCCGGCAGAAATTCGCGAAGGATAATAATGTTAACGACTGAAAAATCCTTCCAGTATTTAAAAGAAATTACAGGATATGCCGTATCATTATTGAGGAACAAACTTTGCTTAATATGAAATTTTGACAATTACGGCGGAAGAAATCATACATTGGCTAAAGGCTGAAAAAAAAGTCAAAGCAGCATTCGGTTAATCTCGGAAAGGTACATTTTATGCACGAGCTCGTGCGTTCGCGTCATTCTGCAGGGCCTTCGACGAGGATAAGGACAAAATAATCCTGTAAATTGAATGATGAGGTTTAGCATGGATCGCTGAGTACTTCTACCCTCTCTAAAAATGCGACATTTGGAGTAAAAAATGAAGGACGTTCGAAAAATGCTTCCTAGAAAACAGGAACTAATGCTAGATTTGTTATAATGCCAAACGTTGATTTGTGCTCTGGATAAGATTATATTTGATATAAAAATACGATAGGCAAAAGCCCGTGGGCGTTTACATGAAAAATGTATTGTTATGATCTCATGATTATCATAAAACAGAATTAAGAAGGTCTCTCGACCTTGTCTATTGTTGAATAATAATAGAGGCTTACGGTGGTCCTTTTCCCTTTTTGTACTAAAAAATTAAGTACCGGGTAAGGGAATGGGTCATAAAGCAGCAAAGAGATGACAGCAATTGCTAAAAATCAATCGTAGCTTTTCAAATACAGTGATCATAAAAGGAAAATATATTAGTTTACAATAGTTTACAATATAGCATTGACTTTAGTGTTGCGTGGGATAAGACCCGTTGAACAGCCACTGGCTGATTGTAAACTCCATGAATAACTAATTAAGAATGGATTAATTAGAAGTAAAAAGTTTATGAGTCCTTGCAGGTTCTCTTTTTCCAATGGATGTAGGCGACATGTTTTACCCGGTAATGTAATCTTGAATGCTTAACGTGCCGGTATATGGGCTATGATCATGGTATAGGAAATGCATCGAAATGGATTTGCACACAGACAGTGTTAATACCCTTCTCTCTCCCCTCCCTCCTCTCTCTCTCTCTCTCTCTCTCTCTCTCTCTCTCTCTCTCTCTCTCTCTCTCTCTCTCTCTCTCTCTCTCTCTCTCATATTTATTTTTCTTTCGTAGGCCATCTGCTTTCCACTATGCATTGTCCACTATTCGTTGTATGATCAATTTATATATGATTAGGACGTCAATTCAAGCTTTGCCTATGACGATCCCTTTTTCTATGTATGCTTTTATGTGATTATACATTGTCATGTTGAAAGATTGTTATAATTTGTAATGTATATGGAAATAAATGAATATCAAATCAACTCAAATTAAATCAAATTATTATACAAACGATGATCATGATACTGACTTTTGGACGGAAGGACCGCTACATATTCAACGAATACTGAACAAGATTTCCTTGAATCTTCTCTCCCCCTTTTTTTGAGAGGGGGGGGGGGGGGGGTACGTCAAGTTGCACATTACACGCATGGCGCCTAACATGGATTACTCTTCCATTCTTATCCGTCATCACTGTGAACATCATCCACTCATGTCACTGTGACTGTGAGAGCTCCCTACCCACTCCCCACCACTGAAACATCTTTCTCCAACAAGTGGACATCATTCTCCAACAAGTGCCGCTCTAATAATGAATGTTTACCTTCTCTTAACTATTTATGCAGCGTCAGGAGAGCTCGTCTCCTAGTAATCATTCCCGAAGGCCCTGTGGGAAAATTTAATTCAATAATATTTCACCTGAGCGCAGAACGTTTAGGTTATCGTAAATCTACCCGGTCCCTCCGATCGCGAAAGAAAAGACGGCGATGATGATAATACATCAGTATGCCTGGCCACTCTCTCCAAACCAATATGCAGACCTAGATTTGAAGTGCCTTACCTTTTCTGATCAAAACTCAACAAGTGGTGGGCAAACATTCAACGTGCTGCCGATGTAATGGAGATCATTCCCACTCGCCGTTTGGCGCTTTGTCTCCTGCTCTGCCCGTCTTCTGCTTGTTGAGCTTGTTTAAAAAAAAGGTATTTGGAGGCATAGATGTGCAAAGACAAGAAATACGATGACAATGATTTCGTTTGCGAGGTTGTAAAATAAATACGCGAAAACAGTATGTCCCACTGGAGGATAAGGAGGTTGAAATATGGAACATATTGATACGCAGTAGAACTGTAACGAATAAAAGAAATCGGGGCTCCCCCTCGAACAGTTTAAGAAAACAGAGCAAATATTCTGAATATATCTCAGCAATCACAAAACCTTTCCATAATGTATTGCTTTAAGTTTTTTGTTTTGAATTCACAGGGAACCTTCTTTCAAGATCAAACGAGTAATCTAAGTAACCCGCGTTTTATAAGCATCGTAGATTATCATCATGATTACTTTAAGATTGTTGTGATGAATTTTCGCCGATGAAGACGCTGTGAGTTTAAGCAAGAAGACATTCGAGGGTTGAGTGCAACAAAGGGCTACCTGCATTTTTGGCACTTTTGATAAATCTTGAAATGAAGATTTGTTGCACCGACATACTGCAGTTTTAAGCAGATAGCCATATCTGTTTTGGGTTATACCCAGCTGTAGCAAAGTTTGCAGTAGAAACCATTTTTACCAATGGGTTCCTGGTCTGTACTGTATCATTTTAATTTCGAAATCTTATTTTGAGACAAAAAATGCAGATAGCCCTTTGTTGCACTAAACCCTCGATTTATTTCGTTCAGGGAAATTTTGGAGTAGCTTATGAGGTAATTCGATAAGTAAATGATTTTGAGCATCTCTTACAATTTTAAGATGATAACAGTTTGGAAAATGAGGCTTACTGGACAATGTAAATAAACATATCGAAAGGATTTGATTTAAATTCATTTCTTATAAGAAAAATATTCTACTTTTCATCTGTGGAAGGTTGATTATGCTTTCCATTGAATATCAAAATTTGTTTATGATTCCCGACCGATAAAAACTTGAGGGAAATGAGGTCGTGATTATTCAAGCATTGCGAACTCTCCAGAAACACAAAACAAAGAGCATTGTAAAGATTTCCATCTCATTGGAGATAATCCCTGAATAAGCAAATCCTTTAATACATTTTGGAATACCCATCTATGGCATAACTGCGTTTATTAGAAAGGATTCTGATTTGTAGTCTTGCGTGGGAAATGTGTATGGAATATGAAGACTGCTAATTTGATTATGCATAATCCACCAAATTTCAATGTGTCAGACGATAATGATTATTCATCACTCTTGTTTGTAAAAGAGTAATCATTGTTCCCAAAGAGATAAAGAAAAAGACTTGAATCAAAAATAAATTTGGTGGAGCATTAGAGTTTCAGGATTGTAAATCTAAATAGAGTAGTACCCTGCATTTTCTGAGGAGAATTGTTGAAGGAGTATTCATCTTAATTAGATGTTATTTTCTTTAATCAGAATGAGAAAGCATTTTCTTTAATCAAAATGAGAAAGCCCTTCGGTAAAAACTGTGATCAGGTGAAAACTCTCATTCGTTCGTTGAATTGTTCTTTAAAGCTATTGCTGTTGGAAAATGTAGATATGGTTGAAGAAAAGGTTTCTAAGGGGAGGGAAGTAAACACCGTCCGGCTTGTAACCACTTCTCCCAATCACCTGCATTCGTATTTCAACTTCTTACTTTTTTGTCTACTGCCTCCATGCATGACGCAAACCAACACAAACAGACCAAAAAATTCTCTTAAAGTTCTCCCTTTCTCACTTCCCCTCTTTCCCAGTCGCTATCTCTATAAACACTTAAAAAAAAAAAACAACACATGCACACGTTGGTATCAATATGCATATAGCACATCACTTTATTTGAAAGACGATAAAACAGCAATGTAGATAAAATGCCTTGCTGAAGGGCATAAGTGCCGTGCCGGGGATCGATCCCCGTACTTCCGCGTGTCCAGCCAAGCCCCTTAAACCACTCAACTACGACAACTCTACAGTGAGGTGCCGTATGGGTAACACACCAAGTTACCCACACGCCCACACACCCACACACACGCCCACACACTCACCCTTTTTTCTATTACACATTCAGTGGCCACACCCTCTTTGATGCATGGCGATTTGTGTTGGGTGAAGGTAAAACAACCTACAGAACTAAACAAAATAATGTTCACTAATGTGTATAATTATGTGATAGGTTTTTTAAATCTTTGTAAGTGTTTTAATGAATCATTATTTATGATAAATTATACATTGACTTGTGGGGGGGGGGGTTCTTCTATTGAGGGGTTTGCAAAATACAAGCCTGGCTTTTGAGCACTCCCCTCCATTTTCAACATTTATTTATATACTTAATTTGGAAAATTATTCCTTCTTTATGTATTGTGATGATGATGTAATTATTTCTTTGTATATAATTATGTAAGTTGAAAATGGGGAAAAAATAAAATAAATGAAATGAAATATGTATCTGTGAGTTCTATTCGGCAAGCCAAACCTAGTCATTTGTTTCATGATTCTATAATTTTTAATGCTAAATCCCTCTAAGCCATATGCTGAAATTTTATTTTTAATGATGAATTTGCCGCCATCAAAAATGTTGTTAGCAGTATACACATACCAGTGGATTATAGAAGATTTTAGGGGACGCGTTATGAAGACTAAACAAATTAATGAAATTTTCATCTGGAAAATGATTTTGAAAGCCTTTCTGGATTTTATCTGTATTTCAAATCAAAGAATTCTGCAGCCTGTAAACCAAGTTCTACTACATTCATACAAAAAAAAAAGAGACTATGATTACGATCGCTTGCATTTATGCATGAAATCGTATTTGCCCTGTGGCTTTGTCCGACTTTATCTTACATGAATTTTGTTTCAGATGAAATTTACCTTAATAAAAACTGAGTGCATGTATAGTCATGTCAAAGACAGACTGATGTTTTATGTTGATTTTTAAACGCTTTGTTGATATTTTGTTGATACGGCTTATATGAATTCAGAGGACACTAGACAAATCAATGCTAATGTGCAAATGCCTTCATGTCAAGATGAACGAAAGCAGTATCTCAGATTTTCATCAAAGTGCTTATCAAGTCTTGTTCATTACTTTTTCCATTGTGATATTTTATGAGGGTAAAAGCAGAAAAATAATAGAAAGACCAAATTCTTCGAAAGAGGAAATTTTATGTATTCACTTGTTAGAAATAAAAAATTCGAGGCGGTAACAGATTATGACGCATGAAAATATTGACCTGCTTTAAGAGACATCTAAGGGAGCTATTATTTCTATCAACCTATGCAATCATGATCTACGAACTGCGCGTTTTAACTACGAATCCAGGGAAAGGATATTATAATCCTATCAATAACATGGGATCTTCCCTCTCATGAAGGCAAATCCACATTTGGATTACAGCAGTAACTGCATGCTGGCAGTATGCTAGAGTTTCCTTTCATTAATGTGCTCCTGCATTCATTACCGTAGATATATTGAGGCTAAGTAGGGAAAAGGCCATTGGCCTTTAGTGCCCCCTTTAGGCATGCATTTTCATGAACTCGGCCTTTTTCCCCCTTGTGCATGCAAATTCTTCGCAAAATGCACATTAATATATTCACTGATAAACGTAAATATATTGATTTGCATACTCCACTGATTTAATTTGGCAAACTATTTCTTCACTTTCGACCCACACTTTACCAATTAATGCCCAGTTATGGACATAAATCGACCTCAAACGTAATGTACTTTATATTTTGTCCGATGAATGATCAGGTATATGGCTTTTAGTTTCACCAGAAATTACAATAAAAATTTTGATGTGCTCAATGCATGGGATAAAAATAGGTTGAACTTGCAAGCATACGTACTGAAAACTGCTCGTAATTCATCTGAACCAAGAAGGCCTACATCGATGAATATGAGTAGTCTAGAATGATATCGCAATACATCTTAATACCTAGAGCATAATGCAAGCGTGGGATCGAGCGTTATCATGAGGGTGTATGAAGATATAATCTCCGACTAAGTCTCTCTCCTTGAAGCATGTAAATGTAAGTTTATGCCCTGAATTTCATAACACGACATGAAGTACACTTCTAGTACATCAAAAGAATGAATAATGATGGCGAGTATATATAATGCAATCAAGTCTGAGTGATGTCTGATGGCAAGTACTAGTTTCCTTTTGTTCTTTTGTTCTTAGATTCTTGTTTACCAAGATGGAAACTGTCACGTTGGTATTATAAGAGTTATGAGAGGCAATGCAGCAGACGGGTGCTGCTTTGAAAGATGCGATTTAAGCCTCAGCCTTGACGGATAAATTGTTATGTTTTGATACTAAATAGTTAACACAACTTGGATCGAAATGAATAACCCAGAAACCAAAATTATCTTTCTTTGGCAGCACAAGCTTAATTAATAAGTTTTGATATAAAAATGGCTAAAATCATCAAATTTGGTCGTGGTGTCGGATGAAAAAGAAGGATAGATTTTTTTAAAATTTTGTTTTGCATTTCTTCTGACCATCCACCACATGCCCTTTGCATCGCTCCCACTCTGCAAACACGGCTTCGCTGTCCGAAAACCAATGTTTGAGGAAATCAGACAAGTAGTTAGGGGGAAATCTTGAGAGGCCTAACCTTTATGAGCCGCGGGGTTTCTAGTCCAGCGAGGACCTGAGAAGAGGAAAGCTAAGCCGTGACCTGGCATAGTAGATCGTGTTTATCTTCTCGTCCAATCTTCCTCTGCGTCCACCGCGTCGAAGGACCTTTTCTATCTGACTCACATTATTCCCTTTTACCCCTTTAGTTTCGTCTTGTTTGTCTCTATTTCTTTCGCGCTCTCGACTGGAATCACTTCTCAACCCCTCCCACATACACCCGCAAACAAAAGCACACCCCCTCCACACTTTTCTACACATTCCTCTGTCTCTCTCTCTCTCGCAGTCTCTGTCTCCCTCTTGTCTTTTTTTCCTTTCTATTTTATTCTCGCTTTCTGGATTGGTACCTCACTACTCCCCGAAATAACGAATCTCATCCTCCCATTCTGATGTCTCAAGCTCTGCCTTCCTCCACCCTAAATGTTCCCCGCCATCTTTAAGTTGTTTTCGCATTTACTACGAAATTGATCAGTTCGTGTGTTCTGTTTTTCCAGGTTATCTGTTCTTCCGTTCTCTCTCCTTTTCTCTTCCTCATAATAAAAGGCCCTCCGTTATTGTCTTTATTTCATCAAACAGGTAATATTGAATCCGCTTTACCAATGCCCATTGCATGCTAGTACCCAGTATTCATTGATATTTCTTATTTTTGTTTGTGTTTGTATTTAAAAAAAAAACCATTTTCTTAATGTTTTTTAAATCATGCTATTTAACCCTTGCTATGTGTTTCTTATTAACGCTATATTTACACAAAACATGCACACTCACCCATTCCCTCGCACGCATGTCCATCCACTTTCATTTTCACCCTTTCCACCCCCTTCCCTCTCCATTTCCCTCTCGATCTTTTAATTTTCGCGTTTCGAAATCAATAAGTTCCCTCCTCGTTATAGTTTTCTCGGCTCGCTTTCTTCGGCACTCGCCGTTTATTAAAAACAAAATGGCGGAACACATAGAGTTAACGCCGTCAGGTGGGTTTTTTAAAGCAGGGCCGCCTTCAAGTTCTAATCACCAGCTTACAATGTACGTTTCCATGTTTAATATTCGCTGCCTTCTCGAATAATGTCCATCCCCAGACAGCTCCCGGCATACACGCTTTAATTTCTGAAACTCCATCGAGGAATATAGCGAGGATTTAGTGCAGAAAAGGGCTATCTACATTTTTGGTCAAAATGAGATTTCAAAATTAAAATGATCCAGTAGAGACCAGGAACCCATTGGTAACAATGGTTTTTACAGCAAACTTTGCTGCAGCTGGGTATCACCCAAAATAGATATGGCTATCTGCTTAAAGCTGCAGTGTGTCAGTGCAACAAATTTTCATTTCAAGATTTATCAAAATTGTCAAAAATGCAGACAGCCCTCTGTTGCACTGAACCCTCGATAGGTTTGATCTTGTGATATAGGAAATGAAGTATTTACTGGAATCATAATGTCAGAAACGTTAGGGACCTTAATCAAATATTGATGGAGTGATGAATACGGAATTCTTTGCGGTTTCGGGTCGTCTTGTCAGTACCTCTATTTGTTTGTCCGTCTTCCTATTCTTCTCCATCTCGATTCTATCCCACCCTCTCTCTCTCTCTCTCTCTGTCTCCCTATCTCCCTATCCTACTATCCCTTGTCTTCCTCTCTTTACTTCTCCCTCCCTTTTTCGTACTATCCCTCCCTCTCCCTCTCTCCTTTCTCTTCTCTTTTTCTAGCATCCATATATCTCCTCACCTCTTTCTGTCTGTCTTTGCTTTCTCTCTTTCCCCATTTCCCTACCCTTCTTGTCTCTCCTTCACTCTAAAGACTAAAATATTAGATCACCATTTAAAAGGGCCACTTTGAACATGCTGGATTCAACATTATAAATGATAATTTAACATTAAACAGTGCTGAATCCAGCATGTTCAAAGTGGTAATATACCATTTTGAAACTGTAGTCACTCCTTGGCCCTTTTAAATGGTGATTTAACATTTTAGTTTTTAGAGTGTTCCTTCTTTTTCACAGCATACATCATCGTCTTTCTCTCTTCTTCTCACACTGTCTTTGCTTTAGCCCTTTCACTCAAAGGAGCACAAATCAATGGACAGTCTCGCTCTATATCCGTTTTCTTAATCATTTTTCCTTCTCCGTTTCTTTTCTTCTCCTTCTTTTTTTTTTCTTCTTCTTCTTCTTCTTTTTGGTCGTGTTCTTTTTTCTGTATCTGTTTTTCCCTTCAGTCTAATGTGTAATTTGACCACAACTCCTTTGACGAGTTAGATGTAGGGTCATTCCGAACAGCCGGCTGTATTGCGTTGTAAACATTGTAAAGGGACACAAGATGCAATTAAGTTCGTGCGGTTATAGTTTCTTCGATTATACAAGTACAGAACCAGAGATAGTCTGTTTGAAAGGTACAGGTGTAATCCATTGCTGATAGAGAGAATTGGCTATTTTTATTATTATATGATCTAACGCCTTTCTTGGCTCTTCATACACTCTATCTAATGAAGATGTGAAAGTGTTAACCTAAACGAAATAAAACGTTTAGTGTTGTTTTGGTTGTTGTCTACTCCTTGCTTACTTTGTAATTCTACTCTTTTCTGTCCAGCTATATTATATCCCTCGTTCTCTCCACGTTTCTTCTCTTTTTCTTTCTCTATCACCACTCTCTCTTTCCCTATCTCTCTGTTATGCTGCCTTTCATCGTATTTTTCCATCTATGTCTACCTTTCCTCATCAACTCACCATTCTGTTGAGTGCGGGTGATTTTTGTGTTGAACCAAATCATGTTATAAATGAAGATCAAGAAGCGACTGACACTTAGAATTATATTGAGAAGGAAATGCGATGGTAGGACACAGGCTTAAGACTAAGGTTTAACTTTCTTGCAGTATTGAAAACGTATAAGATCTTTTTCATATTGGTTGCAGGTACAATACATCATTATAGTACAGAATATGCCCTTTCTTCTGTTTTTTACCTTCAGCATTAACACTGACAAAAAGTTTATCATCCCTTGTCTTATTATGGGGGCTTTATCCTGGTCTTCATAATACAAAGAGAACATGCTTAACAGTCATCTCATCCACTGTTATGACTGTCGAAGTAAAAGATTCCTTCGGATCATGTTTGGATGTGATCCTCCCATTTTCATGCTTTACTCAAATTTGGCACAAAATAATGGCTATAACATGCCAATTTCAAAACAACGTTGCTTAAGTGTGTATGAAATAATGCCATCAATATATGATTTGAAAGCATGACAACTGAACTCTATGGCAAATGCATCATAGAGTACATAGTTTGGTCACAATAACCTCTTGGTTTTTGGGGGGAGGGGAAACTGTATTTTGAATAATCATGAGTTTCATTTGGAAAGAATTTGTATCAAAATATGTATTTTACTTCCTGCATGGTCATTGCTATAAAATCTGTAGATCGAAATGAATTTCTCCACTGATTGTGCTCATTTTCATTAAGGTTCATTTCAAGAATATGCGTTTGGCTAGGGAAATCACTCATCACTAAAGGCAATCGGGTTTTAGCGGGATTCTTTCCTTTCTGCTTTTAGCTGGATGCAGACGACATTCATCAATTCTTGCAATCTATTTTAATGATGCGTGGTTTTCGCTGAAGTGAGCTATTTGACACCTAGGGTGTTATGAGGCAGCGGCCCAATCGTCTTCGTGCGATAAATAAAAGGGAATCACTCTCCACTCTCTTTCTCCCTCTTCCTTGTGCTTCTGCATTGCGAACGATAATGCTAATTACGAAAAAGGGGTATCGGCTTCCGAAGATATACTGCCTTCATCGAAATCTCTCCTCAGGGGTCATTTCCAGGGCTTTGAACCGTAGATTTGAGAATGAATTTTAGGACCCGTTTTAGTGATGATGCAAACATCATAAACATACAACGGATATTTTTCATCATTCCCACTGTACATCCATCCCACTCTTATCTTGTAAAGGCGACTGCATTGTTTCTTTTCCCTATTTCCTTGAGTGTAATTTTTGTGTACATCTTTGATGGCAACTCTATGATTAAACCTGTTTTAGAATAATCACAAGCGTAGCTAGAACAGAGGGTAGTTGAAATTTTGATTTTTTTTTCAGATATAAATTATGTAAGCAAATTCGTGCCTGTTTTACCTTTCAATATGTCGATTGTAAGGAATATTAGATTTTTTCTCATTGCCCCTCCCACCCCCTAAAAAAAAAAAAAACAAAAAACAAAAACAAAAACAAAAACCCGCCCACACTATTGATCGTGATGTCGGAATAGTCATCAGCCGGCGCCAAGATTTTACCTCATTTTGTGTATTTGGTAACATTGACTTCAGTCAGAAGGTATAGTCTTTGAATCTAGTTGTAACGAAAGCATTGGCGTAAATCCCGGGGGGATGGGGGATATATCCCCCCCCCCCCCACTTTTTCGAGGGGGGGGGGGATGGCGTTTACAAATATCCCCCCTCATTTTAAGGAAAAATGATATCGTAATTAGTCAGTCGGTGATATTTTTTCATAAAAATGTCATGAACGACGGTCATATAGTGGAATTTTCATTTGAAATGCTCCTAAAAACCAAAAAAGGTTATTGTTTTTCGCTCGCTCGCAAAATAAAAGAATTATATGTGTGTGGGGCTCTGTTCGGATGAGGAAGGTTGTGTGTGTGTGTGTGTATACTTAAGTGTGAGTTCACGCAAGAAATTCCGGCAAAAAAGTCGCTCATCCCCCCCCCCCCACTCCTCAAAACGGATTTTCGCCGGTGAACGAAAGACATGGAATCCAACGAAATTGAAACTTCATGAGAACATGTCGATAATGATATCTGTCGGAACTACAGGAAACTGTTTTTTTTTCAATCAAAAATAATACGTTTATTACCTACCCACAATACTGCATGGCAATCATAGAGAAATCGATGAAAACACTAGGTAAAGAGCGAGCCTGACCTTTGCCTTCGAGCGTAGAATCAAATTGTGATGAATCATTATTCTCACATGTTAAATAGACCGTCCATTAGAGCGTTGATAATTATTCTTATTCATGTAATCAGTCACTAATCTAAGTTGAATGGCTAGCCGAGACCTAGAAATCAAAGTAGAGGAATCTTAGTACATCAACCTAATAACTGTATGCGCTCGTACCATCTTCCATTTAAAAGCCTTATTAGAAGGATTTTTTTCTTCGTAAAAATTCTAATTGCCTATTCTGTTATTAAACCTTGCAAGAATACGAGTGCCCGATGATGGACTCAACCCTGTTCATGTGATTTAACGAGCCATGTAGACTTCCGTGAATGACAAGCTTTGGATTTTTTTTTTTCTTGATTAACATCAAACTTGTGTTCATATCGCCATCGGTTCGTGGTTCATCTCGTTCGAGAAGCTCATGCAAAAACAAAAACAAAGAAAAGGAAAGAAACCTTCGGGAGAGACGATGTAAACATCATGTCATGTGGCAACAGAAAAATCAGAATAAATGTGAATTTTAATACAGCCAGGAATTAGGTAAAGGCCAATTTATCCTCTTCTTCAAACTGCATGGGGGCATTTTTAATAGCGAAAGAACAAAAGAGTTATCCCTTACCATACAAGTCCAAAAATAATGTCAAAATTTACAGCCTCAGCATGGTGCCAATTTAATAGTTTTTAGACTATTATTTTTCATTTTTTTAGTGTTAGAACCTATGTTCATAATGGTGACGAAATAAAAATGGTCGCAGTGTATGCAGAATGTTCATTTCTCTCTGCTCATCCGTCTTTAATGTAGGGTCCTGAATCAAAAGGTATTTAACCAAACCACAAATGTGGGCAATTGTGGCAAAAGTGTTTGGTTTGTGATAATGGGATTACTCTTTTGAAAAACACGAGCGTTTGGAAACACGCACTCTCAACGTTTCAAGGTACGAATAGAATCATAGACTTTGAACCATATAGGCTAGGGAAGAGGCTTTTGAGAAATGGAAAGTGTTGCGCCCTGAAAAGAACAAGTACTTCAGTGCTTAACAAACGACGAATATTCATCTTTCTACCTCAGCGTTTGAAAATGCCAACTAGCTCCTTGAAGTCGAATTCCCCGAAATTTATGTTGTCGATCAAGAGACTGTGGCTCACTGTCGAGTAGAACTCAGTGACGATATAGAACCCAATATGTTGAAAATTTAACACGTTTATATTAAAAACAAAAAACAAAAAACGTATGGGCAGGCAATTTTAAGGTGCTGATGAACATTTTGACATGTCATGAAAGTGGCTCACTCATGCAATTATTGTAACATAATTCAAAAGCACTATATTCTTCGCAATCTTTAACAAAAGCATTGAAAAATAAAGGAAATTAATGAAGCTAAAACACCTCATTCTTTATTTCTTAATGAAATATTGAAATGTTTGCACAATTGTGCCATTATCTTATATATCTGTTAATATGGAATAGTGTGATCGTGGTGATAAGTGAGCGGTTACTAACATTCCTCAGAACAAGGAGGAAGGCATATCCTAGCAGTTCACACACCTTGCAAAATGTCAAATTGTCTCTCATAATTATACTCGAAGCGAGTTATTATTTGACGCAGTGGTATTTACTTTACGAGGAACTGTCATTTTGCTATTGTGACAGCCTTCTGGATTCATGGGAATAAAGTGGATAGAAAATTCTCAAATCATATCGCAGTTTGTCTTATTCTCTTTTTGGCTCCCGCCTCAAGTGTCTGGTTAGGTCTGGGGTAAAGAGGACAAAATAGTTATGATATATATCTCCACTCTAGGGGAACTAAAAGCACAGCACCCTCGGGACAGAATTATGGGGAGTCTGTTTAATTAGATCTACGGTAGCTTGGGGATGTGTATAATAATGCCATTCCCACATCGCTTTCGCCAGACGTGATACAATGCGATGACATAGTGCAGTAGAACAGTTTGTCTGCCCTTCTGAACCTAGCCAACTATTCGACGATGCGACCATCCTTTTTGTAGTCCTGCTTGTGCATGGTCTTTGAATGATTTTTGTTATGATGAGTTTTGCGCATGCATCCTTGAAAAATAAAAATAACAAGGACACAACAAAAAGATGGTCATTATTTAATATTTACCTTAAAGGTAAAAGCTTTGACTGGACATCGAAATTAGCTATATGGGAGTCCACTAAGGGGCTGTAAGTTTTCGTAATACGAAAATTAACCAAGGGGTTGATTGTCATTAATCTGGCAAAAGAATTTCACGTTTGGGGCGCTTCTTGGGTTTAATGTGTGTGTACAAAAGTGGAGTACAAAACACAATATGTGGAAGGGGACATTTTCCTATTGGGCACATAAAGACGGCCACTTGGGTTTCACAAGATGGGGCTCGATCCGTTCGTGTCCTCCTATAACTTCAGTACCTTACCGGTCAGACCTTATGAAACCGTCGAGAGACTTAAATATACAACTCTGCTTCTCCGCTTTAGGACTAGAAATTACAGTCGACAGTTTTTTGACACTCGGGTCTTAAGGGAATATTATTCTGTGCGAAAACAATTTCCACAATAAAGAATGATGGGTTGCTCATTATCTCCCATCCCTGACTTCTTCTCTTTCTTAGTATCGTGTCGTGATTTGCTTTTGGTGTTTAATGGGGCGATATTTGAAAGATCACTCTGGAGGGAATGAAGATGTGGAACGAGTAGAATTTATTCTAATGACTAAAATTTGCCTTTGGAGATTGTTTAGAATCCCCAAGGGATTCCAAAGGCACCTCGAAAGATCAAACTGTTTGAATGCAGGAGGTGAATCAGAAGTTCATTGTCAGATTCACTGTAACTATGATGAGCGATGGTAACGTTCTCGTCTCATGAATGATACTCATCTCTTGATGCTAGTCCCTTTCAGAATTAATCAGCATTTTTGACTACTACAATTTTACTTAAAATTAAATAGTTTCTCTTTTTCTCCTTCCCTCCTTCTTCTGTATTCATCTCGCAACACCTCGATTTATCCTTCTCTTCCTCCTTTTCCTTTCCCCATAAAAATGTGATTCTGTACTATTTTTCTACAAGCGGGGCCTACATTTACAAGCGTAGCTTTTTTTTTAGGCCTCTCCACTTGCAAACATTTTCTCTTAATTTCTCTTGTAAAATACACTGTATAGATTTGTAGATGACGTTTTGATTATACCATTGTCATAAAGTATCGAACCTATGTACCATATGACTGTTCTATGTACTAAGTACTTCTATGTTTGTTTAAAAGTGGATTAAACTTAACTGAACTGAAATGTCGTTTTAATCCATGAAAAATAATGAGTGAAAGAATTGTATGCTGGCCTCATGAATAGTATGTTTAAGCACAAAACTAACTTGAAATCGAATAGAAATTGATTGCATTAAGTGTACTAAAATCTTTTAATTGGAGTGTAGATCAACTTGCATTTTGTTAGCAACCAAAATCAAACGTGTAATTACTTAACCCATACAGGTAATTCCTTTGAAATTGTGTTTGATGTTTGTCTTTGTTCTCGTTATCGATCTTTTGTCATGGATATTATATTTATTGAGGAAGATTTTCATTGCAAATCAGGTCTTCGTTCTACAGTGCCTGAAAGTTTGAAGAAAATGTCGCAAATTCTGAAATATCTCATGATGGATGCTTCCAGAGAAATTGAATAATGGGGTTTGGAATTCGATGCTGTCAAAGCTTTTATTCCTTATGAAAAGGAAATGTGTATTGAAAGCATGAAATATAAAAAAATCCATAAAATAAATGAAGAGATAAGTATGAAAAATTGTAAGTAGGTTATTGGGTTGATCAGCCTACTACCTACAATCTTTTATCAGTTGCAAACTCTAGTTTACACATCTGCATGGGCTTTTGATATTAATCATTCAAATCGAGCTTATTCTGGTTTTGTATGGCAAGCCCACCCTTAACACATTTTCCGTATCAATTATTATACAACCATGGATGCACTTGCTTAAAAAGTATCTTGCTTTGCATACATTCCACTAATTTACAAAATCGCTCATGTTAAATTTAAGCAGCACTCAAATTTCGTACATGGCGATAGACATTATAATTGTTTTTATACTGCAAATGCAAGGTGGCCGGATTGGACTATATTTTGCTGCCTCAACAGACAGCCAATGAAACCCCATTTTCTCCCTCTTTCTAAAAATACATGTAAGAAAATATAGAACATTATTTTCTCGGATTCAGGTTTTTATTACAGTCGCTCGTCTTGGAAACGACTTCGAAGAAGGGAAAGCTCATCTTCCACAATCTGCGAGATTAGGTCCGTCTCATGAAAGTCTAATAGCTCGAGAATCATGCATGTTACATGTGCCTGGTGGGACTCTTCATCATTTGCAGTATTACATTAGGATCAAATGGATGGATCTTTAATTCCATTCGATTCTGCTGGAGTTAATACTCGAAGGATTATTCTCATTTCCTCGCTATCCAGCTTGTTTTTAACTCTTCTTGACCAGCGCTTGTATTCGTTAGACTCCCCCCTTCGAGTTTGTATCTCAGTCACGATTCGTGTAATGGCGGATTAAATGGCAATCTCCGTTCATCTTCTATTTTTATTCATGGTCCACCTTATGGAAATCGTCCAAAACGGAGTTCTACGTGGCTCATGTAATTACCGGAACGAGTGTTTATCATATCCCGTATGTCGATTAGCTCAAAAGTCTGTAATAAACAGCTACATACATATTCCTTCATGGATAGTACTTTGCATTTTGCAAAACTAAAATTTGACTTGATAATCGATTCCTCTCTTTATCCAACAAAGCATGATGCTTTTTCAACACATTAATCTCCAATTCACATCGTCAAAACGATTCCTAACCGCCCCTATTCAAATAAGTGATTCGTTTGTAATGAAAAAGATATTATGTTATTCAAAGTGATTTGTATTTTATTTCTCAATTTAAAAATTTGATGATGCATTGCACCTTGAAAACTGTTGTTGTTGTTTTTTTGTTAATCATAACTGCAGAAAAATGAAACAATATAAAGAAAAATACCTCTCTTTATCGTTTGTACATTTGTATTCCTAAAAAACAGCACACATGAGTATTATCACTTTTTTATGTCAGGACAAGATGTGTCACTTTGGGACATGTGGTTCCTGGGGTGGTTTTAAATGATTTAATATAATTCGGACATTAATCTTATTTTCCCCACTCCATTAACGCATATTCAATGGATACCCTGAAAGGAAATTATTCATTGAATAATTTTGCGCCTTTAGGCAACTGGGCTGATATAGGTAACACTTTTATAGGCATTTTTTATAGCTTCCATGGCAGTAATGTAGCTATTATCATTATTACCCCCACTCCCACCCCCATAAATGATTTTTTTTTTTAATTTCTCTCCTGCCTGTGTAGCATTTTCTTATCCTTCATTTTTGGTTCTCTTTTTACCTCCCAGACAATCACCTTTTCCAAGGTCTTCGATCTGCCGGGTTCTACATCGAACGGGCACACCAACCCGACGTTCGCGTCGGGAGACATCAAACTGTCAAACGGAATTATTGAACAAGTGGCAATAAGCGGAGAACGTGTCAATATTAGTGATGCGCAGAATGATCCTAGGTAAGTTACATAATTACCGGTATTTGCTCCTCTCCACCAGGAGAAGTAAATGGGTTACAGATGGATGTTCCTTGAATGCTTTATAGCCCCTCGTCAGGGTAGCTCAGTGAAAGCCGGGAACATAATAGTTTTTGAACGCTTTATTCAATCAGGAAAACAGATAATCATGAATATGATTATTGCATTAAAATTTCTTCAATATTTACACGATCTCCTTCTCCAAATATGTGAAGTAGCAAAAGACTGAAGGAATTATCACTATCATTTTTTTTTTGGGGGGGGGGGTGGGGATATTTTAACTAGTGCTGTGATTTGGCTAATTATCTACAAATGTACATTAAACAATATTTTTAGTTGACTTTGTGTTCAGTACAGTCATCTCAGAGGCGTTCGTCTGACCTTGAACTTTTACCAGACAACATCATCATGATGATGACTTTGATATCGATTCTGCTTTGAAAGTAGGATGTTCAAAAGACATTCTTTTTTGCCCCATTCCTTTACAGGATTGACAAGGAGTTAGACAAGGCGATAGGCTTCCAAACCAAGTCACTACTATGCATGCCCATCCGAGATAACAAGTGCCAGACGATAGGTAAGTCAAAATATTGATTCTAGTCAGGGGCGGTGATAAACCATTTTTAACAGGCATGACAGGACAGGGGATGTCAGACCAAGCTGCCGATGAGATAGACCCCCCCCTTTTCATTCCCCATCATATCGCTCCCGCCCCCTTCAAATCTAGATCATCACATTTTAAAGAAAAATCTCCCATCATGGAAAAAAAAATGATCACTGAGACTGAGATTTTCGGGCAGCCTATGAAACTGTCCTATTTTCCCGGTGAAACTTTATAATGAGGTACGTTACCCCACTCCCCTCCAGCAAATCCCCTGAATGGAGTTATGCTGAACTTCTGTGGGCGAAGGGCGTGTCCAGACAAGGGAAGGGTTGAGGGACTCATCTATGATTACTTATGTTATGTTTATTTCATTGTATAATCTTTCGTATGTTTCTTTTTATATTCATGCTTTAACCTCAGGACCATGATGTGAAACAGTTTTTAACTGATCTTGTCATCCTAAATAAATATGTTTGAATAAATAAATAAATAAATACATAGATATCGGATAGATGAAAATATGCAACGTTCAGATTGAATACCGATCACTTTCCTCTTAATTCTTCTTTCTATTTTATTGTGCATTTCCCTTTACTCTCTATTTTTTTTGTGTGTGTGTGTGTGTCTGTCTGTGAGGGTGTGTGTGTTTTCCCCGCTATTTTATTGTGCTTTTTTTTTTTTTTGGGCGTAGTTATTAAGCTTTGCCTCGACTCTTTTGAAATTTTGTTTTGTTGTTCAGTGCCTGAACTGTGGTAAAAATGCTCCGCGGATAAGACTATCAAATTGCTTTTGTTCTCTAAAATCTTGTGACCTGCTGCAATTATGCTTTGTCTATAAGTGAATGTCATTCCGTGCTCATAAACCGCCTGTTATTAGAGATTTCAGCTAGTTTCCTGCAAGCTATAAGTATAATCAATAGCCATGAGAAGATATGACTAATGCGTTGCCTAAGGAATGGCTGATGTGTAATCACATTACGTTCATTACCACTTAGCTACAGGTCCACGTTTTAAAATCGCCCGGAAGAAGATGGTTATTTAAGATGACTTTGGGAGGATTTCTTCACCTTCTTGTCTGAATGTGTTTCGCTTTTATTTTGCCTTGCCATGCTTGCGCTAAATCGATTTAATGCGACTCATGTTTGTAACATATCACTTTAGGGGCAAGTGTTATTATGCATTGTGTTGTGAGAGCACTGAGAGTTAGGTTTTAGTGAAGGAAGAGGAGTATTATAATAGATGAAGGATGAAGGAAATTTCTCCTGCATCTTTTTACGATGAGTGTGATTCCATTTTCATTTTTATTTCATTTTTTTATCTTGCTGTCTTTTCTTTTTCTTTTTTTTTTTTTGGTTTGTTTACAATTAAATGAAGCTATAAAATAGCAAAAACATTCTGATTTCTGGGATAAAAAGATTACTGTGTTTAAGGCAGTCTATGGAATTTATGATGATGGTACTGTTTTACGGGGCTTATGGCGTCATAATTCTGCGTGAATTGCCATTAAATATCGAGAGTCTGTTAAGTATATATTCTTCAAATAACAGAATGAAATGGTACAAATACGGTTATTTTCCTATCTATCTCAAATTCCACAGACTGGTGTACTGTGACTGAAATGCATATGATGTTAAAATATGTGATGATGGTAATGCTCTCATAGGAATCGTTTACAGTTATGTCTCTATAGTGAATCAGATATTACGAGTCAATATTGATTCATCTACACCAAACATGAATAATTTGCAAGCTCGAAACCTTCTAACCATACGGCAGATTTTATTTCCACGATTTAACCGCAGTCGTTAATTATTTCTGCTTATTTCCTCACAATCTTTCAGTCGTGTTATATCCTCCCACATTTTCAATATGTTTATCATGCGTATCATTTACATAGACAGTCGACATTTTTCGCAGGTAATAACTTTTCTGTTTGGTTAAGTAGGTCGGATCATACACATAATCCTTAATTGAAACAATGTGTAAATTACGCAAATAACTACGTAATTCAATCATTTTCGTTTCTTTTTGCTCTGATTTGGTGATTTAAACAAATGCAAAAGCCGTGGGCATGCAGGAGCTGAATGCAGTGAAAATTCCACGCTTCATTTCATTATGTGCAATTTTCTCTCTGCTAATGTTTGAGTAGCAAAATGTTTGCGGTCAATAATTTCAAAGAGAGCAAACGTTTGAAACGTCAGTAATACAAGATGATAAGGAAATTAAGAGTTGCAAACCGAATAGCATGCAATGATGAACAGATGCAGAGGCGAGCAACAAACTCGCACCAAAATACGTTTTCATGTTGATATTTGGAGATATGGCAAGATTATTTCCATACATCTACGTCCAGATCATAGGCCTATACGAACAGTTCATACTTGATCGACTCTGATAACACTTGATTGGTAAAGTACACGAGCCCTTTAGTGCGTACTCGCGAGTAATTAGCCGAGGCCACTCCAAGATTACGTGTGATTGTTCCCCAGTGGCCTACCGTCAACCACGCTAAGTGCATTTGGAAGTTGGGGGATATACCCTTTATCCCGTCTGGGTCAGGTGGGAAAGGAGGTGGAAAAGAGGATGAGAGAGGAATTGCTGGGGAGATGGAGGGAGGGTGAGATGGAAGCAGTGACTGGGATGAAAGGAGGGGAGAAAGGGAAGGATAGAGGAAGAGAGGGGGAGAGAAAGGGGGAGGGAGTGAAAGAGAGAGGGATATTGACCAAAAAAAAAAAGCATACAGAAAAAAAAATTAAAAGAGGAAGAGACAAAAAAGGACAAAGAATAACAACAGGAAAAACCGTAGAGGGAAAGGGATCGTGGAAAGATTTTGTCTAGACCAATCTTATTCCTCCTAATAATGATCTCATTCATTTGCATTTCATCCAGACTGTAAGATCTGGTACTCCACATAATGCCGCCCCCATGTTTGAACCCACATTACGCCAATATTTCTTTTAGTTGTTTAAGTAGTCAAATTTACTTATCCTTTCATCCTTCTGATTGGTTTAACAGGTGTCGCCCAGGTTCTGAACAGAACTGACGGTTTCCCATTCGATGAGAATGATGAACAGCTATTTGAGGTAAGATTTTTACTTGTCAGTAATGGATACGGAGAGGGTTGGGGCACGGGGTCCCTCTTGTCCAGATTCCATCTGTACACAGTACTCTTATATATATAGGAGTGACACGTGACATGGCGGACTAGACGGACGTGATTTGTGTGAGCTCCCAGAATTTCTGAACTAACTGAATATTTTACCACTTTTGAATGCTTCATATTTGAATTTTTTTGATATCTAGTATTCGAAGACAAGGTCATTTTATTTCATCATGAATACCCGTACAAAAACTGGAAATAAAGCGTCGAAACCTCCTGGGAAGAGTACCACCACGAGTGAAAGTTCTGATGGCCGTGCAGCAATTGGCATTGAAGCAGTGTCGAGCCCGGAACATGACCACGTGTATTCAGCCGTAGCCACGCCCGCGACGCCATCGAATAGTGATCTGGCAGCGTTGATAACTGGTATGAAATCTTTAACTGAGAATAATTATGTACAGCTGAACTCAAAGCTGGATACTCTCCTCTCCGATATTAACCTACTAAAAACTGACATTTCGGGAATCAAGAAATCGGTAAAGGAGCTACAGGATTTTGCTACAGACACTTCTAAACGCATTGAAGACATTGAAAACGCCCGCATTCCTGATATGCTAAAGAAACTTGAAAAGGTCAGAGATGATCTCGAAGAAAAGCTCACACTATTTGAACTTCATGAGCGAAAACTTAATCTTTTGATCTACGGGATAAAGAGGTCTACTGACGAGAATGTCTACGGTGAGTGCTTCTCTACTTTTGCCACGCTACTCAACATCTCAGCCGAGGAAGCCATGCGCACGATACCGCTGATCAATGCCCATAGGCTACCCAGGAGGATCCCCGCAGGTAACTCCACAGGAACCCACCAGCCTGAACCCATCATCGTTCGCTTTGGCCGTATGCAGGACCGCGACAGGATTTTACGCGCTTTCCAGCAACGCCCACGCCAAGCATCTGCAGCAACAACCCCCGTCACAATTCGTACCGATTTACCACCGGCCATGAAGAGGGAACGCGGCAGGCTTGCATCTATTGCTTACAACCTACGGAAAGAGCGTGAAAACTTGTCAACCAGAATCATAGTCACAGGAACACAGGTCGTTTTGCAAACCAGAACCAACAGTAGTTCCAATCGACCATCGTCGACATGGAGCGCCTGGAAGGAAACACCGCAGTAAATCACCGAATATTGCATTGAAGTAAGAAAAGTTAGTGCATTACAGACAATCCAACGTCAAATTTACTTCTGATTTTGACAACAAAGCTGTTGTGTTTCATTTCTCATCTTGATTTTTCCAGATGAAAGAAGATCCATTTGTCAAAATGGTTACCAGTAATGTACTTTGTCAACCGTGTGATGTTGCATGTATTTCAATTTCGACCAAGGGATTTAATACACCTTCAATTTATTTCACATGTTTGATACTGCTGGTATTTACCCGCTAACAAAGTAATTCATATACTAAACCTCTTCATTAGTTGAAGTTGAGGAGCAATTTACTACTGATTTTGACAACAAAGCTGTTGTGTTATTTTTATGTTGATTATTCCTGACAAAAGAAGACCCCTTTGACAAAATGGTTACTAGTAATATACCTCAATTATGTCAACCGTGTGACGTCATAAACATGTATTTCAAGTGGTTTAATATAACTCCAGTTTATCTGATACTACTGTGATTTGCCCGCTGACAAAGTAATTCGCCCGCTGACAAAGTAATTCATATCACAATTTTTTCAATAGTTGCAGTTGCAATTTACTAAAAAAAGAAAGAAAAAAAAAACTGTGTTACCAGATACTGTGTTACCAGATTTGTCTCTCTGTGTTCCCGTGCTTTTCGGAGATTGTACCTTGCTGACTACATATTTCTCTCAAAGTAAAATATCGAACTTGATACTGTCCACGATTCCAGGTGAATTTGGTTCTATGTTTTTGAATTACTCTAATTTGAACAACCTACGTGACTTGTTTATGGTTTCACTTAAGATTTAAAATGGTACATGCTATTCAATAATCAAATTAATTGGTGCCTTGCCAAATGTGCTCCATGTTGTGATGTCTAGGCTCTCTGAGTTATTATTTTTGTAATATCCAGTGACTCGAGTATTATTACTTCTTGGGTCCATATAAGTTTTGCATCTCTTGAACAGCAAATGTTACCTGAATATTTGATACGCAATGTACCTGGTAATATCCAGTGGAGGGAAATTATACAATGCTAAATTTTAAGAAACCTCTAATGATGTAATCCCTATTTGGCAAAACTAACGTGGGGAGAGTTTTCGAGTAATTTCCTTTTGGTATACTTGATGACTGATAGAAAGATTTATCAATATAATTATGGGATTCATATTAGCCAGAGGTGTATGCTCAAACTGTGAAGTCTGCATGGACCCACAGTTTTTGTTGTTTTTATTTTTTATTTCCTCATACCATAAAGACAAACAATCTATACATCCTTACTTATTTACTTTATATGACCTTATATTTCTTGATATTTCTTGATATTAGAAACCTAAAAATTTGATGTGTGAGTTGAATTGAGGAACTGTATTGCAAGGCAATTGTCAGCTAAATGTTTCCCTGTCACAATACATCATTCTTGTAAAAGATAATATCTGATATCTTTGCCGATTGATTGGAAAAATTCAACAATATTTGAGACTTTTCCTCTAAGAACTAGACAAAGTTGTATATATAACTTGTTAGATCGGATCTCCCAGAGTTGACTTCGTTATGAAGTGAAGCAAGGAATTCATGTATCATTATCCATTCCCTAGTAACTTCATAACAGTTTGCATTCCTTGCATCATAAACGTTGTCAGAATTTGACGTGCAAACTTGTAAAGTCATAACAATTTGAGAAAACTTAATGGCATACAAATCAGTTTAATTTACCCCCGGTATCAAACACAATTATAAGCTGGTCAGAGTTTTCGAGAGACTCTTTTTGTATTTATGAATGGGTTGAAAGAATTTGTCAACTTTGGTCTTTACTGATGTGATAAAAGGTCAATGTTTTTTTGTTTTTTTTTTGTTTTTTTGTATCCTTTAGTACACAACACCCAGGTGGCATGAACTCTTGAAAACCTAGGTTTATATTGTGCTCATTTATACCTTGTATGTTTTGTTCCATTATAATGACGATCATTGCAATGTTTTTTGTTTTTTTTTCAATGAGAATTCAGTCACTGTTGATAACATACATATACATTATCTCTTCCCTTGTTCTCATCTGAAATACTCTGCATGCAC
The DNA here is from genome assembly GCA_029962745.1 of Echinometra lucunter. Classification (NCBI taxonomy): domain Eukaryota; kingdom Metazoa; phylum Echinodermata; class Echinoidea; order Camarodonta; family Echinometridae; genus Echinometra; species Echinometra lucunter. Next base: position 50,319,704 of record CM057151.1, read on the forward strand.
TTTGTACAGCCTCATACATGTCCATAGCAACAGCTGCTCGTATGTGCATGTGTTTTTATAGGTCAGGACACTGTACTGAGGAAGTACTGTTCTTAATGCTTGAAACTAACGAAGACTTTGTTGAAATTGAAGTATTTACCCTGTACGTTGTGAGGCTGATCTACTTGATTTTTCACATGACTCTTCCTGTTGTCCAGATCTATTACGATTTTTTTTTTTTTTTTTTTAATCTCACAAAATAATGGTCGAAGATCTGCATGCATGATCAAAGTATATATTTTGATACAATCATAACCTCTCCTTCTGCTGAATAGATTACTTGCAGAATAAGACTTGTCTACTGTGCTGTTAATTCATATTATTTGAACATTATGATCAGTCTGCTCAAAGTTAAAAATCAATAACCTTTGGATATAAGGGTGAATGGGCTGGGCTTTTTTGTTTCAGGACGTAGATTTAATGCTCTAAAATCGACATTGCAAGTGAACTCTTTGGGTCTTGCCCTTACATTGTGTGCAACTCTTTGTACAGGCACACCTCGCATTTTCATATTAAGCATATGAAATTTTGATATTATCTGCTCACTTCCTTTTAAATGGTCATACTTGCCAGAAGTTTGGCGTATAATTTTGATATGATAATGCGAGGGAATTCATTTACATGCAATAGGAAAAACGAGCTTAATATACCCCTGTCAATTTTCTGGGGATAGTTTTTTTTTTTTCTCTCTGCTACTGTTTTCTGTACGTTTCGTGCACGAGTTATACCGTAAATGCAGGTCACAAGGAACCCTCGTCCACATTTACATAGTTAATGTGTTTTTGAGATGCTACATTGCTATCTTTCAGACATTTCTCGTATATTTGATGATGGATTATGAAAATTGATATATTGGATTCTTTCTCCTCTAATGTAGCCCAATAGAAAGTTCTACCACTCTATAAGTACTCCAAATATAGATACACCCTTTTAAAATTTTATATGCAAATCTCAAAAGTTCGACGCCTTTATGCCTTTATTAACAGGTCCCTATCTGCAGGCCACTATTTCTTGTATTTTCCTTTTTTCCCCTTCTCAATAGAATTAGAATTACAAACCAACATTCAGGTGGCAGGTATACTTGGAAAATTTGCCTATCAATTACTAAGCTTGCACGTTTGTTCATATAAGGCCGTCGTCGCTATGCACTTGTTCGAATTTTTCTTCTAAATCAATATTGGTATACCCTTTTAAACTTTTATATGTAAATCTCCTAAATTCGACGCCTTTATGCCTTTATTAACAGGTCCCTGTCTCCTGACCACTATTTTTTTTTTTTTCCTTCTCACTAGCAATTGAATTACAAACCAACATTCAGGTGGCATGGATAATTGAAAAATTTGCCTATAAATTACAAAGCTTGCATGTTTGTTCATACAAGGCCGTCGTCGCAATGCACTTGCTCGCATTTTTCTTCTAAATGAATATTCATGTTGCTCGTGACAACCTCAATTACACCTTGCCATGTCTTCATACCTTGCTAGTACACTCTCTACCTACAATTTCTAATAACCCCACTCCCGGGCAACAAGTGCTTTTCATGATATACAAAGCAACATTTACATGATTCAGGTGGCATGGACACTTGAAAACTTTGCCTATATTCTTCTCTTTCAAATTGGCATGTTTGTTCCCAATAGGCTATCTGCGCAAGGTACTTATTCCTTTTTCTTCCTTCATTTCTCAATAAGGAATTTTTATGCCACTAGTGTTTCATGACTTTTCCTCTTACCTTGCAATAATACGTCATTAGTATGCTGGTGTGGACATAGCCTCCTAATACACCCTCCTGTTTTCTTTTTTTTAGGTCAAGTTAATTCTCTTCACTGCTCGGAGTGAATAGATACTGGTTTTGAATAGGTCTGAATGATGCAGAGTAACTAGGCTGGGGATTCAATTATACTCTTTTATCATAACTGAGAATTATCTTTTTCCTAGTTAGGTGCGGCAATTACACGTTTCGGCAATACAGTTAATGCTATTTTGCCAGAATGGATGCCTCCTTAAATATCGTGCTTCCAAGTTGGTATTTACTCATGTATGACGGGAGCTCCGTCATGTTTCCCTTGTTATGCTTTCCTCACGTGTTCTCTATGTGCTTATTTTTTTGTTCGTGTTTGTGTGTGTCTTTTTTTCGCTGGTCTTACTGAATGGCTCTCATACATGTATTTTCCTATTTCACTTTACAGATCTCGTTTCTACCTCTGTACGTGCTAGCGCTGTCTTGGGGTGTGCCGGAATCGATTCATTGATAACTGCTCGCTTGTTTCTTATTTTTAGATGATGCAAGCTGATAGTTTTGCTTTTGACTCATTAATTGATGATGATTTCTTTGATATGTGTAGAACCACGAATGTTAATTCAACAGATTCTCACCTTAATTACTTTGAAAACCGTATAACACAACAAATTAACTTTCATGATAGTAGCATAGGTCCTGATGAGAATATTTCTTATCCTAGCTCAGATTATTTTACTGTAAATCAATTTAACTCATTGCAAGAAACCTGCAATAGTTTTTCAATTATGCATTTGAACGTCAGAAGTTTGAATAGTAATTTTGATAACTTTCGGCTTTTAATGAATGATCCTCGCCAAATATCCTTTTCCGCGATCGGCATTACTGAAACATGGCTCACGCAAAGCTGTACTTCATTGTATTCGCTACCTGATTATCATTTTATAGAAAACAGTCGATCTAATAAAACTGGCGGAGGTGTTGCCTTATACATTAAGAAAGACTTTGACTATTTTATCCATAATGACCTAAATTGTATGAATGATACCGTTGAATCGCTTGCTGCCGAGTTGAAAATAACTGGTTCCAAAAATATTTTGATAGTAGTTCTGTATAGACCGCCAAACTCGAACACTAAAGATTTTTTAGAATATATACGTGAGCTTACTCATAACTCTGTATTGAATAATAAAGATTGTTTTATAATAGGAGATTTTAATATTGATATCTCTAAATGCAATACCCATAATAGCTCTCAAGAATTCCTTGACATTATGATGTCTGCATCTTTCTTACCCCTTATAACCAAACCTACTAGGGTCACAAATCAAACAGCCACCCTTATTGATAATTTATTTTGTAATATCACTCCACTTCCTAAATCAGGCATTGTTTTATCTGATATATCTGACCATTATCCAATTTTCACAATTGTTTCACGTTCCCTCAAAATTGAAAAAAATCGAAAAATATCAGAACGCTATAGAAAAGTTACACCCGATAACTTAGCAAATTTAAAAGATAATCTAAGTGAAGCAGATTGGTCTGAAGTATATAATCATCAGGATGCTGATTTGTCATACGAAACCTTCATGAAAATCATAACTTCTTACTTAGACAAATATATACCATTAAGAAAAAGTCAGACAACTATAAAAGAACACCAAGGCTTCCTTGGATAACCAAATCTCTGTTACGTTCCATAAATCGTAAAAATAGATTATATTATGTTAATAAACTTAAACGCACGGAGCAGTCACATTGCAAATATACTTCCTATAAAAACACCCTTACTAAAATATTGCGAATTGAAAAAAGAAAATACTATTATAATCAGTTATATTCTTTCAAAAACGATATCAAGAATACATGGAGAATCATTAATGGTGTTCTTAATAAAAGTGGAGTGAGGTCTAATATAACCAAAATTTTACATAACAATGTTGAAATTAGCGACCCCAAGCTTATGGCTAATGTTTTCAATGAATATTTCTCGAACATTGGTCACAATCTAGCTCAGGAAATTCCATTATCGCAGAAAAAGTTTCATGATTATTTGCTCACACCCAATACTAAATCTATCTTCTTTTCTCCGGTAACCAGAGAAGAACTAGTTAATATTGTTGCAAAATTAAAAGATAAAAAGAGTACTGGTTACGATGGCATTAATAATGTTGTGTTGAAAAATATCATTACAGTTATAGTGGATCCATTGGTTTATATATTTAACTTATCTTTAAGTAACGGAAATGTTCCACAAGATATGAAAATTTCAAAAGTTATTCCTATATACAAAAAGGCAAGAAGGAAGATGTGTGCAATTACAGACCTATATCGTTATTAACTACACTTTCTAAATTACTGGAAAAAGTTGTGCACTCGAGAGTTCTAGATTTTTTAAATGCAAATAATATCATCTCAAATTCTCAGTTTGGTTTCCGACAAAACCATAGCACTTGTCATGCTATTCTTACTTTTATCGACAAAGTTGCCAAAGCAATTGATAAATATCAACATACAGCAGGTGTGTTCCTGGACTTCTCCAAGGCCTTCGATACCATTGATCATGAAATTCTTTTACACAAATTAAATCATTACGGTATCCGCGGGAGGGCCTTGGAGTGGTTCAGGAGCTACCTTACTAATCGTAAGCAATTCGTATCCATAAATGGTCAATGTTCTTCCAAATTAGCTGTAAATTGTGGTGTCCCCCAAGGTAGCTTACTTGGCCCCTTGTTATTCATACTTTACATCAATGACATAAGCAATTCTTCAAATATACTCTCCTTTTTATTGTTTGCAGATGACACTAATGTTTTTCTTTCGCACTCAGATCCCGATATATTAGCGAATTCATTAACTGCCGAGCTTAGGAAATTACTCAATTGGATAAGAGCTAATAAACTGTCCCTCAATCTGCAAAAAACTAAATTGATGACATTCAGTAACTCTTTAGATAATTTACATGATAATATTGTTCTAGATAATATAGCCATAGAGGAGGTGTCTTCTACGAAATTTTTGGGTTTAATCATTGATAATAAACTTTCTTGGAAATTCCACATAGATAGTGTATGCCAGACAATTTCCAGAAATATAGGAGTTCTAAATAAACTAAAGTATTATTTTCCGAAATTCACTCTTCTTACTTTATATTCTACATTAATATTACCTTATCTAAATTATGGTTTGGTAGCTTGGGGTAACACACATTATACTTACCTTGATAGAATTTTATTATTACAGAAAAAGGCCGTCCGAATAATAAACAATCTTTCCTGGAAATCGCACACGGACACACTGTTTTTTGAAAATAATATCTTAAAAATTAATGATCTATATCGCCATAATCTCGGTCAATTTATGTACAAATTAAACAACAATTTGTTACCTTCTGTTTTTGATGATATATTTTGCAAGAATAAATTTATTCATAGGTACCCCACCCGACAGTCAAATGAATTCCATTTACCCCTTGCTAGAACCATCTTGACTAAGTCTATATTCACTTTTACTGGACCCAAATTTTGGAACAATCTTAATTTTGATACTAAAGAGGCACCTAGTTTACATTCTTTCAAAAACAGACTTAAGGCTTTTCTTTTGGTTTCTTACCGGGAATCTAGTTGATTCTTGGTGGGAAATTGAAGATTTTTTTTTTTTCTCTCGTCTTTTCCTTTTTTCTTCTCTCTCTCTCCATTTTCATTTTTATTTCACCTTCCTTCCCCTTATCATATGCAAATCGTATTCTGGGGCACCCAAAGACTGCGCGTGGTTTCTTTTTATTTTTGTAAGCCAGCGGTCTCTGTTTTCGTCCTGTATGTGTGTGTATTTTGTTTCTGTCCTGTCTGTGTAAGGGTGTGCGCGTGTGTGTGTGTGTGTGTGGATGAAGGTGTGTGCCTCTGTGCGTCTACGTGTTACTCGATTTATTTAGCTTGTTCCTTTTGCTCGTCTTTGTATTTATCCCTTTTATAATCCTTTCTTTAATTAATCAGTTTTTATCCCTTGTAACCATTTTAAAAAAACAAAGATTTATAAGTACAATTCATATTTTCGCACATGTATTTTCTTTTGAGGGGTTTGCACAATACAAGCCTGGCTTTTTAGCATTCCCCTCCATTTTCAACGTTTATTTATATGCTTAATTTGTAAAATTTCATTTCGACAATTTCTTATGTAATGATTATGTAATTATTTTGTATGTACAATTATGTACGTTGTACAACCATATATGTTATATTGAGTTGAAAATTATGTTTTTATGTTATATCTGAGTTGAAAATGGAAAAAATAAATGAAATGAAATGAAATATTCATCTCGAAAAGCATGTGCCGGCCGCCCCCTCCCTCTCCACCCTGCAGACTATCACCACCACCACAAGTTTTATTGTCAAAGATTGTGATAAGCTTGCCCTGTAATATTGAAAGTCCACGCAAAATCAAGATTTGGATTGGGTTTTCGCTCATCGATGTATGTCGTGGTGATTTCTTTTTATTGTTTTTGACGAGGAATGTGTTGCTTTATTAGCTGTACCTCATGCAAATGACCGATAACATGGAGATTAATGAGTCATATTTTTTGTAGATTAAAAACCGGAAGATATATCAAAACGATTTCTCTGTTTCTGAAACAAAATGTAATCAATCTCCTTGACATCTTGTGGCACAGCTTATTTGCTGAGCTCCAGAGATGTAGCTCTATTACAGGCATTCCAGTGCTTTTCTCAAAAAGCTGGTGTCAGCAAATTATGATCCACTTCCCATATGAAAGCCCACGACTGAGCGTCTGTATATTTAATCTTCACTATACTGGAAATTTTTGACTAAATTGGAAAATTATCCTTCGAGAACACATTAAAACTAGAGAACATAGTACATCTAACAAGAATCTTGGAAATCTAAGCAAGCACATGCACTGCTATCTGAATGCAATCAGTGTAACACGACGTAATGAGCCAAATTATTATTATTATTTTTTTTTTTTGGGGGGGGGGGGGCTCAGTCTTTACGAGGAGCGAAGCGACCAATCCTGAGGGAGTGTAGCGACCGAGCCGGGGGTACCCTCCCCCTCACGATACGGAGCTTTTTCATTTTTTCTACTTAAGAATGTGCAATCTGCAAAACCTGAAAAGGAAATTCCGGCTTCAGTTCAGTTCAATCTTCATTTTTTCTCATTTCCAGTAAATATCATGAAAAAAAAAAACATTAGAAGTAGAATGCATGCAATATGAAACATCAATAAGCGTGTCATGATTCTACCGACCGGAAAAGGATTTTTTTCATGAACTTGGAAACATATTATGAAAACATGCAGCCCAAATAATCTTCGCAAGTTTCAAACAAATGCCAGCGTTACACAAAATACTTTATAACTTATGATAATCATACAGACCAAGACACTAAGAAATAAAAGGGACGAGCATTTAGAGGGTGTGATGCGGTGGGGTACCAGGGTTTCACTCCCACAGTGGCGTAACTAGGATTTCATTTTAGGGGGGCGGTAGTGAGCACGCGGAGCGTGTGAATTCGCTCCCTAGGGGGGAGTGCCCCCCCCCCCCTCCCGCGCGAAGGGCGGAAGCTCCGACGTTTCTTTGAATTGTTCCTTGTCTGCTCCCGCTCTTCTTACGTTCTCTTACCTTTTTCTTTTCTCGCTCCTCCTTTTTTTCCTTCTATTTTTCTTTCTTCTTTCTTTTTTGTTGGCGTTTTGGAGGGGGCGACCGCCCCCATCGCCCCCCTTGGCTACGCGGGTGCACTTCCATGGTAAAGGAGCATTTTGCAATATTGATGGTTTGCAACTCTGTAAAAGAACACTATTTGGGACTACAAACTTAAAGCCCGTGTCTAGCTTGGGTAAATCTAAGAATATTCATCATCAAAGTTTGAATCCATTGTCAGACAAACAGATGAAACCAAGTGTTATATCATAAAACACATGAGTATTGATATTATGCGTGTTTTCTGCCTTGCTATTCATGCTATTTGGGAAATTGTGAATGCGTTACTTAATTTCAGTAGAAAGGGAGTCTAGGGAGAAATAATGAAATTCACGTGATATCACTAATATAAAATTGAAAATAAACCATGGCTGATTTTTTTTTTGGGGGGGGGGGGGCTGACGCCCCCAACCCCCCCCCCCCCCCAGTACGCCAGTGAACACGACTGTGTTACAGTCTTCATAAGACAGCGATGTAAAACAGGTACCATGCAAGGCTGCTTCATTTTATGCGTGGGATTTGTGTATAAACTGTCTGCCCAGTATTTATATTACTTTGGAATCAATATCAGGAGCAGAAACAAACAATTGTTAACAATCTAGTCATAAATATCCATTATACAAGCAGACGGCTGCGTAGCCAGCTTCCTAACATGCCTAATAAATTTGGAGCGCGAAATTTAATGATCTAAATCGAACGATCATCCATTATCGTTTCGAAGGTAATTAGCGATTGATCGTTGCCCAATTCGCGAGCGTTGGTACGTCACTGGTTAGACGGAGTATAACATGCGAGGCAGACGCAGACTATTAAGCCTGATTAATTTATTGCATAATGTCCGCCAGAGTGTTCATCAAGGGCATTGAACACAAGATTTTTTTTATATTCACCGGCATGGAAACAGAGTTATGTAGATCATTCAGATAACTGATTTCATAGCGATGTATTTAATTAGTTATTTTTTACTTACGCTAACTTCATACGGATAAAAAGAAAATATCACCAGCCATAGAAGGATTTCGCTTTCATACAGATTCTCCCCCTGCTGTATCTCTTTCTCTCCCTCTCTCTCTTTCTCCCCCCCCTCTCTCTCTCTCTCTCTTCTCTCTATCTCTATCTCATATGTGTGTCTCTTACAAACCTCTGTCTTCTTTCCCTCCATCTTTCTGCTCCTCTCCCCCTCTCTCTTTATCTATCCCCGTCTATTTCCCTCGCTTTGTTCATTTTTAAAAAACAATTCTGTTAACGATAGCAGATAAATAGGACCAAAACTTTTATTCCAATGCCAATCATTTCATAACTTATGGACTAAAATTTAAACTAACCCTGTCAATAATATTCATCATTGACGCTTGATTATTTTTAGGGGTATTTTGAAGCTGTTCATGGAAGAGGTATACTTTTTTTTCTCTCTCTCTCAGAACCCAATAATATTAACACTGAATTTGAAAACACAAATCACTGATATTGCACAAGGTGAATTTCATGGAAAATCTATGATAGCCGAGTGATAAAATATAAAATGCAGGTAGATTTTGCTTTTATCAGTGCTTACGATACCGCTAAAACAGGAAAATAATGTGTCTAAGGGTAGGCCTATACAGTAAATACTGTTGCTATTCTCCATACAGTGCATCAGCAGTGGTAGGGGGCAGGGGATTCAGAATTTCCTAAAAGGGAAAAATTGAAGGGGGATGTTTTTGGTGTCATATACTTTGGGAGAAAAACTATATAAATAATATTTCAGTGTTAGTAGGGAATGTTCCCCCCCCCCCCCATTCCTACGTGAATTGCTCCTCAAAGATTATGATGCAAAACAGCGGTGAACAGCAAAGTCGACATAAAAGCCTTCATTTGTGAAAACGTCTTCCTTTTCTTAGCGTAGCTCTTTCTCCGACCCTTCTAGTACCCCCTGCTATATGCTCTTCTCTACTTAATGTCGGCTGGGTAATATTGAAATCGAATGTGCGTGTTTTTCTGCAGACCATAGCTTGTGCAACCTTTCTGCTAATGTACTGCAAATGGTATCTTCAATCAATGTTGGCATTGATAGGGTTGTAGCCGGTAGATATTCAGAGCACGTAAGGAGACGATGGTTGTAATGATTTTTTCGTGACTCTTAAAGAGTTACTGTATGTCTGAGGGGGTGGGGGAGGCAAATGGTACGTCTAATTTTCAAAGAAATACAATATAATGTCTTGCTTTGAGAGTGTGTTGATCGTGTTCTTGACCTTGTTTTTATCGAATTTGGATTTCCCCTCTGTCGTTTTGTAGCTCCTTGTCATGTTTTTGTTCATTTTCCCTCCCTTTACTGAGTGAGAGAGAAAGAGAAAGAGAGAGAGAGAGAGAGAGAGAGAGAGAGAGAGAGAGAGATGCCTCTCATTATACTGGATATGTTTCTTTCAAAGAAAAAATTATCTGTTGCATCGTCGCAAGGGCTGCAAAGTGGGGGTGGGGGTAGGGCTGCATGCCTCACAATTTCGGCTGAAAATTAGAAGAATTTAAAAACAGAACAAATGAAAAATAAGTTGTAAAAACTTAATATTTAAATTGCTCTTAAGCTCGTAAAACCTTATAAACCTAAAGGTCTCAAGGGGCTCCACCCCCTGGACCCCGCTCGTTTGGGTGTATAAGGCCCCCCCCCCAATAAAAAATAAAAAAAGTCACGATCCGTGACCACTGTGTCGGACAGCATTATCTCATCTTTTTCCAACTTGTCGTCTGTACGGGTATAACGGCATGCATCACTGACGTAGAATATTGACGTGAAAATGATATATCGCACGGAATAGATTTACACAAGCTGAGCAAATTGTATGCTTGAATAGAACTGCATAATAAAATCCGCCGTTGAGAAAATGAGTGTAATGTTAATTCAGAAGTGAAATGATGATCGACCAAGTGATTTCCAGAGATGCCTGTGGAATGTGTTTTCTCTTAAAGAGGAAATTCTGAAAGGTAAAATGTAGCTCTTGAGTATGACATTAAAATTTTACAAGTCCAGACTTATGAAGAAGATGATTTTGTCGAATGTTCTTTTCAGTGGAATAATTGTTTACCTAAAGTAACCTTAATGAAGATGATTAGATATTCACACTTGATTTGCAATCCTTTAAACGAGGTAGGGAAGTTGTAAAAGGGACTTCTTGTTCTTTTTTTTTTTTTTGATTGGTACTTTATCAGCTTTCTGAGGTGGTATTTCAGTTTGTCTTTAATAACATCCTGCCTCAAGCTTTACGTTATGATTGCAATGATGTCCATTCTTCCTGAATTTTATTCTTTGTTGTTGTTGTTTTTGTTTTGTCATTATGTATCCCTGAATTCCTCATTTTTCAATTATTTTATGCATTTGCCACTTCTCCACCGATTATCACGTCATTCATAAAAAAAAAAAAAACACCACGCGTACCTTCCTCATTATTTCTTCTTATTCTTTCTCATTTTTCACTTGACCTCTTCCATTTGCCCGTTACCTTGGTAACCCGATTACGGTCTTCTACAAGTGGATCACTGGATGACTTTTCGTCCATTAAGCCCACGGCACATTAAACAACCCGACTAAGTTCCCATTCTAAAAGAGATTGCAAATTAATTATCATGTACAAAATCCAAGCATAGTAATTCTTCCTGGATGACGTTCTGCCTAGTTATGTCAGAAAGAATGTGAATATTTAATTCGAACATGCAGAGTCTAGGGGCTTTCAAGTCTGGGGAAATACGAAATTGGCTTCGAATTGTCTGGCAACGTTGACCCACATCACAACGATTTGCAGCCGATCGGGCCAAACGTAACTGTATGGAAATCGGAACAGAAACCAGGGGGGTGTTTCATAAAGCTGTTCGTAAGTTACGAACGACTTTACGCACGACTGGTGATACCTTCTTGTGCTACATGTAAATGAATGAGAATCTGATTAGTACCCAAGAACCGATGCCAAGAACATGTTCCAGTCGTGCGTAAAGTCGTTCGTAACTTACGAACAGCTTTATGAAACACCCCCAGGAAGGTTGTACCATTTCTAGTGTCAATAATGCTATGGTAACGTCTTTCAAAATCAAATGATAGTTGTGTGGTGCAGCTAGTGTTCGGAGCTCTTTCGAGATCTGGGCAGCGATGGCCATATACATGAATGCACGATCATCCTTTCATTTTATCTGCGATAGTTACGTAAGGGGGGAGGAGGTGGTATGGCCCATGAGTCATACAGCTCACGAATCATACGGTCCTTGAGCTAGACACTAATTGAAGTAGGCCCACGAGCTCGGCACTACGTAAATTAGGCCCACGAGCTCGACACTACGTACAGCATGCCCACGAGCACGACACTACGAAGTATCGAGCTCGTGCGCCTACCTCGTGGGCATACTGTACGTAGTTTCGAGCTCGTGGGCCTATTTCAGTGTCTAGCTCGTGGGCCGTATGATTCGTGTGCTGTATGGCTCGTTGACCTGTTTTCAATGTCTGCCCGTGGGCATGGTGGGTGTCGAGCTCATAGGATGACCCCAGGCGGTCAAATGTCATCAACCCTTTAATGTGTGTTGAAAGGAAGGTGGTGGATAAGACTTTGAATAATAAACCTTTGACCTGTTGAATAGAAAGAACATGCATGCAGATCATGCAGATGGTATAGATGGAAAGGAAGAGTGCGATGGAAAGAGAGAGAGAGAGCGAGTTAGAAGGGGAGGAAGAGAGTGAAATAGAAAGAGTGAGTAGGGAAGAGAAAGGGAGGAATATGGGAGAGGTTAGAGAAAAGAGAAGAAAAAAGTCGGAGTTTTTAAGAGAAATGTAATGGAAAGAAAATAATGCTTTGATTTAAGAAAAAAAATGCCCGTCTATTAATAAAAGGGAGGTTTTATTTGTGCTTGTTGCTTTTATTGTTGTTGTCGTTTTTAAAACTAAAATTAACTGCTTATAATTATAGAGAAGAGTCTGATTTATCATTAGTATTAACTATACGACTACAATCCTCATCCTCCGACTACAATCCTCATCCTCCTACCTTGTAAAAGTTGCATTCCAATCATGTGCAGTCCAAATTAACTGGGCAGGAAAACTTCCGTATATTTTACGGTTAGTTCGTTCTTGTGCCAAACAGGGGCGTCAACAGAATATTGGATAGGGGTGTCCAGACAAAAGACGTTTATAGACCATTAATACTGCCGACTATTTTTTGCGTCATCCCAGCAGTTTCAAAACTTTGGTGGGGGTGGAGGGACGCATTATGCATGGACGTGAACTTTATATCCCCAAGGCGTGTTATATCGCACAACTGTTGCATAATACATCAGGGTGTAGGCATGGTAGGTTTCGGAGGGTAGTTCCTCGCCCACTTTGAGCCCGCTTTGAGAGAAAGTTGAGATCTGATGCACGGATGTTCTTCAGTGGCCAAAGAAAATGGATGGACATGAATAGTGCCTAGGGAGATGTTATTTACCGACCCTGAGCTAAAATTGACATACGCTATCCCGATAAACATGTCATGAAGCAATCTTTATGTTTTGAAGATATCTTAGGAATGAGACACTCTACAAGGCAATGTTCCCTCAAAAGAATGATGGGATTTTGAAGTGTAAATAAATAGCATGTATCAAGTCGAAGGTTCTCTCATTTAAATCTTTGCCTGTCAGAGATAAACTTGTTTGCTAACTATACAGAAGGAAAACAAACAGGAACATAGTCATTCTAAAATCCACGGATTTAATGGGTAAGGGGGTTTTCAGATTTTCCCACTGTCTTACAGAAAATTGATCGAAGAGTAACACCTCTTCGTCATCCTGGCCTTCTTCTTCTCCTTTTTTCTTCAGAAGTGCTCGTTTGTCTCCAATATAACTTCAAAGCTCATGAAACAAGCATTTTTCAAGCATTAAAAAAAAATTGAAACCCTTCGGCTTCTGTCATGATTCTATGCCCTTTCCTCACAAATTCGTCCCTCGCACGTTTCTGCAGGCATGCATAACATCCAAGCATTACTAAATTTCTGGGAAGTCGGACTATAGGTAAGCCTGATCGCCTCGCCCCGGCGGTGAATATTAAAGCATGTCCTCGCAGTTGATTTTCTGATTCAGTCAACATGTCGACTAGATTTGCCGGCAAGATTACATTTAGGAATTCATTGGAAGCAATCTCAGGAAGGAGCGTAGATGATGGAAAAGATCATCGCGACATAGAAAGATAATAAACGTTATTGAGCCCCGAAGCTAGGCAAAGTCTATAATATGAGGTACATAATAGTTCGTGTTATGACAAGAAATAATGAATTATTGAGCGACGGGCGACTAGGCTCGGACACGTTAAGAGTTATTTTAGTAATCATGAATATTTTGTAGTCCATTTTTATTAAAGTGTATAGAAACATGCAATTATGCCTTTGTGTTATGCGTTATTCAAAAGTGTTTAATAATCATTATTATTATCATTACTATTATCATCATTATTATTATCATTATTATTATCATCATTATTATTATCATTTTGAGTTTGAAGATAAGGTGAGATGATGATGATACGGTCGAGGTTCATTTTTAAAGCATAAAAATGGTCTAGATTGAAAATTATTTTATTTCAGTGCTTGCTGTTAATTTAGTTTTCGAAGCATATAAAAAAAATTTTACATTATGTGTTTTCTTCACTCTATTTAGGTCTTGATTCTGGCTGTCGAAATTTGTTCGGCCCTCTATTTTTGATAACTCCTGTGGGATGCACACAGAATTTTCTACATAGTTTTGGGGATGCTCCTAAAAATTTGGGCCCCCCCCCCCCGGCATGTAAAATATTGTTTACTATGAACACTACCTCCCCTTTTATATATCTCCAAATCTAGGATCCACCACTGCTAATCTTCTCATCAGTCACTAAAATACATAATATCTCTACAGATCAGGGCGAACTTTTTCAATACTGATTATTTTTAAAGCTTATACCTTGAAAAGTTATTTTTGAAAATTAAAAATCAAGTTTTTATTTCTTTTTAAAAAAGCATCTCTTTCATAAATACATATTAAGACTCAAATATTTTTTGTCAGCCTTCTTTCACCTCGCTAATGTCATCCACCTCTCCAGCATCAGTTCTAATTGCATTCCATAAACCGCAGTAATAAATCATCACCGAGCCACAAGTTGCGCCCATGACATTATGCAGCCGCAATATCAATATTCTTGCTTTGGTTTGCCTCAAATCCACGATTCTCTAAAGAGCGCAAGAATGTTTGTTCGTGTAATGAGATCACAGATGGATGAATGAGTTTCGTGGTCACGTTTTATAACCAGATATGACTCTTATGGCAAAAATTATTTCTTCTATCAAAAGCCAAATGTCTCCATCATGAGTGCCAATAATTTATGCTCAAGTTTCCTACCTTGATACAATACGACTCGAACATAACAGCGGCCGTTTTGTCTGTTTTTTTTTTAATCGGGGCATTTCTTTAGAAGATGGAAGGGTTCGTAGAAGAGACATTTTGGGCAAACTTGTCAGCAGATTTGGGTGTAATATAATCATTTAAGCTGTTCTATTGGTCACTCAAATTTTGATGAATTTAAGGGTAAAGTGATGTACAAGCAAATACAAACAAACATCCAGTCACTGGAAAGAGTCCAACGACAGGCTGCTTGATTTTGTACCAGTATCTGCCGTCGGAAAGAGGGCTCTGTTACCAAGATCCTGGACAATCTCGGTTAGGAATCCCTTCAGACAAGAAGGAGGAACCAAAGACTGTGCATGTAATATAAGATGAAAAGTGGACTTCCCTGATGCTTAATGTTGCTTATGTTGTGCTCTTTGTTGAACAGGCATTCACAATATTCTGCGGACTTGGTATCAATAACACAATCATGTTCAACGAAGTGACCAAGGCAATGGCTAAGCAACAGGTTGCACTGGAAGTTCTCTCCTATCACGCCTGTACTACAAAGCAAGAGGTTCGAGCTTTAAAGGTAGGTTTGATTCAGAAACAAAACAAACTTTGAGACAATCAGTGCTCTGCTATTTTGGGTTATTGTCGTTTAAACTTTATTACATTATTGACAGTACCATTTAAATGAAATGTTTTGTTGCTCAGCCTTCCATTTTCGAAGTTGAAAAGAGTGTAAGGTTGTACGCGAAGATTAACACTGAGAGAGAGCGAGAGAGTGGGTGGAGAGGGGGATGGGGATAAAAGAAGAACCAAACTAAGCGATACTTATGAGGACAGGACGTGTGATATTTGACTCTTATATGAGAGATACTGGGCTTAATCATTGCTTAATCATTGCTCAGTCCATCACTCCACATCTTTGTTCAGGGAGTTTCCTTCACGTATATCTCTCGATCCACGCTATTGAAGGGGTACCTTTGTCGTCACCCTCATTATCATCATCATCGTCATCATCATCACCATCATCATCACCGTAATTGTCATCATCACCATCATCGGCATCATCATCATTATCATCACCATCATCTTATCAACCCCCCCCCCCCCTATCACCACCACCACCTCATCATCGTTATCATCATAGGGTTTATCATTGTTATCCTGATATAAATGTTATAATTTTTTCAGGAAGTTCGTCTTCAAGAAGCTCAACTAGTGAGATTTGACTCGGATCGATGAATTCTCATTAAAACCATGACACGCTGAAAGCATCGCTCAAGATTAACATCCAGACGGGCTTATTATAATCATTAACATTATCATCTTAATCAACATTTTTTTTTTTCAGGATGCGCGTCTTCCAGACATCAAGAAGCTTAAACTGGTGAGGTTTGACTTTGACGACTTCTCATTAGAGGCAGACGAGATGCTGAAAGCATCGCTCAAGATGTACATCCAGACGGGCTTCCTTGACAAATTCAAGATCAGTCAGGATGTGAGTATAAACCTGCCCTTTGGAATACCCCTCTCCATAAATCATCGTAGCTTAGTCACCCAACTAGACTTACTCGACGTCGACTCCTAGCCGACTATAAATTACACAGTTCTCGACCATTTTGTGCAATATTATCTCAAGTTCTCGGTCCAATCATATCAGTCGTGCGTCAGTCTTGTCGATGTGAATAGACTCATTAGCTTATTAAGACAGGGTTAACAAAAAAAAATTGTTTACACACTTTAAATGATCAGTTTATTGTGCAAAAACATTTACCATATTTGAATGACATTAATCTATATTTCCTTGATTGCTTTGAAAAAAAAATAATGCAATTGATAATCAGATATAACTAAAAATAATGTCCGTCACAGAATGGCGATATATAGTTCGGCTTTTCAATAAGTCTCGTGCCGTCTGCATCAAAAGAACAGTTTTCTCCCCATTTTTTTTCTTACTATTGAGAAACATTGTTTTTAGTTTCTATTTCAGTGATGACCTTTAGGACTCTTCTTTTTACAAGAAACCGTAGACAGACAGAATTAAATTACAATGTACAGCTTTTTTGTATCACTGAACGGCTATGCTAAGCCATATGCCATGCAAAGTACTGTTGACATAGAAGTTTCATATCTAACGTAGATTGCCATTCATTTAATATAGGTTATCAAATTAACGTCCTATTTCATTAGTGTTTTATTGGGATTTTATTAGAAGTGACCCTCAACGGCTGATACGTTCATAATTTGACCTTTCATTTGACGCAGTCATCAATCTTCCGGGATTTTCAGTTCGGGCAGTCACTAATCCACTCTCTCTCTCTCTCTCTCTCTCTCTCTCTCTCCCAATCACTCCCTCTCCCCTCTCTCTCGCGCTCTTTGTTATTTCTTGTTCTCTCTCCCTTTGAACGTCACCTTTCCCCTCTCCCTCTGTCTCTTGTTTTCTCTCTCTCTCTCTCTCTCTCTCTCTCTCAACCCTACTCTCCCATGCACGCCCCTCTATCTCCCATTCTTTCTTCCGCTCTCTCCCAACCTCCCCCGGTCCCTTCTCCTCTTATCCCTCTCTATTCTCTGCCCCGCCATTTCTTCCATTTATCATTTTCTCATTCTCTGTCTTTTCCTTTCTTGTCTCCCTCTCTATCACGTAATTTCTCCTGCTCGCCGTCTTCTTTCTTTCTTTCTCTTTCTTTCTTTCTTTCTTTCTTTCCTTTCCTTTCCTTTCCTTGCTTAATTTTTTTTTTCTTCCGTCATTTCTTTGGTTAAAAATGATTTTAGTTAGGTATTTGGATTAATGGAACTAAATAAATGACAATTATCCACTTTCATCACATTCAGCTCTGTTTCATCAGTTTTTTTTAATAGTAGTATTGATATCATTATGTTTATCATGTAGTAATGTTCCCTTAAATAGTTTTTCATTGTTTATATCAGATGTAATATTGAACATAGAATGAACCTGTCGAAATAGCTTTGCATAATATTGAAATCAATGATTGCAGGTGTTGAGCCGATGGTTGTTGACTGTACGCAAGAACTACAGACCTGTTGCATACCACAACTTCAGACATGCCTTCAACGTTCAACAAGTCATGTTTGCCATACTACAGGTAACGTTAATCAAATACACCACCATTTCTCTGGTATGTTTTGTAAAGTTTTGTTCTTTCTTTTGCTTGTTTGGTTTTATTTTGTGGTGGTGGAGGTGATGGTGATGTTATATTTGGTGGTTTGTTTTTAGTAATATTATTTTTTTTCTGTTAAGATGAATTTAAAACTAGATGTAAGAGGGGGAAAAGAGGTGGGACATGTTTGCAAAACTATGTAGGCCCTATGTGATGTATGTAAAGTTTATACGATGTTCAGAGTTGAATTTTCAGTACAAAATATTGTGTTTACAATATGAGCGACATTGAGGGCAGGGATGGAACAAAACACTCTATTCCTTTTTCAAAAAGTAAAAAGAAGAAGAAGAAGAAGAAGAGACGAGTGGGTGTTAAAGTGTGGATGACATGAGACTCCTTCTCATATGCATTACGTTATAATAAGCCAGTACATAGATACGATCTGAGCATGAGCAGATCAAGGTCATTCGGGACAAAATTTAAAACTCACTGACACGAATACTTGATTAATGTACTAATAATTATGCACCCATGGTGCATTCCATGATACCCAGGTGGAAGTATTCTTTTCAAAAGGGGAAATAAAAGTTATCCATGAAGCACCTCTGTCATTTCGGGAGTGACTAAATAAGCGCGCAAAAAGGGACCTCTCCATGTTTTAAACATCTACAGCTATTAAATTGAAGTCATTCGGGACATAAGCTATCTACGAACCGGCTCATAGAGAAACTGCAACACGCTTTGATCCTTATTGCTTATTACTGCACAATAATTTTCAGTGTTCACATAAAGCGTATTCTGAAATGTTTTCGCACTCGTGTAGTATTCAAAACCTTCCGTACTTCTTTAATTTTAAAGTATACAGAAGCTATGGACGAATTAACATTCTCTTTTAGTTTTTCCCCGTTACCTCGGCGTTCTGATATAATAAATATTTTCCCCAAATGATGCAATCGAATTGTTCCCTGTATACGTTAGCCAGTTCTATTCCACAGCACAAGAAGGGGCAACTCAAGCGATCCATTTCATAGCGCTAATTCAAGTCAGTCAGTCACAGCTTTGAAATATGCCACGTAGATAGATCGAGCAATAGTTATTGTAAATTGATTTTTATTCTGACTTTTACACAGCCATGTTTGTACCGAGCTGTGTTTTTTCTCTCTAAATGAGCTCCCCATTAAACTAGTTTTCGACATTGCCCCAGATATTAATCGAATAATGCTGATAAATTTCTTCATGTATGTCTCCAGAACAAAACGACTTCATTGTAATGTGCGTTTTTTAACATTTCAGTGTTCTAATTCCCCAATAGGGTAGGTTTATTTACTGTAAAATCAACGTAATATTTTTGTCATTTGTACATGTTCGTAGGTCACGAATAACATGAATATATAGTGACTGAGATCAGTCTGAATTTAAAGTATACTATATATACCTGTAGTCTAAGCATATAGACTGATCATAATAAGGGTATCAGAAAACTAACGTTGGGTGGCCTGACTTCATAGAGGGGACCGGACTTTCTACGTGGGCGGAATGCAAGAGAATAATACCATCCCCCTTTTCCCTTTTCGTTTTTGTTTTATACCTCCGCCCACTGAAGGTGGTGCCGGGGTGTCCAGGGGCGTAACAGGTACCTGTTATCAGGGGGGGCAGAGCCCAAAATTTCCCGGTAACTAGTCTATGTCTAGAATCTGTGGCGTAGCTAGGACTGCGTTTCAGGAGGAAGGTAGTGCTCCACCGGTGTAAATCCAATTTGAGGAGTGGGGGATAAAATTTTTTTAAATGATTTTGTCCCTTTCACACACATTTTGATATCTATTTTTGCGAGCGAGCGAAGCGAGCAAGCCAAAAATAACCACTTTTCTCGATTTTAATCGCATTTTCGGATGGAAATCCTAAAATTTTGACGAGCGAGCGAAGCGAGCAACCCAAAAATAACTACTTTTTTGTTTTCAATCATTTTCACATAGAAATTCTAAAATATGATGGTTGTTATTCAGAATTTTTACTGATTAATTAAAATAGATTTTCTTCCTTAAAAAGTGTGTCTGCATAGGGGGAAATTTGTACACACCATCCCCCCTCTCCCCCAAGTGGGGTTGATAGATTCCCCACCCCCCGGAATTTACGCCAATGTAGTGCTTCCTGGAGGGGAGGCTGCAGGGAGGGGGGAGTTCCCGCCTCCCGCGCGAAGCGCGGAAGCTCCGACGTTTCTTTGAATGGTTAGTTGTCGGTTATTAAGTCTATCTTCTGCGGCGTAACTAGGATTTCATTTTAGGAGGACGGAGCTCCCTAGGGGGAGGGTGCAGGGAGAGGGGAGTTTCCCCCCTCCCGCGCAAAGCTCCGACGTTTTTTCGCTGTCAGTGCCCGCTCTTCTTAAGCTTTCTGCCTGTTATGGGGGGGGGGGGGGGGAGGGCATACGCATAGCCAAAAATTTCCCGGTAATTAAGTCTAGAATCAGTGGTGTAGCTAGGATTTTATTTTAGGAGGACGATAGCGCGCTCCCTAGGCATGCTAGATGGAGGGTGCAGGGATGGTGATTTCCCCTCCCGCGCGAAGCGCGGAAGCTCTGACGTTTCTTTGAATTCTTCGTTGACTGTTCCAGGTCTCTTACAATCTTTGCCTGTTATCGAGGGGGGGGGGGGCAGAGCCGAAAATTTCCCGGTATCTAAGTCTAGAAATAGAATATACGGAGGTGAGCCCGCACCGCGTTGTTTGTTGCGAAGCCCTTAGCGGGTGGGGCCAAGGGTTCTGGCTTAGGGCCCATGATTGGGGTCTACAGGGAAAGCCACTGCGGGGGTCCGGGGAGTGGAGCACCCGGAAGCTCCGGGGTTTTGGTACTAAATTATCCCTCATTTCTTTTGTTTCCCTTTGCTTTTTTTCTTTTTCCCCCTTTCCCTCTTTTTCCTCTCTTTCTTCTTCTTTCTCCCCTTTCTCCTTTTCTCTTTCCCGTTCTCCTTCCTTTCCCTTTCTCCTTTCTTCTTCTTCTTCTTTTTTTTCCCTTTCTTCTTCTTCCTTTTCCTTTCTCCCTTCCTGTTTCTTCCTTTCCCTCCCTTTCATTTTTTCCCGGTGGTTTGGTGGATTTTCCAGCTGAAATCCGTCAGGGGGGGCAGAGTGCCCCCCTGCCCCCCGGCTGTTACGCCACTGGGGGTGTCTGAAGCATTTTTTTCCGGGCTGTCCGTCCGTCCATCCGTCCCTCTATTTTTAAAGTTTATTTGTGTTCTCTTTTGGATTAAACAGAATACTGGAGTTGCGAAGTACTTGACGGATATTGAACAGCTGACCCTTCTCGTAGGTTGTCTGTGCCATGACTTAGATCATCGAGGAACCAACAATGCATACCAAGAAAAGTGAGCAAGTTTATTCTCTCATCATATTTGTATGTTTGTCTGTAAATTATTTGATAATAATGACACACTGAGAATTATATATTGGAAGGTTGAATTTGAACCATAAATCAGGGAGGCATTATCAAACATGATAGGTATATATTGAAGAATCTTCTGGAAGGAACATCGACTTTGACATCGTCATCGATTTCATCTCAGAAATCATCGTGCACATTAATCCCAATATGATCTTCAACATTTCGACATCGTCGTGGACCTCGGAATTAACTGGAATTACCCTGGAACTTTAGTTTGGATATAATATCATCGCCAGCACAGTGCACATGGACTCTGTGTCTCCCAATTTTCTTTACTGTAAGTCTTAACTTTTAATTTATGCTTTTTGTATTGTAAATAATAAATAAAACTGTAATTAAAATAATTCAATTCACATTTGTTGCCTATCTGACCATTCTTTCATTCGATATCGCAACAGTATATTCTCAGTTTTACATTTTTAATGTTTAGAGGAAAAAAAATAAGCGATACTTCAAGGCTCAATAGGGCATATCGATAACCTTTTATGCAAGATGCGGCGGCGGGGACCATTTTTAAAGCTTGATTGATTGGAAATGATTGAGTGCAATTTCTTTATAAAATTGTTTTTAAACAACTTCAAAATCGAATCATTTTGTAACTACTCAGTCTGTTTTTATCTCCATGGCGTATTCTTTAATACTTAATAGGCTTGATTGCTATCTTTTCTTCAGAGGCAAAGAAAAAAACTCTATTTGTAATAGCAATGTTCATTCGGTCATAAAGACAAGGCATGATAGATTCAACGAAACTTGAAATGGGAAAGCACAAAACCCCTCCGCTTAATGGAAACTCAACTCAATAAACATGCGTTCCACATCAAAACAATGGTTATCGGAAGGCAATGTCTGAGTTGCTGGCTTATGAAATTGCAATTTGAATGCATATTATTTTGTCGGAAGGCATCAATAACTGAGAGATTTATGTTCCACGATCAATCTTTTATCTGTGTATGTCTCAATGAAAATCAATCATTCGTCTGTAGAAAGTAATTCTAAGGAATAATAAAGTGCATATTGTCCGCTTGATTATTCCTTCGTAAACTACATTTCACCCAAGAGGAACATAACATGATCATGAATTTATCAGTATAGTCATGAAACGTGTTCATACGGGTAGCTTTTCTTGATTCGAAATAACAGGCTATCATTAAATTTTGAACAAGATTTTCTGTACATATTAATACAATGAGAGAGCTATACCCCCTTCTTTTCAATCATCATAATTATAGTGTCATTAGATGCTATTGTCCAGTATAGACAAAGAATTGAAAAAGATTTTTTTGCACTGTCGATTGCAAAATATAACACATGATGCTGATAAATATTGTGTGGACAACAAAAAATATTTCTGTATACAACGTCACGAATTCGGTAAATTTCAGTGTATAGACTCACGCAAGGGCAATGAATAGGGGAGATACCTCTACGCCAGAAAGTTCAACATGTTCAATGGTGTGACCTACATTCAAGAATATCCTGCAGGTTTGCTTAGATGCATTCATCATGTTTCATTGAAGAAAAAAAAAGAGTCTTTTTTCTCGGCATTGTTTCATGGAGTGTGAAGGAAATCTTAGGGTCATAAGAAGAAGAGGACCCGCGGTTACATGTAAGCAAAGATGCGCTACAAGATCAGATATACCAAAGACAATCGTAGCTGTATAACCTTTTTCCACGAGCATGAAGAGGACAAAGCGGTGTGATTCCACAGCAATAAGTACATTCTAAACCCGTGTTCATATTGTCATTTATTCCATCGCTGACGTAAAGGCCGCGTCACAAGTCATATTAGCGAATAGAGCTAACGAATGCCTAACGAACAGCTATTTCTTTAAAGTCCAGATACGCTCAAATACTCTCAAATTAGCTAATATGTGACGGACCTTTGGAACTCTATTGTGGCCAAGAATTTGAGCGTATCTGGACTTTAAAAAAAATAGCTGTTCGCTAGGCATTCATTGGCTCGATTCGCTAAAGGCCCAGTCACATATTAGCAAATAGAGCCAACGAATGCCTAACGTATTCGAAAATTTAGACATGCGCTCGTGTTCGTTGCCATTCGTTCGTGACACGTTGGACGTACGTTGTATTCGTTAGCTGTTCGAAGGGGTTCGCAGAGGTGCGCCAGAGCCGATTTTCGATTTTGGACATGTTCAAAATTTTGAGCGTTTGACAACGTATCGATCAATACGCTATGTACACGTTAAAAATTCGCTGCTTGAACGTTTCGCACGCTAGGTGTGCGTTTCTTATTCGTCCGTCGTTCGTCCACATAGGTCCAATCCACATGGAAGTTTCCTGAACGAATAAACAGCGTATACACAGCGCTAGTGTAACAAATTACTAACAAACAGCCAACGAATACAGAACGTATTCCAACCATCTGCAACTTTCACATGGCGTCCATCTGACGTGCTTGACGCTAGTCTACCGATAGAGTAACGAGTGCGCACGGTACAGGTTGCGTTTTTATGTCTGTGACGTCACAGCAGCTGCGAGTTGCTCATTTTGTAATTTTTTATTTTATTTTTTTTTTGTAATTCAGGTCAATCAATTTTTATTTAACTCTTCGATGAAAACAATTCACAATTCTGACGAATAAAGCACAATAAACATATGAAGATTTTAAAGCAAAAAAACAATAAACGCCATGAAAAAAATGCTTAGTCCCACAAACATTCGTGCTCCCTCACCCACTCTACCAGGGCATCCTCATCGACCTTCGGGATATGGCAATCCCTGCGGGGATTCCTCTTTTTCACCGAAGGACGAGGTTGGGATGAGGCCGAAGCATTAGATGTGATCGATGAAATGGGACTATTACAAGGAATTGGAGGGATCGGAGATTTTGGAGAATCTGGCCTGATGGGGCTATTGGCCGCAGTACTTGGTTGTGAGTCAGGGGGATGGGATTCATCCTGGGCTGCCTTCTTGGCAGGTTGTTTTTTCCTTCTCTTCAAATTCTTGGGAGGCATGTTAAAGCCGGCAGTTTCTTGAGATGTTGACTGTCTGACTGTTTGACGAGAGAGTGTGGGTCAGCCGAGACAAGAGGTGGCGGAACGTCGGAATCAGACAATTAAAGTGGTGGGGGTGCTCATTGATTCGCAGACAAAAGGTGCCCCTCCATTTTCTTTTTCTTTGTCCGAGCCCGATGTTCTGTCGCCTCTGTGGCACGTTACGTGACTGCAAACGCTATGCATACGTAAGGCATTCGCTGGCCATTCGTTTTGTATGTTCATTTTCCGTTGAATAGACGCTACGCATGCGGTATCATTCGTTACTTCGAACGTTAGAAATGAGGTCAGTAAACGCTACTCATTCGTTATGCATACGTCTGATACCTCACTGGTTCGTTTAGAACCTGATTTTGGCAAATGATTTGAGCGTATTTGAGCGTATCTGGACTTTTCCAAAAATACCTGTTCGCTATATAGGCATTCGCTGGCTCGATTCGCTAATATGTGACGGGGCCTTTAGATTTGTTTTGTTTTGCTTGTATTTGTTTTAGCCCCTTTTATCTCCAAAATACAAATGAAAACATTTTTCCTGAAGCATTATTATAATGATGCGTTGAGAGTGTAAAAGCTTTACAAATTATGTGGATTGTATTTGATGACTGTGTTTCCATGAATTTCAGTTTGTTTACACTTCGAACGCTAGAATCTTCTTTACACCGTATATAATGATGATGTCTTATCTTAGGAGGCAGCATCCCATTTTCCATTAGATGTTCTGAAAGATATTATTGGAAAGCCAGATCAACAGTCGTATCAATTAACTCGAGGCACAGAAGTACGAAGAAAACTGGAAGTGAAATTTGCCCTGATTTTCTGGGAATTTCGTTTCGGGAGCGATATTTTCCTTTTGTTATATCTATTATTTCAACTATCTTGCTTCGACGACTATAATGGGGAATGATACTTTTTCTTTTTTGAGATGCGGAATTCGAAATATTGATAAACCACCTTGCACAATTCATTTGAACTCTCCTCCCACGCAACATACATTGGCATGTTTCTTTTATACATGTACTTTATATCTTTGTCATAAATCATTTTCGTAGTAATTTGTTATTGATCTTCTGTGCTGAGAGCCAGAAAGTCATTAACTTCATTTAGAATGCTAGGAGTTGACGCCATTTGGCTTTCTGCGGATCTTGTCGAAGCTTGAAAGAAGAAGAAGAAAAAAAAAACACCTTGTCCCCATTTGACCCTTCAGCTTCTGTATACCCCGCATTCCATAAAAGGGACAGATAAGTCGCGCGGAGGCATGGAGAAGAAGAAAAAAAAAATCTTTCGCCTCTAGCTGAGTATGTGTAAGGACAAACGACTGTTTTGTAGGGGTAATGGAATTGTGAGTATTGCTTGATGTATTCTGTATGCGAGCCTCAGGCTTTTTTCTATTTGGACTGCGACGCTATAGCACGTGACATTGAAGGGAGCGTGAATTTAAGAGAGAAAGGTGGTTTTCGCCGCGACGTAGTACATTCAGCAAGGAAGATATCCCAATTATTCGATTTATCTTAATTATTAGTGATGACATAAACGTTTTCAATCTGAATAATGTTGCATTCATAGAACAGACTTCTAAAATAATATAAGTCATAAAGTACCACACTCCCGCCCCCCCTCCGCCTTCACCATGACACATACACAAAAAAAATAAAACAAAAGTTTCAGAGTCCGAAAAGAAAAGGATTTTATTGTTATTCTCCTGGATTCAAAGTTTTTCATCATCACATGATAGTCGTTAAAACAGCTCGACTTCAGTTTTCGCACTAGTAAAGTGAAATTGAAAAAATAAAAACTTTTGTAAGGATCTTCTCTAAAACTTACTGGTGAAAGTTTCAAGCTCCACCCCCCCCCACCCCCCATATAATCGCGTGGGTCAGTTCATGGGACTGTTAATTCATGTTACTTTGCCATGCGGGTCTTCGGCTCCTTAGTTACGGCGAGAAAAAAGGGCATATTGATGAATACATGTATGGTCTAATACAACCCGTTACGACGCCAAAACCACATACTATATCGAAACTTATGAAAGAATCTAGATCAAGGAGAGAAGATGGAGAGTGACAGAGAAATCGGAGAAGGTAAGGAGAGAAAGAGAGAGTCTGATGAGGAGAGAGAGAGAGAGTGAGAGTGAACGCAGAATGTCAGCTTTTTAGATTAGGCAGGAGGAAAAAGAGTGGCAAGTATAATGTAACATGTACAGATGACATTAAAATAAAGATCAAATTTGCTTTGTCCATTTTGACTGTGTTATTCGTCAAGCGCGAACGTCGATACATGTATTTTCTCGCCTCATCACTTCACATTAGTTTCCATGTACAGCGCGTCCAAAAAAATGTCCCTCTGATTGAGCGCTAACTTA
Source organism: Echinometra lucunter (assembly GCA_029962745.1). Taxonomy (NCBI): domain Eukaryota; kingdom Metazoa; phylum Echinodermata; class Echinoidea; order Camarodonta; family Echinometridae; genus Echinometra; species Echinometra lucunter. The sequence continues at coordinate 50,346,464 of CM057151.1, forward strand.
ATTCTAAAATATAATATTCGTCCCAATTTGATCTTCATATCTTGAAAGCCCATTTAATCCTGTAACTTATGAGAAAAATTTCATCGGTCTCGCATCATTGGTTTTGAACAGAGAGTCTATATGTAAAAGCAGTGCATTTCAGCCCATTCCAAGTTTGCAGTGCTACAATTCTGCACTGTCTTTATGTTTTCAATCAACTGTAGTGCTTTTGCCTTCTCTGCTCCCTTTTATTTTAAAGTTTTGTTTAACAAAGAACATTGTTGTAGATGTAAAGTATGAGCAAATGCACAGCCTTCTTGTATGCCACTCAGCATGTATTTCAAAGGTACCAAACTCTTGATACTTCAGGTAGTTCCTCTTGATTGTTCTTGGTGCATTGTGGTGGCTGATCTTGGTATCGCCTTTGAAATGCACGTTGAGTGGTAAGGAGGCTGTGCGTTTGCTCATACTTTAAAACAAGGAAAGCCCTTTGACGGGCAGTAAGCTGTTGACCAACCATATTGAAATCAGTCAAAAGTCAATATGACAAATTAACTGAAAGCTGACCAAATCTTCCACCCAACTAAATTAACTATGAAAAGAAAGACAAGACATGAAAGGAACAAAATCTGTTCATTTTATTCTTACTTTAATTTCTGAATTTAAATTTCTGATTAAGCTGGACACCTGTTCATTTCTTAAATTCTCTGTTTCCTTCCTTAACACTGCTAAAGCTCTGACATAAATCTTAAAACCTTGTTTTAAGATTGTTTCTGAATTTAAATTTCTGATTAAGCTGGACACCTGTTCATTTCTTAAATTCTTGTTTCCTTCCTTAACACTGCTAAAGCTCTGACATAAATCTTAAAACCTTTTTTTGACTTATGTGGTAGCATTTTTATGCAAATTTCATAAGTTTTGAACTCGTAGAGCTCAAAGCATCTGTTCATATTTCTTTTTCTTTATTGTCTCAACAAATTATTATCATTATTATATTATTATTAGTTAGTAGTAGTAGTAGTAGTAGTAGTAGTAGTAGTAGTAGTAGTAGTAGTAGTAGAAGTAGTATTACTATTATTATATCATTATTATCATCATTATTAGGATTATTATTATCATTAGCATCATCATTAGGAGGACGAGCATTAGCATCAGGATTATTAGCAGGATCAGGATCAGGAGGATTATTATCATTATCATCATCATTATTATTATTATCATTACATCATTATTATTATTATTATTATATCATTATTATCATCATTATTAGTATCATTATCATTATTATTATTATTATTATTATCATTATCATCATCATTATATTATTATCATCATGATCCTCATCATCATATTATTATATCAGTTATCATCATCATTATTATTATTATCAGTATCATTATTTATATTATTATTATTATCATTATCATTATTTATCATTATCATTATTATCATTATTAGTATTATCATTACTATTATTATATTATTATTTATTGGCCATTTCAAAACAATAAAAAATACATGAAGATATACAACAAAAAGTCAGTGATAACAGACAAAAAATATACTCACCTGAGTGCAAAAACTTGGCTGCCTGGGAAGAGACAGCAAACTTTAACCTGGAGTGGTCCTCCTTTCCGACCAAGATTTTGCACTATGAGAGTTGGTAGATGTGCTTTACTCTTAGACACCTTTGATGATGAAAGTCCAGACATCTACAAATGTTCTCTGTTAAACAAACTTTAAAAATGAAAGGGAGCAGAGAAAGCAAAAGCACTACGTTGATTGAAAACATAAAGACAGTACAGAAATTGCAGCACTGCAAACTTGGAATGGGCTGAAATGCACTGCTGTGACATATAGCCTCTCTGTTCAAAACCAATGATGCGAGACCAATGAAATTTTCTCATAAGTTACAGGATTAATTTTAAATGGGCTTTTCAAGATATGAAATCAAATTGGGACTAATATAATATTTTAGAATTAATTTAGCGCTCAATCAGAGGGACATTTTTTTGGGACCCGCTGTATAGGAGGTATACGTGCGTAATATGAGTTCTCTGTCAACAAGTTGCGTTTGCCCTTCTCGGCCGCAAGAAGGGACCTTTATTTCAAACCAACTAAAACCTGTTTACCCGGCCAAATCGGACCACTTTCAAATTGAAGGCAGGCAAGTGAAGAGAAAGGGGCCATGGCTTGTTCGATATAAAGCATTTTAAAAGGATTGATTTTCTTGTTTTTTTTTTTTTGTTTCTCGCTTTTGATTTTCAACTCCCCCCCCCCCCCCCTCCGATCATGCGAGGGAAAAAAATCTGAAAATTTTTCGCCTTGCCAACAACTGTCTTTCAAAAATGCCAACACCCTTCCCTCCCTCTGTTTTTCCATGCCAGTGACGACCTCGTCTATTTCTAGATGATTATTAGATTAAGGGCCGTTAAACAAGGCTACAGCCCCTCCCCATTTTCTTTTTAAAGACAATATTGTTTCATAAGGCATATGTACCTAGACTGAAAACATGCCCATCATTCTAATACACCACACTTCCCCAAATCTTGAAAAACGCCCCTTTGATTTAATGCTACCCTCCTCCCACTTCATCGTGTCTAATTTCCCGTTGTAAGTTGGAAAATACCAAATTACCAAGGAAATGGAAGAAGAGTTTATCGACTAATGACAGAATGTGAAATGAGGATACGCTACCTAGACATGCTAGAGGGTTTATGAAACAAACCAAATCCCCTTGAAATAGGAACGGGTGCACTTCCCTGAAATCCTGATACGTTCATTTAGTATGAAGCGTCTCTCAAATCATGGGAAATTGCATGTATCCATCATAATAACATTTTACTCCTGCAGACACAATTTATTTTCCTTTCCATCCGTACCTGATTATACGACACATTGGATGGATCTTGTTACCATGGCTATAATAACTCTCTTAAAATTCCGTTATACATCAGATGATATAGAAACTTTTATTTTCATCATTGACGTTATGATTATACCATGCATCACTCAATAAGTGTGTTAATCCTCAGACTCTTCCTGAATAATTTACCGAATTCTGAAGTAAAACCCATCAACATAGTATTTACAATCATATTTATACCTCATTTGCCCAACTCTCTCAATCATCGTCTTAAACTCTTAGTTTCCTCATAATACGCTATTCTATTATTCATAATGTGTCGCCTCTCTAAAATAAGAACGAAATTCTTTCCGACATGACCTGCATGACTGTTAAGCTACAGATATAGCGGTAGAATTTAACGGTAAAACTAAAACTATTCCGGTTTTTTGCTGCTCTATTCCTTTCATGTCTCAGCATATCCGTTACTATACTGCTATACTGCGCAGTGCACTCACTCTATAAAGATACATGTGTTACTTGTTGTATTCCATTTCTGGCCATTGGTGAAGGAGACGGTGCTCTTCTCTCAATTTAACATGTTTAGAATAATGATCGCCGCCCGAAGAAGCAACCTCTTAATCAGGGCCGGAAACATTAAACACTGTCCCTAGTCAGCGTATCATCCATAATATTTTGAGGTGACCTGAGGTCTCTTAAAATCTGCAGTGCTCTTATTCAGCCTACCTACGGCCTATCCTAACGAATTTACTCTCTATTCAGACTATTAAGTGACCTTCCCCTATCCTTTTTAACCTGTACGCGTCTCTCCTCGAATTATCCATGCTTAGCTCGCAGTACTCTACTTTTAAATTCATCCTCTCGGTTTACGATTAATTATTTAAGAGAGAATCCCTAGGGCTGTTCATTAAGAGAGGATATAAGGGCCTTTCTCCTTCTTTTTTGTTCAACTCGCCCCAAAACACTCTTGTAAGGCCCCTCGTTCCAAGTCATGTTGAGAGGGGCGGTATTGTGAGGGCGATACGTGCCCCTGGCGGTTTTTCGGGATTCGTTCAAAATGAACGGTGGGATGAGTGGGATCGTCTGAGTCGGATTTTCGCTCCGCCCTGAGGGGCAGATATTCGGCAGGTAAATGTCACACGCTTCCACTCTTAGTCTGCTGGCTTATGGACGTCATTTAAAATGATTTTTAAAGGAGAAACTATTTTTCTCTGAATCAGCGTCGTGGGCATTATCAGAGATCTCCTGGTTGTTGTTTAATTATTGTCATTCCCCTGACTTTATCGTTAAATTCTTGTTAAAATATCTGTTGATACGTTTATCTGATAGCAAAATTTCTTATCATGCTTAAACATTGCAGACTATTTTGTTCAATATTTTTTGTGTGATCAATTCGACTTTATTTGATGACAATGATTACAAGGAAACGTTCAATTCAAGCAACAGTGACAATCAGTGTTTTAAAAGCATTGAACTCTTGACTCTTTAGGCATGCAGTATGGTGCAAAGGACCATCCTAAAATAGTATAGTACGTATAGTATAGTATAGTATAGTATAGTTCAGAGGATGAAGGAGGAGGAGGAGGAAAAATAAGATTTCATTATTGTATCCCCATTTTCTCTTTTGTATGACAATTACACTTTGCTTTTTTGAACTTTCCGCTGATTTCCATTTTCAGTTTGACAAAATCTCAAATAACCATTTCTGTGATCATTATTCAAAATAAAGTCTAGCTTTAACCCACGAGGTTGCCCCTTAGGAAGAGCTATTTCTAGATTATCAGAGGAAAAATTTTAAGCCCTTCCACAAGAGAAACCTTTTTCGTGTTTATCGAGAGAGTACACTCACCCGAAGAGGTATTCAAGGCACATGTCTGCTACCATAGTAGAAGTAAAGGTGCTGGACAAATCAACGTTCGCGATATCGTCTGACAAATAAGTCGTGATAGTTCTGTATGGGCGAAAGTGGTATGAGCGTTTAAGTGGTTGAGTGTACATTCCCTTTGCATTTATAGCATTAATTGTCCTATGACTGTGACAGTGCTTTCATATTAGTAGTAATAAGAGTTTTATTTACTCAAGTTTGCCATATCAGTAATACTACTGCTCTTCCTGCGAGTCCTGCAAATTGTGCTTTCATATATTCTCTTTTGTTTTTGTCTACGGCAGCGAGTTGAAGAGTTTAGGGTTGAGTACGTTCAGATCTTCATAAGATTCTAGACAGATCTGCTCATGGGAAGGGGTTCTTGAGGGATATGGCATTTAAGTATACTATCCCATCTCACTTTACGTCCTCATTCATGTTTGAAGAGAGGGAAATAGCTAGCAGTATGCTGATATTATAATCGTCTACCTGATATTGATACTAGAAACTGTTTTAGTACAAAATTACACAATTACACATTACAACCTTAACAATTTACTTTCAAAATCGAGCCTGAATAAATCAGTTAAAATGGTCATTTTAAGGAAGTTCAGCTCTCTCGGGATAACATTCACTTGTTTTTTTTTGTTTCTTTTCTTTCTTCTTCAGTAGCGATTCTGCATTAAGTGTATGCCAGTAACGAAGAAATGCCCGCCGTAGACATTATTGAGTTGATAGTATGCCCCGAAGCTTCAGTAGGGTTCATTGTAGTTTACAGTTTTGGGCTTGTGGGGGAAAAAGGAGTTTTCCTTGTCTAAACTAATACTCCCCTTTGACACCACTTCTGCCGTAGAACCAAATTCTGTCAGATGTTTCAGTGAATAGGTGAAATCGAGGGTTGCTGCTGGCGTGAAGCCTACTGCATAAATACACGCTTCATGAGGCTCCCCGGTATTCGGTTACTCATTAACTAGAGCGCACGAGTGAGAAGAGAAATACGAGCAGACAAAGTTTCAGGTGAAAATCGATGGATTTCCTCGGACGAGGCGACAAATGCCGACATCGAAGAGCCTGTGTGTGTTATTTGCTTGTAGTGGGATGGTACGATTGACAAGTAATACAGATATATGCTTACCTGGATACAATTTGCATAATGGAGAGAAAACAGAGGAGTAGTGAATCCTGGTTTAGCAGAAAAATACGAATGCTTTTTACGACGTGCTATACTGAGACAATGTTGTCGTATTTGGTTCGAAAACAAATCAGCAAGCGGACAAGAGGAATGCATGTTTTCGAGAACCTTAAACCGAATATCGCATTGCTTGTGATGTAAATATGATCACGTTTACCTCAAGTTAGTCTAAATATCGGTCACAAAAATATTTGTTTGATTGACCTATGTCGTATGAATATAGGATTTGTGATTTAACCCATCATGCCCATCGATTTTTTTCTAGATACAGAATTGATCTTTCTACCATGTCTCCCTTTTATTCTCTTACCGAGACTTCCTTCGCCGCTCAAGTCTTCTTTTCGTTTGCTCTAACCTTGGCATTGTTTTTGATTGCCGAAATAATGAGAACAACTGATGAAGATGATGATGATGATGGTTGATGATTGCGATGATGAAAATGAAAACGACGATAATCATGATAATGACTATGATCTGATGATGATGATAAAGATGTCGGTGTTTGTGACAGTGGTGATGATTGCAGTAATGATTATAATGATGGCCGATGGTCATGGATGGTGATGGTGATGATAACCGACGATTAATGATGACGATGATGATGATGGTTGAGATTTAATGGTAATAGTGATGATAATGAAGATAATGATTATGACGACACGATGATTATGATGATTATTATTATGATGGTATTAATGACTCCTGTAAATGTTTTCATCTTTTTTTTCAGATCTCGTCACCCTTAGCTCAACACAGAGGCTACCGCATATATGGATGATGCTAATAAAGATTATGATGATGAAGATGATGAAGAAGAAAAAGATGATGATGATGATGATGATGATGATGATGATGATGATGACGATAAAATTATGAGATAATGACTTAGTAATGCTTTCTCTCTTTACAGATCTCAGTCACCCTAGCTCAGCTGTATGGTTCCAAGGCTACCATGGAGTATCATCACTCAATCATGCAGTCATGATTCTTAGTAGCCAGGTAAGAAGTTCTTAGTAACATTCAAATAAAAATATATATAGCGATAATGAGCATGATGTTGGTGATCATGATGGAGATGCTGCTGCTGCATGCTGCTACTGATAGTGATGCTGACGTTGATACTTGATCATGATTTATAATTATGGTGATGGTGTGGGATGATGGTGATGGTGATGAAGATGGTTGTATTGATAATGATGATGTTGATGTTCTGGTGCTACTGTTGATGACGACTACGACGACGATGATGATGATGATGATTATGATGTGTTGTTGTTTGTTCGTGTTGGTGGAGGTGATGATGATGATGGTGGCATTGGTGGCGATGTTAATTGTGGTTGTGGTGGTGGTGGTGGTGACGTGACAGTGATGATGATGATGATGATGATGATGATGATGATGATGATGATGGAAATGGTGAACATATGATGGTCATGATAATGATGATATTGTGATGACGACGGCGATGGTAACTTTGATGATGATGATGATAAGTTCTGATGGTGGTGACGAGAATGGCGATAACGTAATCTAAAGATGAGAATGACGAGGACGGCAATAGTGGTGATAATGAACGAAAATGGTGGTGTGATGGTGGTGACGAGAATGGCGATAACGTAATTTAAGATGAGAATGACGACAACGGCAATAGTGGTGATAATGACGAAAATGGTGGTGATAATGGTGGTTGC
>CM057151.1:50354555-50571521 GCA_029962745.1 Echinometra lucunter
AACGTGTTCATACGGGTAGCTTTTCTTGATTCGAAATAACAGGCTATCATTAAATTTTGAACAAGATTTTCTGTACATATTAATACAATGAGAGAGCTATACCCCCTTCTTTCAATCATCATAATTATAGTGTCATTAGATGCTATTGTCCAGTATAGACAAAGAATTGATAAGATTTTTTTGCACTGTCGATTGCAAAATATAACACATGATGCTGATAAATATTGTGTGGACAACAAAAAATATTTCTGTATACAACGTCACGAATTCGGTAAATTTCAGTGTATAGACTCACGCAAGGGCAATGAATAGGGGAGATACCTCTACGCCAGAAAGTTCAACATGTTCAATGGTGTGACCTACATTCAAGAATATCCTGCAGGTTTGCTTAGATGCATTCATCATGTTTCATTGAAGAAAAAAAAAGAGTCTTTTTCTCGGCATTGTTTCATGGAGTGTGAAGGAAATCTTAGGGTCATAAGAAGAAGAGGACCCGCGGTTACATGTAAGCAAAGATGCGCTACAAGATCAGATATACCAAAGACAATCGTAGCTGTATAACCTTTTCCACGAGCATGAAGAGGACAAAGCGGTGTGATTCCACAGCAATAAGTACATTCTAAACCCCGTGTTCATATTGTCATTTATTCCATCGCTGACGACGTAAAGGCCGCGTCACAAGTCATATTAGCGAATAGAGCTAACGAATGCCTAACGAACAGCTATTTCTTTAAAGTCCAGATACGCTCAAATACTCTCAAATTAGCTAATATGTGACGGACCTTTGGAACTCTATTGTGGCCAAGAATTTGAGCGTATCTGGACTTTAAAAAAAATAGCTGTTCGCTGGGCATTCATTGGCTCGATTCGCTAAAGGCCCAGTCACATATTAGCAATAGAGCCAACGAATGCCTAACGTATTCGAAAATTTAGACATGCGCTCGTGTTCGTTGCCATTCGTTCGTGACACGTTGGACGTACGTTGTATTCGTTAGCTGTTCGAAGGGGTTCGCAGAGGTGCGCCAGAGCCGATTTTCGATTTTGGACATGTTCAAAATTTTGAGCGTTTGACAACGTATCGATCAATACGCTATGTACACGTTAAAAATTCGCTGCTTGAACGTTTCGCACGCTAGGTGTGCGTTTCTTATTCGTCCGTCGTTCGTCCACATAGGTCCAATCCACATGGAAGTTTCCTGAACGAATAAACAGCGTATACACAGCGCTAGTGTAACAAATTACTAACAAACAGCCAACGAATACAGAACGTATTCCAACCATCTGCAACTTTCACATGGCGTCCATCTGACGTGCTTGACGCTAGTCTACCGATAGAGTAACGAGTGCGCACGGTACAGGTTGCGTTTTTATGTCTGTGACGTCACAGCAGCTGCGAGTTGCTCATTTTGTAATTTTTTTATATTTTTTTTTGTAATTCAGGTCAATCAATTTTTATTTAACTCTTCGATGAAAACAATTCACAATTCTGACGAATAAAGCACAATAAACATATGAAGATTTTAAAGCAAAAAAAACAATAAACGTCATGAAAAAAATGCTTAGTCCCACAAACATTCGTGCTCCCTCACCCACTCTACCAGGGCATCCTCATCGACCTTCGGGATATGGCAATCCCTGCGGGGATTCCTCTTTTTCACCGAAGGACGAGGTTGGGATGAGGCCGAAGCATTAGATGTGATCGATGAAATGGGACTATTACAAGGAATTGGAGGGATCGGAGATTTTGGAGAATCTGGCCTGATGGGGCTATTGGCCGCAGTACTTGGTTGTGAGTCAGGGGGATGGGATTCATCCTGGGCTGCCTTCTTGGCAGGTTGTTTTTTCCTTCTCTTCAAATTCTTGGGAGGCATGTTAAAGCCGGCAGTTTCTTGAGATGTTGACTGTCTGACTGTTTGACGAGAGAGTGTGGGTCAGCCGAGACAAGAGGTGGCGGAACGTCGGAATCAGACAATTAAAGTGGTGGGGGTGCTCATTGATTCGCAGACAAAAGGTGCCCCTCCATTTTCTTTTTCTTTGTCCGAGCCCGATGTTCTGTCGCCTCTGTGGCACGTTACGTGACTGCAAACGCTATGCATACGTAAGGCATTCGCTGGCCATTCGTTTTGTATGTTCATTTTCCGTTGAATAGACGCTACGCATGCGGTATCATTCGTTACTTCGAACGTTAGAAATGAGGTCAGTAAACGCTACTCATTCGTTATGCATACGTCTGATACCTCACTGGTTCGTTTAGAACCTGATTTTGGCAAATGATTTGAGCGTATTTGAGCGTATCTGGACTTTTCCAAAAATACCTGTTCGCTAGGCATTCGCTGGCTCGATTCGCTAATATGTGACGGGGCCTTTAGATTTGTTTTGTTTTGCTTGTATTTGTTTTATCCCCTTTTATCTCCAAAATACAAATGAAAACATTTTTCCTGAAGCATTATTATAATGATGCGTTGAGAGTGTAAAAGCTTTACAAATTATGTGGATTGTATTTGATGACTGTGTTTCCATGAATTTCAGTTTGTTTACACTTCGAACGCTAGAATCTTCTTTACACCGTTAATAATGATGATGTCTTATTCTTAGGAGGCAAGCCTCCCATTTTCCATTAGATGTTCTGAAAGATATTATTGAAAGCCAGATCAACAGTCGTATCAATTAACTCGAGGCACAGAAGTACGAAGAAAACTGAAGTGAAATTTGCCCTGATTTTCTGGGAATTTCGTTTCGGGAGCGATATTTTCCTTTTGTTATATCTATTATTTCAACTATCTTGCTTCGACGACTATAATGGGGAATGATACTTTTCTTTTTTGAGATGCGGAATTCGAAAATTGATAACCACCTGCACAATTCATTTGAACTCTCCTCCCACGCAACATACATTGGCATGTTTCTTTTATACTTTATATCTTTGTCATAAATCATTTTCGTAGTAATTTTGTTATTGATCTTCTGTGCCTGAGAGCCAGAAAGTCATTAACTTCATTTAGAATGCAGGAGTTGACGCCATTTGGCTTTCTGCGGATCTTGCGAAGCTTGAAAGAAGAAGAAGAAAAAAAAAAACACCTTGTCCCCATTTGACCCTTCAGACTTCTGTATACCCCGCATTCCATAAAAGGGACAGATAAGTCGCGCGGAGGCATGGAGAAGAAGAAAAAAAAAAAAATCTTTTCGCCTCTAGCTGAGTATGTGTAAGGACAAACGACTGTTTTGTAGGGGTAATAGGAATTGTGAGTATTGCTTGATGTATTCTGTATGCGAGCCTCAGGCTTTTTTCTATTTGGACTGCGACGCTATAGCACGTGACATTGAAGGGGAGCGTGAATTTAAGAGAGAAAGGTGGTTTTCGCCGCGACGTGGTACATTCAGCAAGGAAGATATCCAAATTATTCGATTTATCTTAATTATTAGTGATGACATAAAACGTTTTTCAATCTGAATAATGTTGCATTCATAGAACAGACTTCTAAAATAATATAAGTCATAAAGTACCACACTCCCGCCCCCCTCCGCCTTCACCATGACACATACACAAAAAAATAAAACAAAGTTTCAGAGTCCGAAAAGAAAAGGATTATTGTTATTCTCCTGGATTCAAAGTTTTTCATCATCAAATGATGTCGTAAAACAGCTCGACTTCAGTTTTCGCACTAGTAAAAGTGAAATTGAAAAAATAAAAACTTTTGTAAGGATCTTCTCTAAAACTTTACTGGTGAAAGTTTCAAGCTCCACCCCCCCCCCCCCCCCCCCCCCCCCCCCATATAATCGCGTGGGTCAGTTCATGGGACTGTTATATTCATGTTACTTTCGCATGCGGGTCTCGGCTCCTTAGTTACGGCGAGAAAAAGGGCATATTGATGAATACATGTATGGTCTAATACAACCCGTTACGAGCCAAAAACCACATACTATATCGAAACATTATGAAAAGAACTAGATCAAGGAGAGAAAGATGGAGAGTGACAGAGAGAAATCGGAGAAGGTAAGGAGAGAAAGAGAGAGTCCTGAGAGTGAGAGAGAGAGAGAGAGTGAAAGCAGAATGTCAGCTTTTAGATTAGGCAGGAGGAAAAGAGTGCCAAGTATAATGTAACATGTACAGATGACATTAAAATAAAGATCAAATTTGCTTTGTCCATTTTGACTGTGTTATTCGTCAAGCGCGAACGTCGATACATGTATTTTCTCGCTCATCACTTCACATTAGTTTCCATGTACAGCGCGTCCCAAAAAAATGTCCCTCTGATTGAGCGCTAACTTATTCTAAAATATAATATTCGTCCCAATTTGATCTTCATATCTTGAAAGCCCATTTAAATCCTGTAACTTATGAGAAAATTTCATCGGTCTCGCATCATTGGTTTTGAACAGAGAGTCTATTATGTAAAAGCAGTGCATTTCAGCCCATTCCAAGTTTGCAGTGCTACAATTCTGCACTGTCTTTATGTTTTCAATCAACTGTAGTGCTTTTGCCTTCTCTGCTCCCTTTTATTTTAAAGTTTTGTTTAACAAAGAACATTGTTGTAGATGTAAAGTATGAGCAAATGCACAGCCTTCTTGTATGCCACTCAGCATGTATTTCAAAGGTCCCAAACTCTTGATACTTCAGGTAGTTCCTCTTGATTGTCTTGGTGCATGGTGGTGGCTGATCTTGGTATCGCCTTTGAAATGCACGTTGAGTGGTAAGGAGGCTGTGCGTTTGCTCATACTTTAAAACAAGGAAAGCCCTTTGACGGGCAGTAAGCTGTTGACCAACCATATTGAAATCAGTCAAAAGTCAATATGACAAATTAACTGAAAGCTGACCAAATCTTCCACCCCAACTAAATTAACTATGAAAGAAAGACAAGACATGAAAGGAAACAAAAATCTGTTCATTTTATTCTTACTTTAATTTCTGATTTAAATTTCTGATTAAGCTGGACACCTGTTCATTTCTTAAATTCTTGTTTCCTTCCTTAACACTGCTAAAGCTCTGACATAAATCTTAAACCTGTGTTAAGATTGTTTCTGAATTTAAATTTCTGATTAAGCTGGACACCTGTTCATTTCTTAAATTCTTGTTCCTTCCTTAACACTGCTAAAGCTCTGACAGAAATCTAAAACCTTTTTTTGACTTATGTGGTAGCATTTTTATGCAAATTTCATAAGTTTTGAACTCGTAGAGCTCAAAACATCTGTTCATATTTCTTTTTCTTTATTGTCTCAACAAATTATTATCATTATTATTATTATTATTATTATTATTATTATTAGTAGTAGTAGTAGTAGTAGTAGTAGTAGTAGTAGAAGTAGTATTACTATTATTATATCATTATTATCATCATTATTATTATTATTATTATCATTATCATCATCATTATTATACAGATCATTATCATCATTATTATTATCATTATCATATCATTATTATTATTATCATTATCATCATCATTATTATTATTATCATTATCATCATTATTATTATTATTATTATCATTATTATCATCATTATTATTATCATTATCATTATTATTATTATTATTATTATCATTATCATCATCATTATTATTATTATCATCATTATCATCATCATCATTATTATTATTATCATTATCATCATCATTATTATTATTATCATTATCATTATTATTATTATTATTATTATCATTATCATTATTATCATTATCATTATTATCATTATTAGTATTATCATTACTATTATTATTATTATTTATTTGGCCATTTCAAAACAATAAAAAAATACATGAAGATATACAACAAAAAGTCAGTGATAACAGACAAAAAATATACTCCCTGAGTGCAAAACTTGGCTGCCTGGGAAGGAGACAGCAAACTTTAACCTGGATGGTCCTCCTTCCCGACCAAGATTTTGCACTATGAGAGTTGGTAGATGTGCTTTACTCTTAGACACCTTTGATGATGAAAGTCCAGACATCTGCAAAATGTTCTCTGTTAAACAAAACTTTAAAATGAAAGGGAGCAGAGAAAGCAAAGCACTACAGTTGACTGAAAACATAAAGACAGTACAGAAAATTGCAGCACTGCAAACTTGGAATGGGCTGAAAATGCACTGCTGTGACATAATAGCCTCTCTGTTCAAAACCAATGATGCGAGACCAATGAAATTTTCTCATAAGTTACAGGATTAAATGGGCTTTCAAGATATGAAATCAAATTGGGACTAATATAATATTTTAGAATTAATTTAGCGCTCAATCAGAGGGACATTTTTTTGGGACGCGCTGTATAGGAGGTATACGTGCGTAATATGAGTCTCTGTCAACAAGTTGCGTTGCCATCTCGGCAGAAGACCTTTCTTTCAACCACTAAAACCTGTTTACCCGGCAAATCGACCACTTTCAAATTGAAGGCAGGCAAGTGAAGAAAGGGGCCATGGCTGTTCGATATAAGCATTTAAAAAGGATTTGATGTCGCTTTGATTTCACTCCCCCCCCCCCCTCCGATAATGCGAGGGAAAAAAAATCTGAAATTTTCGCCTTGCCAACACTGTCTTTCAAAAATGCCACACCATCCCTCCTCTGTTCCAGTGACGACCTCGTCTATTTCTAGATGATTACTTAGATTAAGGGCCGCTAAACAAGGCTACAGCCCCTCCCCATTTTCTTTTAAAAGACAATATTGTTTCATAAGGCCTATGTACTAGACTTGAAAACATGCCCATTCTAATACCCACACCTTCCCCAAAATTTGAAAAACGCCCCTTTGATTTAATGCTACCTCCTCCCATCATCGTGTCTAATTTCCCGTTGTAAGTTGAAAATACCAATTACCAAGGAAATGGAAGAAGAGTTTATCGACTAATGACAGAATGAATGAGGATACGCTACCTAGACATGCTAGAGGGTTTATGAAACAAACTAAATCCCCTTGAAATAGACGGGTGCATTCCCTGAAATCCTGATACGTTCATTTTAGTATGAAGCGTTCAAATCATGGAAATTGCATGTATCCATCATAATACATTTTACTCCTGCAGACATAATTTATTTTCCTTTCCATCCGTACCTGATTATACGACACATTGGATGGATCTTGTTACCATGGCTATAATAACTCTCTTAAAATTCCGTTATACATCAGATGATATAGAAACTTTTATTTTCATCATTGACGTTATGATTATACCATGCATCACTCAATAAGTGTGTTAATCCTCAGACTCTTCCTGAATAATTTACCGAATTCTGAAGTAAAACCCATCAACATAGTATTTACAATCATATTTATACCTCATTTGCCCAACTCTCTCAATCATCGTCTTAAACTCTTAGTTTCCTCATAATACGCTATTCTATTATTCATAATGTGTCGCCTCTCTAAAATAAGAACGAAATTCTTTCCGACATGACCTGCATGACTGTTAAGCTACAGATATAGCGGTAGAATTTAACGGTAAAACTAAACTATTCCGGTTTTTTGCTGCTCTATTCCTTTCATGTCTCAGCATATCCGTTACTATACTGCTATACTGCGCAGTGCACTCACTCTATAAAGATACATGTGTTACTTGTTGTATTCCATTTCTGGCCATTGGTGAAGGAAGACGGTGCTCTTCTCTCAATTTAACATGTTTAGAATAATGATCGCCGCAAGAAAAGAAACTCTTAATCAGGGCAGGAACATTAAACATGTCCTAGTCAGCGTATTATCCATAATATTTTGAGGTGACCTGAGGTCTCTTAAAATGAAGTGCTATTATTCAGCCTACCTAGGCCTATAACGAATTTACTCCTCTTATTACTTTTCAGAATATTAAGTGACCTTCCCTATCCTTTTTACCTGTACGCGTCTCCTCAAATTACCATGCTTAGCTCGCATGTAACTCTACTTTTAAATTCATCCTCTCAGTTTACGATTAATTATTTAAGAGAGAATCCCTAGGGCTGTTCATTAAGAGAGGATATAAGGCCTTTTCCTTCTTTTTTGTTCAACTCGCCAAAACACTTTTGTACACGGCCCTCGCTCCCAAGTATGTTGAGAGGGCGAGTATTGTGAGGGGCGATACGTGCCCTGGCGGTTTTCGGGATTCGTTCAAAATGAACGGGTGGATGAGTGGATCGTCTGGAGTCGGATTTCGCTCCGCCTGAGGGGCAGATATTCGGCAGGTAAATGTCACACGCTTCCACTTAGTCTGCTGGCTTATGGACATCATTTAAAATGATTTTTAAAGGAGAACTATTTTTCTCTGAATCAGCGTCGTGGGCATTATCAGAGATCTCCTGGTTGTGTTAATTATTGTTATTCCCCTGATTTATTGTTAAATTCTTGTAAAATATCTGTTGATACGTTATCTGATAGCAAAATTTTATCATGCGTAAACATGCTGACTGTTTTGTTCAATA
This sequence comes from Echinometra lucunter, assembly GCA_029962745.1. NCBI lineage: Eukaryota > Metazoa > Echinodermata > Echinoidea > Camarodonta > Echinometridae > Echinometra > Echinometra lucunter. The sequence goes on from CM057151.1 coordinate 50,362,931, forward strand.
TTTTTTGTGTGATCAATTCGACTTTATTTGATGAAAATGATTACAAGGAAACGTTCAAGCAACAGTGACAATCAGTGTTTAAAAGCATTGAACTCTTTATCTTTAGGCAGTATGGTGCAAAGGACAATCTAAAATAGTATAGTACGAAAACGGTCAGAGGATGAAGGAGGAGGAGGAGGAAAAATAATCTATTCATATTGATTTTGTAAGAGTTGACAGTTAGTTGTATCCCCATTTTCTCTTTTGTATGACAATTACACTTTGCTTTTTTTGAACTTTCCGCTGATTTCCATTTTCAGTTTTGACAAAATCTCAAAATAACCATTTCTGTGATCATTATTCAAAATAAAGTCTAGCTTTAACCCACGAGGTTGCCCCTTAGGAAGAGCTATTTCTAGATTATCAGAGGAAAACATTTTAAGCCCTTCCACAAGAGAAACCTTTTTCGTGTTTATCGAGAGAGTACACTCACCCGAAGAGGTATTCAAGGCACATGTCTGCTACCATAGTAGAAGTAAAGGTGCTGGACAAATCAACGTTCGCGATATCGTCTGACAAATAAGTCGTGATAGTTCTGTATGGGCGAAAGTGGTATGAGCGTTTAAGTGGTTGAGTGTACATTCCCTTTGCATTTATAGCATTAATTGTCCTATGACTGTGACAGTGCTTTCATATTAGTAGTAATAAGAGTTTTATTTACTCAAGTTTGCCATATCAGTAATACTACTGCTCTTCCTGCGAGTCCTGCAAATTGTGCTTTCATATATTCTCTTTTGTTTTTGTCTACGGCAGCGAGTTGAAGAGTTTAGGGTTGAGTACGTTCAGATCTTCATAAGATTCTAGACAGATCTGCTCATGGGAAGGGGTTCTTGAGGGATATGGCATTTAAGTATACTATCCCATCTCACTTTACGTCCTCATTCATGTTTGAAGAGAGGGAAATAGCTAGCAGTATGCTGATATTATAATCGTCTACCTGATATTGATACTAGAAACTGTTTTAGTACACAATTACACAATTACACATTACAACCTTAACAATTTACTTTCAAAATCGAGCCTGAATAAATCAGTTAAAATGGTCATTTTAAGGAAGTTCAGCTCTCTCGGGATAACATTCCCTTGTTTGTTTGTTTGTTTTTTTCTTCTTCAGTCAGCGATTCTGCATTAAGTGTATGCCAGTAACGAAGAAATGCCCGCCGTAGACATTATTTGATAGTATGCCCCTGAAGCTTCAGTAGGGTTCACTGTAGTTTACAGTTTTGGGCTTGTGGGGGGGGGGGGGGGGAAGCAGTTTTCCTTGTCTAAACTAATACTCCCCTTTGACACCACTTCTGCCGTAGAACCAAATTCTGTCAGATGTTTCAGTGAATAGGTGAAATCGAGGGTTGCTGCTGGCGTGAAGCCTACTGCATAAATACACGCTTCATGAGGCTCCCCGGTATTCGGTTACTCATTAACTAGAGCGCACGAGTGAGAAGAGAAATACGAGCAGACAAAGTTTCAGGTGAAAATCGATGGATTTCCTCGGACGAGGCGACAAATGCCGACATCGAAGAGCCTGTGTGTGTTATTTGCTTGTAGTGGGATGGTACGATTGACAAGTAATACAGATATATGCTTACCTTGGATACAATTTGCATAATGGAGAGAAAACAGAGGAGTAGTGAATCCTGGTTTAGCAGGAAAAATACGAATGCTTTTTACGACGTGCTATACTGAGACAATGTTGTCGTATTTGGTTCGAAAACAAATCAGCAAGCGGACAAGAGGAATGCATGTTTTCGAGAACCTTAAACCGAATATCGCATTGCTTTGTGATGTAAATATGATCACGTTTACCTCAAGTTAGTCTAAATATCGGTCACAAAAATATTTGTTTGATTGACCTATGTCGTATGAATATAGGATTTGTGATTTAACCCATCATGCCCATCGATTTTTTTTCTAGATACAGAATTGATCTTTCTACCATGTCTCCCTTTTATTCTCTTACCGAGAACTTCCTTCGCCGCTCAAGTCTTCTTTTCGTTTGCTCTAACCTTGGCATTGTTTTTGATTGCCGAAATAATGAGAACAACTGATAAGAAGATGACGGTGATGGTGATGACGATGATGACGATGATGACGATGATGATGATGATGACAACGATTGCGATGATGATGAAAATGACGATAATCATGATAATGACTATGATCATGATGATGATAAAGATGTCGGTGTTTGTGACAGTGGTGGTGATTGCAGTAATGATTATAATGATGGCGATGGTCATGGATGGTGATGATAACGACGATTAATGATGACGATGATAGTGATGGTTGATATTGTAATGGTAATAGTGATGATAATGAAGATAATGATTATGACGACGACGATGATTATGATGATGATGATTATTATTATGATGGTATTAATGACTCCTGTAAATGTTATCTTTCTTTTTTCAGATCTCGCTCACCCTTAGCTCAACAGAGGCTACCGCATATACGGATGATGCTAATAAAGATTATGATGATGAAGATGATGAAGAAGAAAAAGATGATGATGATGATGATGATGATGATGATGATGATGACGATAAAAATTATGATATTAGTGACTCTTAGTAATGCTTTCTTCTCTCTTTACAGATCTCAGTCACCCCTAGCTCAGCTGTATGGTTCCAAGGCTACCATGGAGTATCATCACTTCAATCATGCAGTCATGATTCTTAGTAGCCAGGTAAGAAGTTCTTAGTAACATTCAAATAAAAAATATATATAGCGATAATGAGCATGATGTTGGTGATCATGATGGAGATGCTGCTGCTGCATGCTGCTACTGATAGTGATGCTGACGTTGATACTTGATCATGATTTATAATTATGGTGATGGTGTTGGGATGATGGTGATGGTGATGAAGATGGTTGTATTGATAATGATGATGTTGATGTTCTGGTGCTACTGTTGATGACGACTACGACGACGATGATGATGATGATGATTATGATGTTTGTTGTTGTTTGTTCGTGTTGGTGGAGGTGATGATGATGATGGTGGCATTGGTGGCGGTGTTAATTGTGGTTGTGGTGGTGGTGGTGGTGACAGTGATGATGATGATGATGATGATGATGATGATGATGATGATGGAAATGGTGAACATATTGATGGTCATGATAATGATGATATTGTGATGACGACGGCGATGGTAACTTTGATGATGATGATGATAAGTTCTGATGGTGGTGACGAGAATGGCGATAACGTAATCTAAAGATGAGAATGACGAGGACGGCAATAGTGGTGATAATGACGAAAATGGTGGTGATGGTGGTGACGAGAATGGCGATAACGTAATTTAAAGATGAGAATGACGACAACGGCAATAGTGGTGATAATGACGAAAATGGTGGTGATAATGGTGGTTGCAGTGGTGGAGAATGTACCACTGATTACGGCTATGGCCTTGACACTTATCAAATCCCTCTTATCATTTGGTATAATCATGGGACAGCATAATAGGTATATTAGCACACGCACCTGTCGATCAGCATTACAGTGACAATGTAAAAGACCCTTTTAAAGTATTCTTTCGAGTTTCTTCAAGGCCCGAGGATGCAAATTGAGTGGTCTACAATTTCAAATCCAAGTGTTTCGACTCATTCTTTCTTCCAGGGTCATAACATCTTTGGGAACCTGTCATCTGAGCAGTACAGCGAGGCGATGAATATCCTCAAGCATTCAATCATCTCGACTGACCTCGCCCTACACTTCAAGTAAGTCTCTCTTATCTCTCCTCAGACCCTCTCAAGGGTCTCCAAATTAAAATAGAAACCATCTTTGTCTATTTCTTTCTTGTTTCTGTCTTATACAGGGTTCTCTTGTTAACTTTCTTTTCTTTAGAGACACGGTTTGTACAATACTTGCAGCAACCAGGGGCCCCAATAACCCACTGATTTTGTTAGCAATTTAGGCTATTGAAATTTTGAAATTGATCACTTCGTACGAGTAATTGCCAAATTGTTATCTAAAGAATGTTTGATTGGTTGAACGGTCATTTGCAAAGTTTTGTGTCACGTGGCCTCGTTGAAATGAATTTAACAGTGGTCATAATACAACTTGTTTTGGCGTCGGAAACCACTGATATGTGATAATGTTACCCGTGGTCATTTCAGTTTTCGTCGCTGAAATATTAGCAACGATTGACCCGAGTGTCATGTATGCTTACAGATATATGATTGCTGAAATCGTTTGGTGGACAAAAGAACAGTATTTCTTCAAAGTGTATTTTATTCTTCTCTGACAGTCTTTCATGTTGTTGTTATTGTTGGTTTTATGGTGATTTTTCATCGGTGATTGGATGATTTTCGCCAGCATTGCGACGAGGATAGGATGTCTTTGACACTGTCCTTTATCTGTAAACCTGTAAGTATACGCTAAAAGTTTATGACTTAAGACTCTGCTTTATTGTTTTAATTTGAAGTTCAATTTTTCGTGGTGATTTTTTTTTCCATTTCAGGGTGAGGGGTCAATTCTTTGAGATGATCAGAACTCAGACACATAACTGGATTGCACCACAAAACAAAGAACTTCTCAGGTAACGTGCGTGATGCAGAAATTGAACTACTGCAACATGTAACACTCATGCAAACTGATGTATTTTCACGTGATATTTGGCCGTTGTTCCATAAGATATTTCTTATCATAATGATGTTTTGCAATCATTTGTATTCATCACAGTCGGGCTCAAAAACAAATTACGTGGTACTTTACGAATTTGCAACAAAATTATACTCTATTAAGCAAAAAGGCGAGCAATTATGTATAGCCTTCTTCTTAGCAGTAATCATATCCTACACTTTGAAAAAAAATCCATACGAAATGAGTGCGATAATGCATTCTTTCGAGAGAGGTTCATGTTGACTTTCTCTTAACTCAAATCCCAGCATTATGGGAGAGATTGTTTGTGCTTATTCTTTTCATTGAATTCACTTTTGGGTGCGTGAATCAAGAAAAAAAATATCTTTGAAGTCAAAGAAGAGTGCAAAATGGGACTCTAATTTATGTTTCACCTGAAACATGCATGAACTTTTAACCAGGAAAATGATAATGCTATCCAAAATATTTATGAATTCATGCTCTCTTGTTACTGGTTGACTTTGAATGAATTCACATAGTCTTGAATAGAAAATAATTATCATATCACCGATGCATTATTGAGTAGAAAACATATGTTGTCTCCCCGACTTTCAGGTCGATGTTGATGACGGCTAGTGATGTCGCTGCGAGCACAAAACCATGGAGAATACAGCAGAAAGTGAGTCTCGGGAAAAATTTTTTTTTCACGCAAATGAATTTACATCCTTTTTTACTATTTTCAGTAAATCAGTAAACATTCTCATGTAAAGCAAGTACAGATATTACAAATTATTTTTTTGTGAACCTTGTCCTATTGATGTAAGCTACTTTGATTGAAGTTTAATAGTTTAAATTCAATCTGTTATGAGGAGACATTGTGAATAGGAATGTTCCATACCATATTTCAGTACTGCCAAACGTTTAAGCAACTTTGCATGGAAACAAAATCTTTGTTTTCTAACTCTCTTTTCAGATTGCCGAATTGGTGACGAGTGAGTTCTTTGACCAAGGTGACATGGAGAGGAACGAACTCAAGATCGAACCAACGGTAAGCATAACTGCGTGATAGAGGCAATTTTGGATAAAAAAGTATAGAAAGATGAAAAAACTGTTTATATATAAAATCCAGCGATGTACATACAGTATATGGCGGAGTTAGTGCTGTGTTCGAAAATGTTTTAGTGCCTTCCTTGTTCTGTAGTCTGGTGTAAAAAATTTGAAAATTATGCAAAACCTTCTCCTGGAAAGGACTGAAATATAATTTGTTGCATAAATAAGCCTTTTTAAGGTTAATAATTATGGCTTCTTATTTCTGTTAAATTACCTTCCTCTTGAGGGAGTTGTAAATAAGTAATGACAAAGGATATGATCACATCACTTTCTGATTTTTTCTTTCTAGCAGATATGAGAAATGAATTCTGAAAATCAATAAGACAGCGCCTGATATATTCGTAAAAACTTTAGATTTTTTTGTATTATAACACTGTTTGCCTTCTGCAAATATGGTGCTTGTCTAATAAAGCAAATAAAAAATTGTCTTAAATTCATTTTATACAATTGTTGAAAGATGTACATGACTATAACTATATGTATATTCTTTCTTTTTGTTGTTGTTTCAGTCAATGTTTGATCGGAGAAGAAAAGATGAGCTACCTGAGATGCAGCTTGGTTTCATCGATGGAGTTTGTATACCCCTTTATGAGGTTAGTCATCTGATTTTTACTAGTATGATTTTGACCTTTAGAAATCCAAATTCATACAAGAAAAATAATAAATATGAACAGATTTGTCTGTGAAATGAAATGAATATTTTCAAAGAATGGGACGTGTAATCAGTTCTAATGAAGTCGACATTCATTAGAATTTAGGTAGCATAACTATGGAAATTCCCACCAGCCCCCTCAGACTCTCCCAGTAGGGAAGGGGGGGGGGGCGAATGGCCGGGAGGAAAATGGATGTTACTTTTCTCCGAGATAATTTCTTTTGGGAGGTGGCCATCTTCTCAGCCACTTACTGCCATTAGGTGAATAACGCTAAAGATCTGGACTTGTGAAAGAAGTCATTTCAGAATGGTTGAATACACATGAGAATTTTTCTAATTATGTCCATATACCAAGAAATGATTCCTGTCTCTTTTATTTCTTCTTTCACACAGTCTCTCGTCCATGTGTCAAGTAAATTCCGACCCATGCTGGACGGAGTGCGAGCCAACAGGCAGAAGTGGTACGATCTCAACGAGCAGAGGAAGAGGAGGAAAAAGAGTTCCTATCACAACTCCAAACAAGGGAGTGTATAGTTTCCATAGCAACATGAACAATATCCAGTCAACAAAATTTGAAATGATGCAGTGAAAGTAACCATAGGTTGAGTGATATGTAAGGAGGTGCTCCAGAAAACCTCTGGAAATCAAACAGGATGTCTTTGGAACTTGACAAAAAATATGGTTGACAATGAGAACACAGCCTAGTGGTGATCAACAGAATGAACAGACAGGACTCGCGAACATCATGAAAACAATGCATATGAGCTAAAGACAAAGAATAATGAGAAGAGAAGAGAAGAGAATGAGAGAAAAGGGAGAGAGACGAATAGAAGAGAGAGAGAGAGAGAGGGAGAGAGGGAGAGAGTAAGAGGACATAGAAGCTGAGTTAGAATGAATGGGTTATTTTGTGATCATCCCAAACTGCAGTAACTTGAACCTTTAATTTAGCAACCAGTTATGAAAAGACAATTTCAGAAATGCACCACCTTACCAGTGCGCTAGTTCCTTTTCCAAAGTGATTCTCAACTACTCGATGTCATAGGGAGTATGTAGTGAACCATGTAGTGTCATACAATATTATGATATATCTGTAAAACACTGCATTATAATACCCGTAAAACTAAAAAAGGTATCATTTTCCCTCTTGATCTTCAAAGTAAATATTACTTTATATCTAGAAGTCGAAATTCCCGATTTTGCATCAAAAGGCTGTTAACAAAGAGCTTCATTGACTATCTAGTGCATTCTCCAACACAGCAATAAGTCCATTGTAATTGCTTTAGGATTTATATATCATGATAGGGAATATCCCCTATCTTATTTTTTTTCAAAATGATGAGGAGCATGTAGCTGTATTAATGCCATTGGAATTCCCTGTATCTTTACTAATGTCAATGGAGAATGCCATTGGCTCTTTGTTACAACTATACTATTATGAGATGAACTTGACAATTGTAAATCATTAACATCACCAAACAGTTTTTGTTAAAGAATATCTTTCTGATCATAATGTTGATAACATAATGATGCAACTGTATAGGTATGCATTGCAATGTAATGAATCATGCGGCAAAAAAACAACTAGTAACTCCACCCAAGTCCTAGACCAACTGTGGTACCTCTAACTTTTCATGGCAGTAATGAAATAAAAATGACACAGTGTGACCTTTTTAAAAATCTGGATATATTTCATTCCCTTCCTTAAGGCTGATTTACATGAAACTACTTTGCTTTCAGGGTGAGAAGAAAATGAGGAAAAGTGAAGGGTTGATCAGGGCATAGTTCTTTATCTATCATTTTTTCAAATTTTCTATTCTTGAAATGAAATGGAATATATCTGGATGTATCTTATTATTCTATCAAGGAACATAAACAAATGTGGTAGATTCTGGGTACTTGCAAATGCTATACATACGTGTAGGCTGTAAGCATGAAGTTAAGGGGTATATCAAATTTCAGGTTTGATTACATGCAAATAGGTATTGCATTTTTATAAGTTTTGACTCAAGAGAATATGAAGACATTATTGTGTGCAAAGGAGTCTAAAAAGTGCAATGAATATTAAACTAAAATATTAATCAATGTGATGTGAATATTGTAATTAACCATATGAATGTATATATTTGTTATATCAAAAAACAAAACTTATAATAAATGTACATATACATTTTATTACCTACAAGTACTTTCATTTATTATTCCCAATAATCATTTTAAATTATGGTTTGAAGATAATATTTGTATTTTTTATTTAGACTTGCTAGATTAAATAAATTTCTGTTTTGAAATGTCAATATAACAGCAATTGACACTTACAATGACAGATGCAAGAAAATAGGGAAACCCTGGAAAGCCCCTTGAATTTGATTCCATTTTCCAGTTCTACCTTACAGGACAATAAATTATTGTTGGATATTTCTTTTCTTAATATTTTACTTCTAAATTGATATCATTGTCAAATTCTCTATGATTTGATGGAAATTGCCCCAAATTTTGTTTCCAGGAAACCATAGAGGGAAAGAACCCCTCATAACATGTCTCCACCCCCCCCCCCCTCCCAAAAGCATATGTACAAGTTATTTGTCATCTTATATCTGATGTAGTGTGTTTAGATCTCCCTTCTTGTTATGCTGCATAAAGCAAAGGAATTTAGCAACCTGTTATCATACAAATTACTCCATGTCAGAGCACCACTCTGATCAACAACGTTATCCAGGAAAATTGATTTTAGCCAATCAAAATCTACCTCATAGGTGAAAGTGTACAATCGGCATGATCTTTATCAAATATTAGGAAGAAATGAGAAAATGAAAACATGATTCTATATTACTAAATAATCAAAAATTTGCTTCTGGACCATTTTTTTATGAGAACAGAATTTATGAACCCACTGAGAACAAATAATCCTCGAGAAATTTTTCTTAAATGATTTATTTTGTCCCCCATATTTTTAATTTCAGCCACCTTACAGTGGTCTATAGTTGATGAAGTATACTGAAACCTGTAACGTTTAGACAGTAATGTTGTAAAAGACTGGAACCTGAAGGAGAGGGAATAAAATCAAAGTGGCTTACCTTCAATGTTTATGTGTGAAATGACCTTTTTTACCATCATTTGTAATGTCTGTGTTGAGGCATTTCTTTCTGGCTACAGTATCATTAATACCAATGGGGAAAGTAAATTAACAAAATCCTTGAGTCCAGGATAAGTGTATAATGCATTGTGGTCTTTGGAGAGGGCTGATATACAAATGCTCACTTCTTAAGGGGCCTGGTTGAAATCACAGCAGGTGATTCTGTGATGTGCCCCAAGACGTCAAAGGGCATAGCAGTGCCTCGAAATTGCCAAGGAAAATGCTTCTCAAAATTCATTCATTTGTAGGGAAATGTACTAGTCTGATAGTAGGTCTATCATTTTCACAAATAAAGACTTAAAATCTGCACTTCAGAACTCTCTCTTACTACTCAAATCAGGTAGACTTCAACACAGTTTTTCCAGTCTGTACAAAAAAAGCACAGCACAGTGCAGCAAATTTATTCCTTTACCTATCTTCATTCCATCATAGAAAATTTGCTGTAGTAGAGTCAAATATCTTAAAGATATATATTTTGATAGAACAATCCAAGTTTGTATATTTACCGGTATACAGTACAATAGAGTTAAAAAGACCTAGCTAAACCATGTCATGGGAGCTGAAGATTAGATACAGATCATGAGAACTACAAGGATTCAACAACAATAGTCCAACACACACAAAGAGAACCTGATGAAGTACCGGTATAGAATAAATACCAACTGTTAGGGCCAAAGCAAACCAGACCAATTTAGTTAAACTATACACCCATTACCCAAACATGCAGCCTATAGAGTAAGGAAGGGCTGCCTAATACATACATATGCCATAGGAAGAATGCTGGTGTACAACATTAAAGTACTTTTCTCAGGTTAATAACTTTCCTTGGTATTGGCAATTAGTGTCCCTGAACCTTAGGAAATTAGCACCCGCTTTATGACAGAAACTTGATGGTACATAAGAGTTCTTTTCACTTCACAGGCTCATTCAGGTATGCATGATAAACTGCATTTGCAAAAAAAAAAAATGTTTTTTTTTCTTTTCCAGTGTATTAAGAGAATGCCAGTGATATAACAAACTGACAAGCATTCATTTGGAGCCAGAAGAGTATTAACTCATATCATTCTATGCAGACTTAACCCCATTCTGGCTCCAAAAGACATTAGGTGCAAAATGCATATTCATTTACCTGTATATTACAAAATACGGAAATGTGACGCACAGTAGATTTCAAAAGAACCTGCTGTTTGTTTTAAGCGGTTAATTGTTCCATATGTGAACAAGCCTTAACATTGCTTCTACAGAAAACAAAAAACAAAAAAAAAGTCAAATCTTGTCCGAACATGATGGAGCCTTGTTGCAAATTCACAAGAAATCTCTTGCTAGTACCCTTTTGAAATTTCTGAAAATGGTTCTTCTGAATATCAACAGTGCACTGAACAAATATATTTTTTAGGAAGCTCATAGTCTTTCTACATTTAAACAAACCTGCACAGCATTTCATCAAGAAAAGCAAATCTTCATTTGTTGAGTATCAGAAAGCCATTAAGTGCATCAAACGACAGGAATTAATGCCTCTCTGGCTATCAGCAGATGACTTCTTTTTCTTAAAAGCTAAACAATCATTGAAAACAACTTCTGATACATCCAGCCAATAACCTTAGCACACTTCCTGGAACCATACATCCATGAACCTGACTACATAAACACAATCATCCAGCCAGGTGATTCATGACAGGACTGGTTATATGAAACGGTAGCAATAACAATCATCATAAAATCGGTCTATGTAGAAAACGCACTGGATCCAAGAAAGTGCTGAAGACTTACGATTTTTATGAGCATAAATTGGTGAGCACCAAACATTTCATACATAGACTGATTTCATTATTATTGTTAAACTGTAAAAAAAAAAAAACACATAAAAATGAAACATAACAAAATTTGGGCATACACAGAATTTGTTGACCTTTCATTACTTCATTAAAAGCAAGCAATATGTGTAAGTACTAAACACAATATATTTCAAATTTTGTATTCTATATTTTTACATAAATTCAATCCAGAGTTAAATCAATACCAGAAACTGATAATTTACATTCTTCATGTGCAGTATACTGAAATAAAGAGGCTTCTCAATAACACAAACCAGTACATATTTCTGACCGAAGTGGAAGGCCGTCTTCAAAGTGGGAACGATGGAGTTTCAAGTGTCAAGTTTATTACAAAGGGAAAAATTAATTCATGCATGTGATTAAATTTATGCAACAAAGTTAATACTTTTGGAAATCAAACTTGGATAAAAAAGAAGGAAAATTCTTCATTCTGGAAACAATAAAAGCTCACTATCTAACACAGAGAGAAAAAAAGAAACAGCGATTAGTCATATGCTCATTGCATTATGGTTGGAAACTTATATTGCGTTGCCCAGTTTTTGCAACATAATGTATTTATGCCTCTGTGTCCCAATAAATTCAACAGTGTCAAAGAGATTTGGCAAACTAAAAAATAACATAAGATTACCCTAAACAGCCAATCTCATCAAGAAAAATGGCACATTGTCTATAGAAGTAATTTTTCATATCTAATTTTGACAATGCCAAGGCAAGATGTAAACCCAATGAAACATATTCATGTCACAGCAGTTGCATACATTGGCAAAGTTCTTTTTTTTTTTTTAAATTGATTTGGCAAAGTTCTGTTCAACCAGAAAGTATCTTTATCTATCAACATTGGAAAGTGATCCCGTTTCAGTATACCTTGGCCCGGGTCAAGTTAAGTCGCCATCCATGGCTAATTGCAAACCAAATGAATGAAACAATATAAATCTGTAAAAAGTATAACAAAGTAGATCGATCGAGGAGGGGGCATAAAACTGACAAAAAAAACCCCAACCTAACATGAAACCCCCATGTTTTGAGGTAATGGAAATCTAAAGCCTACCCTGTCCTGCTTAACCCATTCGTGACAGGAATTATTTAAAGCCTAATTTGATCAGCTTTTATTCTTCAAATTGGCAACACCAACATTTTTCTTTTATTGCTACATTTTTTTAAATAAAACATCATGTATCTGAAATAAATATAAATTGACAGAATGTATGCTGAGAAGTCATAAAGTTGCCAATTTGCAGGGTAAAACGGTAATTTTAACATTTTCATCGCATTGCCAATTTAAGGATTTTAATGCTTATTTTCCTTTAAAAAATTTTCAGCATCAAACAAGAAATAATAATGCAACCAAAATGGGCACCGCAAGTGTGGAATTTTTTGCTCTTTCTGCTCATGTATTTAGTATGATTTATAGGGCTCTGCATCAAAAGTTATTAGGCCAAACCACATAATGTGGACCTTCTGTCACGAATGGGTTAAGAAACTTTGCAAGGGCTAACCCAAAGTTTCCTCATAAAATTTACTCTCAACCCCCCTCCCCCCCCAACCAACAGAAGATATGGCTGGTAAGGAAATTGGCCCCCTTTTTCAGACAATCTTGGAATTGCCCTAAATAATGCTCAATCGAGCATTAGAATAATGCTGAATATAATTCTGTGGACAATTCTATTTATGAACAACATGGCAATGCAAGAATAGCACGATGGGACTGAAACTGAATACCCTATATCATATGACCAATAACTCATTTTGTTTGGCTTATCCTAAGTACATTGTTAAAAGAAGTCAGAAACTATCAATCACTAATTTTCAAATCATACAATAGCTAAAAGCAGGCATCAATCCTGCATATCAACAGAACTGCAAATTACATACATTTAACCATGTCAGACATTGTGTTCTGAAACTCTTCCATAAACTTTCAACAAACTAATCATGTATAATTCCAAGCACATGCAATATTATTGTATGCCCTGTATTGTCCATGATTCATAGTAGCAAGGTATCGTTTGATTTCAGCAGTGAATCCATATAATGCTCTGTCCAAGTTAAGAACCCACTGCACTGCACTATTTACAGAAGAGTAGGGGGGAAACCCTGGTGAAATGGTACACCTGCACATCCCAAAATGTTATATGGGGAGGAGAGAACCGAGGGTCACAGTGATTAAGTTCGCTTTTCCCCTCCCAGGCCCAGGTGACCCCAAATACTTAATACTTAACAATAATAATCAACAACTCTGTCTTGTAAAACTTGATTTAGTTTAAATTTTCTTAACAGAGACATGCCTCACAGAGCTGTTGTTCATTGTGATACAGTCAAATTTATTGTCGATGGATCTTGTCTCAGACCACATGAACACTATATGGGACTAGATTCAATTCATTATGACTTCATACCAAAACATGTGACCCATATCCTTTCTTCATCTCTTCACACATATTACCCTTTCATAGGGTGTACTGCATATAAAAAATCAATGTATAATATAAACTCTATTTCTGAACATCACGCACTGGAACATTCAATCTTCATGCCTTTAAGTAAAAGGAAACAAACTTGCCTCTTATATGTATAAGCTATATTGGTACTTTAAAAGTATCTGTAGCATATATCCAGCTCTATGCTGGATTTAAGTTAGAAATGAAAACTATTTTTAGTTCTGAATAACATAATAGGATTAGGTTGCTTGTGTCTGCAAGCTTCTGAATTTGGGTAGGAAGAGGCCAAACTTTGTCTCGACCCCAGAGAAGGTAGCGACAGCTAGTTGCATGCCTCCAATGTGATCTGGGTTGACTGGGGGTAGATCAGCTGGGTGATGCGATGGCTTGACTTGAGATCCCTCAGGACGACTGTAAATAAGTCACAGAAATACAAGGCGTTTGCGATGTTGTGTCTCGCCCACTTGTGAAAATAACTAGAAATATCGCGATCTGTGATGGCACACAACAGAACTGTATCGAAAGCTCATTGTGAAATAACTGGGATGGAATAACATTTGATAAAATATGAGAAGGGTTTTTTATGAAATGGTACTGCATTTTCACGTGCATGTACTTTCCCTGCTTCTACTCTCATCCCTCTGATATGAGTAACATTGTATGATTGATATTTTACATGTGTGGAGTTGAAAAGTGTTTGTGGTTGTAGTGTAGCTGAGGGCTGCAGATGATGTAGTGTGATAATGAGCTTATAATTTAGAGAAAAGAAATACGAGAACAGTTATGTTTTGTTAAGAAGAAGGGTTAGTGAGTAAAATCTTTTATGGTATATTGAATACTGCCACAGGAAAAAAAAAAAAGCATGCATAAAATTGAAGAGAACAGAAAACTGATCCCTCAGCCACTTTGCACTGAGTATTTATGTATAGTTTTAATATTCTTTCAAGTGCAAAATGTTGCCTGGCACCCGCAAGATAGACTTTAATGTTTGACCTGAAATGACCTTTGACCTTACCATGTGACCTATGACTGGACCATAACATGCAGGTCCCCTTAGTGCATCGACAACCCAAGTTTGATAGATAAGTGTCACACGGTTGCAGAGTTTTGAGTCATAAGAGAGTCTTGCACGTAAACTTCAACGTTTGACCTGAAATGACCTTTGACCTTACCATGTGACCTCTGACTGGACCATAACATGCAGGTCCCCTCAGTGCATCTACAACCCAAGTTTGGTTGAAAAGTGAGTCACGGTTGCAAAGTTATGTGTGATAAGAGAGTCTTGCACGTCAACTTTAACATTTGACCTGAAATGACCTTTGACCTTACCACGTGACCTCTGACTGGACAATAAGATGCAGGTCCCCTTAGTGCATCTACAACCCAAGTTTGATTGAACAGTGTCACACAGTTGCAGAGTTTTGTGTCATAAGAGAGTCTTGCACGTAAATTTTAACGTTTGACCTAAAATGACCTTTGACCTTACCATGTGACCTCTGACTAGAGCATAACATGCAGGTCCGCTTAGGGCATCTACAACCCAAGTTTGGTTGAAAAGTGAGTCACGGTTGCAGAGTTTTGTGTCATAAGAGAGTCTTGCACGTAAACTTTAACGTTTGACCTGAAATGACCTTTGACCTTACCATGTGACCTCTGACTGGACAATAAGATGCAGGTCCCCTTAGTGCATCTACAACCCAAGTTTGATTGAACAGTGTCACACAGTTGCAGAGTTTTGTGTCATAAGAGAGTCTTGCACGTAAATTTTAACGTTTGACCTAAAATGACCTTTGACCTTACCATGTGACCTCTGACTAGAGCATAACATGCAGGTCCGCTTAGGGCATCTACAACCCAAGTTTGGTTGAAAAGTGAGTCACGGTTGCAGAGTTTTGTGTCATAAGAGAGTCTTGCACGTAAACTTTAACGTTTGACCTGAAATGACCTTTGACCTTACCATGTGACCTCTGACTGGACAATAAGATGCAGGTCCCCTTAGTGCATCTACAACCCAAGTTTGATTGAACAGTGTCACACAGTTGCAGAGTTTTGTGTCATAAGAGAGTCTTGCACATAAATTTTAACGTTTGACCTAAAATGACCTTTGACCTTACCATGTGACCTCTGACTAGAGCATAACATGCAGGTCCGCTTAGGGCATCTACAACCCAAGTTTGGTTGAAAAGTGAGTCACGGTTGCAGAGTTTTGTGTCATAAGAGAGTCTTGCACGTAAACTTTAACGTTTGACCTGAAATGACCTTTGACCTTACCATGTGACCTCTGACTGGACCATAACATGCAGGTCCCCTTAGTGCATCTACAACCCAAGTTTGGTTGAAAAGTGAGTCACGGTTGCCAAGTTATCTTTCATAACGTTTGTGACGGACGGACGGACGGACGGACGACGGACGGACGACGGACGGACGACGGACGGACGACGGACGGACGACGGACGGACGACGGACGGACGACATTTGGATCCCTTAGTCTCGCCTTCACCTCCGGTGGGCGAGACAAAAAGCAAATTTTTCAGTGACATATTACATAATCTGAAAATGATTTTTATAGGCATTAGGGTATTGATATTGCCCTTGAGTGAATTTCTTATCAAATCTTTGCAGCCAAGGGACCTATGGCATTAGGTCCTATCCACAAACGAGAATGTTACACAAGGGCACTAGCAAGCTAAGCCAAACTCTCCCAATATTACTAAATAACACACTGATTTATCATTTCAGAGAAAGGAAAGATGCATGATACAAAAGCTGCAAGCTACACATATTTATAACAGTATAAAGGGATGAAAATATAAAATGTCACTGTCATTTTTAAGGAGAAAATATTTCGTATTTTGCTTTTAATGTGAGTGGAAAAGAGAAAGAGAGCATGGAGGTGTAGTGGAACACCTGCACATCCTAAAAGGTTATAACAAAAGGAGAGCCCAGAGGGTAATAGTGATTAAGTTTGCTTTTCCCCTCCAAGGCCCAAGTGATGCCAAATACTTTATAACAATAATATCAATAACTAGATGAATCTTCGACCATGGGTGGTCGAACTTTATGCCTCCGCCATTACCAAATCAGAAATAAATGGCACTTCATGCTGATTTATTTTCATTCATACAATATCTTTGACCTTGACCTTTGACCTTGTGACCCTCAAATCTAATGAGAGCATTGCCCTTTCCATATGCATACATGAGCCAAGTTTGTTGAACCGTCAAATGGTTACTGAGTTATCACAAGAACGAACCATTTCTATGTACATAATGACCTCTATGACCTTTGGCCTTTGACCTTGAGACCCCAAAATCTAATCAGATCATTGTCCCTCCCATATGCATACCTGTGCCAAGTTTGAGGATGATCGGTCAAAATGGTTGTTGAGTTATGGTGAAAACGAACCATTTCTATGTACATAATGACCTCTATGACCTTTGACCTTTGACCTTGTGATCCCAAAATCTAATCAGATCATTGTCCCTTCCATGTGCATACATGAGCCAAGTTTGAAGCCAATCTGTCAAATCGTTTTTAAGTTATCGCGAGAACGAGCCATTTTTACGTGTATTATAACCTCTATGACCTTGACCTTTCACCTTGAGACTCCAAAATCTAATCAGATCATTGTCCCTCCCATATGCATACACGAGCCAAGTTTGAAGTTGATCTGTCAAACGGTTCTTAAGTTATCGTGAGAACGAAAACGGGACGGACGGACGGACAGACGACCCGAAAACATAATGCCTCCGGCAACCACCTACGGTGGGCGGAGGCATAATAAAAGAAGACAAGACATAACTACTAACCTTCCTCCAAAGTCTACTGGCAGGGCTCTCTGCAGCAGTTCATATGTTAGCAGAGTGACACCAAACTGAGGTGATGATCGGAAGATACGTGCTGGTATCAGAAAAAAATCAAAAGACAAGCAGGTTAGGAATGTTAATACTATTGATTGGATGTGTGCCGTCAATCAAATAAGAAATTCCAATGTTATTCATTTGTCCAATTGTTTTAGCATCCATGTTTTTTTCTGGAATGACATCAGAGATTTGGATGCAGACAATAAACTCAGCACATTTTTGGTAATTAAATACCCAATTTCATATATACTGCAGTTAACAGCCCCCCCCCAAAAAAAATATATGTATATTTTTTTCAAAATATGGAGCAGTTTTTGTGTAATACATGAATGACAAGTGAGTAGGAAAAAAACACATAGCTGCATGCAAAAATGGTCTGAGGAAAAAAAATTACTTCTCTGTGTGTTATAAGAAACACAAATATCAAATGCTATACATCTAAAAGCAGCAGCATTCTTTCATTATTTTTTTTTTCCCCAGCAGTGGTGTACTGTATCATATGTGAGAAAGCATTTACAGTGTCATGTGAGGATAAGGTTTTACACTGCTCTTAGAACCGTACCTGGTCCACCTTTCCAGAAGGCATTGAAACCCTCTTGTTGGTAGATCTTCTTGGCACAGTCTATCACTCCAGTATATGTGGTCTGACCAGTCCTTGCTACCACCTGTAGTCTGGTCTTGATCACATCGGCAGGGGTGACAGAATAAGCAGCAGGAGCACCTGATCATACAGATACATAATTGGATAGAACGAATCAATAAATAAAATAAATACATAATTACATAGAAAAAACAAATGAACAAAAAAAAAACACAAATAAACAAATGAATAAATATTCCTCTACATTTAACAAGAATAACAATAATCTGTTCTTGTAGGACACTGGTCAAATATTTAATAACTTTATTCACTTCCAAAGAAATTTGGAATCATTACCACCACTCAGGCTTAGCTGCCCCAACGAGATGGAGCAGCATTCCAGCAAATTCTTCCTATGGGAAGCCATTCACTTCATATTGGTTGAGATTGCTAAGTTCAAATTGATTTCTTGCCATAGATGTTCTCTTTATTCTGCGATCTGGAATTAATTTCCTCATCCAATAGACTAAAACATCTTATGCATCTCCTAACACTATCTCTTGACAGACTAGTTTACTGAAATGTTGGGGTTTATCTAAATTTAAAATCAAGATGACTCTAATAACACACTCTCTTGTCTGACATAATAACAGCTAATGTCTTTGACCCAAACACCAACAAATCAATATCAGACCTCCTAACCTTTCTGACTGAAAAAACAGGGATGATTTTGCTCAAAATTAGGAAAGAAACAGCATTTTCCAAAGGAGTGTGTAATAAATTTATCAAGAAAAATAGGGAAATCATATTGAAACAAGAGCTTGGAATGGTCAAAATTCAGATTCTTTCCTCCAAATTCAGAATGGTTGGGAGGTCTGCAATATCATGAAGTATTTCTTGATATGACAAAGCAGTGTACATACCAGCAATTGTGGCAGCCATGAGAAGGGAAAAGGGCGAGTTGTGGCCATCTTTGTCAGCAAAGTGTTTCTTGAGGTGAGCGTAACATGGGAAGTAGATTGCTGAGAATGGGATGTCACGCAGGAAGCAGGCTCTTGAACCCTGACAAGTAAGTTAAAAGATAGACACAAAACAATTAATTCACGCTGGCGTGAAAATGGTTCAGCAACATGTTACGTCCTTGAGAAATATGATACGGTCAATTTGGTGCAGAATATTCATCATGAAAATTCTACCAATATACACCAATTTCATTTGCTTTCAGTTAAATCAGAAAGATGTCTTGCTTTCTGCAATGGGCTGGAAGAATTCTCAAATGAATACCATTCTTTCTTAAAATGCAATGACCTTCCACATTTTGACAAGTGACCTTACCTTGTAGAGTCCAAAGGGCCCTAGCTCTTTCATAACTGTGATCGCTGATACTCTGGGACCTGTCTGAATCTCACCAGCTACTTGCAGTCTTATCTTCACAATCTCGAGAGGGTTAGTGAACATCACTTGTGAACCACCAGCCTGTCAAAGGTCAAAGGATAATATTCAACATAGCTAAGATAACACTCTGGGCCTGTCAGAATCATGAAAACTCAAAAAATGATTTACCTTTATTGAAAATGTCTTTAAAGTTACAATATTTACAGGAGTACAATTTCAGGCTTATAGTTTCGAAATAGTAAAGCAACACATATTTAGTACGTTTCCCTATAACCCACTGAATACCATGCCTGAGATAATGCAGGTTGAGGTCTATAAGAAAAATGCATGTTATACCCAAATCAAATCGTGCTTGACTGGTTAAGAACATTTCACATATTCATAATAATGACATTGAAAAAATTTTGATATTTAGAAAGTCAGCCAACTAATTTCATCACAGAAGAATGGAATACTGATCTATGAATACATACACATCCTCCGGCAAGCATTTCTCCCCAGAATGGAAGAGTGCCATCCTTTCTCCTGACCAAGTCTCTGACTAAATCATTCATAGTTAGCTTGATAGCCTTCTCAGGTGCTACTCCTATCAGTTGAGGTGGAAGACCTGCATTGGGAGAACATGGTAATTTGAAAAATTTTAGTAATTCTCATGAATGATGGAAATAATAGTAGTAATACTGACTAAACAAACAAACAAATAAAAATCCCACAGATCCCTTTACGCCTGATTTCCCTCTTGAAGCATTCTTGACCCCTTAAGGCTTGTTCAGATATGACACGACAAACCCCCGTGAAAAATCCTGGCGACATTTTTAATGTACAAGTCAATGGGATTTGAGGCAGGAAAAAAAAAAAAGGCAGAGGCAAAAGGCATATTTTTTTGCCTTCCAGTCGCAAAAAGCTGTGGACCAATCAAATTCTTAAAAAGTTAGTGCAAAATATTATGTCATGAGTTTGTGTGCGCAACTTTTTGGCAAAAATCTTTTTTATTTGAGCGTGGATGCGTTAATGCGTGTTCATTACCATAAATGGTGTGGTTTGCTACGTCATATCTGAATGCTAAAATTTTGTAGGGGTCGCTGAATAAGCCTTTAGGCTCCCTACCCTATGACCCTTACCTCTGTAGAGACCAAAGATGCCTTCATGCCTGATGACCTTCTTGAAGCAGTCAAAGCTATTCTTGTACATGAGCTCACCAACCATCTGACCACTCCTCTGGTTCTGCATCCTAGTCTTGACCAGATCAATGGGATACACTGCTGTTGCTCCCGTAGCTGTCAAAAAAAAAATCAAAGAGACGACATCATAAATAAAGTTAAGAGACTTCCCAAGACATTACCCATTTACACTCAGAATGACGAGATTGAGTGATCTGACACATGCTCTAGTGACGTTTACTCTGGGCTCTATTTTGTCCGAAATATATAGCAAAGAATAGGGTTAGATTGGGATTTATGTTTAGTATAGCTATAGGGTAAGGTATAGTGTCAGGTTTTGGATTGAAATGGCATGTTTTGTTGTATAGGAAATCCACAGGAATAGGGTTGCCAGAGTATGTCTTTCACTCCGAACAAATGACTTTGTGGTAGAGCAAGGGTCTCATGACCAGAAGGTTCCAGGTTCTAAACCAAATCAGTGTGCTAGTATTCCTTCAGGGATGCCACTTAGAATTGATAAAAAAGTAGGACAATCATCTAAAATAGGTAATTTTGTACACAAAAAAGGTGTTTTCTATGGACTAATATATACTGCTAAAGTAGGAATTCCCACTTTTGACTGAAAAATGGCATCCCTGATTCCTTATTAAGGGTTTCCTCATTACCCAGTCCCTTGGAGAGGCCTCAAAGCCGTCAGTCCCTAATTTCTTACGTACAAGCATACACATGCTTTCTCAGCAGTCAGGTAGCTAAACAATCATCCAATCATCTCTTACCTCCTGCCAATGCACCGAGGGTGAACCTGTAGATGGATTCCAGAACTGACAACAAGGGGGTACGTTCTACCTTCTCCTTAGGCTGTGATACCTGGAGTTTACTGATGACATCAGTGGGAGGGGTGATCTTCACCAGGTCATCGTAGGTGATTCGTCTGCACGACATATGCGCAAAGAAGAGACAAGAATTATATCTTTTTACCAGGAGAGATAGGCTTATGAGCACAATATCACTGTTATTTCATGTGATAACCCTTAAGCCAGAATTCATGATTCTTTGTAGACTGCTATCATGTCACAATGCATTTTCATTTCTGTGCCTTTTTTTGTTTCTTTTTTTCGGCCAATAACAAATCCAAATTTTGGTCTCCTTTTTAAAAATCTATATACTGAATAGACATCTACAAAAGGAACAAGTATCCAGTATTTTTTTCCATCTCCCATTAAATTGTTTTGTTAATTCCCTATCGAAATTCCCACTTACATAACACCTAAGATGATTTAATTATAAATACACATCTTAACATGGCCTATGAACTGCTCACAATATCTGTGGTGCATACAAATATCCATAGAGCATACAAAGGCTTAAAAAAAAAAAACCAAACATGAAAACACAGCACATATCAAAACAGGTAAAAAAAAAAATCTGCTCTGATCATGACTGTAGGTTGAACTGCATCCATGATCAAGCCATTTGTTTAGGAATCCAGAATACTGCAGGTTAATTCTGTGTATTTTATACATGACAGTCATCAAAGCATCTTAGGAAAACACAGTGGTATGAAAGAACGCGTCCGAAACGCAAAATGCAAAAATGCAAAAATTCAAATCTCTATTGTGCCATATTGGAAAGAAATTTCAGCCGATATCATTCCACAGCAAGATTGTATATTCATTTACGAGGTCTACATGCTATCCATGCAATTATCAATCTGTGTTTGAAAATTCTGATTTTCAACAATTTTCCATTGTGCGTTCTGGAAGCGTCTTTTCCACCATGGTGTTTTCCTAAGATGCCTAAGGTACCATTTCTAAAGTACTGACCATACACATAATTGATGACATACAGTTGTGTAGTTATGTGGTGAAATCCTAAATCAACACTGAATGGTAAGTGCTTTTAGATTTTAAAAAAATAATATACATAATACGTCAATATTTTTTTTTAATTTTTCGATTTTTATAATATAAATGATATAATATGTCAATATGATACCCAAAACAAGAAATATCCCAATAGGATTAAAATATGCAGACATTAAGAATTCTAGTTACATTCAAAACCCAAGCCAATTGTCTTTTAGGAATCCCAAACTCTTGGCTATAATCATTTTTATTATTCATGTATTCAATTAAATTGTTAATGTGTATGACTTGAGAAAGATAGGTGATGGTATATTCCACTAGATATAATAATGGTTAGTTATATATCAACAAACTGCACTTCAGTGTGCATGATAATAGAAAGACAAAACCATTAGATATTATTATTAATAATTTCATCTTTACCAAAGACTCACCTTCCTTTTCTAAATATCCTTTTACTAATTAGATCAAAGCAAAAAGAAACATTACAAATATTAAAACCACTAAATTATAGGAGCATTCAGTCACTTACTCCTTACAAAAATTAAAAATATTCTAAAAAAAACCACAACTTTAAAGTCACATCAACCGACTTCAAATCATAATTACAAAGTTTAAATTAAAGGCTAAAAGTCCATGCAGTTTATAATCTACAAGCTTTATTTTCATTCGAGAAAAAAATTATGCACTCCAAAAGGATTATAACACCACACATGTGCTAACCCAAATGTGGAATGTACTCCATAGTAATTTGCTTGGTCTTCTCTGTCAGAAATCAAATATAAAGTTATCCTTAGAATGTATTGCCTGTATTGATCAATTTCATAATTCCTTTTCACATGTTAGTATTTTAACTCCAATTTTCAATCCATTTATTTTTGCAAATCTAGTGTCAATTATTTATAAATCCTATCATTTAAACTTTAAATCTCTTTCTATTTTTAGGTAAAACCTCAATGCCAATTTAGATTTAATATAAAAAGCATGTATCAAAGGAATGAAAAATAAGCTGCAGCATCAACATTCTTTGGCATGACAATAATCAAAATTCCCACTCTTTATCCACATTCTTTAACTGGATTCACAATTATTATTTTTTTCCAATACTGCCTCTCTAGCACCTTAGCAAGGAGTTACCCTACAGCTTGTGGGAAAAAACCTGAATTTTCACAAGTTCTATATTAATGTAATCATATTTCTATCATTATTATCACTAATCCTTTGTGCATTTAGGTGCTGGATGAGTTTGTACACAATCACAAATCATACTATAAACAATAGCATATTTACAATAGTTTGAACTACAATGACAATGATATAAAACATTTGGACAGCACATATCACGACTATATCTCTATGAAATGTGACAATACAAGTGATAAAAAAACATATATAATGATGTGTGAAAATGAGGTAGGTCTCCTATCATAGTAATCTACGTTTGAATAGCAAATCTTTTATGGATTTGTTGCAACATAATTTTTCAACTTCCGTAACATTAGACATCACATTTATTTTTAATTAGCAAAAGATTCTCAGGTATGAAATTGCAATTGATTTAAGTCCCCAGTTTTATGTGATACGGAAAATGGAAAAATTTCACAGAATTCGGAAAGGACAAAGAATTCACAAAATTTCATGAAAAACTTAAATTTTTTTAAGCTAAAAAATTTTCATTCTGAAAAATACAGCCAAAACATAAAAACAAAGCAAAATCCGATTAAACAAAACTCACTGGAAAATCTGAATCAAACTTGTTCGCAGTGTTAATAGCGTGAGTTCACAAAGCTTCAGTTACGTCTGCAAGTATACTGCAAATATATTAGGTATACGTGTTTCTTGGAATTGGCATTTTAGAAAACGGAAAACTGGGGACTTTATAATAGACCATGATGCCTGAATGCTTGAGATGTAAACCTTGGTGGAACAACATTTTTTCCTCAAGTCATTATCAGAACATATTCAGCTGCATTTTAAAATGAGACATGGTTTTTCAGTTCCGGTATGTCTCAAAAATTTCCCTAACCCCATGGGATTACCCACATACAGAAATGGGCATATACACATGCTCACCTATCAATATGGTATAGATGCAAATATATGAAGTGCGCTACATTCATATCATGTCACTACCTAGTGATCTACTTTTATGCAAGGCAGTTCATAGCATATGTGAATGTGGCCTAATGACAAATCACTCACCCTATTGATTCTTCCAGGTTGCATATGTGAAAGAGAATGGACACTTCCATGGGAGTGATCTGTGAATATTGCTGGGCTGCATGGAGAAACTCCTCTGAAAGATATCAAGAGATGGTTATAAAAAAAAGAGATAATCTGTAAACAGATATAGTGTTTCACACTCACTTTGTTTCATTTTCATTTGCCTCACATCTGCAAACAGGTAATTTTATATACTCAGTGGAAAATTAGTCAAGCTTAGGTAAATATAATGTCCACATTCTGCAGACTCTAGGGTCCCAGAGAAATCTCAGTTTCTACACGATCAACAAAGCAGCATTTCCTCCAAGATGACAATTTAAATGACTTCATTATATATAATTCAAACATAAATTATATCCCACTTGATTTCAAAGATTCTCCCATCCTCTCAATACAAATTTTGCATGTATCACACACCTTCATATTATCACAAATGCTGTGGAGCAAATGTAATGGTATCAGAAAAATGGTATGGCATCCTCAAAAATATTCAATGCTTCCTACCTCTATCCTCCCCCTCCCTTTTCCACCATATCCCCCGTCCAGATTCTTTAAAGGTACAAGGTCCCTTTTGCAGCCCCCAAATCAACTTACCTTCATAGCTTGTCATATTTTAGAGATAGATGATTTAGATCTTCCTTTAAAATAACATAACTGTAAATTTCTTCTTAATGTGGATAAAAATGAAAAATATATTTAAATTGAATTAATGACATGCCTATGTACCAATTTTGTGAAGGGGCATGTTTTCAAATTCAGTGATGTGCATGTCCAGGAATATCCCAGTGAATGTACATACAGTATAGCATTATGTGCAACACACACAGGACACCTAAGTGCACCAATATACACACACTGATACGGACACACTTCCTGGAACAGACACTAATCTATTTGATGTTCGAATACAAACTGCAGTAAGGGTTAAGAGGGATTGGGGATAGTTTTTCATTTCCTACAAAAAAGTAAGAAAGCCTACGACTATGATATTTCATAAACATGATCAGTATGGTATACTGTTCGACCCTCTTAAGTTTTATGAGGTTTCCAAAAATTTTGCAATTGGGATTCCATACCTTTAAAGCCTTAAAAGACAGCCAGAATGCTAAAGCTCTAGATCTGTAATATACTGTAAAGTTCATCATGACCCCTGATGAACTGACAACTGCATTTGGTGACCTTTGAAGATTGAAGTCACGATCTTCAAAAGTCCAGTTCATGATCTTTCTTACTCTGGTGTGCGTCTGTAATCCAGCTAACAGTGGAAGTTACGTGTTGATTCAGAGGACCCAGGTTCGAGTCTGAGTCACGTCTTTCGGATGGTGACGTTAAAGGTCAGTCCCAGATGTAAATAATACTTGATTGATACACATCTGTAAAAGCAGCAATTTCTTACCCTTGGTAACAGGCTGTGTATGGGAGCCATTGGTGATCTGTTCATAGATCTTCTGCATGAGTTCCATGTCCTTTAGAAGACTGATGAAGGCATTGAAGTATGGGAAACTGACCAGATGTTTAGTCTCTCCTCCTGCCACCTTGTTAGAGAACCAGGGATGGTTAAAGTGATACTTTTATATCTACTATTACACTTCATCAAACATAAAGCTGATTGCTAGTAATACAAGTACATTGTAAAAAGAATTGTCAAGAAGTAATTGGGAAGATTATTAATTAGGTAGCTTTGAGAATCATCAAACTGATTAGAAAATGACCCAATGTTACTAGAAATCACAAAGTGCAAAGTAATGCACATAAAAATGGGTACATGAGACTACACATCCATATGACAGATTTTTGTCCAAAGTTTAAAAATAATTTTCATCACACCAGTAACATCAATTGATGACATTTAAAAAGCAATCATTGTTTAAGGGCATTTGCCACTTCGACAAGAATAAGAAACTCGGAAATCATTTCCATTTTTCACAAAAGTTACCGAATCTCAACCTTTTCTACGGACTATTTGATTGTCAAAATGTACCTAGAAATGTACTTACTGTAACAAGGTTGTCCTGGACATAGTCAGTCAACATGTGACCTAGGATGGTCGACATGATCTTGTTAAAGTCTAGTGCAGAAATCATGCCTACGTTGTTCTTGTCTAATTTGATAAAGGCTTGTCTTGCATGCTCCTCTTGTAAGTTCTGTAAAAAATTCATAAAAGAAAGTTTACAAATTGATGCCAAGGAAAAAAACAGGACACTGGAATCCATTACAATTACACGTATCACTTAAAATTCATAATGTAAATATCATATTCCTAATTTCAATTTTCCAGATCAATACTGTTTCAATAAGTAACATCTTTTCATTATCATAAAATAAGAAATGGATAGTTTAATTATAGTTTTCAACATTGAACATAGTTTATGTCACAATGATTCCTTGCATTCACTATCTCATCAGTATGATGAAGTCCATTTCACTGCTTTTGATGTTGATATTGTCTGAGCTGAAGTACTATAACCTAGCAAAACTTTTTAAAAATTCTGACTATTATCTTATGTTGTTTGAATATGTTTAAGTAACAGATAAATATTTAGTAAGAACACAGAATAAATTGACTTCTTCCCTGCTCTACATTTCCTCAAATCCATTTTATTGAAGTATACACTTAACAACAAACTATTCAAAATCATATTTTCTGCAGGATATCATCTTACATGAAGAAACTGTGTGAATTCCACAAAACTGTGTGAATTCCACAAAACTGAGTTAATTGCAAACTATTCAAAATCATATTTTCTATAGGATATTATCTTACAAGAAGTAACTGTGAGAATTCCACAAAACTGTGTGAATTCCACAAAACTGAGTTAATTGCAAACTATTCAAAATCATATTTTCTATAGGATATTATCTTACAAGAAGTAACTGTGAGAATTCCACAAAACTGAGTTAATTGCAAACTATTCAAAATCATATTTTCTATAGGATATCATCTAACATGAAGAAACTGTGTGAATTCCACAAAGCTTATTATTAGTTATTTGCAAACTATTCAAAATTTTCTGCAGGATATCATCTTACATGAAGAAACTGTGTGAATTCCACAAAGCTGAGCTCTTTCTTCTTTTCAGTTCCAAAGTGCAGTTTGACAAAACGGGAGTCAAAGTTGAATGGGATTCTCTGGAACACCTCTGTCAGGCTGAACACTTGCTTAAATTCATCTAGAAGAGCATTCAAAAGACATAAAATAAAATCACACGACTAGGATCATAAAAGAAGCAACATCACTTCTTTGAGTTAGCCTAAATTATGAATTATGACACCTACCCAAAAAGTAAAGAAAAGAAAATAAAAAACGAACAGAAATTAAAAATCAGTAATGTTGTATGATTAATATCACAAGTAAATGATGCCTGCTGCAGAAATATAATATAGTCTATAAAATATGGTGTAATATGTCAAAAATTATGACTGATTTGGGCAGACCTATTCATCAGGTAGCCAAACTTACAAACATCTGTACACAGTTTTTTGTACCACTACGTTGATTTTCAGCTGTTAGTGTAAATTTGTTTACATTTTGCAAGTCAAAATGACTGTGGCTGAAAGATGACAAATAATCCAAAAACTTTTAAAGTTTCTCTTTTTCATGTGTATTAATTTTCAGTCCGTTTGAGTAAATTTGTTTACATTTTGCAAGACGATTAAACAATCCCCAACTCTTTAAAAGTTTCTCTAAACATTTCCTAGACTCAAGACCATGTTAATCACGAACATTTTATGTTACCCATCAATTTTATTCTTCCCTATATTATCACATCATATCTATTGGAATGATAAGATAAGCATGCACACTAAGGCTAATATAAACACATCAAAAGCTAATTCAACACTTCTATTCAGTTACACTTTGGTATTTCCACAATGTTTACTTTATGATGACACAATGAACTGAGTGGGACTTACTGAATGACACAAAGCCTGATCCATTAGTATCAAAGAGCTGAAAAGCCACCATATGAAGAGCATCGGGAGAACAGAGCATGGCCTCAAAGGCTTGGAACTCTATGAAAGATATCAACCTGTAACATACAGATATACATATACATAAACAGATGACATAACAGCTTACAAATCAGCTACATCAGCAAAATGATTCAAATACAGATGAACTGAGAAAAAAAAAGAAAAGAGCAAATTACCAAAACATAAACAGTGTAACACAATATGAACATATTCGCTATATCTGAAATACATTAACATCAATCATACATGTACATTTATACCATGTAGTAGTAGTAGTAGTAGTAGTAGTAGTAGTAGTAGTAGTAGTAGTAGTAGCAGCAGCAGCAGCAGCAGCAGCAGCAGCAGCAGCAGCAGCAGCAGTAGTAGTAGTAGCAGTAGTAGTAGCAGTAGTAGTAGTAGTAGAACACTTATTTCACATAGACTCCAGCTTGAGTTATATCAGGCTTAATATCAACAAGGTTAATAAAGAATCAGAAAAGCAAAAAAGTTTTGAGAAGAATCAGTGACTTACTCATCCTTTGTCTGATCAGCTGCACCAGCTAGCAGCTTGAGAGTATCTGGGTTGTAATTCCTCTCGGGCTGCATGTTGAGGTAGCCCCGGATGAAATCTTCTGGGGTCATGAAGCGCTCCCCCTTTTGCTCAATGCTAGCATGCTGAAAGAAAAAGTAGAATGACGTTTTGAGTCTATATGTTGACGTGAATAACAGCATACATGTGGAAGGGCGTGTAATTGGTGCGTCATTTGGGCTTTTGCAGATGAGTTATTAATCAGATCTATCCAAAAAAGAATAGGTTCTGTGAATGTATTTGTAATTGGCTACATTTATGAATTTTCAACATACAAGTAAACTTTTTATGTGCAGACTTGAGGACATATTCTGCAACTGCTAATTGTAGTGAATTGCTCTTTCGTTTTCTTTTTGTTGTTTATTTATTGACCATACTAAATAGAAACACTGCATGATTCTACAGTCAGTACTCACCTTGTTGAAAACATGACGTAGATGAACTGGGTCTGCTCTCTTCACAAGGTGAAGTGCCTATCACATAAACAGAGATAAAACAAAGAGTTTCAAGTCATTTTTCATCTTGTATCCCATGTCTTCCAAGAATACCAATAAACGAACAATTACACGTACTATATCATTTTACAAAAAATCTACTGTTATTAAAGCCCTAGCAGTGCAATCAACATGTCAAGATTAGGGGTACAAAAATCTTTGAGGTAAATCACTACTGATAGCCATTCCGTTCATTACCGGGTCAAAATGTGTGTTAATCCAATAATTAACTTGGGGAACATCACCTTAAGGTAAATAAGGTAAATACCTTCACCTATGTCATGGATTCAAACCAGAATCCTTTGGTACAGAAAATGTGCACTTTAAAATCTTACAGGACAATATGGAATAAAGTTTTTCTGAAAGTGATTCATTCAAATGAGATACTGGTAGGCAAGAATGAAAAAGGCAAGTAAATAACTAATGAATCCTAAAGATAATCTGTATTACTAGCAGACGAAAATCATCCACATAACAATACAAGATGTATTTGAATACCGGTAATACAGGAAAGAGACAAATAGATTCATATCAATGCCCATATGAAAGATAACTAGTAGTTTTATACTTCCAGAAGTGCCAAATTCTAAGCAACACCACTGATGGGTCTCGTTACAAACCACTATGAAATGGAACTTTGGTATTTAAATTTGTGATACTTCAGTCTTTAAACTTTCATCACTTTAAAACAGAAATGTCATTCCAAGATGATGATTTCCATATTGGGTATGGAAACCCAAATATAAGAAGCAAAAAGATCCTGTGACTGGTCCCCTTTTAAAGAAAGATGGTAGATAACTTAGGGCACTGGACAGGGATTCGATCTGTTATCTAATCTTACCCGACGTGTTGCAGATGATGCCGATTCACAAGATGCTGTCTTGAGGAACATATTGTCAGCTGCTGTATCAAAATCTAAGAACTGAATAAAAAATAATACAGAAATTGAAAAGATTAAACTCCTTACCTAAAAGTTCGTGTCAAGCCTAGGAGACACTACAAATTTCCTTAGTGGTTATGGAATATTATCACTTTCAGATAGAATGCAAAATTACTGAGGCACAATATTTCAACTTCTTCTTTCACTGCATGCTCCTTTAAAAATCTTTAACCAATCAGCTGGTAACTCAGCCATTTCCAGTATAAAATAAAGTTCAAGTACACCTGCAGGGACCACAACAGATGCACTGACAGTGTAAAACTGCTACCAATGCACAAGCAAGAGCAATGCAGAGGCACTCTGATGCATTGAAATGCCATTTTACATATCAAACAAAGAGCATCAGAATAATGGGCCCGAAACGCTATAGAACTCAAATTTTTAATAAATTTTCACAATTCTGTTTTTTTATATGAATACAGCATAAAGAATACCTAGAGGTCTTTGAATATTTAATACAAATTTCCAAGAATATAAGGATATAAATTTTCTCTCAATACATGAAGTTAGTGGAACAGATCAAGGACAGGAAGTGGAGAAGGAGGCCAAAAAGATTCTGGGTCCAAGTCTGACTGTTTGCAGAAAAAGGACTTGATTTAGGCCATAATGAGACATTAATGAGAATGGGACTTCAGGCCCAACAGGGCGCAGCTTTGGTACCTTTACTCTACTTGGTCACAGTCCCAGAGACAAAGGAGAGGGAGGGGCACATTTTTCTGCCAAACAATACATGCCCTCAATTTTCACGCTCTGAGCCAGACGTTCTGCCGCCTCTGCACAATCCTTATTATCTTTAAAAGCATGACGATGTTTAACAAGGCTATAGCCATACAATGTAATGTGTCTCGCCATGTTTGTGAGCAATCATTCTTGCAGGTAAATTGCAACATTTGATCTCATTTGACCTTTGACTCCAAATAACATTGAGGTCCCTGTAAAGCTCACCACACAATATACAATACGATTTTCAAACAAATGGCTTCAGATCATAGCTTGCATAGATTGCAAGACTGCTATGACGTCACTACGATTCAGAATTGAATTCCCTTTTATTGCTACAGGGAGGCTCGCAATAGCCCGGAATTTCAATTTTAGTATTCACGTGACTATTCGGAACTTAGATCATTAAGATTTTACATGCTTGAATGTTCTTATCAAATGCTATAATATAACAAACTTTTCCAGAATCGGATTGCAGACAGATCATATAGTGTGCGGTGGGCTTTAGGCATCTACTATCCAAGTCAGTTTTTAAATGGGCTCATGCTTTGAAAGTTACAAATCCTAGCTGAAACTTGCAGTTAAATTTTAACATTTTACGTCACTTGACCTTTGGCCTTCATACATCACCTTTTGACCCCCAAATAACATTGAGGTCCATGTAAGGCATCTACCATCCAAGTATGGTTACAAATGGGCTAGTGGTTCAAAAGTTACTAACCCCAGCAGAAACATGCAGCCTTTGCGGGTAAATTTCAACATTTGATGCAGCTGAGGATAATAATATATTGACAATGTGACACAGTGACACCATCATTGTGGCATTTAGTTTTATAGCAGCATGGATGTTCGTTACGTAACTGCCGCCCAATCGGTAGCAGCGAAGCCTATAGCAGGATGGGAGCGGGCTCCACATGCCATCCAAGGAATGTCGCGTCGCAGCAGAAGCGGTTTGAAGCACACCAAGCAAGGCAATTGCAGTGTAAATGGAAGCGGCTTAAGTCTCGGGAATGGGCCTGAAAGCACAGGTGATCAATACCACTTTCAGTGCACATGAAGTACGCTTTATGTAACTTAGTCGGTGGAAATTTTAACATTCGTGTAGACTAGAGACCTGATCGGGCGTGTATACGACTAATGTGAAACGTGAAATGTGTCTTCGTTCCGAGTGTACATTCGACTAACACGACAAAATTAAGAATATTCTTGACAAAGCCACACATTTTTTCAATAGGAATTACACAATGAAAATCAGGGTTATTGTTGATTCATTAAATGCGAGGTTAATTGTTGGATCGCCCCTGGTTTGGTTGATTGTAGTGCATATTCTTCTTGTAACGGAAGTTTATTCCGGGCGCTCAAAACTTCACCCCGGGCGCTCAAAATTTGAAAATATGGAAATCTGGGCGCCCGGCCGGACCCTCAGAAAAAAATGTTAGTGTGGAGCCCTGACAAAAGGCAGGTTTTTGTAGGAGATTGTACTCTGCCTTCATTTTTTTTGTCATGGCATTTGATAGATCATCACGTTTGACAGATTTTATGGGTTTCTACATAATATTATTACTTTTCATGAAGTATTGGTATGTAAAGTATGAAATTTGATATTAATTTTGTTTACTTAGTCACAAATATGGCACTAAATGCTCGCCAAAAGATAGGCAGCTGCCCACAGGTGTAGGGGCCGCCGCACACAGGACCCCTAGCACCATTTTGAAAAATGGACACTACTGACCACGTAAATTGGTCAATAATTTTAATTTTCCCTTCTTTTTAATAAGCAAGTATTTGGACTCTGCACAGATGGTATTGAACTATGTGTGAATATTTGATTGATAAATATAATCAGCAAAATTCCCTTAAAGCGGCCGCACACCAGAGCCTTTACTAACTGTTAGAACCTAACTTAGATCTAAGTTAACTTAGACAGATCTGACTATAGAGAGTAACGTTAGAGACTTGCTTATCAGTCGTCAGTCTCCAGGACAGCATCCATGCTTTTTGGGCGAGTACGGTACTTCTTCAAGGTTACTGTGTTTTTAGTGTTAGATTTAAATAAGTTAGATTCCAAGTTAACTGTTTATGTTAGTTCGTCTAACTTCAGTTAGTTATGTCTTAACTGTTAGGCCTATTATCATTATTTATGCCTGGTAGTAGGTTACTGGTAGGGTCTAGTTTGTAGGGTCTGATGCCCCTTGTCTGCGCAGTGCCCAAGTCTGCGCACATGCGTAACTGCGCGATTCTAACATCACAAAAGATGCAACAAACACGATCAACTTTAAATCAATTTTAGCAATGTGTATCACTGAAGAAATGAAGGAAAACGGGCGAAAGGCATCTATTTTACGTATTTTTTACTCACATTCCTTGAAAATGCCACTTTCATGCAAAAAAATCCTGAATTGCGTGTATTAAGTGAATGAGTGCGCAGGCAAGGGCACCTTCCTCTTTCTAGCATCAAATTTACACCATTGCCTTTTCTTGCAAAAAATCACACTGTTCTTGTTACTCCCTAGGATATGATTAAAATGAGGTCAGCCATTAGAGGAATACAAAAAGGAAAGTTTGTCAATTTTAACTTTTAAGTGAAATATTAGGTGCGCAGACAAGGGGCCGGCAAGAGTTCCAGGCATAGGCATGATAGGGGCCCCCCATCATCATGATCATATAAAAATTTGATGGGCTTGCCTTAGCTTTGCGCAGTCTGTCAGTGCAGTAACGTTACAACTACCGGTAGCTCTGCGTTTGACAGCCGGCGACTGGTTCAGTTAACTTGGAGATGATCAGCAGCTGCAATGCAGCATGCATGCAGCGGACGAAACTCCGAAGCGTAGGCACACGCTCGAGTACAGCACAAGTTTGGGGGTTGCTCTTATCACTTCTTCGGTGCGTGATTGCTGACCCCGCGGCTCAGGACAGGGGATGGGCAGCGCTAGAAGTCACTGTCAAACTAGAAAACAAAGAATAGAAAAATGACGATCAGATAATAAAACTGATATTCACAAAGGCTAAGATGACTGGTCAATCAAAAGACATTGTTATAAGTATTAAATTTATTCAAACGGAGCTGGAAAAACATTGACTGACCTGGTAACCTCCCACGGCCACACACACGTACCCACATACACAGTATATATATCGACGTACCGCGCGTAATATTACCGGCCGGCCGCGTTTTACTTCCGGGTCGTAAATTTCGAGTTATCTCGCGCGAAACCAAGATGGCGGGTAAGACTTTCTTGTTTTTTCCCTAACTAATGATGTTAAACTTGCTGAAGTAGAGGTCTAGTCAACCTTTCCATTGAGTGATATTAAGGCATTATCGTGAAATAGGAAACCAGCGTTCACTTTGTATGTCTACAGCAGCGCTTTATTCAGTCGCACGCATTGGTTTGAATGGTTTCCTATTTCCACCTCCATTCTCTTTGTACACAAAGTCACAAGTGCGTGCGTCAAATGAACGGGTGGTTTCCTAAACCACGATATGGCCATATTAACAAGTTACAGCTGGGAGTTCACTAACAGTTAGGCCTAGTGTTAAGTTACAGAGACCGATCAAACTTCCCTCGCTCTGACTGAGGTTTGATGCGACAATGTCTGAATGTGAAGCGGTTGTGTGTGTCGTGTGTGTGTTCAGAGTGTGGAGTCTTGACACTAACGTTAGACCTAGATCTATATGATGACAATTGTGACAGATCTGCTCCGACTCCGAGTCCGAGTCAGAATGCATGCAAAGCCAAACTAAAAAAGGCAGACTTTTTGTTTTTTGTTGTTGAATTGTTGTTGAACAGGGTTTTTACAGACGTGTATCAATCAGATAGATCTATATGATCATGATGATTATCCGACCTGTTAGTTCGTCTAACAGTAACAGTTAGTCCAGGGACGTCTGGCCCGGGGGAGTCACTTCCATTGAAGAGTGGACAGCATCCACGAGAATCGTCCTAAAGAAAGCACCCTACATGCCCTAAATGAGGATTCAAGGGCAGGCCGCTTGGACACCCTAAACACAGATTTTGTGCAGATGTCCCAGATTTGCACACCCTAAACAGGGATTTCATTAATTGGGATATTCATACCCTAAACGAGGATATTCCCATTTTCATACCTTGAGAGTGATAGTGGGGTCCATTGAAAGTTTGGAGCAGTTTTTATCTTGAGATAGTTCACTTTCTCATTATGTTTTACACAGGCGTTATAGGATTTTCCATTCACAGGTCTTGTTACAGTCGGTGCAAATTCCATACCCTTTTTGTGTTTTAGTTTATCGTGATTTAGGGGGCTTTTTTTCATTTTGGGGCGTTTTTGACAACCTATTCGCGTTCCGCGCCTACCCCTGAAAAAATGCCCCTTTTCCGCATTTTTTTTTCTCTCGGATGCTGTCCACTCTTCAATGGAAGTGACCCCCCTGGGACGTCTGGAGAGTAAAAAAAAAATGCTAATGCCTTAACGGCGTAACGCTATTTACTCTCCATGACGTCCTTTGTTTTTACCCCCTATTTGTATGGTAGCTCTACTACTCATCGACCACCTTTTTTGAAACCGACCACCTTCGCGCAATGCTTTCCTGCGCATGAAATCAAAAAGTATGCGTGGTTGATGAGTAGTAGGTCCAACCATACATAGCAAGCATCTTGGCACTTCAAAACAACCCCTGGAAAATCACTTTCCCATGACCTGGGCCAATGACAACACCAGCTTTGTAACTATCAGCTGTGGTCTCCCTATACGTGATTTGAAAATACTAACCATAAAAGATATATATTAAGTTTTGTATAAAGCTGTAGCACAGCTTTTTTTTTTTTTTTTTTCCAGACGTAAAAAATCAGAATTGATTGATACACGTCTGTAAAAACCCAATTCACCACCACCACCGCTGTAGCACACCCAATGAAAAATTGAGCCAAAGAGCTTTCACCGAGAGCTTGGCTGTATCATTGCTCCCAAAGTTATTGTGACTGGCGGTCGTAATCGCATTGGCGGGAAAGATTCATGCAACTAATGAAAGAACGCATGATCAAGCGCATGTGCCATGTGCTTCATCAGGGCTTTCCAGCAGTGCTGAAACTTTCCTGCAAAGTGCGATTGGTTTGGGAATGGACTTGCTTGATTCCCACCAATAACTTTCGGGGGCGATTTCTTAATTTTCTGTCGCCCCGAAATCATTTTTTTCGGCCCATTTCGGGAGCTCTTTCGGGCGTTTCCGGGGCGAATTTGCCCGCTGCCCCCGTGTATTTTTTTCCCTGGTACTCTGTGCCGCGACAGCTATCGCTAGACTAGTGTATGCACTGCATGCACAAGCGATGTGTAGACTATTCCAATTTCATGCGAAGGTACTATTGCAACTTATATCTTTGATCGTCACAAAAGTTTTCATCTCTCAATTTCACTTATTGTATGATGGGGGACCATAGTTTGCGCACATTTTAATTTTTTGATGAAGGCAATTTTTGATCCATAAATTTCTCAATTTTTACCAAAAATTATTCAGGCGAAGCAAAGTTTTAGATTTCAAATGGGCACGAGAAGAACATGTTATTTACGAAGAATTCCCGAGATATCGCGATCCCAAAATTTGATGTCGTATCACACCGCTCTGGACCTGGAAAAGTGTTACAAAAATAACGAGACCTAACTTCGGGCACGCCAGTTTTCAAGTGATTAATCCAAAATAGAGATCCATAAAAGGTAAGATAATTGCATTACTAGGAAGGCAAAATGCCACTGAATAATTTGATACCACATTTTACTTACAATTTTGATGACATCGTCTCTCAAAAAGAGGAATTCTAGCACTTGTCGACAAGTCCAGTTTTTGTCAGAACAAACACAAAACGCTGCCAAATTTGCCGATTCTTCATTCATAATTTCAAAAGGAAAGTAACTTCCAGAGTAATTTTCGGGTGCTCTTTCCGTTGGTGCTCCCAGTTTTTCACAATCTTTTCTAGTTTTTGAGATATGGCCCTGTGCGCGAAGTTTGGACCTGCACGAAGTTAGGTCACTCTGCCATACAAACAATATTTTCACTTCATTCTCACCTGATCGACTAGCAGGTGACAATAATGAAGTTAAAATATTGTTTGTATGTCAGTGAATTTCAAGAGATAAACCTTCGTGATGATCCAAGATGCAATTTGCAATACCATCGCATTAATACACATCGCTTGTGCAGTGCATATACACTAGCGATATAGCTGTCGCGGCACAGAGTACAAATGAGAATTCAGAAGAGTGTGCTGTATCTGGTGTCGATGCTGTGGATACAACTACATGCGTGTGGCCGTAAGGTAAAGACACGTGTGTGGCTGTATACACTGCCTTTACATTAAGTTATAAGTTAGCTGGATTTATACAGGCGCACCCCACATCTTAACCATCCGAAAGACGTAACTCGGTTTCGAAAGTGATGTTAGGCCTATTGTTATTTAATGAATACTAGTCTTTGTTGAAATTGAATCATCCTCTTCTTCTTTTTCTTCTTTCTCTTCTTCTTCTCCTCCCTCTGCTTTTGCTGGAGTAGTGGAGATCAGTGGCAGAATGCTGCATGTAGAAACCATTCATCAGTACATGAATATTGTAGTCACTAGTGAATACTTATTTCATTGAAGAAAAGGACAGGAAAGAGATACAGTTCACATGAATTATATAAAACTGATCAGCTGACTGCATACTGACGAAGGGAGGTGAAGAGGGCTGGGTAAAAGTAGTCTATAGCTCTAGTAATGTTGTTCTTGAGAGGGTCGTAGAGATCTCTTCTGCCAGACAAAATAGAAGGTGTCCAGACACACATCCCACCATCCTGCATAGGATGAGTGGAATTGATTGAGTAGGTCTAAGTTTAGACTAACTGTTGCTATTTTTGGTCCTATTTGGTACAAGTTAGACTGAAACTAGTAACAGTTAAAGGCTTTAGTCTCTCATGACTCAAATTGGCAGTTGCTTGGCTAAGAGTAAGACTACGTTTGGATGCACTGACCATGTCCATGCTGACCGCCTCCATTTAGAGACTGAAGGTTGATGTATGGCATGTAGTAAACTAAGGATCGTTCAGCTACAATGTATTTGTATGAAGTTGGTTATTTGTATGATGTCAGCCCAGAAGTAGCATTGATTTGAACTTGAATGCAGAAACTAACTCAGACCTCAGTTACTTGATTTGATCAAAGAATTTTTTTGAAAAATTCCTTTCTCCAATAATTTTTTTCTCAGAATCTCCATATTTTCCATTATGTTATTACTTTCTGTTTTCATATTTTTCAAACTTTAGAAACAAACAAAAAAAGTCTGAGACTGAGACCCTAACAGTAACAATTCCACTTGTTATGAAGTAAATGATAAATGTAAGCGATAAATGGATGTTTAAAAAGACTCTAGATCTGTTCCTTGAAAACGGATGTCCTCTTTTCAACCTGCAGGTGCTGTGGCAAATAACATGGATAGCATGAGGACTGCCCTGGAGGGGTTTATTTGTAGAGCTAATGATGTCATTGAAATGAAATTAGGTAAGTTTGATTGCTCTTCTGATAAATGATAACCAGAAAATTGATGTTATTATATACCATTCCATTCCTCTAATTTTCTAAATATTTCATGAATGTGAAAAATGAAATTAAAAATGTACCGGTAATTATTTGATCATTTACAAAACCATACTGTAGAAAATATTTTCTCTGTTCATGAATGAAAATGTAAAAACTCTTTCCTACATGGTCTTTCATACACTCTTTTCCCCCATTTAGTACGCTCAAAGGAGGACATTGAAGATTCCAGCAAGTCGTTTGCTCCAGAATTCACACATCAGATCTTTGGTGAAAAGTGAGTTATGAGTTATGTATCAGCACTTTTATTCTAGTATCATATTGTAAATCATAATGGTAAATTTGGTCTCACGTTGTTGAAATGCATTTATATTAACTCTTTTTCTATCAAGGCAATTTGTCTGTCTTGCACTGTTTGCTTCCAGAGTAGACCAGGATTTAAGTTTAAAGATACATTTGTTTGTTTTCATTCCATTTAATAGTCAAGCAGACAAGCACCAAGCTATATCATTGTTAAAGCTCCTCCAACATTATCTTGACTATCAAAGTTCACTGGCAAAGTTGTTTCTAAATATGTCTAGCAGGATTCATTTCATTATTACACGTGTAAGGATTTGGATTATTACATTTTAAATGACACCTTTTATTTGTCATTTTCAGTGAAACAGTCTTTGGATACAAAGATCTGAAAGTACAGTTGTTCTTTTCATCAGCCAAGCTCACACCATACCTTACATATACATTTGAAGAGAAAGTCAATCCCAAGAAGTTTGATGGAGTGCAGGTGAGTTGGAATCAATTTAGGAAATTGAGTAGAAGCAAATTATGCATGAAATCTTTTAATGAAAGATGCTGTTGAGTAGTGTTAATCTCTGTATTCCAAAAAAGTACATGTATTTGAAATATTAAATATAAGAATGCTGTAGTGACACCTTTTTCATCAAATTGTTATTGTTATTTTTTATTTCATATTTTCTCTATTAATGCTTAGCACAGTTTTTTTAGAGGTACTGGACCGTTAAACTCTTTTACTACTGAAATGACTTTTATTGAAGTGATAATCATGACACATATAGATTTGTCTTTTGAAAGAACACTCATGGTACTGCATTCAGAATCTTTTGTTCATTGTGTAATGACTGCAACATATGTACATGTATATGAACTGTAGTCTCAAGCCAATATTTTTTTTCAAAGATGAAACAAGGGGGGGGGGCGGGGTTCTGATGTGGACAACCATCTGTATTTTTATAACTTAAAAGCATTTTTATTTTCAGAAAATATAGTCACAATTTGAGTTTTATTAATATA
The DNA here is from genome assembly GCA_029962745.1 of Echinometra lucunter. Lineage (NCBI taxonomy): Eukaryota > Metazoa > Echinodermata > Echinoidea > Camarodonta > Echinometridae > Echinometra > Echinometra lucunter. Next base: position 50,403,349 of record CM057151.1, read on the forward strand.
TTTTATAAAACTGATGTAAATGATTTTCAAGTACATGCAGGTTAATACTGCCCTTCATTTTTCTACTAGGCGGACCCTATTCTCAAACCCATCGTTGAGAAGCTGGAGATCACACCCATGGACAACCTTGACCGCTTTGTTTCCACCCTGGATGAAGACGCCACCTTCCAACCGATGGGGGACCTCCTCCACTCATACTCCAACACAGACGAAGCCCAGGGTACCACCAGACACTTTGAGATCTACAAGTGTAGCATCATGACCCCAGGATTCAGGGAATTCCATTCACACCTGCAGACGTTCCTGTGGTGGTTCGTCGATGCGTCGTCCTACATTGATGTGGATGACGAGCGATGGATGTATTATACAATGTGAGTTTAGTCATGATGGACGTGTAACATAGCGTAAGAATACTGTTTAGAATTCAGGGAGAGAGGCAGAGGGAATGTAATTTTTAAAAAGTTGAGCAGAAAACAAAGAGGGTCCTCAGCTGAAGGTATCTTCATCATTGGGTAGTGCACGGGTTTGTAAAAAAAGAATTGAGGAATGGGATGCTTTTCAGAGCCTTAGAATTTGGTGGAGGAAATGTTTTATTGTTTTGATTAAAATTGAGGTTAAAACTGGGAATGGGGCAGTTTATTGTGCCATCCTTTTCCATGATTATGGGAAGGGGTAGAGGAAGAAGATCATTAACCCCAATTATGCAGCATTGATGCTGTAGTGGCAGTTTTTATGCTTGGGAATCTTTACACTTCTAGCTTGGGTGTAATACAGGGTTCTCACTAGAAAAAAATCCACACATGGTTCCCACTCTGCGCAAAGCGTGGAAGTTTTGGAAGTTTTACGGAATAACACCTAAAGTTAGGTGTGGCAGCAACATATGATATAGTAAAAGGATGAAAAATGCTTCTTGGTAAGCAGGAGTTGTCTACTAATGGCATAAAAGTAAAAATACATTGCCAAAAAGCAAAACAATCTGTGACATTTATCATTATTGTTAAGAATATATACTCCAATATGTTTTCACCCTTGTTGCCACGCATGGTGCAGCAATTTCACACATGGTTCTTCCTTGTCTGAAACCCTTTACGCATGGTATTGGAACCATGGGTGTTATGTACTGGCAAGAACCATGGTGTAATACAGTTGTGCAAGTAATGAAAACATTAAAAACTAACGATTATAGTATGATGACTTCTAGGCCATAAACTATTCATACTCGGTGTATGAAACTCAAAGGCATTCATTTTCAAAAAGATATGAAACTGTCTATAAGCTGTAAGCTATGGCTACATTTGAATAATGATAATATGAACATAATGTCACAGTGAGGGAAGAAAGCGCTAGCTTAAAAAGCTTTGTTTATGAATCATTTTGTGTTGATCTTTTCTCACAGCTTTGAAAGGTATCCTCATGAAGGATCAAAGCGGTACTCAACAGTGGGTTATGCAACGGTATACAGGTACTATGCCTATCCAGATAAGGTCAGACCCAGAATAAGGTAAGCAAATTTGATAGCATTATATGCAAAGTTTGAACTACTGACTTTTACTGCACAGCTTTATATATTATTTTGTTTCAGTCAAGTTTTGATTGTCTCATTGAGCCAAACTTGACCAGAGACAAAACCACAGAGCTCATTTCTCAAGAGACCATATAAAAATGAAAACTACTTAAGACGTGGCAATATGGCTCAGTCAGTGAATCGTCTGCCTGTTGAAACAAAGATTATGGGTTGGAATCTATGCTAGGTGGATGACTAAAGCCTGCATCATGTATTTACATGCCCTCCTGTTTCAGAGACACAGGCTATGTTTCAGTGGAAAATACTCTGTCCCTTTGGATAGGATGTTTAATGGAGGCCTTGTTTAGAGGAGAGTCACCACCTTTGCAGATTAAGAACCCACTGCACCATTTGAAGAAGAGAAGGGAGAATCCCTGATGTAGTGGTGCACTTGCACATCCCAGTTAATATTATGGGGAAGAGAGACCGGAAGGTCACATTGATTAAATTTGGATTTTCCCCTTCCAGGCATAGGTGACACCAAATACTTAGTATTACTGCCTTTTAAAATTTGAATGACTAATTGTAAGGTTTTATATGTTTTCTTGTTTCAGTCAAGTTCTTATCCTCCCACCATTTCAAAGACAAGGCCATGGAGCTCAGTTCCTAGAGACAATGTATGCAGACTTCAGGAAAGACACACAAGTGCTGGATATTACAGGTGAGAGGAAGATGTAAAAGTCAGAGAGAATTTGTTGATGTTGGTATTGCTTTATAAACAGTGATAAAATTGTATGCGTTTGCCTACCAAAGGTGGTGCCGGAGGCATTATTTTTGTAAGATGTAAAAGTCAGAGAGAATTTGTTGATGTTGGTATTGCTTTATAAACAGTGATAAAATTGTATGCCTTTGCCTACCAAAGGTGGTGCCGGAGGCATTATTTTTCTCTTAAAGGGGCCTTGCATGACATAAGTTTTATTGACTAGTACACCACTCAAACTTTTTCAAAGTCTGTTTTTATACAACATTTATGTAGAGAACCTTTATATCGCTGTCAAATGTGAAAGGTATAATCTTGCATTCTATCAACTACCGGTTATTACATATTACATAATGTTGTTTTATGCATATCTGTGGAAGCTATTCACAGTGTCAAACAACACACACAGATATCTTCACAACTAGGAAGGGTTATCATTAAATTAACCTTACCAGCTGTATATACCCAGTGCTACATGATATGAGTGGGCATTTTACATTACTTCCTCTCTTCTGCTAATTGCCATTATAGTGGAAGATCCCTCAGATGAATTTGTAAGACTGCGAGACTTCATTGACTGCAGGGCCTGTGCTAAACTCCCTGCCTTCACACCTGAAAACCTAGCCAAGGGATTCTGTCAAGCCTTGGAGACTGAAGCTTTGGAGAAACTTAAACTTAACAAGGTGAGTGGAGGCACTTTAACTTGATGGAAGATAACTCAAAAGAACAGAGGAAAGTTGTTGTAAAATCTTGTGTGATTTCTTAGACCGAGGAGAAATAGATCAAACAAAGATTGATTTTGTTTTGTTGACTCAAAGCCCTGTTAAAATAATCTGCTTGCTACCTCTGTAAAAAAAAATCTTGAGCATGGGTACAATTTTAAACTCTGTAATAAACTTTTGATTTCAATATGCTGTCTTCAAGTTCATGAAAGATTGTACCAATTTTTTTGGTGAAAAATAACTAAAATTCTCTTTATATTTATAGTATTTTGTGCCAAAGTTAAGAAGCCACTCTTGAAACCTTCTCATTTAACTTTATTATGCTGCAACTGATGTTGAATGTGGTGAAAAATATTTCTACTTTGCAGAAACAAGTAAGGAAGGTGTATGAGATCCTAAGACTGAAATCTACAGATTACAGTAATACAGAGCATGCTACGGCCTACAGACTTGATGTCAAAAAAAGACTCAATGTTCCTTTTCAGGTGAGTTGTCTTTTTTTCTTTAGGGAGAGAGAAAGAAAAGAAGATATGGAAGGAGCCAGTTAAGCTTAAACAAGTCATACAACTCACCCCCCCCCCCCTTCTAGTGACCCACTGTGTGCCCAATTAGAAAGATGAAAAAGAAGATGGTTGAATTAGAATGATGAAGACTCCAAAGAGATTCAGGTGCAAGAATGAGATAGGCCTGTGTCAAACAAAGCAATATAAAAAAGAGACATTTATTTACAAGAAGGTCAAGTGTGACTTGGATAACCATTGACAAAAAATTTAGGGGGTAGGTATGAATGTTTGGTGGCACAACCTACCTTGCTAAAAGATTTAGAAGAACTGACATTGAGCTAGATGGCATGCACAGTATGTTGGTTATTATTGTCAAAATCCAAAATACCTGATGGTGCATATTTTGTAGAGGATTTAATAGAAATGTACATGAAATATTGATATAAGATATATGAGAATGATATATTTGCAAATTCTGTTTTACTGGAAATGTTTTCTCCAAATCAGGTCATCGTGACATTTGTTTTGATGATCATTTGTGTTTTCAGAAACAAAAGGCAGACTATGAGAAGCTGAAGAAGGTGCTAAAGCCAGAGGAACTGACAGCAGCGGAAGAAGGAACTAGTCTGGAGGAGAGACACCAGACCCTGGAGAAATGGTACCAGCATCTCCTGGAGGACTATCGCAAGGTCCTGGACCGGCTCTCCATGGCCGAATGATGATAATTAAGGATACCCCAAGGCTTTTGAATGTAGACATGAGAACTGTGGAGATTCTAGATTGATAGCACAGACAACCCAGCTTAGCACATTAAAAAAAAAAAAAAACACTCTCGTAATCTAAGGCTGCATTTATTTGATGAGACATACCTCAGTCATACCACCAGACTCTAAACTGAATCCTTGGCCAGTCATGATTGATACTAATGTGATTTTTATTTGATGTATTGTTGGGCACATGTCACTCCAGTCAGGGGGACTGGGATAACATTGTAGAGAGCAACCTCGTGATCATGCCATTCATACATTCTTTTCTTTCCACATTAAAGTCTTTGGTTCAGGCCAGTGATATGCTGATTTGATTTAATTCAAAATGGCAAATCTTAGATGAAGAATGTGTAGATTTGTCTGACTAGGCCTGCTCAAGTAGTAGACATGCCTGTCTTGCACAGTAATTTACCTCACCTTTGCCATTGGGCATGTGATCTCAAAACACCTTGCTTTATTACACTGTTACACGGCACAAGACAATTGAAAATTGTTGATTCAGTATTTTTTTTTTTTTTTGTTGTATAAATGTGAATATCTGTAAATGCCATTTAATGGCCCCTTGCTTAATTGGCTTTGCCAAGTGCTCTTTGTTAAGCATTATGTTTGTCTTCTTCAGGTCAGAAACTCATCAACGCTTGTCATGTGGACAACAAAAATGAAAAAAATGAAACAAGTTACTATGGTTGACTGTTTAATATGCTAGAAAAGCTTGGAAGAAGGGCCTGGCTCTGTTCCTTATTTCAAAACATCAGTTATTGCTGTCAGAGCTATATGTAACCCATTTGTTTAAAAAAAAAAAAAATGGTTAAATTGAATCTCAGCCAAGTCATGATCAATAAGGCCTGCATTTCACGAAGTTGTACATTATGCCACTATTGTGTATTCGCTATGATACATGTAATAGGCAAAGAAAACAGGAAGGCAAGTTAATTACTGTGTAAAATCTCGATGCAAGCATGTTGCATTGTCAATTTGGTTGAAGCATTTAGACGGTTTCTTGGAAAAGTGGAGTAGAGACGGGACAAGAGAATTTTGTTGTGAATTGAATTTACATCATACCTCGTATTTCTTCATTGTTGTACTATATCACTTCTAGAAATGTAAAGGCCATCTTTAATGGTCCCCCCCCCCCTGCCCCCAAGAGAAAATATACCAGTACATGTAGCATTCATGCACAAACTGAAATTTTTTAATCTTTGCTGGAAAATTTTTTTTTACCTTATCCAGAATCATTATTCGTTGGATTATTTTAGATGTTGCAAATTGGAGTAATCATGAAAACAAGTGTTTGATTTATAAGTTTGGGCTCATGTGCAAGATCATAAGGCGGATCTGTATAGGTTCTTTATCTGGGAATGAATCAGGAAAAGGCAATGGATTATCAAGTCTTTTCTCATGTTATTTCTTATCTTTGCTACAATTCCATCCATGTTATTTACAAAGGTTACCATTGTAAAACATTACTTTCAAGAATAGCAATTGTTTGAGATTTTGCCACTTTAACTGGTGTGGTGTTTTTACTTCAGTGTATGCGTAATAAGATGGGAGGGGAACGAAGTTCCTCTCAGTTGTAAATATGTATGAAGGCATTACTGTGTCACTCCTAAATTGCAAGGTTCTCAATTGGCTATTAAAGTACAAACATGTGGAATACTCATGGATTACATTTGTTAATGAATTTTGAATTTTGAATTTGTAAATTTAACATCTGCATTGGTTACTCACGACATTTGCCCCAACAAAAATATCCTACTCTCTCTCTCACTCCGTACCTGCCTGTTTGCCTCTCTATTTCTGTCTTCATCTGTTTCTCTCTTTCTCTCTGTCTGTCTCTCTGTCTCTGTCTCTGTCTCTCTCTCTCTCTCTCTCTCTTGCTCTCTATTATGAAGCACTATAACAAGTACAAAGACACTTCAATATCCATAGTTCTTTGATTGTGGAAATTTTATTGAAAAAAAAAATAATAATAATACCTCCGGCAACCACCTACGGTGGGCGGAGGCATAAAAATCCTGCAGGTACTAGAAACTCTTGACATGTAACTCCATGTCATTCAAGTGATTCCAGAAGAACATTCAGTCCATTTGCATTCCACAAAGTTTAGTTAACAAGCTGGTCTCACATTCTTATCATAGCAGGTGTGATGATGCTCTGGGCAAAGATAAAGACAGAAACAGTAAAAAAAAAAAAGTGTCAAGAATTTTTAATCTCATTAAAAGCATAAATTTCCCAATACAATACTAAATTTTTTAAAAAAAGGTATTGGCCCCAATTAAAGTGAGAGGTTTATAAAGTGTATTTAAACCATGTCTTCTTGTCCAATGGGCCGACATTAATGCTCTAGAATATCGTCGGTTCAGGAGCCAGAAGGGCGTTAAGTCTGTATAAAATGATATGAGTTCGCGCCCTTCTGGTTCCGAATAGATGATATGCTTGCTTATACTTATTTTAGTCCAAGGTTTAAAAAAAACAAACAAACAAACAAACAAACAAGAGGATACTTTTCTTTAAAAATAAATCTTTTGTAGTGAAATTGGGCCAGTACATCTATCTCATTGATAACATTTGACAACACATATTTGCCTTCAAACAGTTCAAAAATTCATGAGATAAGATGTGCCCTCAGACATTGATAGTCATCAATCTGGTCCACATTGCAAACATCCCAAGGAGAATAAGAGGATACTTATGAGAACAACAATAGAGAGATAGAGAGTCTGTAAAGAGTATGTACAGAGAATGTAAGAATAGCATCAAGGGTAGGATGGAATGTTCACACACCAGTCTCAGAATAAGGCATCTTTTGTCATCACAGGGCACCATTAAAACATACATACATAATATAAGGTAATAGATATGAAAAGAACCCCAGCATATTGCAGCATAAACAAAATACAGTCAACTCTGCATAAGTCGAAGTCGCATAAGTCGAATAATCGCCTAAGTCGAAGGTCTGTACTGGGTCCCATTCCTTTATTTTCTATTGTTTTTGACCCCTCATAAGTCGAATTTTATCTAAGTCGAAGCATTTTCTTCAGTCCCAAGAAATTCGACTTAGGCAGAGTTAACTGCAGAATCTCAATGGCATGATAAGCAATTACATAAAATCAAAAGGGATACTAGTACATAAATCAACATGACATTCTGCATTGGTTCAGGAGTACATGTATACGGGGAAAATTAAAATTGATGATTTTAGTGTAAGTCTAAGATAAGACACTATTTTTTTGGGTTCTATGTATGTTGACAGAAATTATATAATCAGTAACCACTAGTTTACTGACCTGGATACAAATGATGTGTTGAGTACATTATCCATTTATGCACGATAGCATCTATAATTATGGAGAAAACAGACAGATATAATAGAGTGATTCAAATTACAATGAAAAATAAGGCAATGCTAACATATATTTCATGCTTTACTGATGTTTTGTAGATAAATAACAGCCCTGAAGTGCTGGTTGGGAGTACATGAAACAAATTGTGATTGACAGAGGCCTTTATGCATTGACGTAAATCCTGGGGGGGGGGGGGGGGATATATCCCCCCCCCCACTTTTTTGAGAGGGGGGGGGGTGATGGCATGTACAAATATACCCCCACTTTTTAAGGAAGAGATGATATTTGAATTAATTCCTCAAATATAATTTTTTAATAATCTGTCGTAAACAACCATCATATTTTAGAATTTCTATTTGAAAATGCGATTGAAAATCAGAAAAGCGGTTATTTGTGGCTTGCTCGCAAGATAAAAATTAAAATGTGTGTAAGGGGGGTTTGTGCAGGAGGGTGAGGGCATGTGTTTATACTTAAGTGTGAGTTCGACAGAAAAAAAAAATTGGCTAAAAAGTTGATCATCCCCCCCCCCCCCCACTCCTCAAAGTGGATTTACACCGGTGCCTTTATGACATGCACATTACACCAAATTAAACAAAAGATTCAGATTAAATGTTTTGGAAAGACAAGAAATGGTTTCAATCTGCCCCAGTCCATACCCACGCTTGCTCGTATGTCCACTAGTCTACTTCACCAATTGCGTTCATATCAACAGAGAGCACATTTTGAACTTGCAACGTCTTTTTATAGATGTAAGATTGGACGCTCATATTTTGACTAGTATAATGATATAGAACCTCTAACACATATAGCTTGTTTTTAGGTGACAGGTACACTTTACAACTAATACCCTCAGCTCTCATAATCTGATAATCACTGGCCGCTTCTGAGCGATCCTTTCAGCAAAGACTAAGAGAACAGAAGAATACAGAAAAATGATGAGAGTTTAGTTGACACTAAAAGGAAGAAATCAAAGGCCTTTGCTGTTGGAATCACCAGCTAGCCTCTAGAGAGTGGCTCACATCATCGGGCAAAGAAAACAATTGTTAAATTTTAAAAACTGATTAACTCTGGAGTATGACATGACAATAACACAAGTCACTAAATCCCATTGCAGCAGCTCAGCCAAACATTCTGTTATGCAATGAGATCCTCATGTAGTCATGGTGAATCCACTTACCCAATCATACAATTGTGCGTGTCTTTTCACATCCTCGTCCTGAAATTCTCATCTCTTGGCTTCATCCCATGGTGTGTCTAGGGCAGTCTGTCACCTGTATGAGAAAGAGAGAAATGATAAAAAATGTGAGTAGCCTGCATCAGCTTGTAGTCATGAATGAAATAAAAGCAAAAAAGGTACTTTGTTTCATGTGCATTCATGAGTTAAACTACTTGTTGACAACCAATGCCCTCAGCTCTCATAATCTGAAAATCAGCGGCTGCTTTTGAGCGATCCTTTCAGCAAAGACTGAGAAAATAGAAGAATACAGATAGGCAAATCAGAGAATGGAGGAAGATAGTAGCTCAAAGAGAGAGAGAGAGAGAGAGAGAGGAAGGGACTTTGCTGTTAGAATCACCAGCTGGCCTCAAGATAGTGGCTCACATCATCGGGCAATAGACATCTAATCAAATTACAATATACATGTATTCATATGATCTTAGTCAGTACCTGTTCACAGTGAGACAGCTTTCCGGGGGGGGGGGGGGGGGGGGGGGGGTTCACAAAGAATTAAGTCTGACTTAAAGTTGCACTTAAATTCCTACTTGCATGCTGTATATTACGCATCACCGCAGTGGTCAGATCATGCTCAGAGGACACGCACTATTGAGAAGTCTATCAATGAGATTACGTGTTAAATACCAGATGCGCATCGGTGCTTACGCATGACTCTAAGTCCAACTTAACTCTTATGAAACACCGCCCCCCCCCCTCCCCAGGTTTCCCTTTTAACTGTTCCAGTCAAACCTACATCACTAACCAGCTTTATGAACCTTCTAAAGCAATATGCTTTCTTGTTAATATTGGTCTCTTGCAGGTTTGATTATTATGAAGTAAAAGGTTACTGTCGATACAGGTAATGGGTTTCTCCTCCATGCATGTTTCACATTGTCAAGAAAGAATTCATGAAAGTTATCAGTCATTCTTTCTTAGTTCAATAATGACAAGATTATAACTTAAAACCAAAACTTACTGTAGATAAATCCTGCTACATTTCGATGGGATACACCTATCCTATGATGGGTGTATCCCGTAGAAACATAGCAGATTTATCTACAGGAAGTTTCGGTTTTTCAGTTATAATTTTGTAATAACTGTCAAGAAAAGTTACTACAGGTCTCAGAAAGTCTTGATACTGGGAACATAAATGAATTCATTCTTACCTGATAAGTTTGTAATTCATATGACCTTTATCCACATAAAATCCCCTCTCAGCTGAAAGTACATGGCTGTTAACCCATAGCAGTACAGAGCTTTCTTGAGGTCTAAATTAATCATCTTTAATCCTCAAAGTGGCAATGAAAATTATTTTTTTTCCATGCTTACATAGCTTGAAAAAAATGAATATGGGTATAACATAAACCAAAATGAAATATAATTGTAAAATTAAATCAGAAATTGCTAATTTGAACACAGAAATAGTGATTATGTATTATTCACTGCATTGCCAATATAAAGAGTTTAATGATTAGTTATGGTTAAACTGCTCTAATTCGAGAATGCCACACCATACAGCCTTGAAAATGGGCTCAAATTTTTCAGTGTATTTTTCTCTTTCTGCTCATGTATATGTACTGCCCAAAATTCTGGACCAACAGATACTGCAAAAGCGTCTCCTAAAAGTGACGCTGTACCTCTATGGGTTAATTATGTACAGGGTTTGCTCTTTCATCCAGAGTCTGGAAAAAAAGGGAAGATATATGGTGCAGAATGAAAAAAAAAAATGTTCCTCAAACTTACAAATATCTCTCTCTCTCTCTCTTTTTTTAACAGACTCATAAACAAGCTCAGTCTAAAGATATTGTGGGATACTATCTTTAGTAAACTATATTTTAATTTTCTTTTAAATCTCACGAATTGGCTTTAGAATCAACAAAATTAACAACAATAAGGTATATTGAAAGCACTCCTCATTCAAATGGCATATGAATAAAACTGATATAAATACTGATGTAACCGACCCTGCCCTCAGCTCTCATAATCTGAACAATCAGTGACTGCTTTATGGTAATTCCTAAAGCAGAGTGGAAAAACTGAAACATAGAAAGTGAGAGAATAGGTCAAACTTGGAAGACTGCAGAAAATTTCAAATGAAGGTAGGAGAAAAGAAGTATAGAGGACTCTACTGTCAGAATAACCAGCAAGCCTCAAGAAATTTGTTAACATCATTGGGCAGCAAGCACCTAAAATGGCTTCAATACATGAAAATGGTCCTTGAGACAATAACAAGGTGCAAGACATACATTTTTGCTATTGCCTTGCCTGAACATGCACTGATGAGAGAAGGCAAGTTTGTATATGTAGATCTATACTGGACATGGACAGTACTAACATAACATAATAGCATACAATAAACATTAACCATTTGCCATTGATTATGTTCACAGATCTAGCAAATGAAATCAAATTTGAGAAAAAGACTTTATTTACCTGAAAAGGAGATGTCAGAGAGATCCATTTTTAGCAATTAGCAAGCACTCATCTTTTAGAACATTGGCTCTGCATGGCTCTGCTCAAATCTGCTGTAGGAGTCCTTTTATTCCTGCATTCAACATAAGAAGAAATCAAACAATGGTCATTCTCTATGCAAAGTCTTTGAAGAGATGAACAGATTGTAACTTTGCTAATAACGGCATTAATTACTTAAAGTAGCACAATTTCTGTGCATACTGAAACCCTGTAATTGCCTTACAAGAGTCTGCGGCTAAAGACTATCAGACAACACAAAATGACATGTGTGGAATGCATGAGCTTGGTTGTAGGAATGTAATGGATACCACATGCATTGCACCTGCCACTGGGGTCTTGTTAGTTTCAGCATATTTGGGTAATGGACACTAGTGCACTGATCACACAGAAATCTACTCAAGATGTAGAAACACATTTCCTTCAAATTCTATACCACACTTTATCAATGTCCATCTTTATTAGTTTTACTCTTGCTTGGTTACTTTGAAAAAAAATCACCTATTTTTTGTTTTGTTTTTAATCTTAGTACAAATTTACAGACAAGTGATCATTTGAAATCATTTAAGGCATCTACATATTCCAAAGCTAACACAAAATTCAGCATAAAAGCAAGAATACAGAAAAGGAAAAGTATTCACCTCAATCATACAACACTTATGAAATTTGAAATATAAACACAACTGCCAAATGTAAACATTAACTCAGGTCTACCCAAAACACTCTACAATTTCCAATCACTCTAGACTAAAAAACCCCTGAAAGCTATACAAAAGCTTTCAACATGAGTTAAGAGGATAAGCCTGCATGCTTCTCTCATTTATCATCATTGCCATACTTTCAATATGAGAGTAAATTAGTGTCACACTCCCCAAGGCACCACACATTAATTCAGCAATAAAGTTGAATACCCTGGCTTGTGCGATGATGTATTACATGAATTCCTCAGTAATCTGGGCAGCAAAATGGATTTTGAGATAGCTCAGCCTCCTGACTACTCTATGAGAGAGTACAAGATGGGGGCATAGCCAGGGTTTCTACACTGGGGATGTGTATTTACATAGGTGGCAGAAAGGGGGCAAATAGGAATCTTTGAATCGGAGTCCTGAAATTACATTTTTTTTCCCTTGTACAAATCAACTAAAGTACTAAGCTTCCATTTAAAAAAATCTGAAATGCACAAATTGTAACCATGTAATAATATGGTTTGGAAATTCTAAGATACCCCTTGAAGATTTTTTTTTTTTTAAAAAGGGAAAAACAAACCAAAACAAAAAACTGAACAATATTCTAATTTAAACAATCAACATATGATAGTTCCCTTGAAGATGTACAATGAGGAATTAGGCAAATCAGTGATTAATTTCATGATGTACATAATATGAAATGAAATTTCAGCTGCTTTCTATTTGAGAAAATCATTTACCAGTAGATATAATCAAAAGTAATATGAGAGGAAAACAAATATTTGGTACTAATTAAATCTACATGAAAAGGTTTATTGCAACCCCTCTGCATCCTCCTACTCCCAAGTAATAACACCTCACACTTACTTTCTTGTCAACACCAACCTCATATGCTCACATATTACTTTGGAAGACTCTCCTGGCCAACCATGCCGAACCCCAAATTAATCACCACCTAAATCCATCCTGCGGGAATAAAGTGCTTTCCCATTCATAACAGGATAGTGTCTCCTCCTCCTCCCCCTATCGTTCCATGTCATTCTCATTGGGTTACTTGGGCTGGAGAAGCCCACTGCATATTGTTTATACAGTAATGATAATCATATCTGACCATTAGGAAATGTACTAACACAGCAGGAGAACCAGTTAAGTGGGTACTCTCATTGGCAATCATACTAAGTGCTATTATAAGAAACTCATAGAAGTGAATTTATCTGCAGAACAGTCATATCTTTTATGGAGACACTTATTATATATTTCTATGGTTCCCAAGCTCCGAATATCTACTGTAGACATCTGTTTTGGATTTGAGGATCATACATTTGTATCACTCACAGAGTACACTAGCAACCAACCAAGATGACATCTCTCAACTGTTTCAGAGGGGTAAGTTATCATCAGTACTTGAATCCTGATGTTATCTTATCTAAGATTTAGCATGTGACATTAGAGATGTGTTTGCCTACTACCGTATATAAACTTTTCAACAATAAAGCCACTGATTGTAGATAAACTACTGGCACTAAACTTTACTAACATTATCCTACCGCATAATCTAATGTTTTACCTAGAGTAAATGTTCAATGCAGGGTTACAAAAAAGATTTAAACTAAAATAATTTTTCATAATTTGTACATACAGCTCATTTAAGAATCAAATGTATATACTTTACCATAAATGGATGAATGGATAAAAAGATGTGATTTACTGTAATAAATAGAAATGACAGCTGTATATGCCACATGCAACTTTCATATTGCAAATAATATTTAACTTACCGGTACTTAAAAAGGAGTACTGGATACGCAACAGTCTTCGTTCGTATAAAAAAGTTCTGTGTAATGATTTAGTGTATGCCATTTACATGAATTATATTTGTCATATTACATTAAAACAAGTATTACTACATTATTATTTTTTTTTAGGTGATGCCAAGCTCACATCCAACTGAATATGTTTTTGTTTTTATACGACAGATTAAAGGTATTATATGTAAGATGCAGTGTACATCAAGTCAGGCACATAGCCGGGGGGGGGGGGGGGGGCAATGGGGGTGGTCCCCCCCCCAAACAAAAATGCCAAAAAAAAAAACCAAAAAAAAGAAAGAAAAAAGAAAGAAAAAAACGTGAGCGAGAAAAGAAAAAGGTAAGAGAACGTAAGAAGGGCGGGAGTAAACGAGGAACGATGAAAAGGAAACTTCGGAGCTTCCTAGCTATGCCACTGCATCAAGTGTCAAAATAACAGCAAACATATCTTGTTCAAATATACCCCAAAATATCTAGTTCTTCAAATTCAGCAATGATAAAGCTTTTAAAATTGGAAGGCATAGTCCTTGAAGCACAACTCCAATAAAATCTACAATAGAAGAACCTACCTCATCCCACTGCTGTCTGCTCTATCGCTAGAAATATATGTTTCTCTCAAAGGACCCTCAATATTTTTAATAAGAAATGTGATTATGAGAAAATACATGTACATATTTTGCATCTAAATCACAAATATGATTTTTGCAGTAAACCAAATAGTATTTGGTATACTGTATTGTGCTTCTCTTTTCTTTGGCCTATTCATATCACAACTAAAGATGGAGCTCTACAATAACTACATAGATGTACACACATAGCCTTATCACTGGAAGTGAAAGATCTTGAATAGCATTAAACTAGTCTAAAGAGAGGCAGACTCTATTTGACACACTTTCATTGTGCCTTGGGCCAAGTCTAATCTTGTTCATCTTTGTTTGAGTGACAGTCTACTTGTATCTATGGGGCACAGTGCACAGTCTCACTCTTACATAAGACACAGATGGCCACACCACTTGTAACCACTAACAAGGTCTAATATCTTAAGGTACAGTGGATCTTAAAATCATGACAAGTTAATGATACATGTACATGTATTGACCCATTCACCCATTGACTGCCAAATACTTTTACTCCTACAGACTTTAAACAGGGGCCACCAAGTTTCCTGTATGCAACAGGCTAACATATTAAACAGAGTTCAAACAATTTTCTATCCTCTTCTCTTCAAATCTGTAAATATTTGTTTGTCAAATTTACATTTGAGGAAGGACTAGATTTGAAATATTCTTAGAAAAGTGTATAAAGATTGTTTTAAAAAGACAGATTCCCCTGAGGTTTCTTAGATTCTAAAAAAGAATCTACTTTCATTATAATCTTTACCCAAATTACACTGATAAGTGATAGCCAGACGCTTTACATGCATTCACTTGTACTGAGTAGTGAGTAGTAATCAATGCTTCACTGCAAAGAAAAATGAAATACAAAGTTCTACATTCCATACCAAAAAGAAAGAGAAAAACCAGGTCAATGAACTTAACAAGGTTCATACCTGTAGCAGGTAGGTGGAAAACTAAATTAAATGGAAGGAGAGTATGCAATAATATGAAGTGAACAAGAAAATGCATGCACAAGTAACACAATGAATTTTAACCAAAGATATATTTCTTGAAAGAAGGTTGTTATTCACTGCACATTGAAGAACTGTACTCTATACTAGTCTTGACATTTCCTACTAAGATTACTAACTAAATTTACTCACTAAAAATCTGTAGTCTTTGATGATATATATGGGTAATTCTGCACAAGCTTCACTCTTCCTTCTACAAACTGACCTGAAGGGTAAATGAGGCTATTAAAACTGAAAATTGAACCTCTCTTTTCCCTATGTGGTATGAATTCCGCAGGTGTTGGGCCCAAAATGGATACTTATTTATCACACATATCATAATAACTTAATAAAAAGTCCAATTAACTATTTATATTGACATATTCTGGAAGGAAATTAGAGAATAATCTTAATCTGCTATTATTTCCATGTCTGAACAACATAAAGCCACAGGACCCCTTGACCTTTCCTTCAACCTTGAATTTCACCTCCCGGGGACAGAGAATCTGAACATAAAGTTTTAGAAAGTTATAGTGAAATATATTTTTACATCAGGAATACAAACAAATGGAGATACATTGTGTATCAACTTAAAGTTCCACTTAAAGAAGGAGAAATAAGATTTTCATAAAGTTCAAATCAAAGTCTCTACAGTTTGAGGGCATCAGAAATTAAGAATATTTCAAGCAACACACACTGCAATAAAAAATCACCCTTACAGCTTTTTTTTTTTTTTGTGTGTGTGTATTTGCCTCCTTGTCATATAACATTAAATAACTTTCAATGATATGGAAAAAAAAAAAAAGAAATCCATGTTTCTTCATTTACTATCCATTGTCTATGGTGAACCGTTGCATATTAATGAGTCAGAAAGAAGAGGATCTTGGGTATTTGACTCCAGTTCATCGTGACTTGGCCGTGAACCAAAATAGCCTGGTGGTTAAGCCGCTGCCCGGCAAGCAGTACATGTAGATGGCAGATTCGAATCCCGCTGGTTCCAATTTTTTCTGACTTGTGATTTTCATTACAGACCGAACATACCATCTTTAACACTGGGAGTAATGCCAAAAATTTGTTTACATATCATAAATTTCTCCCATTAAGCTTCTGCTCTTCTTCTTCTTCATCCAGCCAATAATGTATGCAAACTTGTTCTGAGCTGCTGTAGACCCATATCCCTAATCATAAGCTCTTGTGCAATAGACCTGTTTACTCTTTTATACAGGAATATTTCTTGAACAGAAGTTTCTCTTGATGTTGCAAAAGTTTGCCATACGCTTGCCTGGCATAGCAACAGCTACATGCAAAATGGATTCCAACCACAGAGATGCCATAATGCACAGCAGGTGCACTAAATAGTTGGTAACTAAGGATTCTAGAGAGAAACATGCATATATTGAAATACATGTACATGAGTAAACAGACTATTGTGTAACATGCAAGAAAAGTATTAACCCATTCGTGACAGGAATTATTTGAAGCCTAATTTGATCAGCTTTTATTCTTCAAATTAGCAACACCAACATGTTTATTTTATTGCTACATTTTTCTTATAAACGTCATGTATCTGAAATGAATATAAATTGACAGAAGTTACGATGAAAAGTCAAAAAGTTGCCAATTTGCAGGGGAAAACAGGGATTTTAAACTTTCTATGGACATTGCAAATTTAAGGATTTTAATGCTTATTTTCCTTTAAAAAATCTTCAGCATCAAACAATGAATGTTGATGCAACCAAAATGGGCACAGTTTGTGTAGAATTTTTGCTCTTTCTGCTCATGTATTTGGTATGATATTTAGGGCTTTGCATTAAAAGATATTAGGCCAAACCACAAAATGTGGACCTCTGTCACGAATGGGTTAAAGGGAAAGTCAACCCTAGAAGCTTCACTGTTTCAATAAAAGGAGATAAATTTGAACAGCATTTTAAAAAAAGAAATGAGCAAAATCGGTCAAAGAATAAGAAAATTACACTCATTTATATGTACATTTTCTAGTAAATTACTCTCGGCTCTGCAAATTAGCAACACTGATGACATCATATGCGAGCAGGTCTCCATTCACTTTGTACATGAAATTTCACATTTTCTCAATTTTCTTGGAAGTTACACATTTTCTAATCCCCATAATCAATGTATGTTCAGAAGAATTGCTTTTTACATAACATACATGGGTAGATCTAGACCGAAGTGTTCTGTCTCTAACAGTCGTCGCTAGCCTCTTATCACGGTAGGGTCGGCACTCCTCCTTTTCAGACAGAAGCGCCCAGCAGCCTTGTGCGTGCAATCTCATTGTGCTGGGCAGCACAACGAGAAAACTACTTCAAATCATCGATTTTTTCCCCTTTATTCATGAATATGAAAATATCATTATACACTATAGAGTATAGATCTACATGTATACCTTACCGATATTATGATATATTCCTTTTAACTCTCCATTTTCAGGTAAATCCAGGGTCCTAACGTTAGGTCCTCTCGGTTGAAAATCTTGCAGCAGGCAACCTCTATCTCTGTTCGCCTCCGCGCTTTTCGCAGGGAGATCAGCGAATTTGCGACTCTCGCATTTCAACCGTATTCAAACGATCGACCAATACGAAACAACAACAAAAACATCATCATTCGTACGTATATGCCCAAACGTACATGGTCGATTGTTTGAATACGGCCGGTTGAAATGCGAGAGTCGCAATTTCGCTGATCTCCCTGCGAAAGCACGGAGGCGAGAGGTTGGCTGCTGCAAGATTTTCAACCGAGAGGACCTAACGTTAGGACCCTGGATTTACCTGAAAATGGAGAGTTAGAAGGAATAGACCTAAAATCATAAAATCGGTAAGCTATATACTCTATAGTGTATAATGATATTTTCATATTCATGAATAAAGGGGAAAAATCCATGATTTTGAGGTAGTTTTCTCGTTGTGCTGCCCAGCACAATGAGATTGCACACACAATGCTGCGGGATGCTTCTGTCTCTAAAAAGGAGGAGTGCCAACCCTACCAACCATGATAAGAGGCTAACAACGACGGTTAGAGACAGAACACTTTGGTCTAGGGTAGATCTACCACTTCCATCCGCGAGTGACACCCCCCCCCCCCCCCCCCTTCCCCGGAGCTAGCCTTGGCCAATGTTGGCCTTGGCGCCCTTGCGCACCCTTCAGTATACCCAAGCCGTGCATCAAGTAAAGGAAAGCTAACATTATGATTAGTCTTTCGATAACATATTCCTTGGCAAGACCTCCTTTTGCGACAGGCCGACAGCCACCCAACTTGCAAGGTGTGCTTTATTCCGTTAGCATGTTTGGGTGGCTGCCGCAAAAGAAAGTCTTTCCTATTCCTTTTTTAAACACATACCATGTTAAATTCACATCGTGTCTCCAAGCAAAATGAGTCCGTTTTTAGCCAGGGTTATGTAGCGTGCAATGCAATGGCCGTCGTCGTCGCGTCGTCGAGCGAGCGAGCCTATGCATGCAGTGCATTCAGTGCAGTGCCATGATATGCATGCATGCAGTGTGCGCTAGATAAGCTAAGCTAGCCTTCAATGTTCAAATTGTGTTTCCAGTCACAAAAATGAAATCCGTCTGTACCTTTATGACAAGGCATAGTTATTATCCATAATGTCTTTTTAATAGTACTTACATAATTTCTACCAAGTAACAAAATTGCCAGCTAGAGTAACTGGAAATATTTTTTTTCAACAATTGTTTTAGCCCTCCTCAGGCTATTTATTAGTCATAAATCATCTGTTAAATCAAAATGAAATCACAGATATTCTCTTTAAATGGCAACATAATATAAAAGTTACACCCTTTTCTCACATTTTCCTTTAACAAATTACGATTGAAGTATGAGCCATTTTGTATCAAACTCATCAAGTTTCTCTGAAACAATATAAGTAGCTCATCCACAGAGTATTGGATTATCTTTTGTTTTTCTCAAACCTCGGTAGATTGAACCTATACCAATATAACTGTTGCTTGATTACAATAAGAAGACAATTCAGTGCATAGTTTCTTTCTCCTTCAAACCCGAATAGAATGTTCTCTTTGGAAAAGAAAAAATCGTATCTGAGTATGATCGTATATCCAGCTGGTAGTTTTCAACCAAATTTCTTGACTTATTTTACATTTAAAACTTTGTACAACATCATCTGTTTCTTTTCCACAGAAGGAGCAATTTTCACAATTTACTATTTTCATTTTTAACAACTATTTATTCAAAAAAGAAAAATTCTGTTCGTAATTTTGTATTGGAAATATCTCAGTCGAACATCAGTCATAAAACGAAACATAACACTGTTCAGTACGTCTTTTCATTTTTTTTTTCAAATCTGGTATATAATCCAAAAGTCTTTTTATATAGTTTTGGTAAAGTCAACTCCTCCAAGGAAAATTTTGTAAATAATTATATCTAGGGACAGCCATTTTGATCATGAATTCAGTATTGACATGTGAAGGCAGTAAGGGCTCTTCAAGATTTGTAAAACAGTCTTGTAAGTAGGTATTAAATAGTACACTTTATGATCTGACAAATTGAATGATAAAAGATAAAAAAATTCAGCTTCAAGTCAAACTTTCTTTCACATTCTTCCAATGATAACATATACGACCAGAATTGTCTATCAAATCATTAACATACCTAATACCCTTTTCAGACCAAGATATATACTGCTCCATATAACCAATCTGAAAAGAGCTATAAAATACAAGGCATAAAAAAATTTCTTTCCAAAGGGAATTTTTAACTGCCTGGGCTAATGACAAATAATATTTGTCTCCAAAATCAAACAGAATATGTTTCTTAAAAAATGATTGGAATAAATGTTTAACATTTTGTACTCGTATCAAAAATAAATCTTCTTACCCAAGTTATAACTTAAAACTATTACAAAAAAAAAATAATCTATATCAACCATTTTGAGACCTCCAATTTCATAAGGTAAAAAAACCTGCTGTCTATACTTATTTTATCTGGTTTATCATTTTAAATGAAGTTAAATAATTTAAGCCTCATCTTTTCATCAACTCGTTGGAAGGATTTGGAATTGACATAAACAAATAGTTGAAACTGTGGCAATAGTAGTGATTTTCACGACTGTTATTCTCCCTAACTGGAAATATGGCTATTGTTCAATAGTAGATCAAAAATATCATGTTGAAATGGTTTTTGTTTTCGACTGGAATACAATTGATCTAATCCGTTCTAATTAACTGGACCAGCTAAAATCAACTGGAAACCAGTTAAAATTTCTAAGTGCACTAAATGGTTTTTCCTTATGGGTCCTCCTGAGACTTGCAATTCATTTTCCAACTTAGAAGTTGAGGCCTAATATAGGTCTTAAAAACTGATAATAGCAAGAACATGCATTTGGGTTAACTTTAAATGTTTTCTTTTATCAATCACTTAGAGTTAACGGTCATTGTTCAATAGCTCTTACGAGTATACATGCCAGTATACAGGTATATACTGTAAGTAAAACTGATAAAATGCACCGCAGTTGTGGGAATTCGAGATGCGAGTAGGCCTATAATGGACTGTAGATTCTTTCTAAATATTTTATTGCCTTAAGAAAAATTTTGTTTTTGTTTGTATAATTTTTAAATTTTACCAGTCTTATCCTCATGGTATAGCTAAAATTAAAGGCAAGTCAAGAACCTTACTTTTTCAAAACCAAACTACATTAAAGTATGCTTCATCCATACATATTTCTGTATCATTTTTAATTTTCTACCCGTATACATATTTAAAATAAAAAATAAAAGGGTACGTTCATCTCTCTTTTTTAAAAAAAAAAGTGTTAAGTATATCTTAATAAACTCCCTCGCAATTTATATTCTACAGATATACAAAGAAATATATCACTGGTCTCTTTCATTTTTAAATTTCAGATCAATGATACACTGAAATGCGTAGCCCGTGTGTATGTAGGACATTTCTGCAAAATGCATTCAGGCCGATCACACAGATTGCCAATGGTAGCAGGAAACAAACTTCTGGTTCGAATGAGCCCAAATACCGTAATACTGTATCATAATTCAAGACCCTTTGTTTTTTTTTAAATCGTATTTTTCATCTTTATGTTTTATTTTGCTAAAATATAGTACTTTTTAAAAAATTTTATAGTACTGAATAATTTCATAATCATACTAAAAAGAAATAAAAGTATAACCGCAACTCTCTGAGAATCTAAAAAATTTTAAGAAACGTGTTTCTCTTCCCAATTAGACTATCTTTATGCATTGACAAGAAGAAGTGACTTCCGGTTTACACCCAATTTATTATTAGTGAGCTTGATTTGTCTTTAATGTTTACATTTTAACCATTAGGAAAATATATCGATTATAAAAATGTCTAAATCTGTCAAAAAACAGATCGACGATGCAAAAAACAGCAAGGACTTGGATTTATCAGACAAGAACATCTCAAAACTGCACGACATTCCAGGACTGTGTAAGTAGAAAATCACTCAGTCTAGATAGACTCTAGTCCCATTGGCGGATGTTGGTGTGTGTGTATGTAAGTGCGGGAGGCCGCCGGCTGAGGGGGCCTGGGGCGCGGCGGCGGGCAGCACCCGTACCGTAGGCCAGAAGAACCCCTCAGCCAATTGCTAAACTATGACGTGAGTCAACATCGTTGAAACTGAATTGAAATGACACCATATAAAGAAGAAAAATAGAATTTCACTTAGGGCCTACCAGCACGTTGTATAGGATACACCGCATTGAATATCTTGTGTTGTCCCGTCAGTCATGAACATGCTTGAACAATCTAAATATTGAATTTAGAGCATAAAATTCTCATGATCTACCGTGATGAAACTCGATGGCATCATTCTTAGCCAATGTCATTTAATTTGCTGCCCTCTCATGCTCTGAGCTCATGCAAGTACTGACACCGAGGTACAAAGCGTATTGCACCGCCGCCATTTACGGAGGAATCGATATGCAATGACTCGTAGAAGGCTCACTTCCTAAAGTGCGATTGCTTAATTTCGCCATACAAGTATTGATTTCACAGGACAAGGTGAATTCATTAACTGAGTAGAAAGGATGAGAGGCAGGCATGATCTTTCGTCTATCTTAATTAGTATTGATTTTAATTAGTAATTGCTACATCAAATCAGTTTGTTTACTTTTTCTGTGGTATGGAAAGAGAATCCTAAAGTAATTGTGATAAGACACTGTTTCAGTTTTAAAAAGTAAGTTAGGCCTAGTTAATTTTATGATTTAGATCTATAGGTCTGTGTTTGTTTTTAAGCTTTATGTGAAGAAGGGCTCCACACTAACTTTTTCATTGGGGGTTGGATTGAAGTATTTGGGTTTGTTGTAGGGCTGTGTAAAAATATACATTTTAAACGACTGCTAGAAGCAAAGCCGTGGTTATTCTTTATTTTATCCTTCTGTCGTCCATATGTTTCTTTTTCAATCTTTGTCATCATTTATCCCCCCTTTTTCTATCTTTCCTTAATACTTTTTGTTTTTATCCTTTTATCATCTCCTCTTTCTATATCTCCCCATGTTCTTTGTTTTCATCCTTATCTTCACTTCAATTTAGTTCAACATGAAAGTTCACAGAGATCAATTCCGAAAATTTTTATTCTGGTTATAATTAAAAAAGAGTTTGAGCCCTGAAGTTAACTGAATATAGGCGGAGTCATATATAGGAGGTGCCATTGCATTGACCTTGTTCTTAATATTGTTAGTTTACAACCAAATTGAATTAATTTCAAGGAAATATGGACATTGAAAGCACCTTTTATAGGTGTGAGATGTGAATTTCTGGTAATATTAGTTGAGTTATAGGGAAGGTTTTTATGCCTCCGGAGGCACTATGTTTTTCGGGTTGTCCGTCCATCCATCCGTCCCGTTTTCGTTCTCGTGTTAACTTAAGAACCAATTGATGGATCAACTTCAGACTTGGCTCATGTATTCATATGGGAGGGACAATGATCTGATTAGATTTTGGGGTCACGAGGTCAAAGGTCAAAGATTATAGAGGTCATTATATACATGAAAATGGCTCGTTCTCGCAATGACTTAAGAACCATTAGATAAATCAACTTCAAACTTGACTCATATGGGAGGGACAATGATCTGAATAGATTTTGGGGTCACAAGGTCAAAGTTCAAAGGTCATAGAGGTCATTATATACATGAAAATGACTCGTTTTGCGATTACCATTTGATTGATCAACTTCAAACGTGAGTCATGTATGCATATGGGAGGGACAATGACCTTATTAGATTTGGGGTCACAAGGTCAAAGGTCATAGATGTCATGTATACTTAAAAATTGCTCATTCTCGTGATAATGTAAGAACCATTTGACGGATCAACTTCAAATGTGGCTGACACAGTGTCATTTAAATAGGACCATTTTTTCCAGTTTTGTACTCTAAATGTATCCTAATACATTTCCCATGATTAAAAGTGATATATTTCTGATCTGGCAGAGGCGGAGGCATAAATTCGGACCACGCGTGGTCGAGGATTCATCTAGTTTTTTTTTGGGGGGGGGGGTGTGTGTGTGTGAGGGTGTGTGTATGTGTGTGTGCGTGTGTGTGTGTGTGCGTGTGTGATGGAGAATCACGTGTGGTTTTGCCCTATAACTTTTGATACAGAGCCCTAAAACTACCAACTACATGAGCAGAAAGAGCACAAATTGAACATATACTCTGCCCATATTTGTTGTGTCAGTATTTTTGTTTATTGCTAAATATTTTTAAAGGAAGATTGGCATTCAAAAGCACTAAAATCCTTAAATTGGCAGTGCAATGATAAGTTTAAAATCACTATTTATCCAAGCAAATTGGCAATGTTTTAACTTCAACAAAATTTTGATCCATCATCCATTTATCTATGTACATGTATTTGGTGCACATACATGATTTTTGTAAGGAAAATATAGCTCTGTAGAAGAAAAAAATACTGGTGTTACACAGTTGGAGAAGAAAAGCTGATCAAATTGGCTTTAAATAAGTCCTTTACTGAATGGGTGAAAAAGGATTTGGAACTTACACAGATATTTGTTTGGACCTTTGGATATTGTCGAATTATTCAGAGCACTTAAGTTATATTACAGTGATTTGACCATCAATGGCAACAACGAATGAAATGGAATGGAAATATAGAATATATAATTTTTTTTCTTAATTACAATGAACACGTCTGTAAGTAGGTACAGTGTATTTTACTCCATTCCTTTTAAATTATATTTGCTCATACAAGAAACTGAAAATTGTCTAATGGTCATAGTCTTGATAGGGAGTGTGAATGTTTGAATTTATACTTCATTCCATTGTTTATCTTCTTTCATAGTTGCCCTTGGTAACCTTGTAAGGCTGACTTTGAGTCACAATAAGATTGACAGTGAGTATCATGTTTAAAGAAATTATATATTTTTTTAATGTTACAATATAGACATTTCACTTATTGTTATTAAGAACGAGAGAGAATAACGAGAGAGACTAGACTCGGCATGTTCCTTTAAACTTTTTTATTATAACATTTTGCTTTTCCTGTAACATGGCCCATGAAAATGTAAAACAGGAAGAGCAGATCTGGTGTTGTCTACTTCCTCTGAAAGAGATCAATCACAAATAATATTTTTCCTATAATGTTTTGTCTTCCAAATTTCCCTGTCAGAATATTTTATTGAAAATGGTTTTAATACCTTCGACATGAAGCTAAAGTGTGTTGTTAGTGGACTACTGGGTACTCATTGCCCCATGCAGTTGCATGGATGTGCATGGAAAATATGGAAGCCAAGTCTGACTTTTCTTTCTTGTGCACGTTGTTAAAGTTGTCCTTTATTTCTTCATGCTCCGTAAATACACATATATACTGTTCCATTATGCGGAAAGTGGTAGCCTTAAGTATGAGAAAACTGAGAATATACTCATTTAATTTCATTTAGGATATGCTATATTATTTTTTCAGCTGTACCACCGCATTTAGTTGAACTGTCCAATCTGGAGTCGCTCAATTTGTTCAACAACCATATCGAGGAACTCCCTACAAACATCAGTTCAATGCAAAACCTCAAGATTCTGAATGTTGGGTAAATTTCTGCTTATATTTCATTTCCAGGATCATTTTCCATCCTTTAAACAATACATGTAAATGACAGAATGACGATAATGGCTTTTCCTGTTAGTCATACAATATTTCAAGACAAATTTTATCAGAAAAACTGCATGAAAGTCATTCTTAAATGTAGTTTTATTATTTTTGTATGAGAATCCTCCTACAAGTTTGGATAACTATAATAGAAATTACTTGAACAAAAGTCATAAAACCACACACTGAAAATTAACAGAATAAGCTTGTCTGACTTGTAAATTACACTACTGCAGGGTTTCAAGTGTAAATGTACTAAATGCCAAAGGCTTTGATAGGCCCTGATTATGCCAATTCACTATGACACATCTTTTTTGGCAGTTAGATTAGGCTTCACTTAAGGCAAAGTGTTCTTTGCAAATGCGAGATTTGAGTATGGGCTCACAGACTATGTTAAGTGTACCATGACTAGTACCAACATGGCTGATATCTCTGTCTTTATGTGTTTTTTTTTTTTTTTTTTTAACTTAACTTTTTATTATTTTAATGAACTACTTGACTAGACATTGTTATGTTTTTTTTTATTTAAAATCATATCACAGTATGAACAGACTGTACAGCTTACCCAGAGGATTTGGATCATTTCCTAAACTAGAAATTTTGGATCTCACATACAACAACCTCAATGAAAATAGCTTGCCTGGAAATTTCTTCTTATTGGGTAAGTGAGAAACTAGGTACTGTCAGTCTATTTCTTTCTCTCTTTTCCCCGTTGTCACATGTTGGTGATTAATTTAGTTTTATGTTGGTATTATATCAATTGTAGCAGCAGCAGTAGTAGTAGTAGTAGTAGTAGTAGCAGCAGTAGCAGTAGTAGCAGTAGTAGTAGTAGTAGTAGCAGCTGCAGTAGTAGTAGTAGCAGTAGTAGTAGTAGTAGTAGTAGTAGTAGTAGTAGCAGTAGCAGCAGTAGCAGCAGTAGCAGCAGTAGCAGCAGTAGTAGTAGTAGTAGCAGTAGTAGCAGTAGCAGCAGTAGCAGCAGCAGCAGTAGTAGTAGTAGTAGTAGTAGTAGTAGTAGTAGTAGTAGTAGTAGCAGTAGCAGCAGTAGCAGTAGCAGCAGCAGTAGTAGTAGTAGTAGTAGCAGTAGTAGCAGTAGCAGCAGTAGCAGCAGCAGCAGTAGCAGCAGCAGCAGTAGTAGTAGTAGTAGTAGTAGTAGTAGTAGTAGCAGCAGCAGCAGCAGCAGCAGCAGCAGCAGCAGCAGTTAGCAGTAGCAGTAGCAGTAGCAGTGGCAGTAGCAGTAGTAGTAGCAGTTAGCAGTAGCAGTAGCAGTAGCAGTAGCAGTTGGGAATCCCTGTTAATGTTAGACATTGCAAAATTCATTCCTTTCATTATCTTCCACATTTTAGATACCCTGAGAGCTTTGTATCTAAGTGACAATGATTTTGAGTTGCTTCCAGAAGGAGTTGGTCAACTCAGCAAGCTTGAAGTGGTAAGTGCAACAAGCTGTTTTACTGTAGCCGGTAATATAGGAACCATCCAGGACTATGCAGTCATTGTAAAAGCAATGGGTTAAAGCGATGGTGCCGTACAATGACAAAAGGAAGCAACTCTGTCGAATGAGTTTCTTAGTAAATGAAGAAAATATCATGGGTTTATGTGGAAATCTGTGGAGTTGCTTCCTCTTTGTATGTCAATATTTTGGAAATTGTGGGTCATGTGACCTTAATTTCTTGATCAACATGTAGAGCATACAAAAAAGTACCCCAAATTAAGAAAAAGTCGGTTTTGAAAAAAATCAGAGTTGCTTCCTTTGTCATTGGATGGCAGAATAGGTTAAGCAAGCTTGATTACATAGTGCATTTACATGTAAATATGATTTCTAAGCCAGGGCTCCACACTAACAGCCGGGTGCCCAGATTTCCATATTTTGAAATTTTGAGCGCCCGGGGTGAAGTTTTGAGCGCCCGGAATAAACTTCCGTTACAAGAAGAATATGCACTAAAATCAACCAAACAATCATCCAACAATTAACCTCGCATTTAATGAATCAACAATAACCCCGATTTTCATTGCGTAATTCCTATTGAAAAAATGTGTTGCTTCATCGAGAATATTCTTAATTTTGTCATGTTAGTCGAATGTACACTCAGAACGAAGACACATTTCACGTTTCACTTTAGTCGTATACACGCCCGATCAGGTCTCTAGTCTACATGAACGTTAAAATTTCCACCGCCTAAGTTACACGGCAACTTAACTTCAACAAGAATTATCCCCCAAAATGTGTAATTATGGCTGAAATCACGAATTAGTTTTACATTTGAAAGTTTGAAGGTATGGTGGTGTCAATTTATTACGCTAAAAAATGCCTAGAATTCACCTCAGATTGTCGTGTTTGATCATCACTTGCGACTTACAAACTGAGTTTCTAGTCTGACCAGATCAACTCTTGCAATCACAAATGAAAGCATCGAAGGCAAGAAACACGTTTATATGCACTGTATGCAGACGTGAGTGAAAACTACTTTAAGCCAAATCACTATTTCAGCCCTGACGTAACTGTACTTACGAGCGGAGGAGCTCATTCACGTAATCATGAAAGAAAAATGAACGAAAGCTCTACGAAAGTATGACAAGTCTTGATAAGATATTTTTGAAGAAATAAATTAAAGAAAAACGAACGGGCATTACTAAAAAAAACAACAAAAAAACATAAACATTACTTCTTGCAAGCAAGAGCTTGTCCGTTAGTGCCCTTCTGGCTTCTTACTAAATTTTGTGGTGGGAATGAAATCATTCACTGATTCAGCCAAGTTCGATTTCGAATCATAAAACGAAAGTATGACAAGATATTTTCGAAGAAATAAATGAATGATAAACGAACGGACATTATTAAAAAAAAATCCCAAAACATTCATACTTGCAAGCAAGAGCTTGTTCGTTAGTGCCCTTCTTACTAAATTTTGAGGTGGGAATGATATCATGCAGGCCAAGTTCGATTTCAAATCATGACGGTATGCTCTGTGCTACACGTGCATACGGTAATCGTAATGTCAACGTAGTGAACGTAGATTGAATGAATAGAATTTGTGTACTATGTCGGTACACTTCCGGGTTTTAGCGCTTCAGGGTTTAGCGCCATCTTTTGGCGACTGATTTATTTCTGAATTAACGAATTTGTGACGTGAAAATTTATTGGAGAATAGCAAGCATATCTGGATTATTTCCACTTAATTTGCCCTGGATTTTTGTTCTGTCCTCACAGAAAGAGGTAGGAGGGAATGATTTGGAATTATATCAACTACTAGTATAAGCGTTACCGTTCTTTTAACCTGCTCTATCATTGATCTTAATGGAAATATTTTGTTGGTTGGGGGTTATTCCTCAGGCTGCTAACCGTCGATTAACCGTCAAATATAAATTTCTGAATACCAAAAAAGGCCTTTTAAAAGGGCTATGTCTATTTTTCAATACGCTCACGATCATGATTAACGACAAAGTCACTACACCGCTCATGCATCCACATTATGTATGACTATATAGGCATTGTCTAGGCGTGCTACCGTCCCCGTCAAACATGCCGTTTCACACATACGTGCACACACAACATGCTCATCTACACACAAGAGCTAATGCTACACATCAGCGGATAAGACGGAAGACAGTGCGTCCTCATTTTCTTACCGCCCAGCATTTTAATCTTTTCGGCGGAATAAAATTATAGGTGCCCGGTCGAGCGCCCATATTTCTTCCATTTTCATTTTTAAGCA
This sequence comes from Echinometra lucunter, assembly GCA_029962745.1. Classification (NCBI taxonomy): domain Eukaryota; kingdom Metazoa; phylum Echinodermata; class Echinoidea; order Camarodonta; family Echinometridae; genus Echinometra; species Echinometra lucunter. The sequence continues at coordinate 50,432,553 of CM057151.1, forward strand.
CCCGGCGGTCCAATCTAGGCGCCCATGTGTCCCGGGCGCCCGCTAATGTTGAGCCCTATCTAAGCACTTGTGTTATTAAGAATAAAATCAAACCGTTTCATCATAGCTTTGTCATTTCATCACAAGATTTTTAATTGAGTGCTTGGATTTATCTACATAAAAGTCCATGCAGTGATATTTGCTATTACTAATGCTAATTAATACTAATGCTAATAAGAATCTTGCTTTACACTGTTCCCACCTATATTTCAAGGGGAAAATACCAAAATATGCTGCTTTTAGTTGGTGCTCACGTATATTCAGGACTTGAACAAGTGCTGTCTTATACGTGGAAACATTTCCTCACAGATTTATTTTGTAGTCTTTGTTGACATCTCACCTTTGTTTTATTCCTAAATTCTTTATTGACTGTGGATGAAAACCCAGGGCTGCCACATCGTTTAGTTTGTATGGATACATTTTGCATGTGCAAAGAATCAACAATGGCAGCCCAGCGAGTATGCCATTAGTTGACTGAAGCTACTAATGGGTTAATGCTATAATTTGTTTTTCTTCATTGTGCATGAATGATGTTTTAGACCTAGTATGCTGTCCTTAAAGAATAAAATGTCATTTTTAATATGCCTGTAAAAATCTATAATCTGCTGATATTATTATTTTTTTTTTCAAATTCTACTAGCTTTACTGACATATGACATTTCAAATATTTTCTTTTACCCCCTCACACAGTTGTCTGTAAGGGACAATGATTTGATCGCTCTTCCTAAAGCCATTGGACAGCTGTCTAAGCTAAGAGAGCTTCATATTCAAGGCAACAGGATCACAGTTCTGCCTCCAGAGCTGGGTGAGTATTACAAATAAATGTGTCACATTCAAAGTGGAGAAATTATGATGCTGGGAAGAACTGTAGATGACATATGCTTGATTTGTCCTTTTCCTTAAAAAATTAATTAAAAAAAAAAACCCTCCAAATATCATCCACTTTCTTACTTGCTATGGACTCTCTTTTTGTGGTTGAAACAAAAACTATTGTTACAGAATACAGCCACGTATGGTAACATTTTACTTGAAATGAATTTATTCTTAATAGGGCAGTCAGTGGGAAAAATTGCTGTTTGTTTTCACAAATAATTTGGAAATGTGGTATAAATGTGTTGATACTAGCCTAGGTGACAACAGAATTGTGTCAAGTAGATGTAATTTGATTACTTTGCTATGCCCAGGATGAAATGTACACCTACCTCTGCTTTGTATCAGAAAGATGGGCATCAATTAAGGCCTATTCTGTCTTTTCTGGCTTTTCATACTAGACATTCAACATCTCCCTCATTTGTTATAGTAGTGACATCTGATATTGTACAACGCCTACTCAGCTTGTTGTACGCTAGTCTATGGGAGCTGAACGCGCAATATTCGTACCATTGCACTCGTACCATTGCACGGTTAGCGTGACGTCACAGTAGATTCCCACAAATTACTTCTTTTATTTCTTTTGTGATGTCACAAGTAGCTTGCGTTGTAGACCCTATACGCGTATTGATTTTTGCATGCTCATCTCAGGCTATGCCAGCAAGTCGCGTTCGTGCACTGCTATGCCAGCATGCACCAGCGCAGCTGCATTATTTTGCAGTCGGAACTTCCTTTCCTGCTTTATAAACCTTGATTTCTTAACCAAAATGTGACTGTTTTTTCTTGATTTTCATCAATTTCTCAGACTTCTGAGGCATTGTACAATACACATAGCAAATATTCTAATTCATGCAATGGTACGAGATTTCACATTCGGTGAAAGATCGCGACGTAACTTCTATTCAACTTGGCTTCGCCTCGTTGAATAGAAAGTCGCTCTTTCACCTCATGCGAAATCTCGTACCATCGCACTCGTGTCTATTCGCTATTTGTATAATAGTATGTGCTTATTTACCCAGGATAGCTTCATAATAGACATTATAATTATTATTATGCAGTAGTGCCCAGTACACATTGGCTTAGAGGAGGGACATGATATTGATTTTTGGTGATGTTTTGCAGGTAAACTGGATCTGTACACAGGAAGGAACATCATGAAAGCAGAGAACAATCCTTGGGTACCACCCATTGCTGACCAGTTTCAAGTTGGCGTGTCACATGTCTTTGACTATATCAGATCAGAAACGTACAAGTAGTAAGTACCCAAAGAGTTTGATTCTTTAACATGGAGAAAGTCCATACTCTTCAGAAAAAATGTAATATGAGGTTTAGATGACTAAAAGACTTCGTCTTTGTGCATTTAGTTGTAAAGCTGAATGTAGAGTCAGATTCCATAATATGAATATTACTGTCAACAATAAAATATGTGTTTTGTACTGTTGTTTAAATATAATTATTTACAATACATGTGATGCTGCTTACATATATTTAGACATTGCTATGCTCATAGGTCTACCTATCTCAATGCTGTGTTTTTGTCTACCTGTAAAAATTGTTTAGCGATAATATTACAGGACAAAACATAAAGCTAGGCTTCTTATGAATCTAGACTGGTATGAAAATTTATAAAAATGTTGGTACCAGATTTAGGTAGAAGCTCCATGATCTCTGTCTCAAAGTATTCCCTTTATTCTTCCCATATCTCAGCTTGTATGGCAGACATGTCCAAGCTGGAGCAGCACCACCTCCTAAGACCAATGCCAAGGCTAAGAAAATCAGCAGGAAGGAGATCTATGGCAAGAAATGAAGCCCTTATTCAACATCTCATCGTAGAACCATCTATGAGACGGGACAGTAGATTTTCACTCGCTCTCGTTTTAAAATAATCCAACACTGTTTGGATTAGACTCAGCCTGTCTGTAAACTTACAAGATCTCCTTGTGTGAAAGTAAATTTACCCTACAGTTATTAAGTGTATTGACTGATTCAGTCTATAATGACTTTGTCTATATGTCATTTTGTGACTAACCAGTTATTACTCACCATTTTCTTCTCATTAGCAGTTTGAATGATTAGACCAAATGATTACAGGTACAGACAAAATGAGCCTTATGAGAAATAAGACAGAATGACGATTTGCTGAAGTGGTAATTGGACCACACGGATCATAGATGAAATGGAATTAAATTGGTTAAAGACCAGTAGGGTATGGTTAACATATCTCACACTGACCTGGATGATGCCTGTAGTTCAGAAGTGACAGTTTTCTGCAAGCAAAGTAATCCATGGAAACTTAGGGAGTTCTTAAGCAGTTAAGATAGAAGTGCCAAATTAAAGTAAAGAGAGATGTTAACCCTTTGCAAGCCCTGCACAGGAGTTTTTGCATGCTGAATACATTGGTCCTTTCAATTTTGCTCTGTCTTTGTCTGATTGCCATATCCCTCTGTATCTTTCTCTCTCTCTCTCTCTCTCTCTCTCTCTCTCTCTCCCATTTTTAATTCCCTCCATTTTCAGACATTCTGTCCCTCCTTACAGTTCGTAAGGTATTGCATTAATTCTGTGTTTTCCTTTCCATCTGTCATTTTCTATATATAAATCAAATAGCAATCTGTGGTATATTCTTGTCTTAAAACTTGTATTTACCAAGATAATAATCAAATTTGATTGTTCTGCTCAGAGATTAACATAAAGAAACATACTAACAATAACAGATGACTCTGTTGAGACGATTTATGCTTAAATATTTTCATGCAATGAAATTGTCTCCATTGAGTCATCTCTCATTGTTTATTTATTTCTTTTCCCCCGTTATCTTATAGACTTCTTTGTCAAAGACTTGCCTTGTGACATGAAATCATGTCTTTAGTTTCTTGTTCTCTCAATATATTTATAGAAATATGTATGCATAGGATGATTGTTGTATGGTGTGATATCTAAGGATTTATACAGTAATAAACCTAAATGGAATTTCAGTGAAGTGTAGGTTGCTTTCATGTTGTTTATTGGCATTTAATCTTTTTAATGAAGTTATGTCTAAGTGGACTTAGATTCTTGAAAGTACAAGAAATTTATATATTTGTATTTTATTTTTTATCAAATTGAAGTGTGTTATGCTTCCTTTTCTTAATCAATATTTCAGATGAAGCATCAATTTATGGTATTTAAATAATGCAAACAAATCACTATGTAAAATATGATTATTATCTCTTAATTGTTGAAATGTTTGTTGACATGGAAGGTGTTTTTTTCTTCTTTTTTTTTTTGAAAAAGGAAATATTTGACAAAATTTAACACAGCGTGAGGTTGCAGTGTGTGCCATGCTGCCAATGATTACATTTTATATGTCACTGAATAATGTTACGCATAGGCATCATGGCTATAATATACTGCATTACAGTAGCGCCGGAACCTTGAGACAAAGGATTGAGGGGGCAAAGCATTGTTTTCTTACAATGCTGACTTTGGTGCCTATACTGTGTTATCATTAATGTATGTGTTTAAAGGAACAAAAATATCTCTTCAATAAACCATTTGAATGTCTTGATATAATGTAAGTACTATATATGAAGAAATTTTCCCTGAGTAATTTCACCCATTATTTTAGATACATAAAGAACGGCATATCACTCTTGTGCGCAAAGAATTTACATTCATTTGATTTAGTTGGCTAAATGATTTTGAAAAGTGTTACCAAAATATTGATTATATATTAAATATGCTAACATTCAATTTTTTTGTCTATGTTATACATGATCCTAGGTTAATAGATTACTGATCAATTTATTTTGTTCTTTAAAAAATGTATGTAAATATTGTGGAATCCTAACTTAATTTATTAGTTTGCAAGCTTCATATTGTAGTATTTATTGTTTGCCTGTCTGTTTGCATGCTTTATTGTTTATTTAAAATTTTCCTTCCATATTATGTGAATAATATTTAGCCATTTTGAAGCACCCTCTATTGGGTCAGCAGTATTACAGAATGTATTGTTAATCAAATACAGATTTATGAATGTTGCTCCAGATTTGGTTAGCTGATATCATATGAAAAATAAAAGATATGTCAGATTTTGAAGCTATAACTGCTGATACGCAACCAGAATACTGCTGAAATTGTATATTGAAACTCAATGCCTTTGTGGTTTGAGAAATTTTGATTATAAAAATGTAACACTTTCCCAAAGATCAGGAGCCAAACCACAAACTAGTATTGGTTTTATAGAAATCCAGTTTTTGTGAACACATTTTGTCATTGTAGGGAATGGAACTTCATTTTCCATTTTATATTGGAGGGAATATTTGTAAGTTTTTTTTCAATAATTTTGTAAAAACAATATTCAAAGTATGAGAATAGAGAATTTGCAGTTATACACTATGCATTAGTTAAGTAAAAACACCAGTAATTTGTATGTCAAGAACTATTTCTATGGTGCTATTTTATAAATTTCATTCATCAATCATCTCAAGGAGTTTTCCTTTTTCTCCTGTGGGTTTAGTGTCCCCTTTTACTTACTAAATTCACCTACTGTAAATTGAAGTATATAATATTTCATATGTATCAGATTGTGTGGATTTTCCATGGATCTAGTAGTGGGCATGAAAAGCATGATACTATGTATTCCTGTGAAAGGAATTGTTTTTGATGAAAAGGTCAAACAGTTATGATGGTATGGGACAATTCTTAGAAGATCAGTTTGATATTTGTTTCAACACCAATGGCATTACCGGTATGATATCAAATATTCAAAGAAACATATAAAGTAGACATGCTCCTCATTTTAAATCAGTAAATGGAGTTATCTTTAATGTGAGGTTTTTATTACAGAATAGCAATAGAAAAGTAAGTAAAATATTAGAGATTGCTGTAAAATAACTACAACTTCAACTTCTGTATTTTACAGTTATCTACCGCTAAATCAATACACACAAGTTATATTGCTTAGAGTCATTAATGTGTTTAATGTGTATTACACATTCACACTTTATCCCAATTGCTGTAGAGTATATCTGATAGATAAGCATGCTTTCATATATTTGATCTGTTTTTTAACAGTCAAATAAATTTTCTAGTCATTTTTGTGTATTTTCCCGTTTGTGTCTGTTTTTCTTTCCATTCCTCCGTTTGGTCTTATTGTGTATCAGTATTTTTTCTTGCTTTTTAGAAATTATCAAGTTTGATTTTGTCAATATGTTTGGTCCAACATCTCCCTCCTTCCCCACCCCATTTAAAGTGCTCTATGGATGTCTTATATTTGTATTATCTCCTTCTTTGACCAATTCTCTCTCTTAGCATCTCACATCTCTTCTTCTTTGCTAGCTTTATAGAAAACGCATCTTAATATGTACCTCTTGCTTTTCTCTCCTTCATACAGTTTGGTGATCTCTGAATTTTCTCGATCTCTCTTTCTCAAAAGTAGCACAGAAACTTGCTTGAAAACTTAAACTCTTCTCTTCTTTCACCCCATCTCTTCTTTCATCCCTCCCTCCCCCCCCCCCCCTCTCTCTCTCTCATTCTCTCTTGCTCTCTCTGTTTCAAATAATAGATTAAGCAAAAGAAACATTTCTTTTCATAAGCTCTCTATTTATATCATATGCACATAAATATACAAGTACAGTTATACTAGTATAACAAATGTGACATACTCTTTGGTTAAAAGTCGTAGAGGCATAGTGTATTTAAAAATATAAGCAGAAAGTTCTGCTAAAGATTTGTTGACATACGTGTACACTGTATGATGTGGTAAACTGCGGTACAAAAAACCCCGGCAGTTTGGAGGGCACACTATCCGTTACATTTGTGGATCTTGTAATACTTAACAGCCTATTATTCTTACATGTGTGTTTTAATGTTTACTATGGCATACGTGAACAAGCCCTCGGTTCATTCACTATCATAAATTACTAGACAAAGAGCAAACATCCACATATCTAGCCTTTGAACCTAGCAACATTTTCATGATGCATTCTGATATTTTTATGTGTTTGTCCTGTGCCACTCAAGCAGGATTTCCTTGGGCATTATTTTTTTATGAAGTACACTATTACACATTAAAAACTGCACCCTAGCTTTACACAGCAAATCAGGAACCCATACTGTAAAAATGGAAATTTTCCTGCAATTCATTTTTCACGCTAGCTCAGCCAAGTTGAAAACGATTGTACATTTTTAATTTTTTACGGACAGTTGAATAACTGTGTTCACGTGCATAATAAACAAAATATTTTGCGTGGTTTTATTTTTGTGCAAGTGTCGTGCCATGCGAAATGCGCGAAAATTACAATACCATGAAATATTCCATGTTTACAGTAACACAAAGCTTAGCAATGGATCATACAATCAGTCACGCAATTGTTTTGATTTATATTGTGTAATCAATTGTACACAAGGTAGTTATCACTTGCAAAATAGCAATCAACTGCTAATCTGTGTTTGGGTTTTGAGGGCCCAGATGGACATGTAGAATACACTATTACCACTGTTCGACACTGCAAGCTAAAGCAGAATTAAACTTGTGCATGTGCATCATTTTCTGTCACCTGTATGTACCCTTCACAAATCATGTTTAGTAGTACATATGGATTAAATGATTGAGTTGGAAAGGCTTTCTTTCATCACCTTACAGCAACACAAATTTTACAAACCAACTGTTACAGATTAAATGAGAAAAGATTTTAATCATTATTCATGAGGTATTTAATTCTGATTCAAAAACAGTGCTTCCTCACAATGCACTCGCCCATTTGGATTTCAAAACAGAAAAAAAAAGTTTTTCTCCCTGTAAATCATCAAACACAATTCAATACTAGATGAATCCTCGACCGTGCGCGGTCGAAATTTATGCCTCCGCCATTCCCAGATCGGAAATACATGTATATGGTACATTCATGTAGATTTTTTGTATTTTCATGTAAACAATGACATCTTTGATCTTGTGACCCCAAATTTAATGAGACCATTGCCCCTTCCATATGCATACATGAGACAAGTTTGAAGTTGAACCGTCTCAAAGTTAAGGTATCGCAAGAACAAGAAATTTTCATGTATATAATGGCATCTCTGACCTTTGCCCTTTGACCTTGAGACCCCAAAATCTAATAAGATCATTTTCCGTCCCACATGCATACATGAGCCAAGTTTGAAGTTGATCCGCCCAATGGTTATTGAGTTATCGCGAGAACAAACCATTTCTAGGTACATAATGACCTCTATGACCTTTGACCTTGAGACCCCAAAATCTATTCAGATCATTATCCCTCCCATATGCATACATGAGCCAAGTTTGAAGTTGATCCATCAAACGGTTCTTAAGTTATCGCGAGAATGAAAATGGGATGGATGGACGGACAACCCGAAAACATAATGCCTCCGGCAACCACCTATGGTGGGTGGGCGGAGGCATAAAAATAAGTTGGTTCAAACCATCACCAGTATTAAGAGTTAAAGCGAAGAGTATTTGCCAATTACATTAACCTGAATATTCACATTACTGGAAGAGGAAAGCAAGGTCTGAATAAAATTAACAGCATGACTAACATTTTAGCCTTCTCTATTGCAACATTTCTTTAGCATGACATAATCATAAGTCTAGAAGTGAGGGAAAAAGCATCAAAGATCTGATTTCTTGATTGGTATAAATTGGGTTGATGGTCACGAAAGTTGAAAATAGAGGTACATGTACATATCATGTATTAAAGTAAAATATGACTAAAACCAAATCACTCCTTCCATCAATATCAAAATATATATTTTTCCTTCTATTCCACAAAATATATTGTTGCACAATACACATCAACTCCACTACATTTACAAGGTGATTACATCATTCAGGTTAATCAAGATCAGTCTAGCTCAATGCATACCATATTCCTATTCTTCTTAAACTGACAGGAACATTTTAATTATGAATATACTCAGTTTGCACAATATGTTACAATTAATAAAATTTCATCACACAGCATACTAATGACAAAACTGAATTGGCACATTCAAGAGAAACAAATATGTTGATACATCCTTACACAAATAGCAATCTATTTCAGCCAAATTTTAATCTGAGTTCTGAAAAGACTTACTGCACTGCATTCATAAATGTATGTTTGGTCTTATTTTGAAGAATATGGTACTGCATTGTTACTGACAAGAAACAAATCATCATTATCATGCTCAATCTGCAACTTGTCTTGTTGATTTAGAATGCATGCTGTAGGGCTATGATGTGACAGACACAAACAGCATTCTAGGCTCCTAACCCAACTTTTTCTGGAATTCCCGTTTGTCAAATTAAAAACAAATGTTTCATCTTGGCAAGAAATCTACATGAAATATCTTAGGAATATGAATGAAGGGAAATTCACAAAAGCTAGTCTAAATAAATTTGACATCCTTTAACTTTACACTGTGGAAACCTTTTTACAAGTTTAAATTTCAAGATCAACAATCAAAAGTGTAATTTTTTTTTTTATTATCACCGATCACATATCCAGATTAACAAATCTACAGCTGCAGCAAATCATTCATTAATACTGCCTAATTTCAGCATGTTCATCAAATTAAATACTTATCAAATCATTTATATTATTGCTATCAAAGCAAGAGCTCAACTACATCAACCAAGCTATAATTTCATCTCTCTTTGGCATTTTTTAAATCCACTGCATTTCATAAAATTTTTGTTTTGTTCGGTTCCGTTTTTATTTATTCATTTTTTTAAGGGAGGGGGTGTTCTGTTTCGTTTGTCTTGTTTGTTTTTATCATTATGCCACAAAAAAAGCAGTTACATTCTGTCTGGTTTTAGTTTTATTTATCATAAACTGCAAAAAGACACTTAAGGTAAAATCCAATAGATTCTTGGAATTGTGCATTTAAAAAAATTGTCAGAAATCTGTGAGGGCTTTTACAAAGAAAAACATGGAGACTGCCACTTCATTTTAACAATGACACTAACAAGGTTTGCAATATCATATTTCTTTTCTTCAAATTGAAAACACATTCATCTTCTTCACATACTTTACTCTTGGCATTATGTCTTCTTTTCTGATGAATAGCTCTTTAGCATTGTTACTCCTGCCCCAAGAGCCATAGCTCCTACAACACAAGTCTGGGCAACAACTCGAAGTCTCATTAGAAAGATGGATGTTGAGGTGTTCCCACGGCTCTTGTATGTGTAGGCACCCCATGCTAAGGCACCACAGAATCCCAAGATACCTGAACAGGTGAAATAAAATCCTTAAGAGTAAAAATGGCATTTAAGCATCAGCTGAAACTTTAACTTGTATCCAAGATTTATCTGTACACTGCACATATTAAAATAACACTATAATGGGGGAATATGAACTATGCCTGAAGTCAAAAATTCCTAAATGAATTATCATGAAATCTATTGAATTGTATATCAAAATAAAGAGAAAAGAACAGCCTTTGACTTTCCTGTAGTTACAAAGTGCCATAATTTATGCATGAATGATTATGACCCATGACATGCACTAATGCTCATTTCCAAACCTTTCTGTAATCACTGAAACAAAACTCATAATGCTTTGATGATCATGGCTTGTTCATTCATTTTCCTGATATAGACATGATTTCCCCCAATTTGATCCATATTTCTTAGTAAGTCAATGTGCATTATCATTTTGATAACTTGAAAACTTTTTTGAAGTATGAATTTCATATTTCAGATCATGTCAAAATAAAAACAAATGCAAAACTAAGAATCATATATCAAATTAAAGGATTTCATAATAATAATAATAATGACATTAATAATAATAATAATAATAATAATAATTTCTACTCCCATTTTAATAAAATTCTATGAAAATTTGTTGATTACATATGATCTATAAATTACTACATTTTTATTTGAGTGAAGCAACTACAGTTTAATTTAGTTTAAAGCTAAATTTTTAAAAGTTATATATATATTTTTATCATTAAGTTTTTGTAAAATATATTCAAAAAATACAAAAGTTGTACAATATAGAGTCTACATTTTTGTACAACATTAATTCATGATTGCTATTTCATTCTACTTCAATCATTCCATTCTAACTTAATGCATTCCATATTTTTAGTCTATTAAGTTTAGTTTATTTCATCTTATTTCAAAGAGATCTACATAAAAAAAAAAACTTTCCAATGAAATTTAAACATTTGATGTTGAAATACACCATGAATATGACAGCAGTGTTGAAAGAAATAAGTGAGATCTGCCACATCTCTCCTTCAATTGGTCATAAAATAAGATCGTTCATAAAAAAAAAAAATAAAAAAAAATCATAGGTGAGAATATTACCTATTGGTACATATGGATCAGCAAGGGCTTTCCTCTTCAGCTTGTCCGATGCCGATTCAGTGTAATCTTCATATTCTATTCTCGGTACAGCTGGCCTGGACATTTTCAAGATGCTGTAGCCTCTGCCTGTAATACAATGTGTCTCCTGAATTCCAGAAATTGGTTCGCAAGATAATTTCCGAACTTGGAATGCCTGAACAAAATTTTTTCTGATTTCTTCCTGAGTGAAAAAGAAGAAAGATACAACAAAATGTTAACAGCTTATAACAAAATTTATTTTGAACTGAATACTAATGTTAGACCTAAGTCTAAGTAACTATTTGTTTTATTTCATATGGTAATATTTAAACTACTGATCATACAAAAAGTATACATACAATTCTAAAAAAGTGTTTTAAAACAATGACTTTCATGACAGACTAAAATGATAACAATACATGCTGTCTGTGTTGACACAACTTGAATTCACCCGTAGGTCAAAACGGCGTTTTGAAAAGCGAAACAAATTGCCGATGCGAACGCCAAATACATTGACTTAGATCTTCTATAAAAGAGAAGAAAAGTTTTTATTTTACTTACCAGCAATGTTCCTGAGGCTCTCAATTTTCCCCTTTCTGCTTCATATCTGACATGTCTGATTAATGAACTGAAAATGGTGAATTTTAAGAAGAAAACTGATGCTTATCAGACTCGTAGGTCGACAGCATGTCGTCGAGTAACCCATAGAAAAGCATTCTAAGTAGTTTCGGTACAGACTTGTCACATTTTCGGGACGAGGTCAATTCATTGACCAAGTACACAGGATGAGTGCTTGAATTCAATATTACCTCAAAAAGGCCCTCAATCAAACACCATCCATTGAAAGAATTCTTATTCAAATCATAACATCAGGTTCATTGTGGTACAGTATGTTGGCAACTCATTGATGTGATTGGAATCTAGCTTTAACACTAAACTACAAAATCCAGCATTATCGTGAAATAGGAAACCACCGTTTACTTTGTACTGCAGCGCTTTATTCAGTCACACACATTGGTTTCCTATTTCCACCTCCATTCTCTTTGTACACAAGGGTCAAATGAACGAGTGGTTTCCTAAACCACGATATGGCCAAAAATCCTTCTCAGAGAATGTTTCCGAGTAGATCTAGGCCTATTACAAATTCCTGCATGACAGTCGTAATTTACCATTCCGGATCATCACCAACACACATCTTGCACGTACGCCAAGTGACGTAACAAGCCTCCCCGAACTTTCCCCACATGTCGCAGAAGTTGCACTGGAGGTGCGCGGGAGTGAAATTACTTGGTACTAAAAACATACACCATCACCACAATTCCAACTTAAATCATTTAAAATCATAGCAACATATGACGGCATGTTTAATGAATGAATTTTACACACATGAAGACTTACACTGCAAAAGAAACAAGATTATACTTCAGCTTCAAGGAGATCCAAACGTACATGAACGTAGGCTGCTCTTGCTTCTTCCATCATAATGCATTTATTAAAAAACGCAGATGGCGCTGCCCCCCTTTTTTCTGCCTTTTTTTAAAAGTCAGAGCCTTTGTTCAGAATCTTTGTTCAGATTGCAAATTTTGCATTGTATTGTTTTTTTATATATGTATTTTGGTTTACAATGAATGAAAATAAGATTTCTCTCTTGATTGACTATGTATGTTTATTATGTAGAAAAATATTGTATTATCGGAATTGTATTGTCGGAAAATCTGAATAAAGGCTAAAAAGCATTAAAAAAAAAAAAGAGCCCTTGTAAATCAAGCTAGGGTTCTGATAAAAGTCGCTATACATAAAAGGGACTCTTCCCTTGTTTTTTTTAAATTATTATTATTTTTATAAGTACCATGGTAATTTTGACGAAATCACCATCAAATCATGGTAATTTGATGCTACTTGCAAGGCAGTTTCATGGTTTTGACAGTAATTTCGTCAAAATACTACGGTACCCATGGAACTTTTTTTTATAACGTTTTCATTTACAGAGATGAAGGTACTCTAGTCAGAGTTCTTGCTTCATGGAATGGATTCTAAAAGAAGTAAAATTCTTTTTGACCATGACTGACCCTCTAATAGGCCAGCTAGAGCCTGTCCTGAAATGCCCACCCCTTTTCCCATATAACTTGACCCCTTAAAGTTGCTTAGACAATCCATCTCATTCAGGGGCGTTGCTAGAGGGGGGAACCCCCCTCCCCCTCAAAATTCTTGTCGGCAAATTCGCGATCGCTGTCGGCGAAAAAAAGGGGGAGAGAAAAAAAGGAGAGGGAAGAGGAAGGAGGGAAAAGGAAAAGAGAAAAGGTGCCCAAATAGAGTCATATTCGGCTTATTTGCTCGTGTATTTTGATGACGAAATAACACTGGTACCACGAAAGAGAGTGTACATTTTTCCTCTCTCGCTGCGCTCCCACGTATGATATTTTGATATGTGTACAGGATGTTTTCGGAAAGCAAACTCATTCGGCAAGTCTGGGCCTTTGGGTCGTGTTTGTTGACTTTTATTCTTTTCTCGGAAAAACTATCGCTTTTTATTGTCATGATTTATGTCGGTATATGGGTGATTTTTATGGGCTGACAAGAAAAAAGAGTACTGGTGCGGTAGACAGTGATGTTACGTTTCTTCCCATAGTTACTCACTCCATACGACTCTCAAAGCCGAATATTATTCAGAATTTTTCTTTCAACTTCAGGTTTCACGGCAGGATTGATTACCCCGTTGATCAGCGTCTTATTCATGTTCTCATTCACCGCTCTACCAAAAGTGTATACCAATCTTGTCATCAAAAAGATACACGAGAATTAAGAAAGCGTGAAACAGACATTGTGTCACCACATCTGGATTTCATATTTGGAGCAGGGGGAGGATATTTTACCTGAAATGGAGCATTCTCTATTGCATACCATCTTTCTTGTTGCTGCGCTTACTGTAGCTGTCCACAGATCCATCGAGGCGGAAGAGTATGACAGATTTTCAGGTACAGACAAAGAAAGAAAGAACTGTCTTAACCCCCCCCCCCCCCCCATGTAATGGTTAATTTGTGATATTCCTCACGTGTCTATAAATTGTTCGACTGCAACACAATAATAGCCTACAGTCAGGCCCCTGGGAACGATTTTTTCATAGGGGTTGGCTGAGCCCCCAAGGCTTAGCTTCATGTTAGGTTACCGCACATTAAGCAAGCAGTGTTTCAGTATTCGGGGAACATGAATGGAAGAGGGGTGTAAGTCAAGACCTAATTTTGCCGACAGGTTATGCTGCATTGTAAGTCTAATTAAAATCCCCCACCCTCTCATACAAAACACAAGAAATTATTTTCAAACAATATCACAGATGTAGATTTTTGTTATCTAATGGAGCATTTAGGTGGGTTTATTTCATTTTTTTTGGGGGGGGGGATGAAGCTTCTGTCTAGAATATGAACCTCCCTCACTATGAACATGGTGGACAAAGGAAGCGGACAAAATAAACAACCTCTCATTCTACCCTTCACAATGATTCTGGTAGTCAAAAGAACATCCCTTCACAGCTATAAGTGTTTAATCATGTAGTTCCAGATGAATATGCATGTGACACCTGTTCCACATATTTTAGACAATCGCAGTGAAGGGATGTTCTTTTGACTACCAGAACCATTGTGAAGGGTAGAATGAGAGGTTGTTTATTTTGTCCTTTTTCTTTGTCTGTCATGTTCATAGTGCCTGCTTAAATTTTGCGAGCGAGCGAAGCGAGCGAGCCGAAATAAGGACTTCCTGAAACTTCTTGTTAAGAAAGACCGAATTGTTATTTTGTCATCAAAATACACTGTGCCTACAAAATATCTGAAACGAGTGAGCCAAAATAACCATTCTTATTATGAAAGAAGTGTTATTTTGTCATAAACTTACACTGGAGGCCTCTCAAGATATCTGGCTGATGTGGGCACCTTGCCTGCCAAATATGACTTTATTTTGGCACCAATTGTTTTCTATCTCTCAAAAATCAAGCGAGCGAGGAAAAACACATTCTTTTGACGATAGAAGTATTCTTTTGTCATGGAAATACACTTAACATGTTTAGAAAACGTACATTCGGTCACCTCATTTGCCGTTTTTGTTTTGTTTTGTTTTGTTTTTTTTTGGCGGGGGGGGGGGGGTCTTAAATCATCCTGTATGTGAATATTATACGAGCAAGCGCAACGAGCGAGGAAAAATATGCACTTTTGTAGGTAGAAGTGATAATTCGTCATCAAAATACACTATGGGCCTATGAGATATCTAAATTCGGTCACCTCGCTTACCGAATTCGTTTGCTTTTCCAACCATCCTGTATAATGAGCAAGCGCAGCGACCGATGAGAATGCTATACTTTTTGTAAGTAGAAGTGATCATTCGTCATCAGAATAAACTATGGGCCTATAAGATATCTAAATTCGGTCACCTCGCTTGCCCAGCCATCCTGCATGTATCTAAATATTATGCAAGCGAGCGTAGTGAGCGAAGAAAAAAAAATCTTTTTCAGGGTCATCATCAAAATACGATATAATCCTCCATCAAATATCAAACTTATCAGTATGAATCCGTTTGTCCAAAGAATCTATACAGGGCTTGCGTACAAAAAATGGCAGATATTCCTGTTCCTTTTCGAAATTTACAAGTATCACACAATATGTCAATTGAAAGCCATTTCTCCGCCCAAGAATAAGTACACTAAATAATAAACTAATAGAATTCCAGTTTGATTTGCTCTATAATGTTGTTTATGTTAATCATCATCTGTACAGATTTGAATACATGCCAAATGACAAATGTTCATTTTGTGAAAAATACGAGGAAACATAATGCACCCTTTTTAAAATGTGAATTTGTGAAAAAAATTATAGGTAGATTGCAGCAATACTTTGGATCTTCCGATTCTTAAAGATATAAGTTGGAAAGAAGTTCTAATATAGATGAAATAACCGAAGACAGGCAAATAATTAATCACGTTATTTTACTAATTGAATATTGAACTCCTCCTAGTATCGGAGAAATAAGAGAAAAGTTACTTAGAAGTAAACAAGAAGAAAGAAAGGTTGTTACTGAACGAAATACATTGACAAGTCTTTATAAAAAATGGGAACATTTGAATGTGCCACGCAGCAAAATGGGTGTGGAGTAGGAGGGTCGCCCTGTTTCGGGATGGTGTGCGGCTGGCTGTTCTCTGCCGCTATAGACTGCCCCCTTCTTTATTCTTCTTATTATGCTGTTTCTCTGATTTGTTTGTTAGTTTGTGGGGGGGGGAGGGGAGGGGGATTGCTATTATGATCTATAATATTCATTCAGTATGTTCAATTTTAGTGTTATATACACTATAGTATGGTTTGATTATACAGGCATGTTATTATTCATTTATTATACATGTACATGAATTATGTACCTCTGAAGGCTGTAAATTTCTATGCATTCTGATTGAAAATATACATAAGATTTAAAAAAAGTGTGACCAATTTCAGTGTTATATGCACTACAGAGGTCTAGTACAGATTTGATTATACAGGCATAGATTAATTTGAATGTTATATGTACTAAAATTTGTATTAATTATACATGTACCCCTGAAGGCTGTATAATTTTTCTAAGCATTTTGATAAATTATCAACACGGGCGTCGCTAAAGGGGGAGGGGGGGGGTGTGGGGGTGTGACACCCCCCCCCCACTCAAAATTCTTGTCGGCAAATTCACGATCGCTGTCGGCAAAAGAAAAAAAAAGGAGATAGAGAGAGAGAGAGAGAGAGAGAAAGAAGAGGGAAGAGGAAGGAGGGAAAAAAAGGAAAAAAGAGGAGTAAGGTGCCCAAAAAGAGTCATATTCGGCTTATTTACTTGTGCATTTTGACGACGAAATAATACTGGTACCACGAAAAGAGTGTATATTTTTCCTTGCTCGCTGCGCTCGCTTGTATTATATTTAGATACAGGATGTTTTCGGAAAGCAAACACATTCGGCTAGTGAGATGAACACTATATAATCTAGATATCTTTAGGCCCATCATGTATTTTGATGAAGAAGTATTACTTCTACCATAAAAAGAATATGTATATTTTCCTAGCTCGCTGCGCTCGCTCGTATTATATTCAGATACAGGATGTTTTCGGAAAGCAAACATATTCGGCAAATGAGATGAACACAAATATATAACTTAGATAAATTATCTTTAGGCCCATCATGTATTTTGATGAAGAAGTATTACTTCTACCATAAAAAGAGTATGTATATTTTTCCTCGCTCTCTGCGCTCGCTCGTGTAATATTTAGATATAGGATGGTCTTAAAAGCAAATAAATTAGGTAGGAGATGTGACCAAATATATCAAAATAGGTACCTTAAAGGCCAATCGTGTATTTTGATGAAGAACTTTCACTTACCATGAAAAGGATTATGAATTTTTCCTCGCTCGCTACGCTCGCTCGTATAATATTCAGATACAAGATGGATTGGGGAAAGCAAACAAATTTTGCAAGCTATAGGCCCATCGTGTATATTGATGAAGAATTATCACCTACCATAAAATAGAGTATATATGTTTCTCCTCGCTCGCTGCGCTCGCTCGTATAATATTTAGATACAGGATAGTCTTTGAAAGCAAATGAATTAGATAAGAGAGGTGACCACGATCAAGATATCCAAAAGGCCCATCATGCATTTTTTTTATGAAGAACTTTCACTTCTATCATGCAAAGGAGTAAATATGTATTTTTCCTCGCTCGCTACGCTCGCTCGTACAATATTCAGATACAAGATGGATTTGGGAAAGCAAACGAATTGGACAAGTGAGGTGACCAAATGTACCTGTATAAGTTAGATATCTCATAGTTAATACCATCGTGTATTTTGATAAAGAATTGTCACTTCTACCATGAAAAATAGATTTTTTCCTCGCTCGCTGCGCTAGCTCGTATAATATTAAGATTTAGGATGGTCTTTGAAACCGAATGAATCAGGCAAAAGAGGTGACCAAATATAATTAATTTAGATATCTTTAAGCCCACCATGTAGTTTGATGAAGAACTATCACTTAAATACGTAAGAGAGTGTATATTTTTCCTCGCTCGCTGCGCTCGCTTTTATTATATTTAGATACAGGATGTTTTCGGAAAACAAACACATTCGGCAAGTGAGGTGAACTAAATATAGTTCAAAAGGAAAATATGATAGAGGTGCACAATTGAACATGCCTCAGTGGGCTTTATACGGTTAAATTTATCGACGTTGGTCGTCGGCAATCGGTGGCATTATTTGTCGGCAATCTAGCCTCTACACCCCCCCCCCATTCAAAATAGTCTAGCGACGCCCCTGATTATCAAGTCATTATTTTTTCTTTCTTTCTTTCGTTGTACTGAATGAATGCAATAAAGAATGTTACGAAAACCAAAAAAAAAAATATCTAGATAATACTTCATTCGATCACCTATTTGTCGAATATGAAGCTATTTGGACACCTAGCTTGCCGTCCTAAAACATTATGTTTCTACAAGCGAGCAAATCAATCGAAGCGAGCTATACCGACAAAAGTTCTATTTTCTTTGAAAAGTAGATTTGTCACCGAAATAAAGTAGAAGACTTTTATAATTCACAATTTCCTGCAGAATTCAAGGATAGTCGAACACTTCGCTGTCAAAATATCATGATTTCGAGCATCTTACTGCAGTGGAATAAGAATACTTGCTGCTTGAAAACATTTTGTTTATTTCTACATTTATGAGCGAAAAAATGATTGGAATTTTGTAAACGGATACCCCTTATAAAAATCAGGGATTGCTGCAGCACCCCATGCACCGATAGCCTCGTGGGGGTGCTGCACACCCCCTCGAAAATCCATGGGGGTGCTACAGCACCCCCAGCGCCCTGGGCTCCATGGGGCCTGCCTACAGTGCGTCCATGAAAAAAAAACCCAAACCAAGATCAATCGATTTTAAACTATATCTTAATCACAATCATGATTAATAAATGACGCATACTTGTATATACATGTAGCTTCCTATTCTTTCATTAAATTATAATGGTATGATACATACTTCATGAGTAAGTAAAGACGTTGAGTAAACACAGTTAGACGTAGGGCTCCAAAAAGTCGTTTGCACAACCTCAAAGAGATAATCACATTTCTAGAAAGTTCATTTTCTGCCCTTTCATATACTTCGGTGTATGGAGAAATTATGAGCCAGGGATGAGAGAGATAATTGAATTAAAACAATGATTGCATTTCTATGTTTTATAAAAATGAACTCTTTTGACCTGGCTGCCTGTTCTAGCCATAAATAAACAAGACAAAAGACTTCAAGCATGGCTAATAATCAACACAATGACACTTTTCATATACCTGACCATGCAATTAACAACAGAGCAACTGTTATTTATGGTAACAGAATAGGACGATCTGGGAGCCCTGCAGCAGTAAGTTGCTGATAAGGCTTTCCAGTGTTAATGTACTTTCCCGATCGCGAGGTTCCAGCTAAATAAACTATTTGGTGGAACATTAGAAAATATGAATAGGAGGGTATACCAGCCTCAATCTGAGCAAAGGCAGATGGGGACAAAGGAGGACAGTGAGATCCCCTGACAATATTAAAAGCAGCAACGGCCGGTGTCATAGACGATTTGTTCCGGGTTCCGGAGGAACGAAAACTAGTCGATTCGTTCCCCGAAACAGCGTTGCCAGGTTCAAAATGCTGTATTATCGTACTAGAGAGTCAAAATTATCGTGTTTTGGAGAAAATTATCGTACACACAGCTGACTCTACAGTACATCCACTATGCATACGACTAACGGCCCCTCAACTTTAGGAAAACTCATTGTGATTGGCTACAAATTCAATGTAGGGGCCTACAAGATGCGTAGACGGGTTAATTAACTGTTAGGTATGCAAAGTAAGCATGTATTTTGCGGAGACTTTGAGTAGGTTGAAATGACTACGACTATCCCATCGACTGGACCGAGGCGGATCCAATCGGTGGGTGAAAATTCAGGCGATTGGTTCCAAAGGATCCAATCGCCTGCCCGGAACAAATCGTCTATGACACCGGCACACGTTGAAGGAAAAGGGTGTCTACCAGGAGGAACGGCATGGAGATATCGAAGTCATTATTCAGACGCATCACTTTCATCAGGAAAGATATCTGGTTTTATCTCTACCGAATGATGTGCGAACACTAAATTCTGCCCGGACCGTTAATCCACTCTTGACAAGCTTCGCATCCATTCATGCAAAAAATCAGTCATTTGTATCTTTTGAAAAAGAAAAAAAAGAAAAAAAAAATGATTTGAAAAACCACGGAAATGCAGCTAATATTGAATTTCAAGATATAACTGCCCCCATAGCTCACCTTTCCTGATTGAGGTGTCGTATGAAAGGGCAGAAAATAAACTTTCTAGAAATGTGATTCGATTTTTTGTTAGCCCTGCTTCATATTGTCTTTGTTCACTCATGCCTGAATTATGTATTATATGAGTAGTACCTAATGAAAGAAGAGGATCAAATCTTTACAAATATGTGACATTTATCAGTCATAATTGTGATTAAGATATGATCGTCATCGATAAATCTCGGTTTCGTTTTTCTGGACGCACTGTATAAAACCAAATCGTTATGGACAGCAATTCAAGACAGACCCAACATACCGATGATGATGTTTGTGCAGCCACGGATGGGGGATCGGTGTGTGTGCGTGTGTGAGTGGGCTTGCGGGTGTGGGCGTGTGTGTGTGGGCGTCATGACGGTGTTTATCTCTATACTCTAAAATCTGGACTCAAAACTATTCATATACATCTTGAGGCTTTTAAATGTTCTGACTTCCTTTGGTAAATAACCTTCCAGTTATTCCAGTCAATAAAGTCTCGTTTATACATTCCAGTTATTTCTGCAGCCGCGGTTGCTAAAAGTGTTTCGAGCATTCGAATTAGCTTTAAGGAAGTCAGTTTTCCACTTTATTCATTCAATAATATGTTAGATGCATTAGCGTGGACACAATAGACATTTCCTTTTTTTAAATCTCACATCCATACATGCATACACACCTACATATACGCACTGTTAGAATGGTTGTATAAAAATCATTAGGTTGTTTAAAATATGAACCTACCAACTGTTGTTTGAAAAAAAATTGTATGTAAAACCTTTGAGATCTTTTTTAAACAGCTGTTGGTAAGTTCATATTTTAATCAACCTAATGATTTTTAAATAACTGTTCTTACAGTGTATAGGCCCTTTTCTTTATCTTGGTTTATTTTCTTTAAAAAAAATGTTTTCTCTAATTCAGCTGACAATTTTTCCTCTATACGTTTTCTTGAACACGTTTCCTCCTTATTTTTTACTTTTCTTTTCTTCTTTGCATGCTCATGTTCATCATGTCATAATTTTTTCAAACTTAGGCCTACATTTACAGAATTGGAACGCTTTCGCTAAGCCCTCTATTACGCAAAGAAATAATAAATGAAGAAACAGGAAGATTTTTGGTGGATTGGGGGAGAGCCGTGGCAGAAATTTCACGTTAACGAATTTTTTCCTATCAACACTTTCGATCGTTCAAAAACGAATTTGCATGCTCTAATATGAAATTGCTTGCTATTTGTTTTTGTTTTTACAATATCCTTTATTGTATTCATTCAATCAATACATTTAGGAAATCATACAAAATTCATTTTCAATTGGAATACATAACGTAATGGAACTAAATACAAAATACAAAATACAATTAAATTGATTATTGTTTGTATTAATTTGAATGACCGATAGACACGATACAAGAATATGAGATGTATCGTTTAATTTGAATGACGAATTTGACTGACAATGGTTTGAAATTGACAGGGAAATCCTAAAATTCAACTAATAACCGGATTTTATATGAAAAGGTGGGGATTTTTTTTATCTATTAATTTTTATTTTTTATTTTTTTTGCTATTTGCCGAATGATAAAAACAGCACGATGGCTAACTATCTACTTGAAATAGCGTCCCCAATCACTCCTAATTTGGATTTTCTACTCCGTCCGAACCTATCAGTCTTAATTTGAGTGCAGTATGTACAAAGATGCACGCTCATTAACGAATTTGAATTACCGAAAAGAGTGAAATGTTGCGAATGGACGAATTCGAATCACCAGTGACGAATATTGCTCATTCTGTTAAACTAATTGGCTCAATTTTCAACTTTATCGCTGAGCTGCTGATGTTGAGCGGCAAAAGACAAATTTGAATTCTGATTTTTAAGCGCGATCGCATTTCGGGCGAAATTGATTGCTCCAAACGCTAAATTTATATGAGAAAAGTTCGAAATTGAACTGGAAATCCTTTTTTTTTTTTTTTTTTTTTCTTTTTAAAGAGTCCAGAATCTATAGACATAAATTACACAAAGGCCCGAATTCATGGAAGAGGTTTGTATATAATTTAAACTATCAACTTCAATAAGCGTAGGACGCGCATTTCCTCTTTCTAGTGAGCGGACAGTAATGACCTATATTCATTTATTAACGCTTATTTTAGTACACGGTGGGGTGCGAACCATAATATCGACCATATGGTTAAAAGCTTTGTAAGTTTTGGTAACAAAAGAAAAAGGCTTGGTCTCACATTGTCTGCCTTGCTTAAAAAAAGATACATAAATTATGTGTGAAATTATGTGATATACCGTTTATGATTTCCGATGCATTTTGGTGTAAATATCTGAAAGGAACGCAGTATGACGTCTACATGCTCCGCCACGTTATACAGACCCCTGCACCTGTACGCCCTGCACCCAACCGCCAGGGGCGTAACAGGTACCTGTTATCAGGGGGGGGGGGCAGAGCCCAAAATTTCCCGGTAACTAGTCTATGTCTAGAATTTGTGGCGTAGCTAGGACTGCATTTTAGGACGGTAGTGCTCCACCAGCGTAAATCCAATTTTTTAAACGATTTTTTCCCTCTCACACACATTTTGATATCTATTTTGCGAGCGAGCGAAGCGAGCGAGCAGAAATAATCACTTTTTCGCTTTTGAATCGCATTTTCGAATAAAAATTCAAAAATATGACGAAAGATGCGAGCGAGCCAAAAATATCCACTTTTCTCGATTTTAATCGCATTTTTAGATGGAAATCCTAAGATTTTGATGAGCGAGCGAAGCGAGCAAGCCAAAAATAACCACTCTTTTGTTTTCAATGGCATTTTCAAATAGAAATTCTTGAATAATTATGATGACTGTTTATGATAGATATATATTCAGAATTTTTACTAAATGATTCATTGAAATATATTTTCTTCTCTAAAAAGTGTGTCTGCATGGCGGGAAATTTGTACACACCATCCCCCTCTCCCCCAGGTGGGGGTGATAGATCCCCACCCCCCGGAATTTACGCCAAGAGGGGAGGGTGCAGGGAAGGGGGAGTTTCCCCCCTACCGCGCTTCGCGGCACAACTAGGATTTCATTTTAGGAGGACGGTAGTGCTCCCTAGGAGGGAGGGTGCAGGGAGGGGGGAGTTTCCCCCCTCCCGCGCAAAGCGCGGAAGCTCCGACGTTTTTTCGCTGTCAGTTCCCGCTCTTATACGCTCTCTGCCTGTTATCAGGGGGAGGGGGGGGGGGGGGGGGGAGGGGTCATACGCATAGCCAAAAATTTCCCGCTAATTAAGTTTAGAATCAGTGGTGTAGCTAGGATTTTCTTTTAGGAGAACGATAGTGTAAAGCGCGCTCCCTAGGCATGCTAAGGGGAGGGTGCAGGGATGGTGATTTTCCCCTCCCGCGCGAAGCGCGGAAGCTCTGTCGTTTCTTTGAATTGTTCGTTGTCTGTTCCCGGTCTCATACATTCTCTGCCTGTTATCTGGGGGGGGGGGGGGCAGAGCCGAAAATTTCCCGGTAACTTAGTCTTGAAATAGAATATGCGGCGGAGATAAGCCCGCACTGCGCGTTGCTTGTTGCGAAGCCTTTAGCGGGTGGGGCCCAGGGTTCTGGCTTAGGGCCCCTGATGGGGTTCTACAGGGAAAGCAACTGCAGGGGTCCAGGGAGTGGAGCATCCGGAAACTCCGGGGTTTGGTACTAAATTTTCCCTCATTTCTTTTGTTTTCCTTTGCTTTCTTTCTTTTTTTCCCTTTCCCTCTTTTCCTCCCTCTTCTTCTTTATCCCCTTTCTCTTTTTTTTCTTTCCCGTTCTCCTTCTTCCTTTCCCTTTCTCCTTCTTTCTTTCCCTTTCTCCTTCTTTCTTTTCCTTTCTTCTTCTTTCTTTTCCTTTCTTCTCCTTCCTTTCCCTTTCTCCCTTCCTTTTTTTTCCTTTCCCTCCTTTTCATTTTTTCCCGTTGGTTTGGTGGATTTTCCCCCTGAAATCCTTCAGGGGGGGGGGCACTCTGCCCCCCCTGCCCCCCCGGCTGTTACGCCACTGCCAACCGCTCCCTTCACAACGATCACAGCCCTACGTTACGCTTGTCGCGTAAATAGGACTCTCGTTGGTTTTACACGTGTGCTGGCACTGTGGGATTTTACGTCGCTGACCCAAGTTCAATTTTGTTTCTCTCTCTCTCTCTCTCTCTCTGTCGCTCTCCTTTTATTTGTTTAATATTTAACTTTAGGAGCTAAAAACTGCACAGCATCTTGGTTTTGCTGGAATCCGGGGGGGGGGGGGGCACTGCCATTACAAGGTGGACACCGTGCTCGTACACAAAAACGTGTAAAAAGGGTTGTTTTTCATGGACGGGCGATGTACGCGCGTACAGTGAAAAGGGTATCGTAATTCAAAAAATCAGGAAAAAAGGGTTTACTCTTAACAGAAGGCTTACCTGAAAAGGGTAACTTTTCAGACTTGATTTGAAAATACATGTTTAGGTTATTCAGAGATCGGAGGATAATTACTTGTTTAGGGTTCATTTTGAAAGTCTATTTACGAGCATGGTGTCCACCTTGTAATGACAGTGGCCCCCCGGGGCTGGAATCTTGCTACTGACCAGCTAAGAGCAAAGAAATATGACAATATTTTTTGAGGGCCTACCAAAACTGTACATAACCTTTAAAATAAAAAGCTCTTGTGTCTCACTATGTTGGTGCAGGTAGTCTAATCATTTATTGCCCTATTATGCAACTTGGCCCAACAATAATTATACATACTTGACATAAAAGTGGTTCGAAAGGAATCATAAACAGATCTTAGGGATCTTAGGGAGATGAGTTTGATGTATCTGGTTCAGACTCAATTTGTCTGTATTCGTGGAGAGAAAAGCTGAACGGAATGATTGATGTATTGAAAATTAAGAATGTAAACTTTCGGACCAAAGTGCATGTCTCCATATATACTTATTAATGAATCTTCGGCAGACAATAAGTGAAAGGGACTGACTCAATATTGTTGCTTACATCGTAATATATTTTGGGGAAAACACGTTAAAATATAAACAGAAACGAATACCCCGATTATGTAAATTCATATCAAGATGTGGTCACTGTCATTCACTATTGTGGTTTTTGTTGTTGTGGCGTGATTTTTTTTTTTTTTTTTTTTTTACAGAGAATGTGACCTGCGAGAAGGACGAAAAACCAAATCACCGGTACAGCTGTGATTCGACCGTGTGCCACTGTGACTCAGACTGTGTCCTATTTGAAGACTGTTGTCCTGACTTTGAAAAGGGATCATCGAAGTCTAACTCGACCTGGTTTGACAAGAACTTCATACCTTACATGACATGCAGTTCAGTATACGGAGAGTCTCATAAAACATATCCTCATAAGAACTTAAGTATTCCATATTACTTGATCACCAAATGCCCCGCCCATGTCTCATCAAAAAGTTTGGTACGTCAGTACTGCGAAGAGGAACCCTCAAACCCTGAGGATATTTTCATCAATCCAGTAGCTGTCAGAGGCGTTGGTCATTTCAAGAATCTTTACAGTGCAGCGTGCCATGACATGGACCTTGAACATAGAGATATAGAACTGTGGAAATGGGAATGGACATGTGCGGATGATTTGGATGAGGATTCTTATTATGATGATCAACCATTAACTCCTGCTTTATTAAAAGAACAAGGTAGCTGTATGGCTGCTTTCAGACCTCCCGGTGGTGCTGCACGCCATTGTGTAGAGGTTAAGTCAGAATGCTCCCGTAATTATTCTTTCAACTCTTTCAACTACAGGGATGCTCGAGTTAAATGCCCTTCGTATCTTGCACCCTATGAATGTAATGATGTCATATACAAGAATCGGGAATGTGCCTACTGTAATGGATTTGACATATGTGAGCAAGAAAATAGCTCGTGTAAGATATTAGCGCGCACATCTATTGCACAAGGTGCGATCTTTCCTAGTGTACTTGGGATTTTTCGTTTCTCACTGGATGATACGATTCATACGATACGTACACAATTGTGCTCCCCAGAACAAATCTACAATCCAAGGACAAAAAAATACCAAGACGTCACAACTGAGGTTCGTGAAGAGATAGTTCTTGGTTCGAAAGTGTGTTTGATGTTCAACGTACGATCTCACAATGATAGTTTTGTCCCATCGCCCGAAGACAGCCAAAACCTTCGTGAGATAGCAGAGTCTTTGATCCTCGAGTCTCCGTATAGTTCCCTTGCTCCTTTCTCTGTCACATCTAATGATAGTGACTTACCATCATGCAAAAAATCAGAGATGTCTATTGGAGAGGGGTTTAACAATGAATCAGTAACAGCGGAATGTACTTTCTGCTTAAAAATTGAGGTCGACGATGCAACGCTAATTCAGAGAATGAACCGTTCTTTGTTTTGCTCTCAGGATGCAACGTTTAATCATATCTTCTCATTTGTTTCACCATCTCTAGGAACTATCTTGGTTATCGTTAAGAGGCTAGAAATAACTACAGATTCAGATTGCACAGTATTTATATCCCTAAGAAATTCTACGTGGCCCTCTTCGGTAAAGAGGGGGAAATGGACAAACAGCTGCCATGAAACGGATTCTTTCTGTAAATCAACAGAACTGGAGATTGTCTCCTCGGTTGGATATATTCTGTCAATACTAGCTCTGCTTTTCCTCATCATCACTTTTTCGATTTTCCCACAACTCCGCAACTTGGCAGGAAAATCGGCCCTTGCTCTATCTGTCGCACTCTTGGCAACTTATCTTTTGATGTCTTTGGGAACGGTTAGCACGAAGAGCACGATTTTCTGCAAGATTGTGGCAGCATTTACTCATTTCTTTCTGTTGTCATTCTTTTTCTGGATGAATGTGCTTGCCTTTGATCTGAGTCGGACCTTAGGCTCGTGTGCCAAGTTTCGTACTGGAAGTAATTCCCTGACTTTGTTCTTAAAATATTGCCTTTACGCATGGGGTATGCCGACTGTCATAGTTGTTGTTGGCCTCATTATTGACTTAGGCGACTTCTGCGAATACACATATGGAAGCGAGACGATATGCTGGTTGAATGGTAGACATGCCATTCTTTTCGGATTGGGGATACCTATGGCTTTACTTTTATCCGTGAATGTAGTCATGTTCGTAAATACTGTGGTAGGAATAAAACAGAAGAGGATGGAGTCTGAGAAAGCGCGGAAGGAAAAATCCACTTTGGCAAAAGTGAAGGAGGAGGTCTCCCTGTACTTAAAGGTAACAGTTTCGGGTTTCATCAGATTATCATCCAATCTCATGTAGAAAACTGATATCTTATTATGTCATAACATTTCATTCCATTGCCATTTCAAATCAAAGGTAGTTCACCTTTTGTTTCATTTCAAGCTATAATTAAACAGCTTTCAGCTTGACCACTCAGTATTCATATTCAATGCCCATGTCAAGATTGGCTATCTACCTGTAGCCATTAAATTCAACTTGACATTATCCTGTTCATTCTATTCGGACACTTTAATGAAATAATATAATGTTACACGACGTTTTTATACTCTGTAAATAGGACAATTTCAGCTTTTAGCCGGATGTTTGATAAGTTTTATGACAAAAGGATTCAATTTAAGTCAACACCGCAATGATTCTCCACATACCCCTCCTTACGCTATTTTTTTTTTCCAATTTCCTTCCTTATCGTCTTATTTTTAATACATTCCATTGATGTCATTGACTCATTGCACTAAACTATTATAGAACCACTCCTAATAACAACACCTAACAATCGCCTATCATGCCATTAAACTGATTTCTTCTCGTGTTTCTGATGAAGTCTTGTTACTTTTCTACAGCTTTCGATTGTGATGGGGCTCCCATGGATCCTACTCGTTATTAGTGATGTTGTGAAACATATCTGGCTCCGGTACGTCGTTGCAGCCGTGACGTCCCTCCAAGGCGTTTTCATTCTCCTTGCTCTTGGTCGCAGTAGGCGCATCATTACCCAGTGGAGGGAGAAACTGGGCATTGAACACAGCAAGCCCATAAAATTATCACTTCTAAATGAAAAGGAGTATATATATTTTTCCTGGCTCGCTGCGCTCGTTCATATAATAGTCACCAAATCTGGTTGCAATCGACTGAAATGTGTAGGAAAGACGAAGGAAAATATGATAGAGGCATACAATTGAACATGCCTAGTGGGCTTTATACAGTTGAATTTATAGACGTTGGTCGTCGGTAATCGGTGGCATTGTTTGTTGGCAATCAGTGGCCTCTACAAACCCCCCCCCCCCCCCCCCCACTGAAAAGGTATAGTGACGCCCCTGATCTCATTCACAAAAATCTTATAGGTCTAAACATACTAGCCGGGGGTGGCCCTAAAGTTGGATTAATTTCCAATCTAACATTATGCACCAGACTTTGTCAGGAAGAATTTGTATGAAATTACTAAAAACACGTCGGGATTGGTTGTCAGACCGGCGTAAATCCACTTTGAGGAGTGGGGGGGGGGGGGTGGGGGGATGATCGACATTTTGGCCATTTTTTTTTTTCTGTCGATCTCAAACTTAAGTTTAAACACACACACCCTCACCCAACCGCACAGACCCCCTAACACACAGGTTAATTTATATTTTGCGAGCGAGCGAAGCGAGCGAGCCAAAAATAACCAATTTTCTTGTTTTAAATTCCATTTTCAAATATAAATTATAAAATATGCTGGTCGTTTAGGACAGATTATCAAAAACTTTACTAACTGATTAATTAAGATATCATTCCTTCCTTAAAAAGTGGGGGAGGGGTGGATATTATTTTGTACACGCCATCCCCCCTCTCGAAAAAGTGGGGATATCCCCCCATCCCCCCCCGGGATTTGCGCCAATGCTAAAAAGGGGGTAAATTTTCCTCCTTAAGTCAAATAAACAAATTTACTTCCAGAAGGAAGAGGTATGACTGTATCCATGTCAAAAATATAAAGTGACATTAATTGGATAGAAATGTTTTATTCCGGCCGAAAAAGTTATGTATATAATTATGGAAATTTGACAAAACCTATTAACATGGAAAGAGGGATTTTTCAAGGGTGTCCCATACCCCC
The DNA here is from genome assembly GCA_029962745.1 of Echinometra lucunter. NCBI lineage: Eukaryota > Metazoa > Echinodermata > Echinoidea > Camarodonta > Echinometridae > Echinometra > Echinometra lucunter. The sequence goes on from CM057151.1 coordinate 50,462,161, forward strand.
ATACCTGTTTTTATTAGTTATTGTAATTATGGCTCTTGCTATTAGGCAAAATCCTAAAATCAAAGGTGTACCAGTTGAAAATAACGAACTAAAAATATCTTTGCTAGCTGATCATTCAACGTGTTTTATTGATGGTTCAGACACTTCTTTTAAATGGTTGTTTGACACTATAATTAATATTTCTGATAGCTCTGATTGTAAGCTCAATATATCTAAATCAGAAGCTTTATGGATTGGCTCCAAGAAAGGCTCCCAGTCATTTCCATTTTCCGATAATGGTTTAAAGTGGAACAACTTTACTTTCAAAACTTTAGGTGTTCAGTTTTCTTTGAATACAAATCAACTATATGAACTCAATCACAAGACCAAACTTAAATCCATTGAAAAGACTTTAAATTGCTGGCGTGCAAGAAACTTATCCCTCGTTGGAAAGATCTGTGTCGTAAAGACCCTATTGTTGCCACAACTCCTTTATTTTTTTCTGTCTTATATGTATTAAAATACCACAGAGTTTTTTCAAACAATTGAATACTATGTTGTTTAAATACATATGGAGTGGTGGCAATGATAGGGTCAAAAGACAATTCATGTGTAATGATTTCTCTTTATGTGGTTTACGAATGATTGACCCCTATACTTTTTCTCTTGCACAAAAAACGTCATGGGTTAAAATGCTTTTTGATGACGATTATGAAAGCTTGTGGAAGTCTACTGAAATTTCTGTTCTTAATGATTTTAGTGATATACAGGATATTTTATGGAAAACACATGCTCCGGAATATATTTTGAATAAATTAACCTCGAGTCAATTGGCCGAGTCTATCCGAACTTGGTATATATTTAGGGAAAAATTCTCTGAAGCTGAATTTGATACACCTTTTTCCTCAATTGGTTCCTGTCAGTGTATTTGGTTTAATAGAAATATTTGTTCAAAATCAAAGCAATATTTCATATACCAGGATTGGTTAGACAAAGGTATTATGTATATTAGTGACTTACTTAACCCTCCTCACCCTGGTAATAAACTGTTTGAAGAGCTTATTCTTGATTATGGTATCAGTGCTCAGGACAGGAGGAAATACAATTTTTAATGAATAATATACCAGATGATTGATTAGTTATCTCTGACTTAACCCCACATGAAATTCTTGATGAAATTAGAGCCACACTTTTGAAAACTCAGAAAATCCCAAAATATGCATATGGTATCCTGCTGAAACCATGTGTTCCAGAAAAACAAATAGTTTTTGGGAATGATTTTCATAACACAGATGGGGTCAATTGGGAGAAAGTTCATGTAAATGATTTTAAATCCACTATAATGACACGTGTGCGCTCTTTTTATTTCAAGTTATTTCATAAAGCAATAGGTTTGAATGATTTCTTGTATAAAATTAAAAGGAAGGACTCCCCTAACTGTTCATTTTGTAACAGTGACCCGGAAACCTATATACATCTTTTTATTGAATGTCCTGTTGTAAAACCCATTTGGGATGAAACTATGAAAGTTATTATTCAGGAAACCAAAATGCCTGATCTACAGAATGTTTCAAAATTTGAAAAGATGTTCGGTTATAGTGAAGATAAATTCCTTACATATTTGTTTCTTTTACTTGAATATTATATTTATATTTGTAAATTCCAGAATAACATTTATATTTATATTTATATTTATGCCAACTATACTCTAGCATTGTACAGTTGTAAATGCAAGTAGTCTGTAGTTTTCACTCTGTTAGCTTTTGATGAATCCCGTACTTGATATGTCTTCCCATATTTTATTTCATTCACACTTTCATATATATACATGTACAAATTATTACACTTATTGTGTAAAAGAGGTCCTATGCCTCACTAGCTATTTTGCTATTTCTGTAGGGTCCTTTTACCAACTTCTACATTTCTGTTTTTATTGTTACTCATGTTGTACTGTAACCTTTTATTGTTGGTAATAAAGTTATTCAATTCAATTCAATAAACCACCAACTTAAGGCATATATTACTACTAACAAAGATATTGAATATCGTATTGCCAAGAAAAATAATAAACTTCCAACTCATTTTCGGAAATGGAGATTTAAGTTATAAGTAATTTCATCGTTACTGATTTCAGTACATGTAACTAAAACTTTACTTTAGTGTGTCCCTCTGTGGATGAAAAGGAACGTTTAATGTCACTTGTAACCTCACATGGTAACTAGAAAAAGCCGAATTTTTATGACCAGTTTCATTTTTGTTAGTTGTGCATACTTAATAAGCAAAATTGCCCATTTTATCCCTCTGCTACACACTTGCCTTTACTATATTATAGGGGATGAGTATGTAGAAGAGACGAAGTGCACTGCCATATTTGTTAATTACTTGTTAATTACTTGTAGATATGCTGTATTGTTTCCGATGTATACTAATAATGTGTAATGCTGCTTTATTTTATTTACTTTTTCCTTTTTTTTCTTTTTCTTTTTTAAATTGTTTGTTTTGAGTTACCTGTGATTTGTTATCAGAAAATCATGGGAAACCCAATAAAACTTTTTTAAAAAAAATGTATATATATATATATATATATATATATATATAAAGTGACAAAGATTCCTTCGGGAAGGTGATCTAATAATAATAATTCATCAATAATGATAATTACAATAATAATAATAATAATAATAATAATAATAATAATAATAATAATAATAATAATAATAATAATGATAATAATGTTATATATATATATATATATATATATATATATATATTAACACATGCATGGATGGTATAGATTTCAACAAAGCAACGACGTATTTATTTATTTATTTATTTTGTAATACTTAGCATGCAAGCTGTTCTTGTCGAACAGCTGAAGATGGAAAAATAAGTTTGTTTGCTTGTTTGTTTTGTTTGCTTGCTTTTATTTCTGCGTTCTAGATTAAATCAACATTATAATGAAGTCATGTATAATTATAACATTGCAGTATACGATAGATATAATACAAAGGTATAAACAAACAGGAATACAAGTTAATAGAGTGATCTTCATTATACAAAAGAGCTAAATTATGAGAACGCAGGAGACTGCCATCGTGAGCTGTAGGGCTTGAAAAGGATGGCGGCCTCGGGTAAAAAGAAATTTCGTGACAACTCTTTATGACAATTGATCAAGTGGGTGCAATGCAAGTGCGGGTGCTTGTGCAGCAGATAGCAGTTGGGAATATAAAAAAAAAAAAAATCACAATTTTGTTGGTGTCATATTTATATTTGGAGTGTTGGGGGCATAAGATTGTATAAGTGTTTACATGATGGTAATAACTGTCATTTTACTTTATGCTTTTGAGAAAGCATTAAGAATCTTAACAGTTTAATAACTTATTATTGAAATGATCATCCGACATTAAATTTCAACTAAGGAAAACTACTCTATTTAAGATTGCTATGTATAATTTCAACCTGCATTGCATTGAATAAGAAACTTTTGAGAGGTATGATTGGAAAGTAAGTAAGTGCAGATATTCTCTACAGCCAGACCTTGAGTGGGAAGCAAACTGTGAAGCAAAGCTTGGAAAAACTTGGGGCATCTTGAGGTTTTTTTTCAGTGGCGTGTTAAACCCCTTTCGAGACGGAGATTTCTGTCAATTATATTTTTAACATGTAATGCCATTACCCTTCCTTCTGTTCATTCTGACAAAAAGAACTACAAAGATTTGATATACCGGGACTTATGGGGGGGGGGGGGGACCCCAGTTTTTAAGGGCCGTCTGACAATCCGTCCCGACGGAAATTTGTCAGTTTTTCATTTCATTTATTTTTTGAGGGGTAATATACTCACACAGCTTCTTATTGACCCAAATGCATATGCGGGATGGGGTGAAATCAGTCCGATTTGGGAGCCCTTTGTGGGAGAGGGCTGAGGCTGATCAATGATGACTACGTCCAGGCTAACAAGATTTTTGTGAATGAGGATGGTCTGTCTGAACTTAAGTTTGGGATGGGGGGGGGGGGGGGACATCAAAGGGGCTCACTCGGGGGCCGCCTTCTCATCCCCGAATATAAAACATAAGGGTATTCCATCATTCCCCCTCCTTTAAAAAAAAAAAAAGTATATATATGTATATATATATAATTTTGTTATATGATCCACATCAGGTTTTCTTTCTTTGACTTCCTTTTGGCTAAAAAAATGGACAGAAAAGAATATTATCCTCCTTTTGGCTCCTGTACTGTTGAAGTATTATTTTTCAGGGGCTTTTTTTTTGTGCTTTGCCCCTCCACTTTTTCCTTTGGGGGCGACCACCCCTCTCCCGCTTGTGGCGCCCTTGTCTACCTTAGAGGGTTCATATCTCTATCTGATATGTAAAATTTAGATGATGACTCTTGCAACAACAGCAAAAAAAAAAATAATAATAAGATGTTCTCTATATTGTTTCCCATGGTGAGTATGCGAGGCATCCTTGCCACCCCGAATCAAATGTGATTTTCTGATTTTGAACAGTAAAACTCTACATTTTCAAGAACTTCAGAGCTAAAAAGAATGTGCTGTACATAATAGCTGTGGCACAACGGGGCATCTAGGGAGGGGGGGGGGGGGTGGAAGGCCGGGGTCGGGCACCTCCCCCGGCACCTCCCCTCTCTTGATCCCCCTGATCAAGCCCCTGATCCTACCGACATCAAGGTTCCATGCATGTAGGTACGAAGTCCTGCAGGCCTACAGGATGAGTTTATTCATGCCGAATTATCTCCTTGACGAATTTCCGGCTGTGTGTGTGTGCGCTAGCTAGCAATCCCGTGATTTACTTTTGCAGAGCCTGAGAAATCTGCAAATTTAACGAAAATGACCGGAGAATCTAAATCTGGATGGGAATTTGATAAATTTGACGACGGTTCTTTGAGTGAGTATGCGAGTTATGATATATTGGTTGCATACAGGTATAAATTTGTCGATTTGCTGTGTTAACTGGCCGCTGCCTGGACTGAAATTTGAAAACATCGACTTCACTGCCGTAGTCGTAGACAGTGCTGCGCGCGCTAGCTATGGCCAGCTAGCTAGCTAGCTGTGGACGCTAGCCCAGATCAAACTCGACTGTGTATGATGATATATTGAGGCCAAAATGAAGGGGGTGGTTCCCCGGTCGTCGAACATGTAACGTTATGTAGTCCCTGAATGGCCTGATGATGTTAAAGCTCATATACAGTTTTTGATAGAGAAAAGAAAATTAGCATGAAACTGATTATATATTGCCCACCTTGCATAAAATAAAATGATGTGTGTGCGAGATCGTGTGATCGTGATTTCTGGTGATAATGTTACGGTAGGCACTTTTGAGGCGACTGTAAAGTGAGGGGTAAAAATAATCATGTCTGAGAAGTTAAGACTAGAAATGAATCCGGGTATAAATGGATAAAGTGCACCGATTGCCTCGTCAACTGCTCGTGGCGCAGTGGTCAAAACCACTGTCAGATCTCGATATATTACTAATCATGCTAGTCAAGGGTTCGAATCCCCGTGACGCTGGCAATTTTTTTGTCGTTATGAAATTGATGACAATGGCGTTTATTCCGTTGACAAAATAGTTAAAGTATGATAGATATTCTTCAATCAGGTCGCTGAAAGAAGAACTTCGTTGTCACCCTCACTTCACAGTCGCCTCAAAAGTGCCTACCTAATGTTACTTGTTATAGAGTCTAGAGTACTGGCTCTGGTGTGCGGCCGCTTAAAGGGAATTTGCTGATTATATTTATTAATTAAAGACTCACACATAGTTCAATACCATCAATGCAGAGTCCAAATACCTGCTAATTGAATAGAGGACAAACTTAAAATTATTGACCAATTACGTGGTCAGTAGTGTCACTTTTTCAAAACGATTGTTAGGGGTCCTGTGTGCGGCCGCCCCTACCCCTGTCGGCGGCCACCTATTATTTGGCGAGCATTTAGCGCCATATTTGTGATGAAGTAAACAAAAATAATATTGTATTTCATGCTTTACACACCAATACTTTATGAAAAGTAATAATACTGTGTAGAAACCCATAAAATCTGTCAAAAGTGATGATCTACCAAATGCTGTGACAAAAAAATGGAGGCAGAGTACAATCTCCTACAAAACCTGCATTTTGTACACGTTTTACATAGGGTGGCCGCTCACAGGACCCATCTTGAGAAATGGCTCTGGTGAGCGGCCACCCCCATGCAACTTATTCTCTGGTGATATAAATAAGAATTTCTGCAGCAAGATATGGACCATGAACTTCATTCTCTTAAATAACAATTAATTTAGTTATCAAATTGAACAAATAAAGCTTAAGTATTGGCTTAAGTATGTCAGAGTTTCTTAACTTAAAAGTTAAAAAACTGCCATTTTTCAGTCAGTGACTGGTGGTGTCGACTTCTAATGATATTCAGTGAGACTCGTTATGCTTACTGCTTTCGCTGAGTATTTTTTTTTTGGTGCACTAGAACCTACCTGAGACTGTGCAAGGTAATTTTTGAAGGGATATCAAACATATTTTTTTAATTTTCAGTTTTTATTCACCACCGGCTGTTCACAGGGGACCGCCGCCCGCAGGAGCACATACTCTAGACCTAATGTTAGCTTTAACAGTTAGGAGCTATTCGTGATTTTATTCTGATATTACACGAATAGCTATAGTTTGCTGCCATAGGCCCCTGTGTAGACCAATGTCAGCTCGAAATATTATGCCTCCAAATCACACTTTCTCATGCCCGGTTAACCCTGCAAACTACCTTTCAAGTTCGCCAGTGGACCAGTCGATCAAACTGATATTAGAACATAAAATTTGTTTTTCAAACTCAAAATATTGACTTTTGATTGATACGAGATCCTACCTTCTTGTTGATTTTGCCGCTTGATTAATTTCCATTTCAATAGCGCGACCTCCGACATCGTGAGTTCACCTACACCCGCTGGTCTCGGCCACATGCACTATGCGAAGAGCGGTATTCAGCGTTGCACTCTCGCACGTACTCTGCGTTCGTCGACACATGCGAGAGCACAACGCTTCTTCGCCTAGCATTGTTTTTAACCACACAGGGCTACATTGGTATGTTGTTGTTGTTCGTTCCGTTTTTTGGCGTTTGAGTCGTGTACTGAATATTGACGCCATCATTTTTTTGATGTATTTCACGAGGGGTCCACAGGTCCGGCGTTGATGACGGTCCTCCCACTCGTGTATTTTTTGGTTTGCATCATCTGGACAGTCCGGCTCTGTACATTGAGCAGACTTCTCAGTCTGCTCAATTGGTACATTGGTATGCTGAACTGTGCAAATTTTATATGACATGCTGCCCTCTAAAGTTGAAGATTGAAATCACTAAAATAATCAAAAAATTCATATGAAATATTTGCTTTTTATACCTAGGATAATAAAATATCCTATTTCCATTCCATTCCTCCAACTGGATGTAAATTGACTTGATCAAGTGAATTTTGAAAAATATTTTTCTGATCACTGGTGACACAGCTCTTGCTCCTCTATCCCCCCAAATTCATTGGTAGAACACTACTTTCCTATTGTCAGCAATTTGCATGCTACAGCACGTCTGTTGTGTGAGGTTAGTATAACCGAGCACTAGCGTGAGTGGGTTTTAACAGGTGTGCAGGCACGGTTGTGATAGTACACGTTAGTGTTGTTATTGACTTTCAATCGCGGGGATCGAAAACAAAATTTTGACATTTTCATGGTAAAACGCACTCATTTATTTATTTATATATTTATATATATTATTTATTTATTTGTTTCTTCATGGTTCAATATATTACATAGTATGAACATGACCAGAACAAACAGTAAACACAAGGAAATTATGATCATTATACATTTATACTCCTACAGTTGTAAATAATAGAGGAACATACAGAGGTATGACAATATAAGTTTAATACTTCACACCTTTACCAACCTACTATCAAATTAAACTACTACATGTAGACTAGACAAATTAAAGGTATTGGCTAACTTTGTGAGTAGCTAATTTAAAAAATTCTCAAACTAAGATGAAACATGTGTATGAGTACTTGTATTTGTACTCAAAAACCCTGAAACCAACCATAATTTGGAATGAAAAAGTGTAAGTTAGACGCAAACGGCGATTTTATTATCCTTCGTCTCACGAGACAATCAACAAGAGGACCACTTTGCTTTAATTTGAAAATGCCGTTATGTGCCTCCCGCAGCGTGATACGCCAATACACACAGTACGGTAAGGTGAGTCATACGCGCATGCGCACTCCTTATGTCTATTCTGTGCAACCGACCCTCGTATATTTTTCAAACATTGGTTCACATTTTTGATATTTAAAAATACTTCCTGTGGATATTTTACTTTGAAACTTTCAGACTGGTATTTTTACACTATAACCCTTATGTTTATCCCATTTTCAAGCAACAAAACAAGATTTTTTAAAAATCATAACAATGTTAACCAATGTCTTTAACTAACTTAAACATGATATCATTCAAAAGATATACAATAAAGTTTAAGCAGTTTAAGGGAAAAAAAGAAATGGAAAAAGGTATAGATTTATTGTAAGAAAAGAAGAATGAGATAGAATGGAAGAGCTCTTACATAAATCTTACACTGAAATTTAAGTCCTAAAATAAAACAAACATTTAAAAAATAAAAAATGAAAGATGTAAGGGTCTACAGTTGGAAATATAATGAAAATAATCTTGTAGGGATAGAAACAAGTAACAAAATAACAGTGGTTGTGATACAGTAAGTACATCTTTGAGATTTCTGGTAACTTTTTATTTGTATGTACACCCTAGAGAAAATATTCATGCTTTAAATGGAAATTAGGATTTAAAGGCAAAGCCCACCCAGAAGTTTCACTGTTTCAATAAAAGGAGTTAAATTTGAACAATATTTTAGAAAAGAAATTAGCAAAATCGATCAAAGAATAAGAAAATTTCACTCATTTACATTTTCTAGTAAATTACTCTTGTCTCTGCAAATTGGCAACACTGATGACATCATATGCGAGCAGCTCTCCATTCACTTTGTACATGAAATTACACATTTTCTCAATTTTCTTGGAAGTTTACATTTTCTAACCCCCATAGTCAATGTATGTTCAGAAGTATTGCTTTTTACATAACATACTTTGACTATAGGGTGAGAAAATGTGAAATTTCATGTACAAAGTGAATGGAGAGCTGCTCGCATATGATGTCATCAGTTTTGCCAATTTGCTGAGCCAAGAGGTGGTATATCATGTCTTTATTACAGATCATGTGTAACATAAAAACCAGGCCCGGCAACCCATTGGGTTAGCCGGCAGGTCATATTCACGATTATAACATACAATGACCATTACTGAAATGCTTCTCTGTACATCCTTTCAAAATTCAATACAACATCTACTCTTGTAAAAGGCCTACATATTTAGTAAAATTCTTGTCAATCTTGATAGGGTGTGTGTGTATGTGTATTTGTTTCTTTTTGTTTTGTTTTTGTTTTTGTTTTTATGTTTTGTTTTTCTAAAATCTTTATTCTTTTGATAAATTATGAAGTACAAGTATAATAACTTCGGCCTTTCTGAAGAGATGAATGAAAGTACATGTCTCTCTATTTAAAATCTGAAAGTAATTTAACTGTATCAAGGCTCATGTCATTGTCAAAGAGAGACACACACGTGTTTGTTCAATACTCGGTGCAAATTTTTGTTGTGTGGGCCATACATGTACATATGTGTAGTCTTGTAGATATACTGGTTAAACATCCAAGTATCTCAACAGGCATCACACAAACTACATTGCAATCAAGGAGCCTATGCAGGAGTCCTGATGCACGTCCTTACACCCTAATTGTAGCTTCCTGTGACAAGACGCATTGGTCCGGTTAACGTTACAGAAACTATTAGACAGGTCTGTCATTGTGAAGATGTGCAACCTTCATGTTGAACTGCATGTATGTTGTTAGAAGTAGCCTAAGGGTAGAAGAGTAAATCCTTTAAATGTAAGTAACTGTCAAGAACCAAGTGCAATCTTTTCTACCCAAGGATGCCTCTAATGTAAAATCATGGCTTCAGTCAGTCCCTACATTTAGAATCAATTTGTATGTTACTTGGTACTCTGAAATATGCCAACTTAAAGGAGAAGTCCAGACGATTTCATTAAAATTACACTATAAAGCTTAAAATTCATGCTAACAGATAATGCTACTTTCATTTATCAAAGTGATTTCTGTGATTTTTAAATACCGATTTAGTGTTGGCTTTTTTACTCCGAATAATTGAATTTCCCACCGAAACCCAAATATGGTCATTGGTCGTGAGATGTAGGCGATGCGTTTGCACTGCGCATGCGCACTTATTCTCTGCACATTCTCTATGCAAAATGCCGATTTGTCTGGCTTTTGGGTACACAAATCACACCAATTCTATTCCAAAGAGAAGTTTTTTGCAATCCCGAATCCCCTGACGGACAGGGAGAGGTGTGCCTGATGGATCAATGACATTAGAACGGACAAATTCGACTTCAAAACTTATAAATTTTCGAAGTTAAAGAAAGTGTGCGAAGACCACTTCGAGCTGGAATGTCGTGCATGCATATCGTTTGCATCGCCTGGCCTGCCTGCGGTGCATCAGCTACGTCACTGGGCCCGGGTGCAAACTGTATTGTGGATGAAAATGGGCTCGTACTAGAACTACTGTTCATACAAGTTAATTGTTGATTACTCGGTAATCCTAGGGTATGTCTTGTAAAGTAAGACATTTTCTAGCTGCTGATTTTTTTCTCTTTATAATCCATGCCTACAGAAATCGCCTAGACTCCTCCTTTAAGTAAGTGCTCATACATGTAGATACATGTAGATCCAGAAGATATATAAAGGACAACTTCACTTCTGTTTGACATGTTTCTGTGTATTTTTCTTCCATTTTGTTGTTGTGTCATTTACAAATCTTATGCTGCACATGTGAATTGTTCCATTTCATTTATTACCCTGTCATTGGAGTCTGGCAGAAGTGCTCCAGGAAAACACTTGTCAAGGCAGATTTATCTTTAGAGTCAAGTGTCTTACAAAAGGTACATGTATGCACAAAATTTCTTTGAGTGTGAATTGAGTTCTTAACTAGATATTCTGTATCATGTCTTTAAGTTGAATAAAAAGTGGACAGACCAGGGTCCCGTTGCATAAAACTACTATTATGTAACTTTGTCATCAATGGTAAACTACCATGGTAACAGTGTTCAGCAGCCAATCAAAATCAAGGTTTCCATGGTAGTTACCATTGATGGCAAAGTTACCATAATAGTAAGTTTTATGCAACGGGACCCTGAAATATTCATATTTACTTTTGAGTGACGAGTCTTCATGAAGAAATATTTTGTGCTTTTTTTGTACAGAAATTGTTGGAGAGGTACAGCTCAGGAAATATGGCAAGTTTCTGGAAGAGTACGCCACTCAGTTGAAAGGCATTGAAGATGCCTTAGATGACTCCATTGGAGATGTATGGGACTTTACATTAGATCCAATCTCATTACAAGTAAGTGGTGCTAGTACACTGTTTATTCTTTAAAACTTAAAACTTATTTTGCACCATATTATTTTGAAGAGAAATATTTTGCAGAGACCACTCTTTTTCCAGTTTTATCTCAACTCTCTCGAGCTCAAGAATAAGTGGGCTAGGCCACTGTTGTTGCCCTTCATTGAAAATAAAACTATCTTCAATAAGTTCAAAGGAAGTACATTTCCCTAATCATCTCATAATACAGAGTATCAAATTACCTTTCAACCAAAAACTATTTTTATGTAGATGAAGTAAAGAATTACATCTTTTGTTCTTTCATTCACGTACATGTATGGTTTTTCTAAGCAGAGGAGAAACTGTATGGCAGACTAGTCAATATGCGCAAGTTTTTTTTGCGTAAGAATAGTCACTAAAAAGTATTTTATTATTTTTTATTTCATTTTCTAGTACATGTACATTAACTGTTGGGTTTCATTTAGGATAGCAGAGATTGAGACTTCATTTTTATATTCAATCTGAATTGATTATAATGAAACTTTGTGATATTGTGAGTGAAATAGAGAGCAATTTGCCTTCTCATTGTGCAAGTATTGAGCCTTGTATAAAGATTTTTAGAGAGAGAGAGAGCAATTTGCCTTCTCATTGTGCAAGTATTGAGCCTTGTATAAAGATTTGTAGAGGTTGCTGATATGGCCGAAATCTCCCAATGTAGTTTCCATACCAAACCATCCCATAAATGTGCATTGCTCCTACATGTACATGTATATGACATTTATTCAATATTTATTTATTTATTTATTCAATTTCCAGGCAAAGATAAAACGACATATCAGATATGCGAAGATAACTTGATATGAATGTAACATTATATATTTTTTCCATCCCAGTACCTACCATGTGAACAGACCTCATTATTGGACCTCATCAAGACTGACAACAAGGTATATGTAAGAAACACACTTTCATTCTATTCCTTGCATGAGACATGTCAAGTACACACACGTGCATGGAATGGAATGGAGAACCAAACTTTGATGCTGAGGCAAGGTTTGTGTAAAAGAGCATGAACAAACCCCTCAAATTCCTGTAAAACAACAACAACAATAAGAAAATGTGTATATGACGACTTCCTGTACATTTGAAAGATGCACAAGTAATGCAGTTAGTCACAAGACTACAAGTACAGACCATTGTTACATGTAAGTGGTGCATTTACCGCAAAAATGTGAAAAGATGAATGGTAGACCACTTTGGATCACTAGGTCAGTTTTGTGTGACCAATAGAATAGAAAAGAAAATGAACAAAAGCAAACTTAGACACTTGACACTTCATTCTTTGTAATTTATGGTTGGAAAAAAACTTTAACTTCTTATTAGTTTGTTTTCATAAGTGGCTGAACTGTTGGATCATTTTTTGCTCACTTTCTATGCATCCCTTGATCAGAAATTTTGATGCATGTATCCTATCTGCGGATGGTACCCCACCGGGGCCCCGTTTCATAAAACTTGTTATCAATAACAAGTTGCAATAACTGTTATAAGCTACTGAAATCCTTGCATGTGATTGTCTGAGAGCAAATTTGTCATAGAAATATGGCAGTTGCTACTGATAACAAGTTTTATGAAGTGGGGCCCAGCTGCATGCATATACATTTCACATTCATGAGGTACCTGTTAGTGGTCTTTGTGACAGATCAGTTATGCATTGCCATACACAAGTTTACATGGTGCACTATACGAACATGATGTAAATGTTAAGTGAATCTAGTCATTTTAACTGATTTGTTTTAAGAGTGAATTCGATTATTGTCTTTTTGTTGGTAAATTGTTTGAATGAAATGAATGAAATGAATGTAATGTTCACTGTGCATGAGGAGTGTATTAAGTACATGTTGTAGATTGCTCAGACTAGGGCTGTAAATTTAGCACCAAGTTCGGGTTCAGTTCGGTTCGGCAGAGTTCGGCACTTTTATTTCCGAACTTTAGTTCGGTTCGGGGTTCGGCAATACAGTATACAAAAATATAAAAAGGTGAGCATTGATAACAAATGAACATCAGAACCCTATCTACTTCTACTGCACTTAGAAGTCACTTTTTCTTATAAATATATTTTGTATGACAAAAAATAGTTACTGCATTTATTGCATGATTATTTGTTATTTATTTTATTTTCTGAATGAAAGAGAAAGATAATTTTCATATACTGATTAATAGGAAACAGAAAATTTTTTTAAAAAGAAAATAAAGGAAAGGGACGAAAATATTAGAAGACGTTATGAATAAAGCAGTGTTTTTCTATTTTTCCATTTTTTTAGATATTTATTTAGTATTATGATCGATTTTGATTGTTAATCGATTACAACCTTATTATGATCGATTACAATCATGAGTATCTTTGGGCATATTTTGAAGCTTTTAACATGATTTTGGGGGAAAAAAACTAGAATTCATGATGCCAAATATTATGAAATTTATTAGAATCAAAGGAAAAATGAGACACAAGCTATATTTAGTGGTTTTCTATCTATTATTTAAGAAAAACTTTTAGAAGATGAATTAAAAGAAATCTCACCGATAAATGTAAGTATTAATTTTTCCATAAAGTAAAGGTGTATCTCCAATTTAGCATAATGAATTCAGGACAAGGACTTCACCGAGGGCCAAATCATTGATCCTATGTTATAAATTGTCGAACTTCTGAACTTGACCTTTGAGTTCGGTTCGGTTCGGTCCTGTTCGGAAGTGCCATGTTCGGCGAACTTCCGTTCGGTTCGGTGGTTCGGTAACAGCCCTAGCTCAGACATTGGAACTTTTCTGTACACTGTACATTGGTGGAAGTTTTGTGCTATATGTTTTCAAGGAAGTGGATAGAGCATACAAGAATTGTGTTAGGATTGACAGATTGAGAGATTTTTCCTGCAGAAAAGATGCTCTACCAGTAATTTTATTCAATTAATGAGGGAAAAATTGAATTGTAACATTTTGTTATTCACATTTTTTTTTTGTCATCACCCTGTGCCCCTATCAAGCCTATAACTTCAAGGAATGGATAGAGACATTCATAATTGCTCATGCATAGGCTGAGTAGAGACCATTTCTGTCGTGATTCATTTTCAGTTTTCAAAACTTACTTGTACACATACATTGTGTAGAATGAGAAAGGCTGAAATCTCAGTTATAATGCCAAAAGAAAGTAGATACAGTCTGTGCTCATTTGTATAGTCCGATTGCCTTTCTTGTATTTTTACGACGTAATTGAGCAGTCAATACAGGCATGATCAGTTCTTAGTAGAATGATTTATTACTGCCCTCTGTGAAGTACATACACTGTACATGTTGCAGGCCTTCTTATCTTATCTTATCAATCGTTTCTTACCAAATTTTCCAAGTCAATTTTTCATTGGGCAGCAATCGACTAGAAACACAGTTGGTAACAATATTGAAATCAGGAGTTTGTTAATCAAATTCATACTGGGGTGCAGTGCATTTCACTATTGTTAGAAAGTATTCATATATAGGTACTCTATGAACACAGTGTAAATTACATTGTCATTGTCAGAATGTGAATCAAAGATACTGGGTTGTTGTGGCATGAGGGCTATGTAATGTTCTGTTGGGAATTGGTGAATCTGTATTATATTGTTCTTGTATTTTTCCATGTTTTGTTTGTTTGTTTGTTTTGTTCTTGGTGAACTTAAGTGTATTTATTGAATCCTTTCATATACAGATCTTCAACAAAGTCATTACAGTATTCGCATCTCTTTGCTGTGAGGTAGACCAACTGAAATATGAGGTAATTAAAATTTGAATATTTTGAAAATGGTAGCATTAGACTATGAAATGAGGAAGGACCTTTGTTACAGCCTCTTCTGCTTTTTAGATAGTTTCTGTACCATATATTCCTTGGTTTTTTACGGTTTTGAAATGAAAATGAAGTATACATGACATATTTGGCCTGTAATTGTTAGAATCTTAAACAGCACTTCTCTGTCATATGTGTTTCAAAATATAAACATGTTTTGCAATGGAAGATTGTATTCTCTACAATTGTTCAAAAGTTTAGGAGTGGAATCATCATATTCTTACAAGGTTTTTTTTTTCTCACTTTTTGTTGTGTCTTTTCACCTTCAGGCCCAAAACAAGTTCTACCCTGCACTCATTTTCTATGGAGAAGGGGGTAAGTATTATGATTATTTTTCTGTTCGTTTCACAATTTAATTGTACATTTCGTATTTTGTTGTATTGTAGATACAACAAAAGAACATAAGTTTGTTTACCAGTCGTTCACCTGTTCATCTTTAGAAATTAAATTTCTGCACTTGACAGTATCTGTTATAGAAAAAAAAAAATCATGATAAATAAATGTAACTAGAATTCCAATGAAAACAGCCATCAAACACTGGCAGCTGTAAATTTCCATCCATGTGTAATGTGTATTTTGAAGAAGAGTTCTAAATCTGAAGTCATTTTCTGTGTATTTAAAGTTTTGGAAGGAGTCACTTCATCAAAAGCATTTCAATGTGAGTGATTTAATAAGACTAGACTATGATGGAAAAAAAGTGTAGGAATCCCTAATAAGAATTGCCATGTACATGTTGTAGATATATGAATAGTGACATTTAACATGTACAACACATTATAAACATTGGAGTGTAGGTGTAAACTGCAGAGAATAAAAAATGTCTCTGTTTTGTTATGTATGAAATCTGTTCATACATGTAAAACCTCTAATTCAAACATGTACAGATTTATTTTAAAACGAGCTGACATATGTTACTTTCTGTAATAGTTGGTCAAACTGAACTTGTCATTAGGCTTATGGCTGTAAGGTGTTAATTAGCAAGTAAAGGAAAATCAAATGCTGAATACCATATGGGCTTAGATAAGGTACTGAGGTGTACTGGTAGCCTGTGTTGAATTGATGACACATGTTAAAAGCCTGGTGTAGTGGATTACAAATCTTGACTCATGTACCCTGTTTGGCACCGTGTCAGGTTTAGAGGGGGGGTTGGGTCATAAGGTCATCTAGATATGTACATGTACTTGTGTATGGTAGGATAAGCATGTAATAGGTGTCAGAATGTGAAGGGGGTAAGGATGTTGATTCACGAGTTCTGTTCTCAAAAATGGATCTACATCTACATGTATATTGTAACATGTAGAAATGAAGTGTAATTTTAAATGATAAGCATATTTTTCATCTTCCTTGAAAGTTTATCCACTGTGAATATTTCCCCTATTTCACTGTAAACCTACTTGTACTAATCAACATAATTTTTAGCCATTGAAATATTTCTGTTCAAAACATCAGCTTTTTAATTTTGAAACATTTGATGCATTGAGGTGTTTAGGTTATTTCAATAAATGTCAAAATTTATATATATCTAAGTGGAGAAGAAATGTCTCTAAAGGCTTGGGGTTATATAGTAGACAAGTTTGTTAAGCCAAGGGTAGCATGCATTTGTGCAGGGCACTGTTTTTATAGGTTCTTGAGTATTTTACTCTTAGAATTCTAGACAAGTCTTAACATTTTATTTAGTCAACTTCTCCATAAATACAGTATATTGATATAATTCTTTGCACAGAACCAGAGACAGGTTTGGAAGAAGGAGAGGCACAAGTACAGATGGGACGTCTTATGCCCTTCTTACAGGTAAGAATACTACCACCCAGTCACTCTTAATTACTCTTTCCTCATAACAGGAATAGGTCAAAACTTGAATTCTTGCATCACTGACATGGTCACTTTGAAAGGAGGTGTAGAAATTTATGTTGCTAATGTTTCCCAGTTATGTAAAAAGTATTGATATCTAGAAAGCTTGCAGTTATGAAAATTTTCCCTGTACATGGATATGAAGTGCTTTACTATTTTGTTGTTGTTCTTGTGGGGTTATGAAAATTTGCATTTTATTTATTTATTGCAGCAATAGTTTGGATTTCATACAAAGATAAATAAGAATATGTATTTTTCACGGAAAAGTCAAATAAAGTGGAAGGTATATTTAGACAGGATGGTCATGATAATGAATCTCTCACAAGATATAACTCCTGTCTATGCATGGTGAAGTTGTATGCCATTAGGCATTAATATTTAGAGATAGGATATGGTCGATCTTCGCCATAGGGCTTGCAAAGGACTGACATGTTACTGTCATATGCCTTGTACAGTGACGTTCATGTATACAGATAAACAATCAGGGCTACATACATGTCTGCATTGAGTGATGTCTTGTATACATTGTTGAGGAAATCGTGGGTGTCACTGATTTGACATTTAGGACTTGGCCTCGTGGCAGAGTTAAGTCTATCCCCAAGGATGGGGAGGAGTAGAGAACAAGTGATAATACACCAGTACATCCAATTAAGGGCTTGATGTAGGCCACAAGATCTTAATGTGGATTTCCTTTATAAAGAAGAACTTTTAAAAAACAAACTTTCCAGCTACTGCAGTCATCTTTGTAGTAGACCTACATTGCAGATGCATGTCATGTTTTGCCCACATGTACCTGACACTTACATGTAGTACTCAGTGAAACGACCCTTGTGCATGCAACAGTACTTTAAGTTATCATTAAACAAATCTAGAAGATACCTACCCCGGTATTTTACAGTGACTTTATTGTATACAGAAAAACAATCAGGGTTACATTCTCGATCTGCATTGAGTGAAGTCTTGTACTCTTGTATACATTGAGCTTGTATGTAGGCCACAACATCTTAATATGGATTTCATTAAGTTTGTGTCATAGAATGTTTAGATCTTACAGAAGGCTAAGGATTTTACCTCTTTTGTAAATCCTCTTTATATTTAAGTGGAGTTTAGGTGATACTCAAAGCTTTGAAGAATAAGTGTTTACTGTTATTAATTTATGATTGGTTAGGCATAAGGGTTGAAGGGACATGGTAATTTTTTTCAGTGAAAAGATTTATAAGCAGCAGGAATTCCTTGGCAAGATGGTTTTGAAAACAGTGTTGCTATCATTGCTGCTAGCATAAATAATGTTTACTTTTGCATTGTTACTCTCCCTCAAGATATCAATTTAGAATAAATATTTCCTATTGCTAACCAAGACAATGTCATCCCCATCATGACTGTTAATAGTCCTTTTCCTTTTTTGTATCTGTTATTGATGTAGGAGTTGTCATGCTATGTGAACCGTTGCTATGAAGTTGTGAAGAACATCGTGGACCAACTAGCTGCCTTGTATAACAATGCCAAGTAAGTCAACAATTGCACATGTTTTGGACAAGATGTTTTTTAAGTTCCTTGTAACTCAGTCATCTTATTGACATGTACTAGTTATGAAATAAAGTCTAGTGGGAAAGCTTGTGAATACATGTTTGTGATGGATAATGTGCCATTTTAAAAGATTAAAACTATAGTGTGAATGATTTGTAAAGTTAGTGAGATACAGTGGCGGCACCAGGATTGTTAAAGTGGGGGGGGGGGGCAAATGGAGGGCAAAAGAAAATGTTGGGGGGGCAGGGGCAGTCAATTTTTTTTGCGTGTATGGAAAAATCGAGCAGGAAGCGCGAGTTTTAGTCACTGGCGTAAATCCACTTTGAGGAGTGGGGGGGGGGGATAACTGAATTTTTGGACTATTTTTTTCCTCTTACACACATTTTAATATCAATTTTGCGAGCGAGCGAAGCGAGCAAACAAACAAAAAATAACCGCTCTTTTTGTTTTTAATCGCACTTTCGAATAAATATTCTGAAATATGATGAGCGAGCGAAGCGAGCGAGCCAAAAATGGCTAATTTTCTTGTTTTTAATCGCATTTTAGAAAAGAAATTTAAAAATATGACGAGCGAGCGAAGCGAGCAAGCCAAAAATAACCACTTTTTTGGTTTTCAATCGAAGTTTTGAAGAGCGGAAAATGGTATTTTAGAGCGCTTCACAGCTTGAATATGATGCCTATGACAACATCTACTTATTTACAAAGTACTGTATAATTTTTCTTTTCAGTCCTCAAAATTTCTGGGGGGGGGGGCAACTGGGGGGGGGGCAAAGCTTCTGAGT
Source organism: Echinometra lucunter (assembly GCA_029962745.1). NCBI lineage: Eukaryota > Metazoa > Echinodermata > Echinoidea > Camarodonta > Echinometridae > Echinometra > Echinometra lucunter. Next base: position 50,481,666 of record CM057151.1, read on the forward strand.
GGGGGGGGGCAAATGCCCCCCCCCCCCTTGGTGCCGCCACTGGTGAGATACTTGGTTATTATGAATGAAATAGTCTCTGCTGATTGTATTTCTTTTAAAATTATATTGATACATTGTTGCTTCAAATTCCCCATAGTAAAACTAAAATCACTCTTGGCGACCGTGCATTTGCCATTGCTGCTCCAAAACTGTGGAATAGCTTGCCAATTGAAATACGAAGCTCTCCATCCCTAAATGTCTTTAAATCCAAGTTGAAATCATATTTGTTCAGTTAAGGTAATATATTTTGTAGAATTAAGTAAAAAGGAGCTCTGAACTAGCACAGCTGAATATATCTGCATAGTAACTGCGCTATATAAATTAAAATATAAATTAAACATTCTCATTTTGTATTGCAGGACTGCACCAAAGATCATCGATGTTACTCATGTGCATTTCCTTGTAAGTATATGTTTATTCACTCTTATTATTTCATTTAAACCCTTACAAAACTGCAAAAAATTGCAGGTAAATGGAATATCAAAAAATCTAGATTGCTCTTCGTGTGATTAGTGGTGACAGAGATGTGTGGAAGGTTGAAAAGTGATGCATAATTTGTATAGATGCATGTGTCCATATGCATACTATTGTAATCTAATGCCTATAGCAAACTTTTACATTGAGATAAATGTTATACAGAAAGTAGGTAAAGGCATCCAAAATAATTTTTTTTAAAGGTTATCTTGGTATGAATAATATGATACGATGTATTCATACATACATGTAGATTACTGTTGTGGCCAGATTTCCTCTTCTGTGAAGACATGACGACATGAATTTAATTTTCCCTGGAACTATGAATTGATTGACTAGATGGTAGTGGTTCGTCCGTCGGAACGATGAAGACCATCTAGTCAATCTGGGGTTGAGGTTGTCTAGATTTGTGGGTGCGCAGATGGCTGGTCAGGCCAATCCATGCACGAAAGGTTCTCTGGCAGTATGGACAGGGGATGGTAGCGGCAATTGAAGACCTATTGGCACTATCTTTCCTGACCTGCCTTCGTTGCTCAGCTGCAGCAATCCAGCTAGCTTCACAGCTTTTGGCTCCTTTGCGGACGGCTAAGTGCCACCTATTTCTGTCCTGTGCTGCAAGTTCCCACGTGCCATGGCTGATGTTGAAGGCCTTGAGAGAAGCTATGAGTCTATCTTTGAAGCATTTCTTTGGGCCTCCCTGGGTACATTTACCTTGCTCCATTTCGCAGATAGACTAGATAGGATTGACGTATCTGGCGTATAATTACCAATGCTAATCATTTCACTTTCTCTTAGACAACCTATGAGTACCTGGGTGAGCTCCTGCGTATCTTGATCACACTGGATGAGATTGTGGCCAATCAGGCAACACTCAGGGATCACTGGACACTCTACAAGAGGCAAGTATACTGAGATCTCTCTCTCAAGAGTTATTCAGATAAGTCTTTTCAACCCCTTTTTGAGCTATGGATTGCACATCCCTCCCAACAATTTAAGAAGTGAACAAGTGTTTGGGCTGAGAGTGTCTGTTTATTTCTTTTCCTGAAACAAACAGGTACCTCTGTTGTGAAGTTTATTCACATGACAAAGATTCTTCTCCTGATAAGAACATTGACATGTAACATACTTGAAATGAACATGAAAAGTAAAGTATTGATAACCTGGGGGCCGTTTCTCGAAACAGTTAAAAGTCTGACTTTTTTAACATCCCATTGAAACTTGTGTTGTAGAATTATCATGCATTTCAATGCGATGTCCATGAACTTCAACTTATGACGGTTTTGAGAAATGCAGCCCTGTTGAACACCAAGCCTGATGTAATTGGGGCTAGGGTCCATGGAAAATGCATGTTATAGTGAAATCAAACTGTGCTCAATGGGTTAATAAATTAATATCTGTACCACTTGTATCTTTTGGACTGTGCTATTAGAAGTCATTGTGTATAAATTGCTTTAGAGAATACTTTTATTAGTTTGTCACCCACCTTGGCTTGTACCATGAGTCGATGTATATTTTGTGTATAAAACCTATGTTGTAGAATGCTGAAATCTGTACATCACAACCCTCAGAGGTTTGGTATGGAGGAATCCAAGCTGAGACCATTTGAGAAGCTTCTCATGGGACTCCAGGGGCAACTCTTAGATGGCATGATCTTCCAGGTTAGTGGTAAACATCAAAGTACTTTTCCAGCACATCAGTTAAATGTATTATATTCTCACATCTTTATATCAGATGTAAGATATTAAATATTGTGATTACAATTTACAAGTGCAATTTCGATGAGTTCAATCTCGGCAGCATGCATGGATGTGACCTTAGATTTCTTTCTGCTGTATTGAAAGGTGCTACAAATTAGATATATTATTGGGGGGCATAAGCAATTATTTCTTATTATTTTTTAAAATAAAATAATCATATAATATTGACTGGCCTCGAAGATGGTATTGCCTGAACTAAATTCATATTGCTCTCATCTTTGAATTGAGCAGTATAGATCTAGTGAGGGCAGTAAATGTTGTATCTAAAAAAAGTAGGAGCCAGTTTATATTATCATTTCCATATGAGATATAGAGCAAAGGAGGCAGGTTACTCAAAACTGTACCATCATATGCATACCCATTATTTTGCACAAAAGAATAAAGAAATTAAACATAAAACTTCATCAAATTAATCAAATTCATATTTGTCAAAATTAGAAAATCTTTTCAACTTTTCACTGCAGGCAGCCACTTTGCTAGTTATCAAAATTAAGATTTCCCATGCAGCGCCATACAATGGCGATTAATCATCTTTGGTGCATATGCATGTTCCTGAATGTTTTCCAGGGAAAAGACAAGGCTATATTGCCTGGTTTTGTAACGTGAAGTCCATAGATTCTCGAGAAAGAGGGGAACATAAGACATCTTACCCTCTTTGATAGTTTGCACCAAAGATGAGGGGAATACAATTTAGTAAAACCACAGCTCAGATGTCTGATAGGGATGATAATTAATAATATCATTATCCTGGTATCATACATAAATATAATTGACTTCTTTATTGATCAATATGGATACAGTTCAGGCAAAGGAGGAGATCACTTGGCTTCATGCATTTGCTAAATATTTTAATAGATTATTTTAGTATGTTTTAGATGTCTGTGTTGTCACTTTTATTTGAGATTGGACATGCTCATGTTAAAAGACGAAAATGAAAGTGAAGGTAATTTTTGATTTCTTACATGAACAGAACTGTGTGGAGCAGAACTTTGATGACTGTGGTGTGACAGTATCTAAGAATACCTACTTTGCTGAGGAATTTGCTTACAACATCAGAACCATGTTTGCCAACACTGAGCCAAGGATTGGTAAGATAAAATATTCATCTCATTTATGGTGCAGTATAAGCGCTAGGCAATAACCCAGGTGTATATTTTACATTTTAATGGAACTTTATTTAAGTAGGGTGATATAAAATACTGTTTGCTCTTTTAAACTGGAGTTAGATATTGGTGTTACTATTTCAATGTTAGCTGAGGTTCTTGCTAATGCATGACTTAATTTAATTGTTCCTCTATTGGGTTAATATTTAACCAGGACTGGGATGTCAATTAGTAGTGCAAATGATCTTTCTTATCTTGTGTAAATGTGTTTGAATAATATGAATTAATAATTGAAACCTTTACATTTCTGCAATATCTGAAGAAAATGATATTTATTTTGTTAGACTTGGATCTAAGCTTTGTGTTAGCACTTCATTTAAATGTTCATTTATCAGGTTTATATAAAACTTTTACTGCGTTAATTAAAATCTGTTGTCATGAAGTGCAACTGAAGCAGAATGAAACAAATTTTTATTGAGTTGTGAACTAGAAAATTTTCCAGTATTTCATTTATTTTCATTTAAATATTCATTATTGGCTGCCACAACTGAAGCAAATATTGTTGATATTAGAATGATGTTGAACTTTTGTCAGTTGAATGTTTGTTGTGAGGCTAATATAATTTTCATGTGCTGTGTCATAACTGAGTACAGGTGTTCATACAAAGCCATTACAGATTGAAAATTGATCTTGTTTACCTCTATCTTTGTACACTTACTTGCTCCCTGTATGATGTATGCAAGCTCATGTGCAAATTAAGGAAGCTATCGACAATGTTGGAAGAAAAAAAGGGCGTTAATGGACTTTTATAAATAATATAAGTTAAGACAGTTTCGTGAATTTGTAGATATAAGATTTAGAAGCAAAAGATTAACTGTATCCATTTTCATTCTGCAGGTGAAGTGAATGAAACAGACCAAAGACTGAAGTATGTTGGTATATGTGGCCTCTACGTACTCCACTATCAGATCTTTAGGGTCATCGACAAAAAGGTCTTCAAATCCCTCTGGGACGTCTACAAAAAGGTTAGCATGGATACTGCAGAAAAATATTTATTTTATGTAGTCTTAAATATGTAGCTACTACTTATGACCATATGATGTTGCTCAAAACAAAGCAATTTGCATTGAGAGCCACAAGTCAGGAACTATAATCAAAGTTATTCTCCCTGGCTGTCAGCAGACTGTATGCTTATAAAAGTTTTCTGATTATCAGGCGGGAGTTGGTCTAGGTAACGTCTGCAGTCAGCTCTTTGTCTTTGCCTGCAAACTGACTCTGTTAAGACGCGGGTTCGAGTCATGTCTTTCAGATGGTGATGTAAAAGGTTGGTCCCAGACATAAATAATCATATTTAATTGATACACATCTGTAAAAACTCAATTCAACAACAACAGACAACTCTATTTCATGCACTTTTCAAAGTTAGAGTTCATAAACTAATGCAGTTGTGACCATCGGCCTGATAATCTTTTATGGAAAACAAGAGTTCTCCTCATGCTTATGTGACCTCTTTTAATTAGATTTTTTAAATTCTATAGCACTATATTTACATATGATTACATATCTTTAGAAAGTCCTGTCCTTGACATTGGCCTGACTCCAGATTTAATAATATTATGTTATTCTTCAAGATTCCAGCCATCACGTTGACAGCGAACATTGTCTGGTCAGCCAACCAGTTCCTACTCAAGAGCCTCTCACCTCATGTAGCTAGACTGATTGATAAGAAGGCACAGCACCATGTCCTGCAGCAAACCAGTCTCTTCTTACAACAGAAGAGTCAAAACTTACTCAAGCAAGTTACAAAGTCCTGAGTTTTTATAAAATAAATTTATAGAAGCACTGTCATACAAGTTTTAATGCAAATAGAACTCATAAGGCCAAATTTTTGGATAGATCTATAAATTCTCAACAAGACCTAGATATCAATAATATTGAGACAAAGAAGCTAAGTAACATTCCAAAAGTAGCCTGATCAGTCAGCTCAGTTAATTATACTTGTTTGGCAGCTCAAATTTGGTGACTTGTGATATGCTCACTGAAAAATAATAAAATGCACTGATGTAGTTTTGATAACATTTAGATGTATATCAGTTTCTTTGATTTTTATTTCCAAAGGTAACTAAATGTATTTCCTTCCTGAGTATATGTTAGTATAACATTCTCAAAAACACCCAATGGTTCCTCAGGATCCACCATTCAAAATTTCAACTGGAAAGTGTCTCTAGAAATATTTATCAGTGAATACCTTTAAAACTTGGTCATGTGTTAGCATCAGTCTAAATATTCTCCATAACATTTGTTCAACAGGGAGGTACAGGTGTACTACATGCAAGTGTGTTCATGGATGGTTCGTATGGAATCTAGTCTGACTCAAGCCAATACTGTCATAGAGGACCTCACTCACAAGTGCACTCTCTTCATACATGTGAGTTTCACATGCTGTCTTGTAGTAAATCTTTGTATGTTGACAACTTTTTGGAAGTGAATGCTTCTGTTACACTCAAGAGAAATATTGGCTGGACTGTGTCCAATGTACTCTGATGGTTTTAAGAATTCAAAGCATTCTATTACGTGTGCTTGTGACTGATGATGCAAATGCTGTATATTGTTTGAGGAGCATGCTATTCACTGTAAAGTCATGTATAATTAACTATCGGGAAAAAATATATCAGATTTACATTAAGAAACATTTAGTTTTCTCAGTGTAATTTGATAATCACAAAATAAGATTTTTGTTGCTAATAACAAATATGTTTCAAGAGTAACCATACTGCTGTGAGACTGTAAAAACCCAACAGCACTTATACTTAGTGTAAACACAACCTGTATCATGATATTGTCTGTGACTGTCTTGCAGGGTTTGCTGTTCGCCTACAACATCAGTAACCTTGTTCATACCGTGATGAACCTTCATGCTCACATGAACAAACCCATGACTAAAACAGCCGTCCTTGCTCTGTGCCGTCTCATTGAGATGCTGAAGGTATGTAATGTTTAGCCAGTAGGTTGTATATAATTTGTACAAGGGCAAGTGCAAGGTATGTGGTCATTTTGATGTCCAACGCACATTTTGTACAGTAATGTAACATGAATTCACATGAAATTTATTGTTTCATGTGGTTTTGGTTTGATCCAAGCTCTAACAGCACAATCCACTCAATACAATGATCAGATAATCTAAACTCCTAGATATGGTCCTTAATTTTTATGTACAGAACAAAATAGTAAGGGCTTGTTCTAATGATGCAGTGGTGAGAAATCTATTCAGTAAAACACCCTCTGTAAGAAATATATTTCAGGTTCTATCCGATTCTGTGCATTGTTTTGATCTAAATATTTTGCTGCAAGAAAAACACATTCATATGTTGGATTGTATACACAGATACAATTAACATTTATATTATTTGCAGTGGGTGATTTTTTTAATAAAAATAACCATACAAATCAAGGTACAACTGTAAAAGATAAGGGAGGGAAAATTATAAAAGAAAAGCTTCCCAGGTAAGTTGTATGTTATGCTTACTGTGTACACACTTTTTCATGTATTTTACAGAGTATTGAGCACACCTTCCACCGCCGGACCATGCTCGTAGCTGAGTCTGTCACACACATCATTCAGCATCTTCAGTTCATGGCTTTGGCCTCAGTCAACACAGCAAAGGTATTTATCAGAATAGATTTGAGAAGCTACTTGCAAAATCAGTTTGTTGTTAACACCAAGGAATTGTGAAAATTATCTGCAATTTCTCAGAAAAGGTTGCTTTCCCTCTAAACATTTGTTTTGATTTGGATTACAAATTTGCAAGGAAGAGACTAAAAAATAATTAATGGGTACTTGCAGATATGTTTTGTCATTTCTGCATCTCACAATGGACTGATAGTTGTGTTGGTTAGCAATAAGTTATCAGTGTCTGCTAGTTATCTGTATTCTCTAATAATTATAATGAAAATATACGAAGTCTGATTGTACCATTTCTAAACTGTAGACACATTGAAATTACTTAATGAATTGTGTACATTTTTATTCTTGCCTTTTGTAACCTGTAGATTCATTGAAAGTACCCTATGAATTTGTTACATTTTTATGTTTCCAGAAACGTATCATCTCAGACAAGAAGTACAGTGAGAAGAGACTTGATGCCCTCTCTGCCTTGGTGCTGGTGGAGAATGCCCTCAATGGACCATGTATGTCAAAATTGCTTTAGCATGCTCAGTGTAAAAAAGAAAGAAGAAAAATTACTAGACAGTGTACTTTTTTATCTGTGATTTGCATCATGCTGCAGAATTATAATCAAGACACTTGAAGTTTGCAGTTTGTGAAAGTGTTAGGTTTAACAGTTCATGAAACAAAATTTACTTTGTAAAGGTGGAAAAATACGAGTGTAACTTATTTTGCTTAACTGATTAAAAACTACATCATTCATAAGCAGATATCACCATTTTTTAGAAGTTGATTTCCTCTTGTCAATTTGATTTATTACTCATTGAATCCTACTGATTTTATTGTTAAAACATAAATTATGTTAATGGTGAGAGTTATTACTTTTAATACTGTCTTTATTGCCATGAAGCCTTCTAATGCCATATGTTCTACCACCATGGAAACCTTCAAAGGATATTTACTGTCTTTATTTTTAGACGAGCTGTTAAATTTGAATGTATCTATTTTTGCAGCCACCAAGGAGAGGAGGTTGATTGCCAATCTTGCCCTTGCTGTAGGTACTCAAATGGTGAGTCCTTCCAATTCTTCAAAAGCTGTAGCCACACAAGCAGACAGTTTGTGACATTCTCGTTCCTGTAACTTTGCGGGCATGACTGCAAAAACCTGCGAGACTTTATTACTAATGTAACCTTGTCACAAAGATTCTCAGTGAAATTTGAGAATTCCTAGTTCCAGGAATAAAAAGGATAGCTGCTAAATTTGAGTTTGTTACAAGATTTGGACCATTTACAGCTGAGTGCATACTTAGCCATATAGTTCACCAGAGCATGAGTCCTTTTGTCAGCTTTCCGAATGGTGCTTATATGTTCTTTGTTAAACCATTAATCTTTATACAAAAGGTCTTCATCTTCTCCTAATCCCTTGTTAAGGACCCTTTTTGTTAATCCCACCAGGTGTGATAATGCCTCTTTTGTTAAACTACCTGCCCATTGAATGGTAATCATCCTGGTGATTCATATGCCTACAATGCCAATAGCAAAGGTGTTTTTTTTTTAGTTAAAGGGAAATGAGTTAGTTATTAAGAGATGGAATAAGGCCTTGATTAATATGACCTCCAGTGTTGTACAAAAATGAAATACAATTTTTTTTTGGTCATACTTTGATTTTTATTTGTAGAAATGCTTCAAGGAAGATGAGCTAGTTTCATTCAAGAGTTTGATGAACAAGCTTGCTGCCATCAGTGATCTCAGAACAAGGTATGATATTTATCAGTTCACTGTTATTTAAAGGCGTACTACCTTCAAAACTAGATAAGAAGGATAGAGATGTAGCTAGGGAGATGCTGATAGAAGTATTGGACTGTAAAGGCCCATTCAAATATGAGGGGTGAAACTGCGGAGGCTTCTCCAAGAGGGATTTTTTAGCGCATTTTATAACCTGCAAGAGAATGAGTGCGAGACATTTTAAGCGCAATCCTTTGCTGCGTCATTGTCAGTCATTTTGTACACAAAAAAATGTGTTTTAAAAAACCCCTGCAATTCCCCCCCCCCCCCCCATATCTGAACAAGACTTAAATAGCAGATGCATTGAATGCTTTTACTCCCCCTTTCTACCATCAAGTAGAATTCAGTCCGTTTCAGTTTCCTAAAGATATTGATTTGTTGTAAAATCACTCTGCCTTTCCCATTAGGCCATCTAATTAATGTGTGATGAAGCAGTCTTCTACATATTGTGTGGTGGGATGTGGGTTTCTACAAGCAGTTTTCATGTCTAGGATGTTGATGATGCACCTTTGATTTTGTAATTGGCTAATTGTGAACCTTGTTCATAAATTTGCAAAGTGTCATTTGTATTAATCAGTTGTGTATGTTTGTATTTGACAGGCTGAGAGAAGCTTGTAACTGCAGCTTTCTGTACTGGCATCGTGTAGTCTTCCCTCTCTACCTAGCAGATAGGTTTGAGAATGCAGTGGATGCACATAGATTACATGTGAGTATTGATATCAGTCCTGTTCTCTCTGTCCATATCTTTCTCTCTCTTTCTCTTTCTATCTCTTTCTTTCTTTCTTTCCCCTCTTCCCATGTTCCTATCTTTGCATCACTCTGTTAGTCTATCATTATCCCTGTCATACTCTTGTTGTTTATTTGAATTACTGATTACTCACCCTTCACCCTTCTCTGTCTTTTCTATCTCATTGCTTATGTTTTACATAAAACCAAGGCAAATGACCTTCATGAATAGTCATTGCAAGTTGCCATTTCATCTTACGATGGAATAACATACCATTAGAAATTGGGGAATCCCCAACTGTAGAATCATTCAAATTAAGACTTAAAACACATCTCTTCAGGAGCTCTTGCAGCACAGAAGAATATATGTACATGGGTTTTTGTGCTTTATAAATTGATATATTATTATATCATTCAATTATTGGTTGTGACCTGATAGTGTATCCTAATTTACCAGTTACATTAATTTCTGCCCGCTTTTTAAAAAAAGTCCAATGTTAAAAACATGTTAAAAATGTAATATATACTATGCAAAGCACAAAAAGACTTCCTCATATAAGGTTGGTCTTCACTTTAAGTCTGTCCTCTCTCTTAACTGCTATATTCCAAGCTTTTTTCACTGACGTGAATGTATTACTCCTTTTCTTTCCCCAGTACATGATGGGTGCCTTAGCAGACTGTGTAGCTCCTATGAAACAGACCAGACATCTGGACACTACTGAGGTGTTGCTTGACTGCTTTGATAGAGAAATCAATGGACAACTCAAAGAGGTATGTGTGTTTATATGCTAAAACTGTTCCCCCCCCCCTTTGCTATTATCTTAGAATGATTTGAGTTCTTGCTATAACATTGATATGGAAACTGTAGAAGCAATGGAAAAGAGAATGATCATGATGTATGACATGAATTTTGTTTACCCTTGGCTTTTTCAAACCCCAAATTTGAAGAAATTGACTCATTCATGCAGAGACAATAATTTTCTTAAGATTTTCTACTCTAATTCTTCCTCTCCAGGGGAGCATTTCATGAAAGGACTTGTTGGATGTTTTATCCGACAAAGTCTGTTTTATCCGACAGTTGCCATAGTAACGATGCTTCTCAGCCAATCAAAATCAAGGAAAGATTCCAGATCTGACAACTTGTCAGACAACAAATGTTGATGAAACGCTCCCCTGGATTCACCAAGCCTTTTGTAGCCTGTGGATGATGGTCTTTAGATACAAATTGTCTCCAAAGTATGTTTTGATTGTATTTGTCTATGATGTATTATGGGTATCATCGATATGTTCATGAGATTCCTTTGTCATTTTGATTCAGCATCTCTTGGAACCATTGTGCCGTGCTGTCGAGACCGATCTCCGTCTCTCAATACACAACCATCTCCAACTGGATGATAGGAACCCTTTCAAGGTCACTCTCAAGGACATCTCACACTTCCTCAAGATGAAACCCATCAGGTTCTTCAACTACTTCATTGACATCAAAGGTGAGCTCTCCAGATTGCAAAATATATATGATATGAATAATAGCAAAAGCAACAACAGTGCCATCCTGAATAGTGCTCCTGTCTATCACAATTTCATGTTCCGGGCACCCCTTTGTTGCTACCCCGGTCATAACTGAGAGCTACACACATGTAGCACTCTAGCCTATCTTGTGCCCATTGACATCTGGGTGGAGAGTGACAAATGTAGATTAGTGTTTGTCACTTGGATGGCACTGGAACCCTAAACCTCTTGATTGAAAGCCCAGTGAATGAACCGTATGCCCTGACACCATTAGATGATGACTGAAAGGTCTTATACATTTTGTCTAAGGATTGTAAGTTATTTCTTGTCAATCTTCATTTGAGGTGTTTCTTTACTGTCCAATATGAATATACCTGTTATGTTTTGTAGCCTATGTGACACACTACCTGGACAAGACTTTCTACAATCTGACGACTGTGGCATTGCATGACTGGAAGACTTATGCTGAGATGCGTAACCTTGCAGCACAGAAGTATGGTCTGGAAATGACTGAAGCTCATCTACCCACACAAACCCTGGAACAAGTAAGTAAAGTTAGATATCCTACTTCTAGGATCTTATTTCCATGGCTGTACACAGGAAATTTTTTTCCTAGGGGGGCAGAATGTATTCAACATTTAAGGGAACCTCAAGTGAGGAAGCTTTTATATTTTTAGAATTGAAATTGAACGATTTGGGTGGAATTTTGGGATATTCTCAATAAAAGGTAAGGAAAAGTAGAAAAAAGTGGGGTTTTGAAAATTCCTAGGGGGGCAACTGTCCCCCTGCCCCCTATGTGCGTACTTCCATGCCTATTTCCTATATGTTCTTGTATATGTATATGTATATGTTCATGTATTAAGTCTATGGGTATTATGAGAATGCATACTTACTTACTTATGAGAATGCATAAGTGAAGAGGTAAATCTTTAAAATTACTACTTTACAAATTTGATAGCTTGTGGAGAGATAAAATTGGGAGAATTGAGGAACACAGTAAGTTAGTGAATATGGTATAGGCAGTGTACACAGTGTAAAGCAGGTTAACTGAGAAAGAGAAAGAAGAGGGGGGAAAAGGTGGAATGGTGGAAAATGAGGGAAACAGAATGACAGATTTAGAGTAGACATGTGTATCGATTGAGAGACAGTAGATTACCCAAAGAAAAAGTAGTAACAAAGCATTATAGGATATCGCAGAGAAAACGTTTGTGTATTGCCAGTTTAATACTTATTACTTGATTTCAAACTATGTCTCAACCTCTTATTTATTTGCAGGGTCTGGATGTGTTGGAGATCATGAGGAACATCCACATCTTTGTATCAAAGTATCTCTACAATGTAAACAACCAGGTAAATAATTTCTCTTATAATCCCTACTCATTCAAAAGATAATGAGTCAAGTGAAATAGGCTTAATTCAAAGCAGTCAGAGGAAATATTTGAGAGCAGATAGTGACACCACACACAACATGCAGAGTTTAGCAAGGCCTTCCTTGTACCAAAAGAGCTATCCAGTTGATGACAGTTATGGTCTATCATCACCTTCTTTTTGTGCTTAGCATGTGCTTACAGTTGGTACAATCCTGTGGGAGGTTAAAAATATATCATTGATTAAGTTAGACTATGAGTCAATCAACAAACTATTAATAAAGAATTCTAACAACACAAGTGCCCAAATTGGATCGTGCCCAAATTGGATTATCATGTGCTAATGAAATTTCTGCCACATCCAGGTACCTAAATAACTCGCTTCTAGTTTTCATCCCTTGTTTTTTAAATCAGAAAGAAGATCAAACATAGTATGAATAAATGTTTGTTAGTGGAACGTTTCAAATTGATCCTACTTTTTATGCCTCTTTTCTTTGATGATTAGATTTTTGTTGAACGCTCCAGTAACAACAAGCATCTCAACACCATCAACATCCGCCACATTGCCAACTCTATCCGAACCCATGGCACAGGGATCATGAACACCACCGTCAACTTCACCTATCAGTTCCTCCGCAAGAAATTCTTCATCTTCTCTCAGTTCATGTATGATGAACACATCAAGTCCAAACTCATCAAGGTGGGTTGGAGTCAGTGTGGATATTTTACATCCTTGTCAGAATATGGTTGTGGATATCTGTGATTCTTGTGAAATGTAAAAAGAAAAGAATGTTGGTGTAACTGTGATTATGTGGCAGTTGCACAACGTAAAGTTATAGAATATCAACAAAGATCCATTATAAAAGAACTGGAAGGAAACAAAGTGATATTTGATTTCCATGTTAGCTCTATAGCTGTATTGAAATTGCTAAATTATTCCTATTCTTCTGTGACCTAAACTTCAAATTGCATCAATTTTAAACTGTCCGATATTGTATGGGTGCGGTCTGCTATTTTCATGGAGATGTGATCATACATTCATATTGTAGCATTTGTAATAATCTGTATTTCATATTGGAAAATGGCCAGAGGTGGCACTTTAAGTACCTTCATTCGCTTTTTAGATGGAGAATTTTAGCGATGTAAAGAAAGAAAGTATTATGCAATGTGCCCTTGACATGAGCATGTATGACAATGATGATGATTATCTTATTGGTAGGACTTGAGGTACTTCAGGGAAAACAAACAGGAGATGAATCAGATGTACCCATTTGATAGAGCAGACAAGTTCAACAAGGGCATCAGGAAATTGGGTCTGACTCCAGAGGGGGACAGCTACCTTGACCAGTTCAGGAATCTCCTCAGTCAGATTGGTGAGTTATAACTTTGAGATTGGTTGTTACTATTACTCTGTTCTTTCTCCTCTATGCTGGTCTCTGCCTCTCTCTCTCTCTCTCTCCCTCTCTCTCTCTCTCTCTCTCTCTCTCCCTCTCCTTTTTATGCCCCCCCCCCCACCAAAGGTGATGGTGGGTGCATCATTTCATCATTTTTATCATTGCCAGAATGTGTTGTAGACTAAGATAGAAGACCTTGTGGTAAATTTCCCTTGTAAATGAATAGTTGTAGTTGAAATAATATGTTGTGATGAGTCTGTACATGTCAGTTGTAAAAAGGCAGCAACTTTAACATACAGAAAAAAGGAAACATGAAAAGCTTTTTTTTTTTTTTTTTTTTTTTGTGATTGTTTTACAAATAGTAAGTCTGGTATGCTTGACTTTGATTACCATTATTATTTGTTAAGCCCTCATTCCCTTGTCAATTTGCTTCTGTGCATAGGTAATGCAATGGGCTACATCAGGATGATTCGATCAGGTGGGCTTAGATGCTGCAGTAATGCCATCAGGTATGTACCCTAATGCCTTGCATCTAGACATGGTATATGAATGCTTGGACTAGGCTTGGATTGTTTATCAGTCATTGCTTATTTACAAAAATATGAAATGTGCGAGTTCATGGTGTTTAGACCTGACAAATTTTTGAAACCCTTCACAGACAAGGATTAATCTCCTAATATATAACTTTTTATTACCTCTTGCTCAACAAATCAAAACTATTTGTACTCCTGGTGTCTCTATGTCTTCTTTTTATTGTTTGGGAATTTATTTGCATTTCTTTGAAAGATATATTCTGATATGATAACTTTAGTTCATTTCCATTGTGAGTTTCTAAGCATGTTTATCTTAAGCTGATATATTGGTGACATACCAATTTACTGTGGTTGCATTAATGTGCTAGGTTTGTACCTGACCTGGAGGATATTGTGAGCTTTGAAGAACTGGTTGGAGAAGAGAAGCTCTCAGATGAAGTCACTCAAGCTGCAAGGTATGGCTGGATGTCCATGACTGATTCTAATTTTTTGCAAGTATCCCGATGATAGAATTGATGTAACGTCATAAAAGAGCTTTGATAGAGACTTATTCAAAGTTATTTCATAACAATTAGCAGGCATCAGGTTAAAGGGCAAAATATATTGATAAATCAGTATGAATGGTTGATTCTAAGGATTTAGCTTTGTGTTATAAAAGGTTTGTTTGATGTTATGGTTTAAGGTCAAATATTAAGGAGCCATAGATGGAAATAGTGCACACAACAAGTTAGATTAATTTGACATTCAAGGCGCTTCCAGATGTGGGGTGACTTTGTGGCGCCACTTTGTGTGCACACATTTTTTGTGTACAGGTCTATGGGGTATAGGGGGACAAAAAAATGTCGCTGAGGCAGGACACATTTTTGTTTGCTGCCAAGCTACAAAAAAGTGCGCACCATTCAAATTCCTAAAAAGTTGGCGCAAAAATTGTTGCCAGGAGATTGCGCAAGTTTTGACAAAATGATCTCTTATTTGAGAGTTGACGGGTTAATGCGCGTTCATTAGTATAAGTAGCAACACAAAGTCGCATCACATCTAAACACAAAAATGTGCGCACGCAAAGTGGCGCCACAAAGTCGCCTCATATCTGAAAGGGCCCTCAGTGTGCTACATGGTCTTATTCATCTATACCTTTATTCTCTCTATCTCTTCTTATCATTTTTTTGTAATACAGATATCCTAAGCTTTTTATTTTTATGACATGTCCTTTCTGTATGTGAAAATTTCTATCATAAGAAAGAACATGGGAATAGGAGCATTTTTATCTGGTAGTAGGTAATGCAGCTTTATGTGTCATTCTTGCTCAGGAATCTTGACAATGTCATCGGGAACCTGACCAAGAACTTTGCAGAAGGAACTGAGTACTTCAAGGTAACATATGAATACACTTGTTTTTGTCAATTTGATGCCAGTAATAATTAAATCAATTTAGTGTTCAAAAACTCTACCATAAAATGTTGAAGATTTATGTAGTATGTGATTAAACTCAAAATACATTTCATGTATTTCATAGACACAGAGAGTGTATATTGAGTTTGTAGGTTGATATGTAATACACTGTCATTAGAGTGTTGGAACAAATGCAAGCATTAATTGTCAGTAGTTAATTGAATACTTTTTGTTGATTTGGCTAGTAAACTCAATGAAATAATCATTATGATAATAATGAAAGTTTTCATGTATTTCTTTCTTTTTTTTTCTTGTTTGATTTCTTTATTTCTGTGAGTTTGTGGCTTTATATATTTGTCTCTTTGTCTTTGTGAAGAATATAGAAACCACATTTACACCTTTTAGACTCTTGAATGAAGTGATATAATCAAAATTAAATTAATTGAAATGACAGAAAATAACATTGAATACACACACACACACACACATACTAAAATTTTCGATACGCACTCATCAAGATTAAATTGCATGAATGAACGGAAGCTGAAAAACTTGTTTGTATGACTATTTTCCTTCTAATTCTTTGGATTTATGACAGATGTTGGTAGATGTGTTTTCACCAGAATTCAGGAATCCTAAGAATATGCATCTCAGGAACTTCTACACCATCCTCCCTGCCTTGGTGAGTATTCAGTTTATGTGTCTGTTTGGTGTACTGAAATCAGTTGTAATTTGGAAAAGATACATATATCTTCTATGTCACATCACAGCCGTGATTTTTTTTGTATAAGGTGAAATAAATTAAGAAATATGGTAAGCCTACAGGCAAGGTAGAAGTAAAGTTTGATCAGTCAAGAGATTGAAATTCTTTCAAACAAATGCATTGCCTGGAATTTTGGTAAAATAATGCATGATTTCAACCAAATACTTAATTTATTGATACATGTATATTTCCACAAATACATTATGAGTTTTTTTTTGTTTTTTTTAAACTTCAGACACTCAACTTTGTGGAGTACTCTGTGAGTGCCAAAGAGAAGTTGAACAAGAAGAATAAGATTGGAGCAGCTTTCACTGATGATGGCTTTGCCATGGGTAAGTACAGGATGAGTATCAGGAGCTGAATATTCAGTGAAAAGTATTTAAACATTTGTGTTAAAATCCATTCTGTGTTAAATGGGTTCATATTTTTAGAGTCCTCCCATGATTTATTCTGATGTATGTGCCAAGCAAGTATTGAGAGAGAGAGAGAGAGAGAGAGATAGAGAGAGAGAGAGAGAGAGAGACAGAGAGAGAAGGAAAAAAAAAAAAACTAGACAAATCCTATTCCTAAGTAAACATGGTGCTTAAAATTAGCACAGGCATACTCCCTGCAAAATATCTGCAAATGCATCTTCTAATGATAATGAAAAGTATGTTTTTTATTTTTTTTTTCATAGAAGTACCTATGATGTAAGTTGACTTTATGTTCACATTTACATATAATAATAAATGATACATTTTATGCGCATCACAAAAGCTGATTTTGTCAATGAAAGTGTTGCTTACCATTTTGTATGTTCATAAAAATATTTATTTATTTTTATTTGCATTGATGTGTTTTTAGGTGTGGCATACATTCTCAAGTTGCTAGATCAGTACCAGGAGTTTGATTCCCTTCATTGGTTCCATTCTGTCAAGTTCAAGTACAACAAAGATAAGGTTTGTTACAAGATCCCAAAGATAACATTGTTTCCCCAGCCATACTCTTGAGGAAGAAATAGGATAATGATTAGTGTAGAGTGCTGTATTGCCTCATTCAAATTAGTGTTGGCACATAGAAGAAGAAACAGTTACTTGGGGAACAAAATGTGATTCATGTTGGTTTTTTTTTTTATAGTGTAGCTTAGCTCTTACTTATTGTAAATACAGGTACCAGCTGTAATATAGGCAGTCTTTCAGTTACAATTTCTAATGAGAATCATTCCATCCACCAACTTAACATAGTTTTGTGAAATGTTTCTTTGAAAGTATGAAAATTGTATGCATTATGTCATTCATTACATAAAGGAATGATTGCACATGGTCTAAAGATATTGATTTACCCAAATGAAACAGTGCATGCTGGCAGGGATGGTTGGATGACTTCTGTTAGAGTTACGATAAAGGAGACTGTGAGGGAATGATATGATTCCAGATTTAGATAAGGATAATTCCATGAGGTTATGGCAAATTTTGTGACATTCCAGAATTAAAAAAATGTATCGTTTAAACTAGGCAAATATCTGCCAATTATGATTTTAGTGTGAAAAAAAGATGTGTCATCAAGGTTTACTTCTCAATCATCATAGTGTATTGCAATTTCAGACCTGAGAGTTTGTTGCCAATGATATTTAAACGGAGGTAAAAAATTAATTTGTGCTGCAAGAGTAGAATTTGAGTAAAATGTGGTATCTATCTGTGGTCTTCTTGGAACAGGAGGTCGTAAGGAAACAGATGGGAGGAGATGAAAAGCTACAGAACACAGCACAACTCACTATCAAGAGACTGGATACATATCAAAGGGTAAGGATTGCACTCCGCTTGTATTTTGTTTGTAAGCCACAGTTTGTGAAAGTTTTTTCTTGTAGTCAGATAAGCTGAATTTGTGTCTTGAATGGTGTTGCATCAATATCATTGATATTTTTAAGATAAGATAATTTATCATGTATGTTTAAACCCCTTGTAATTTTGTTTCAGATGATCATTCTACAAAAAGAAAAGCACAAGTACAAATTTAATACTGTAAATCTTAACATGTGAATACTAACTTTAATGTGAGATGAAATGCACAGTATTTAATCCTGATGCATGCTGATTGTATTAATTTGTCATGACACCGTCTGGATTAAGATTGAAATAAAACATGATAATTTTATGCTTTCTTCTGAAGATGATTTCTCTAAAATGAAGATGATTTCTCTAAAATGAGATGATATGATATGATTTTCTTTGTAGGAGTTTGATCTGCTGTACTACAGTCTGAGCAGTGCAAGAATCTTCTTCAGGGCAGACAAGACAGCTGCAGAGGAACAGGAAGAGAAGATTGAGAAGGAAGAAAGAGAGAACAGTGAGTTATGCTTCTATGTTACATCTCTACCTAGGATTATAAACCAGATCGTTGCAAAATGACTCATGTGAAAGAAGAATACTCACGTAAAGCAATTTTGGAAAATTGGAAGAAAATAATTTGATATGTAAAAGTTTGATAATGAAGTACCAGTCTGTGAATTTATGGTTGGAAAGTCAGATATGGCTTTTTTATGCCTCCGCCCACCGTAGGTGGTTGCCGGAGGCATTATGTTTTTGGGTCGTCTGTCCGTCCATCCGTCCGTACGTACGTCCGTCTTTCTCTCCGTCCCGTTTTCGTTCTCGCGATAACTTAAGAACCGTTTGACAGATCAACTTCAAACTTGGCTCGTGTATGCATATGGGAGGGACAATGATCTGATAGATTTTGGAGTCTAAAGGTCAAAGGTCAAGGTTATAGAGGTAATAATACACATAAAAATGGCTCGTTGTCGCGATAACTTAAGAACCATTTGACAGATTGGCTTCAAACTTGGCTCATGTATGCACATGGAAGGGACAATGATCTGATTAGAGTTTGGGGTCACAAGGTCAAAGGTCATAGAGGTCATTATGTACATAGAAATGGTTTGTTTTCACCATAACTCAACAACCATTTGACCGATCAACCTCAAACTTAGCACATGTATGCATATGGGAGGGACAATGATCTGATAAGATTTTGGGGTCTCAAGGTCAAAGGTCAAAGGTCATAGAGGTCATGTACATAGAAATAGTTCTTTCTCGCGATAACTCAACAACCATTTGATGGATCAACTTCATACTTGGCACAAGTATGCATATGGGAGGGACAATGATCTGATTAGATTTTGGGGTCTCAGGGTCAAAGGTCAAAGGTCATAGAGGTCATTATGTACATAGAAATGGTTCGTTCTTGTGAAACTCAGTAACCATTTGACGGTTCAACAAACTTGGCCCATGTATGCATATGGAAAGGGCAATGCTCTCATTAGATTTGGGGGTCACAAGGTCAAAGGTCAAGGCCAAAGATGTCAAATGAAAAAATAAATCAACATGAAGTGCCATTTATTTCTGATTTGGTAATGGCGGAGGCATAAAGTTCGACCACGCGTGGTCGAAGATTCATCTAGTTTTGTTTTTTGTTTTTTGTCTGCATAATGTGATGTCTTTGTGTTAATCTTTTATTTTCATGCGGTTCAGAAGGGCACGCCAAAAATGATTATTTTTGAAGGGTGGATTTCTTGATGTGGCACATGGAGACTTTATTGGTTTTTAAAAAAAAATCATTTCAGGAATAATAATATTTGGTTCTTGTATAGCGCATATCACGTTATTATCTAATGTCTCTATGCGCTTCCAAAGGACTTTGGGGAGTTTCAGAGTGGGATGTTATCTTGACCCGTTAACTACTCCTCTTCCATTCCTATAGACTTTGTGCAGGAGCCAACCGGTACCCAAAGGTAGTGGGTTAAGAAATTTGTTGCTTTGAATATATTTTTTTTATTGTATATGAAAACATGTACCTTGACTGTGAGCTGCTACATTGGAGAAACCATTTTGGAGACTGTCATTTATCTATCTATGCTTATGTTTCATTATGATTGATGTGTGATTTCACATGTTTTTATTTATCAGAAGCCATTGAAGCTGCTCCCCAGGAAAGGCCAGCCTTACCTGCACCAGCTACCAACAACACACCAGGTAAGAATGCTTAACCATGCTACCAGTCTCAAGTGCTGAATGTGATAAAGTTATTTTCTGCAAGTCTATGACACATGCTCTGGTGAAAGTTATTCTACCATTTCTGACAGTAACTAAGTTCCTAACTTCGGTCCGTGACCTAAACTATACCTAAAATATCCTGGACCTATAAACTTAAGGTAAAGGTCAATTGCCACCCAAACCATAATCTTACGTCTTCGATGATATAGAGCATGGAGCAAAGTCACATCCCCTTTTTACATAAAAGAGACTATAAAATACATAATAGGTTTCATTAAGTCTCCTTAGACTGGAAAAGAATGGATACTACATATGATTTCATGCACGTGACGAATGTGATGAGAATTGTTGTACTTGTCTTTATATCCATAATTTACGCCATTTTTGTTTTGTCTTGTTTTGTTGTTTAACAGCAATCCAAGCCCCACCAAGTTCCAACCTACCTGCCATTATGGCCAACTAGATGTTCTTCTAGAAGTTTTTCATACCAGCTAAGGACCTCTCTTTATATTCATGTATCATATTGATAGACCTAACGATATCACATGTTGTTCCATATCGTGTATGGAAAGGACTGTCAAATGAAAGTTGCTCTTAATGGGCTTATGAGTAGTGCAAGTGCTCTTTCCTGGAAATTTTATCTTACAAGAAGTGGTTGGTATACATGTAGTTATGTAGACAATGACTTTGAGTTTTGATATTTGAGGCATTTACTTTCATAATTGGCTTTCACTTATCAAAGTATCATGTTTATTTTGTGTATTAAGCACACACTCTTCAGTTTCTCTAGAAAATGATTCAAACTTGATTTGCTGTACATGTATTGAAGTGCTAATTTTCACCTTGCTTTGCAGATTTTATGAAACGCATTGATCAGAGTAGGTATCCTATTACACTTGGAAAGAATTTTATAATTGTGTTATTCAAACATATATGCCTTTAGAATATTAAGTGCAACTAAAATGTACCTCAGACATCTGTGACTAGATGAAAATTAACAGGATTCGATTTTAGATTTATGGGACATTATTTTAGAGTGAGGTGTAATGATGAGTTGAACATTTTAATCTTTAGTTCTGTTTTACTTGAATGTTGTTTTGAAATGAAGCATACATTTGTATGGTCACAAATATGGCATTCCTTTTGACTGATTGCTTGATTAGACGAGTCTTTTGAATGAGTTCCTCAACCATCAAGCAAGATATTCAGATTTGAAGAATCTCTTGTAAGCTTACAAATATATCATGTTTGATATCATGTATTTTAATATGTATTGTAGAATCTTGTAAATATTCCATTAAAAAATGAAGAAATTCTAAGAGAGATATATATACATTCTTTTATACAATAAAAAAACAAAAAATGCATGAAATATAATCTAAAAAGAATGCATGATGAAAGAAACGTTATTTAATCTTAACCTGAAGCCAAATGTATGTAGCGATACTTATTCCAACTTATCATTCATACTTTGAGATTGCAATGCATAACTGTTGTATAAATATTAATAAAAGAAAGCAACATTTGTTCAACCATTAATTTTAGAAATAGTAAAAGCAGTTACTTCACTGTTGATATAAAATCTAGGACAAAACCTTTGGTAACCACAAGTCATGATACACAAAAAAGTCTTGTTTCATAATCATCATGATGTGTCTTTGTGCAGTAAAAAGGAAGCTTGTATAAAATTAATATTAAAAAAAAAAAAAAAACCATCCCGACTCCTACAGTTTGTTGAGTTGGGACGTTCTAAGGATGCATTGTCTTATTCCTACAAAGAAAGTGTAAATTCATGATAATTTCGAGTTGATTCCAGTTTATAACATACACTACATGACATTAGTTTCTAGTTAGTTTTGTAAAGTATGTTGCCCAATTTAGTGTTTTGATGGAACTTATGAAAAAAAAAAGAAGAAAAAAAAAAAGAAACAAATAAACAGTAGTCCGACTAAAAGATGTCAAAAGAAATAAGATGTCATGCATGTGTTGGCCAGTTTTAGTGGTATTCACAATCAAATTAGTTTCAATTCATCAGAAATGACTTTATGTGTGAAATATTACTGCATTTTTCCAAACAAGAAAATTCCTTTTTGGATAAGTTTGTCCAAAGTGTATTGCAGATGTGACTTGGCTAGATATTTTTTATTACTTAGCTGCAATATGCATAAATGGCAAAGCCTTTTCAGGCATTAAATGCATGCATATCAGATACAATTATTCTTACCATGCGCAACAAGTCTAATAATGGACCTTATTTCTTATTTTCACTTCTGCACAAATAATCCACTTTTGTACCTCTTTCTATTCCACACATCACTTGTTGTATGAAGTTTGATTTCCAGATATGAAATGAAAGATGGAAAAGTTGTATTTTAAAGGAAGGGCAATCCCAGTACACAGTGTTGCTGGAAATAAAGAAATGATATGCAATCAGATATGCATTTAGTAGTTTTCTTTTATTACATAATACTGTACAGAGCGTGCTGTAAACATCTAAAGCTGAAAATGGTGGGTTAGAAACTTAGCACTTTGTGTAGCAGTATCAAGGTGACATGCAGTACTTGGAAGTTTTATCTGTGGCATAAAAGGAATACATGCTCTCTGAAATTGGAATCCATTTGAATAATGCCTCTAATTGATCCCCCTCTCACATGACAGAAACATTACACCCTCATATTTATGTTTCATTTTAAAGTTGTAATGTGTGAGCACTTGTTATAAAATGTCTAAAGGCGAAAGGATACAATTAAAAATGAATTTGAATGAATAATATTGCACCAACATTTAGAATAATTTAAGGAAGAATCCATGTGCATATGAAAAATCAATTTAGGCTAGTATATATACATATATCATGAATTCAATTAAGATGAATAAAAAACAGAATAGAAGCAATTCATCCTCTGTATATCAAGGCATTCAAAATATAGAATTGTTTTAAAGCTGTGCAAAAAGAGAAAATGGACGGAAATTTCAGAATATGTATAGTTCTGTCTCAGAGTCATAAGATACCATGAGAGTGCATTAGTTTTAAGAAATACTCCACTCTTAAGCATTGAATTTTTAAATCCCTTTGTCAGGAATATTATGTACACATCAAGGCATACTTATTATATACATTCAAATCGATCTATATACCATTACAATGAAATTTGTACAAATATACATTATGTATCTACATATAATTTTTGTTTACACTTAATAGAAAATTTCACTACAAAACAGCCACAGCGTAGCACCCCAATTAACTCCCCGAAAGCTTTCACTCCATGCTGCCTAATTTGCATAAAGTAAACAATTTGTTTACGTAAAACCGGTACGGAGGAGTCTTGGCTAAACTGTAAAATCTTGCCTTAGAAACCACCAAATGAAATGAATCAAACTTCAAATTAAAGAATGAGAGTTGTTCTAACGTATCATGATAATTATTTGTAGCAGTATCATGTTTTATTATATGAAAAATTAGTGAAATGAGATGCTGCTTCTTTTTTTTTTAGTCAGCAAAAGTTATGTTATTTTTCATATTTTCCGTTATTGCCCAAGATCAAGGCTTGCATGTATGAACAATCAAAGTATATCGAAAGTCCCCTCCGAATATCTTTTCAAAATTTACTGTCGAACAGTTATGTCGGGGAAAAAATCCAAGGCAATGTCATTCACGAACCCTTCAAGATTGATCTCGTGTAGTCCCACGTACTCCAGTTCATGCACGGCCTACGCACTGTATACTGCGCAGTGTGACTGTGCGAAGCCAACTGAACTATCTGTGGTGCGAACCGTACGAGACCCTTGCACTTCTAGATAAAATAAATGGTTCAGAAAACAGAACAAAGCGTGGCTTGGTGAACAATTTTACAGAAAGGAAACTGACAGAAATGTATGTGTATACAATTATTTTGGCCTCGCATAAACACTGAATTAATCGAAGGCTTGCTGCTTGCTGGGGGCTGCAGCACTGCAGCGCTGGTCGTCAATATATACACGCAACATGCAATGTGCAGTGCTGCTAGTACTTAGTGCATGACGTAATGCGCTCGACTTAGCCCAGTCATAGAAAGTCAGAAAAGCGCATGTGCAGTAGTGACAGTTTACAGTCGTTTTATGTTAAAACCATGACTTTTGAAGGCAGATTAACAGAAAACTACTCATTGCGCAAACATGAAAATACACAGAAAGTTAGCCTGAAGTCTAGTAACATCTCAATTGTTTGCATATTCATGCTCTCCTAGAGTTGTGTCGGGAAAAAATAAACACCTCTTCCCACAGTCCTCTGGAACTGAAAAGTACTTGCATTTCAAAAAATACCCAACCTTTTTCAGAGAAAACTAGATGAATCTTCGACCACGCGTGGTCGAACTTTATGCCTCCGCCATTACCAAATCAGAAATAAATGGCACTTCATGTTGATTTATTTTCATTTATACAATGACATCTTTGACCTTGACCTTTAACCTTGTGACCCTCAAATCTTATCAGATCACTGTCTCTCCCATATGCATACATGTGCTAAGTTTGAGGTTGATCGGTCAAATGGTTGTTGAGTTATTGTGAAAACGAACCATTTCTATGTACATAATGACCTCTAAGAGCTTTGACCTTGGACCTTGTGACCCCAAAATCTAATCAGATCATTGTCCCTTCCATGTGCATACATGAGCCAAGTTTGAAGCCAATCTGTCAAATGGTTCTTAAGTTATCGCGAGAACGAACCATTTTTATGTGTATTATTACCTCTATGACCTTGACCTTTGACCTTGAGACCCCAAAATCTAATCAGATCATTGTCTCTCCCATATGCATACAAGTGCTAAGTTTGAGGTTGATCGGTAAAATGGTTGTTGAGTTATGGTGAAAACGAACCATTTCTATGTACATAACGACCTCTATGACCTTTGACCTTTGACCTTGTGACCCCAAAATCTAATCAGATCATTGACCCTTCCATGTGCATACATGAGCCAAGTTTGAAGCCAATCTGTCAAATGGTTCTTAAGTTATCGCGAGAACGAGCCATTTTTATGTGTATTATTACCTCTATGACCTTGACCTTGGACCTTGAGACTCCAAAATCTAATCAGATCATTGTCCCTCCCATATGCATACACGAGCCAAGTTTGAAGTTGATCCGTCAAACGGTTCTTAAGTTATCGCGAGAACGAAAACGGGACGGACGGACGGACGGACGGACGGACGGACGTACGGACAGACGGACGGACGGACGGACGGACGGACGACCCGAAAACATAATACCTCCGGCAACCACCTACGGTGGGCGGAGGCATAATGAAAATGAAGAATAATATCATCATTTCTGATGTAATCTGAAATTTTTTATGAATTTTGGTGCCAAAATAAGGGAGAAACGAGAGGTTGTATTTTCAAGGATTCATTGATCCTCTCTCAGTGAGGCGTTTGGTAGCGGTTACAAATTCAAAAGCTTTTACGAGTTTACGAGGGTTTAATTGGGGTCCTACGCTGTGGCTGAAAATAGAATAATACAGTGGAAACTCGGTATAACGAGGTCCTTGGGGCCATCAAAATTACCTTGTTATAGCAGGAATCTCTTTATATCAGGGTTCAAAAACAATAGAATATAAGAGCTGGGACTGCAATATTACCTTGTTGTATCAGGAATATTGTTATATCAGATCTCTTTATACCGAGTTTCCACTGTATTTGATGTTTAGCGTTGGGGACACAAGATAAAAGCAGAGAATTGGTACTTGGTACATTTGGAAAGTTGCATTCCATGCCGGCAGGAAACGTGCATATCTTTGTTTGATAGAACAGCGACAGTACAGAGACCTGATCAGCACAGAAATGCAATTTTTCATAAAGGTCCCTGCTGCATTTTCTTTTTGATGCTGATCTTTGTTTTGGCATTGCTTGAGACTTCTCTGTTAGATACCATCTTCAAAAGATATATTTTTACAACAATTCATATAAGAATTGAATCTACTTGAAGGCACATGGCTTGATACACAATATTTTTCTCACTAAGTGGAAGTTACATAAAAGCATTAACACACAGTGGAATGTCAATAAAGAGTAGCATAGAGATAAATTCCTTTCAATAATACCTGCATCTTAAAAATTTGAAAGGTTTCCAGTCCTACTGATAAGGCCATGAAAATTAGAAACAATGGCTGGAATTCACCAAAGAGATTTACTGTCATCCATGGTTTAAAATCTCTATAAGCGCAGTTTACGCATGTTCTCTTATCCAATGGACGGACAGTAGTACGCTTCTATACACATACATGTTTATTTATGCTTACTGGTAATCCGTGGCACAGCTTTAAAATAAACCTCTTCTGTGAATTTTGGCCTTTAAATTACGCACAGACAATTATTAACTTCATGATGGTAATATTATCACACTGTTGCAATTGTCATCTTTGGAAAGTCTTTATTAATTAAAATTCATTTCCATAATCTACATGATCTATCGCTTGCACCATAAAAATCTGAAGCATTGTTTGTCACTTTGGTAAAGCCAGAAAAATCAGGCACAATGATATCAGCAACCATTACATAAATGGCCCACAGGATGGCATTATGAGCAGTTGTAATGTTTCATACTTTCCTGGAAAAGGGTTCTGGTTTATGGATCTCTTTCTAAAACAATATAACTGGCATAATCTTGCATGAAATATTTCATTCCATGTTGGAAAGGCTAAGAAAATATACTAAAATCCTCCATTTTCAAAGGCACACATTTTACATAGCAGACTCAAGGGCCTTCTTCTTCTGTGTCACATGCTTCTCAGTCTGTCCCATTGGGAGAAACTTCTCTCTGTCTGGGTAGTAGAACTCTGTGTGGATAGGGGCAGGGCGGATGCCTGGTGGGGGCTTGTGATAGCATTCATTGCCTGGTCTCAGCTTGCTCGGTTCTTTGTAAGGCTTGGGAGGTAAGTTCCTGAATAGATGGCTGTCTCTGTCTGCTGTAGTCAGTGGCTCTATGTGACGCTTGTAGGTGGGTCCTCGCTCTTTGTGGTACAGTCTATTCATTGACAGAAAAAACAAGAACAAAAATGAATGAAAAATTTGTATTATAAGAACAGAAGGGTGATGAAGTGTGGTGTAAAAGGGCTAGAGGCTTACCCAGGGGCGACTCTTATCAACTATTGATCACATGAATATTTGCAGAACAATGGGATGCTGCTAGTACAGCTTTGCATTGATAAGATTGTCCATTAAATGATGTATTTCTCCTTATAGACTTGAACAATGTTTTACTTTTATTTCAAAAGATGACCAGCTTACATTCCGTCTTTAAGCCTATTCAAACAAAATACAACAATCCCTAATAACAAAGTATAATGTTTTAATGAGTTTGCTGGTGAAATTTGTACTTAGGCTAAAATAGCCAGTAATTTTGAATGAGGGATTTATATCCATCATCTCAAAAAGGTTTTGTTATAGGTTAGAGCATTTACCTGAAATCATAGCCTTTGAGTTCTTCAAATTTGGCATGCTCCATATCTTTGATTGGTATCCTGTTACTGGATAGTGCCAAGCTGGCATTTGGGAAAGCACCAGGCATGAAATTTGGTCTCTCTCCCAGCATAGATGCCCTATCATCCTTCATCTCGGGGATGGGTAGCCCTGCCTCCCTGGCTGCTGTATCTACCGACGGGTTCATGACTACCCCTAGAGCTGGCATGTCTTGGAAGTTCTCCTGCTGCAGGGACAGTTTCTCTGCCTCATCCTTGAGCAAGCCTCGAAGACGATCGATCTGATTGCTGGACTTGAATCCCGCTGCAGTCAGTTCTGTCTCGGGCAACACCCGATGAAAGTGCATCCGGGTATCATACACTTTGACCTTTGACCTCCAGACATCTTGCTCTGCATTCTTAACAGCTTGTTTTTCAGCTCTGAGGGTGTCTCCAGCTAGATGGATGGTGATTGGTTGGTTAGGTTGGAAGCCACCAGGGAGAGGTTTTCTCCAAAGGTTCATGTCTTGGTCACGTTGCGGCCATTCGTAACGATTGCGATACTCCAGAGTTGGCTTCAGGACGTTGGCATGTAGGATATTCTCAATCCAAGGCTGTAAAAAGAAAGTGTGTCTCAAAGTAAGATGGATTCTCTTGTAGAAAAGTACCACAGTATCCACTGTAATTTGATGGTAATTCACATAATGTGATGGTAATTTCATCAAATTACCATAGTACTATAGTACTTTATTACGAGGGTTTAAAGGCTAAACATATTAATCCTAATCTAGGTTTCATAATAAACACCATTTCCTATTATCTAACATATGCTGGAATAATGTACTGTAAAATTCAGAAATTTAAAACATATATAAGTAATTATGACACAAATACAGACCTACCACTTGCCAATTTTCATATTTTGGTAAGCTCTTTTTCCAGCACCACTATAACAAGGATTTCACCTCTGAAAAATGCACATTCACAGGGTGCATACATGAAGGGGACATAGGGAACCCTTATATTTCCGGGCTCATTATCCTACTTTCACGCAACAATTTCACTTTCTGAAACTATATAAAAATCAGGTCAATTCCTAAAGCTCCACTGGAACATGTATACAACTTGCTGTGAGGGAAGATCACTTTTCAATTTCCATTTTAATTTCTACTCACCTCCTTCAGTTCATCCCTCCTTGCAGGATCTGGTTTCATGGGATGGACATTACTTTCCATCGAGGATGGGATACCTGGATAGACGAAGCCATCCTCCGTCTGCCACATGCCCTTGGATCTCTGCTCCTCAGCTTTCTCTAAGGCCTCCACGTTGACAGGAACGACAGAGGCAGAGTTGTAATCCTTGCAGTAGGTGAAGCGTCTGCCTGGTTCCTATCGGATAGAGATATAAAAACGAATGTTACAAGAGAATAAAATCTTCATGAGAACAAAATATCAGAACTCTGAGAGAGATTCATCAAATGTGCAAATTTAAAAAAAATAAAACTGACAAGGTTCTTGTACACAGAATTTTTTTTTTACAGAATGTAAGTTTACATAAACTAAAATTTACCAATCAGCTCTAACTGTTGTTTCATCATAAGGAAATATGCCTTCAAAATCACAAACTTTCAGTAATAAAAGAAAATTTAGGTTGATTTCGATAAACCTACATTAAGTTGTTGGGAAGATATTCTTATCATTTTAGAGATTCACTGGCATGATTTCTTGTGTTAAGTAACATTTTTCCCTCTAGATTTCTCTTAGTTACACAATAACCTCTACTTTCCAAAAATATCATAGTACACTACTTACTTTTGCAAGTGCTTGTCTGAGTAGTTCCTTGGTTTGTTCAGTAGCATTGAGTGTCTGTGTGCTGTATTTATGAGCCACACCATTGACAGGCTCAATGCGGATGGTATGGGGTTTTACCTTCTTAGCTGTATTCTCTTCACTTATCTTGTTCACATGATTCTGTGAAAAAAGTACAATTTCATGAGGGATTATGACTTTATTTTCATATTATGGAGGAATGAGAGTCAAAATAGCCAATATGCTGAACATTCTTATTTATGATTTCTCAGAGTCTAGTAATCCTTAAAACTTTGGATGAGACCCCATCCTTAACAAAAGTGGATGCTCTTCAAAGAAAAGGGGGGGGGGGGGGAATGACACAGGAGTTCATCTGAGCACAATTTTTTTTTTGTTCTATTAGAAAAGCACATATTAGTCTATTAATATCTTTAAAAAAAAAAAAAAAAGACATGGAGAAAAGATATAACAGCCAATTTCATAGAACAAATGTTTTATGGTCATATTCACATAGGGTGAGCTGCAATATGTCCTTTCTGATCCAGGATCGATGCAGTGCAGCTGAAAATGAGGACAAATATATATGTTAAACAGGAAAAAGTATGTTGACTTACAATGTTTTCTTTGATGTAGTCATGCATGGGACCCATAAGCTCCATCTGTTCCTTGTACATGACATAGTCAGGATTGTAGATATCCAATGGAGTCCACATCCTACGAGGTCTGAGACTGGGTAGCACCTGAGAGGCAGAGTGGGAGCGGATAGCATCCTCACTCAAGTAGACAGGCTCATCACGCTCCTTCAAATCTAAAAATAAGTCAAGTTGCAAATAAAATCAATTGAATAAAATGGGGTTATAGCTATAAATTTCGGTTTTCAATTCAAAATAATGAGAGAATTAACATGTAATGGAAGGATGGGTGAAAGAAGAATGCTTAAAAAAAATTAAAAAAAAAAAAAAAATCAAAACCTTGGCAGAATCAAGTGACTTGTTGAAGTGTTGTTTTCTTTTCTGTATTTTGTAACACAGAGAGAGAATTGAAAATGCTCTAGGGTATTTGCTGCACATGACTACTCATTTTGCACCCCCATTTGTTTACGTATGAAACAATTTTATATTTTTCTGTGTCATTTATCTCTCTTTGGACGGTTTCCCTTGTCATGTTAGCTCCAGGCCTCACTGATTCCTAGTTAAGATTCTTCTGACTCACCTTCAAAGTCTGCTGTAGTAAGAGGTACACCAAACTCTCTACTCAGTGAGACAATAGATTCAGCTGACGGGAACAGGTCATTCTTATTCACATTCCGAAGCTTGTCTTGGCTGACCAACTGTAAAATAAAACATACAATAAAAAATACGATCACATATCTTCACTTGTTCATGAAAAGATCATCAAGAGTTTGAGGTAGAATGCACTGAGTGCACTACAAGAACTGCAAATTGCTGCACGTTCCTGATCAAATATCAAGCAAACTTGATTCTTTTAGTGATATATGTACAGCCAAAATGATGCAGGACCACTTCAAGCCTGAAATGTTAAAGTTTGTATGCCTCCCATACCACCGAACCCAATCACGCATTTCCTTTCATATCGTAATGTTCTAAGCGCTCTCTAATAATCATTCTGTCAACTTCTGTTAATGATATTTAGCCTTTACTTTTTAGTCTTTATACATTTAGTCTTTACTGGTGAAGAATGCACAGAGATATTACCAAAAATTACCTGAATCATGTATGTATGATGAAATAAAGCATGAAGCAATTGTCAATGGAGTGAATGCTCAATCAATAATAACGACAGAAAGCCTCTCATTACCTGATCCAGTTTGATCAGTGCTTCAAAGCAGGGCCTTGGCACCATGTCCCTGACATACAGTAATGGCTGCTTGACAATCACTGACAGGGGCTCATGAAGCTTAATGCGACAAAGGTCAACATCGAGGGCAGCGTACTTCCTCTCGCTGAACATCATGTCGGAATTGTACAGGGCCTCAAAGATTACTCCATCTGTAAAAAAAAAAAAAAGAAGGAAACTGGATATTAAAAATATTCCCACATATTGCAGTTGTAAGGGTCCAAAAAGATTACACATCTGCAGAAAAAGGAAGAAAAGACACTAATAGGGTATTGAAGGTCCGTTCAAAGACAGAGAAAAAGGGGATGATGTTTTAATCCATTTCTCTGTACACATGTATTGTCTACAGTCATAATTTCTATCACTAACACTGTATTATATAACTATTATATAATTCTGATATATCTGATTGCAAAAGAATTAGTATGAAATGAGGGAATGTTTCTTTAATCATTCAACATTTTTCTCCAAAGTTTCCCCTCTAACCAGGACAGAAATTAACTTTCTCATTATGCTTTAATCCATCTTTTCAAAACTTGTTTCTTGTACCCTAAAAGGCTTCAAAAGCTTGTGCCAACATTCACCATCTCATTTAAAAAGTTATTTTCATTTTTACATGTAACATTAAATGAAATGGATATAATGCATGGGACATCCCCCCCCCCCAACATATTGTATTACAGTAGAAAATGATTTACCTTGACTTTGTGGTCTAGGGAGATTAGACCACAGTTTGCTGATTGACTGATCCCTCAGTCCCTCTAATACAAAAATATGTTTCTCTCCATCCAAGATCTGGAATCCAGTCACAATGTCCAAGTCTGTTCTCTTCTGCTGAGCCCTGTCAAGGTAGAATCAGATAAAGTAAAATTAAGATGAAAACCTGCTTGTCTCTTTGCGTGTTTCATATCATTCAAAGTTATACCTCGATTCTTCTACAATTCTGTATCTATGAATTTTGAATTACTTCAAAATTCTTTTCTTATCACAAAAGACTGTCAAAGAAATATATTCTGACATAGATACAGAATCATTCCCTATGGAATTTGACTCTCTTTGCAAGTGAACAGTGCGAGTTGAGGAAAATGGGGCTTCATGCAAAGAAAGTGCATTCTAAAGTAATACTGGGTAATTTGCTCAAACAACCCCTCTCCAGAAAAACCAAGATAGGTTTCAACAAAGCTTCTACAAAAACTTAATAACGCAATGAAATACATATATTTAGTGGTAGCTTTTGTTCTAATCCCTAAATATACAGAAAATCCTCAGGAAGCACAGGCTGGATTTACAGGATTAGTGAACTTACACTGAGAGTTTGTAGGTTGATAGAGCTGCTTCTATGATGTGGTTTGGTAGATGGTCCAACTCCAAGGCTGTGGCATTGATAGAGGTAACAAGTCTAAGAAGCTGGTGTAGAAACTTGGTGTTCTTATAGTCAAAGACATAGATGATACGAGAGAATGGGCACTGAGGATGGAAGAGAGAAAATAAAAGCCATATGAAGGGCTAGGCTACCACAGACACTAAAGCCATCCACACATAACGTCATCCAACAGCGATCCGATTTTCAAAGAAATAGCAAATGCATTAGACATGAATACTGCAACAAATATAGCCATTCTGATTGATGTTCTGGTACTGTTATCAATCCTGAAAATCGATTTGGGGCAATATCAACCTTCTAGTCAGGGTAAAGGCCTAAGTGACTTCCTATTGTAGACAATCACAATTTACAACTTTTTGGCATGACATACTCTTGGAAACTATTTTTTTTGTTGTAATTTTGAATGATTTCTAACCTCTGCTGGAGTTTCCATCTCTGGTTTGGATTGCACTTCCTGTGGGGTCGTGATGGCATGGGCGACCTCAAGCCTGACCTTTAATCTTGCTCCTGAATCGATGTAGTGACCAACAGGTAATGGCTCATCCTCTGTTAGTAGAATGAAAGGAATTATAAAATAATTTTCTTTGTCTTAAAGTACTGCATGAAAATAGAAAATCTGATTTTTGCAGTATAATCATGAAAATGATTCTCAAATGTCTAAATTCTTACTTTTATCCTAAGGGGTAAAATTGGCCTGAAGTGTGAAATCACTTCCTGGGTGAGTTCATCTTTCCAAGTAATAATTTACCAGCACACATTACAATATAGACAAGGGAGGAGATGACCACTTCATATTTAGGTCAGTAGGTGTGTTCATTATTCAATGACCTTGAAGTCTTGTAAAAAAATATTTAAAAAAATTAAAACCCATAAATGAACAGAAAAAAATGAGAAAAATTACTGGATACAGATTCAAAAGAAGCATAGCTGTGTAATGAAATATCATGTGATAAGGTTATTCAAAGTTTCACAAGTAGAGATAGATCCATTCCATGAAATTGAAATTACATGGAATCTATTATTACTTGACAAATATTGTTTATCACGGGATAAAGACACTCAATGAATCCAATGAAAGTCGGTAAACACTCACTTGGTCCATCAGCCGCATTGGACACACCCATGAGACGATTGCCCTTGACACCCCTCCCCAACAGATCAGGGAGGGGGCAGTTATGAATGGGAGATGTCTGATAGATGATCTTCTCCCCAAGTAGCAAACCAGACAGGTCTATCTTAGCAATGCCATAAGGATCCCAGAGTTTGATTCTTCCCTTGAAGGGGTTGTGTGTGGTTCTCTTACCTTAGAGCACAAAAAAATAAAGTGAGAATGTTTAAGTCACAGGTATTCTGATAAAATCAATATGTACTTTGAAACAAGCCAATAGCAATAATGTGTCTCGCCACATCCGTGTGCAATCATTCCTGTAGGTAAATTGTAATTTGCCCACATTTGACCTTAGACCTACAAACATGACCTTTGACCGCAACTAACACTGAGGTTCCGGTAAGCTATCTACCATCTAAGTTAGGTTGCAAATGGGCTTATGGTTCGAAAGTTAACAACCCCAGTAGAATCTTGCAGGTAAATGTTAATATTTGACCTACATACATGAACCTTGAGCCCCAATTACAGTGAGGTCCCTATAGAGCAACTACCATCTAAGTTTGGTTCCAATCGGGCAAACGGTTGCAAAGTTATTCAAAGTTTATACTCATGTTACCTTTGACCTACATACATGACCTTTGACACCCAATAAAATTGAGGTCCCTACAGAGCATCTACCATCCAAGTTTGGTTACAAAGGGACCTGTGGTTCAAAAGTTACTAACCCCAGTAGAAAAATTCCAGTAGAAAATGTTAACATTTGACCTCCTTTGACCTTTGACCCCCAAATTACATTGAGGTCCCTATAGAGCATCTACTATCCAAGTTTGGTTCCAAACGGGCAAACGGGCAAACGGTTGCAAAGTTATTCAGTTTTATAAGTGTTACAGACGGACGACGGAGGGACGACGGATGGACGCTGCGAAGGATCCCTTAGTCTCGCTCCACCTTCGGTGGCACAACTTGGGCTTGCATAGGAGCAGGAATTAACATATCAGTTTGTTACAACTGTATGAGGATTTCGCAGCTTCACATAAATTCTATTATGAAAGAAATTATGAAAGGTTTTATTGTCTCTGTAAGTTGGTTAACAACATTTGTAAATACATTCAAACCTGTCTTTGCAGCCACCTGCATATAGCAGCCAGCAGACATATTCATTTTGTATCCTTTCATTAATATCTGACCGAATATAGTGGCCACCAATACCATGCTAAACTGGATTCAGGGGACAAAAAGTAAGCTGTTAGGATAAAGTCATAGTGTGTACACAGTCACACACACACAGACAAATCCAAATCTTTCTCGAAAAGACAATTCAGTTAAGCAGTATTTTGTATTCAACTATGCACATATAACTTAGTCATATCATTTTGTAGCCAATCTCAATTTTGTTAGTGGTAAATAAACCATAATCAAAACCCAGGAGCCCAGGATGAGAATAAATCAAACTTCACTAGATAAGGTATGACTTACTTGCCACCATGCCGACATTGCTGATCTTATCATCCTCTGTATCTTCACCAAACAGAGTTGGTTTCTGCTTGATATCCTCAGGCCTCCTGTCTCGATCATGGACCTGGAGCTCTAGAGGTGCTCCACGAAGGTACTCCAGCAGTTCTCCCTTTGGAATGATACCTGTCATCACACAAACAGAATATCATGTTCTCTTCATGTAGTGTGATTATGAAATAGAGGTGAATATCTGTTCTCATCCTGCAAAATTATGGCCATTAGTCATGTTGTAATGTTACCCCTGTCCAGGAAAAATCACACATCCAGCTTACACAGTACACACCTCATTAGCAAACATGTGATAATAATGCTAATCAACCAATCAACCCATCAATGGAAATTCATGACATATGCCATATGCTTACTTACAAATTGCACCATGGTGAATTACTTACACTAATCTAAATGCCAACTTTAATCCTGGACCAAACATTTTACCTAATCCTAACCCAATCTAAAACCTATTAAAGCTGGAAATTTAACATTAAATCTTTAATGAATTAAAGCCTGATGCTATTATCAGTGGAGTAAATGTTGGATCATCGAAATTCTATGACTGAATTTCTTCCTCCAACTCACCTAGCAGCTCTACATTAATATCATCCCAGTATATGTTCTTGCTGTGTTCTCTTCTCACGCTCTTGTACTCTGGTTGCTTGTAGAACTTGTAGGAGGTATACACTGGCATGCACCTCCTCTCCAGCTCGGCATGACTGAGGGGCGTGTCAGGCATGTCGAGGGCGGAGACCACCTTGAGGACCAGTGGGTTGAGTTCTAATCGTTGGTCAGGTGACATGAGAGGACCGTCTAAGGAGACGGTGATGAAGACATCTCGGATCCCTACCACTGGAGTCTCAAGACGGTTGGTCACACTCTTCAAATCTACAAAAGATTCAAACACATAAATTAAAACATATTCAACAGATAACAAAATTATGTAACAAGAAAAATATAATTTCTCTTACTGTCTACCTCTTAAAAGTTTATTTCCTCAGTAAACCAAAAGGTAAATTTTGAAATTAGAAAAATATGATATCATGGCAGGAGGGGGGGGGGGGCCCTGATTGTTTCAGGCAATCTTTTCTTGAATCCCATCTTCATTCAATTCCTTTCTAAATGTTTGTCTTTGTCTCTTTCAATGCCAACTTGTACTTTTACTGTCATATGTCTTTTCTGGAATGCCACCTTCAGTCATTCACTATTCAAAACCCTCCTCTAATCTTTGGGTTTTTTTTCCAATGCCAATATGTACAGAAAAAACACAAATGCTTCCTGATACGGTGTGTGGAGAAAGTCCACCTTTATATTAAGCAATTGCTAACAAAGAGAAACAAACAAGTAAGTTTCTTTTTCCTATGGGTTTTAAAAGGTCAAAAACATCTCCCGAATATTACGTCCAATATCACTGCAAGGTAGCAGATTGATTGGGGAACTAAGATTAATATGAATGACGATATTGAGATGGCCTTAAATCTCACAGTATTTGAGAGTATGTATTTTTCCATGTCTGCAAACTGAAAGTTCTATGATCTCAAAATTTGAGATAATTTCAAGTAATTAAGAGATAAGGTGGGATTTCCCAAAACTGCATCTTTCTTGCATCTATTGTTGCAGTGGAATTTTATCAAGTTCTATGTAATATTGGAAGAAGACCACTTCCTGACCAGACTTCCTATGAGCTCACCAATATCCTCTACTTGGCATCAAAATGTATGTTGGTATTTCCCAGGTACATGTATATGACCCTCATTACAACTGGGTCACTGTCAGGTGCTGTCATATATGATGCTATGGAAGACGTGATTCGTCCATTTCCATTTCAGGCGGAATTGCAAAAGATAGATTTCTAACAGAAATACACAGTAGTGAGCTGATTGTAAACAAAGGTAAGAAGTTCTCCCTCCTTCTTTTTTCTAGTTCCGTTCTTAATTTTATTATTTTCTTTTCAGTTTATTTGCTTTTGTAAGTGAAAAACATTCTCTTCAATGCAAAGAGATTGCTATCATACCAATGATAACTTAACATATACTTTAGTGAGTAAGGTGCATTGTAAATTTCTAGATATGAAGGGTGAAAACACTAGCTTTTGTCATGTTTAATACTTGTGGAGTTAGTGAAATGAAGTACATCCTCTCAGAACTATCAAAAACAGCCTATTGACTTTTTTCATCTGAGATTATAGAAAGAATATTAGGAAAGTATAAAAAACACTGTATTTGTTTTTCATCTAAAAGGGATAAGGAAAAGGGTGATCCACTCTTTGCTCCAGGCTTTCAATTCATCAAAGATACATGCTCTTCGTTAGGGCAGTGACTGGATTTCATGTGAAGTTAAGGGATAAACATAATATTAGATAAAGAGTTGAGAGAACTTTGGTTCATGGAGAAAAATGACCATAGAGCAAGTGTCATTGGGGCAGTTGTGGAAGAACCAAAGAAATTTTAATAATAATAGTAATAATAATAATAATAATAATAATTGAAGAAGAAGAAGAAGAAGAAGAAGAAGAAGAAGAAGAAGAAGATTTGTAAGGCGCCAAATCCATTTGATGATCAAATTCTCAAGGCGCAACTTGTGCAAAAGATGAAATTACATGACAAACAGAAAAAAAGTGCAATAGGATAGGTAAGAAGAGGTTATGGAAATCAATTGTGGGCCAAATTAAACAGATGAATTATTTTTGAAGACATCATTAGAACTGCTATTTCTAATAACCTGAGGGAGAGTATTCCATATTGACGGCCCAGCATGAGCAAAGATTCGCTCCCCCAACTTTGTATTAAGCCTAGGAATAACAAGTAAACCAGAGTCTTGAGAACATAGCAATCTAGAGGGAATGTAATGTTTGATGAAGCTAATGTTGAACTGCGGAGCAGAGCCATGCATACAGTGAAATAACAGCAAAAGAATTTTCAACTGCTTTTACCTGCAAAGAGTAATTTCATTCTGATAGGAAGACAAGCATTGCCATATTTCTTGATGTGTGCGGCTGCTGCTGCAGCTGCTTGCTCAGCTTTATGTGATTTCCTCTTAGCTTCTCTCTGCATTGGAGAGTCCTTAAACATTCTCCGTGTACCTGATGGATTAAAAAAAAACAAAATATAGAAATAAACAAAAGTGATGAATAAATAACCAATTGCATGTATTCTTACCTAATCATTTAGAGGCTTTTGTTATTCCACCAGTCATGTTTTCATTTGATGTATGGAATGGAAAGATACATATGGAGGGGTAAAACTTTTGATGGTAAAATTATTCACAAATATAATGTCAGCTTATCATAACACACCCTTTTTTTTTTTTTTTTTTTTTTTGCTAACCTCTTAGAAGGTTAACTTAATTCTCTCGTTGGGATAAGCAGCAATCTATATACAATTCCAGCAACAAGAACCTAATCAGATAAAAATGACCAATCATTTGTTTCTTTAGAAAGGCATTCATCTTCACAAACCTGAGCGAGGAGTTGCTCCATTTGCATCAGCCTCTCCACTTTCTTTCCCTTGGAGGGTTGGAGAACTCTCTTTCTTAAGCTTGCTATCCTTGCCTTGTGGAGGTGAACTAGCTGCTCTCTGGGAATGTTTGGACATAGTACCACTCCCTGCCTTGCTCATCTTTCCTGCTGAGTGAGATTCATGATGTGAGTGTTGAGGTTTGACAGTATATTCAGAAGCATGTGGAGACTTTGGCAGTAGTGCCTTGGAACCTTCTTGTGAGAGTGAACGACTTGGCTTTGCATCTAGAAGTAGCCTCCCCTTTTCATCTGCCAAAAAAACAACAACATGAGAACAATTCAAGATATTTGAATATATGAATGGATTGATTAAGTGGTCTAAATTCCTATTTTAAAAAAAAAGTTGAAGATATAAAGTATATCTAATCTATTGGGCTCATTGCTCCTCTTAGTACTATGACATCATCAAAATTATCACCACTATCATCACCACCTCCACCATCATAACCACTACCAGAGCCACCACCACCATCATCAACATCATCAGTGTGGACACCATACCTCTTTTCTGGAACTGCTTCATGTCTCCCAGTTCAGGTGGGCCCTTCGTTGGCACAGGTCTATCCAGACAATATTTCTTGGGTTGCAAAGCTTCATAACTCCTGGACTGCTTGAGGACCAGGGACCTCACTCCACCAATGTCCTGCGCATCCTCCCCTGGCTTACCCTGGGGCAAGCGGAATGCCTTTGGGCGATCAAAGCGGGCCTTGGGAGAGACCTTCTCTTTGGACTCCCAAACCCGCAACTCCAGGGTGTGGTTGAAGAGCTTTAGGAGAAGGTCCTTGGTGACATGGAGTTTGTGGCTAGGTATATTACAAAAGACAATTTCATGAAAACCTTAGTACAGCTAGTGATCAAGTTGTTCTTTTTTTCAAAGTCAGTTTGAAAAGTTTTAATGGAAATGAAAGTAGGAACACTAGTAAATATGAGTGCCTCTAAAATGAAAACACATCATGATAGTCTAAGAAGTACACACTTTTCAAAGCATCATTTATCCTACCCCTACAATACGTTAACAATGTCTGATTTGGGGATGCAAGATCCATCTTACCTGTGTGACCATGCAATCCATGTCAGATCCCCTTCCTGCCATGTCTTCAGTACCTTGGAGTCATGCTCTGTATAGATCTTAGCTGCCATACCGAAGGTCACTACATCAGTTCTGATGGGTTCTGCATCGTCTGGAAGCAGGTAGTACTGACAGTGGTAGTAGCCTTGTGCTTTGGGTGCCTCCACAATCCTCTGTTTCTTCTTCTTCATTACATCTTCCAACTTTGGCATGTCTGGGTCATCAACTATTGAACATAACAAATGACATGATGTTGATATTATCTAGCTTTAATAGTGACAGTAAACAAAATGCATTACGTCAGTGATAGGAAACAGAATTAGTATCTGAATTCAGATGGTCTATTTTACAAAAATTAATGAAGCCCCCCAAAAAGATAATGTAAAAATATTCATTATTGGTGTAGAAAACTTTTTTTAAAAAAGCATAAATATAGACTTTTATCAGCATTTGACAAAGGTCTATTAAAATGACAGATCGCTTATATAAGTGAAAAAAAAAAAAAAAAAAAACAATACAAAGAGAGAAAAAGTCAACAACTAAAAGACCCTTTATCCCATCCTTGTACAGTTATAGCAAATACTTAATGTGTTACAGCTGTAAAAAAAAGAAGAAGAAAAAAAAAAAAAAAAAAAACGAAAAAAAAGAAGGCATATGTGTTTCTTTGCTCTTTGTGAGGTAGTAACAATATTTCTGTGTTAGAACCCCATTCTCGGAACTCATTTACCTGTGGGTATAGCCTTGGCAATCACTACGGATAGTGTCACAGTGTGTTCTCCTTCTGGTATAACAGGTTCATCCTTCTTCTTCCTTCCTCTTCTTCTTGGAGGATGTATTTCATT
The DNA here is from genome assembly GCA_029962745.1 of Echinometra lucunter. Classification (NCBI taxonomy): domain Eukaryota; kingdom Metazoa; phylum Echinodermata; class Echinoidea; order Camarodonta; family Echinometridae; genus Echinometra; species Echinometra lucunter. The sequence goes on from CM057151.1 coordinate 50,522,726, forward strand.
GGAGCTGAAAGAATCTGCAGTTTCTGTCTCTTCTGATATCTCTTCCTCATCCTTTGACTGTGTACTTACCTGAAGAAGAAAAAAGTGATATCATTCAAACTAAAGACTAAACTCAATAAACTGTACATAGTGTAGATAATGAGCATTAGGGTGTAATGCTCTTACATGTATTTGCTGTTTAATATGTAAATATCAAATTTACTGATCTGATAAAATCTATATGATAAGAATTATCCAAGGAAACTTTATGGTGATATATATATACCCTGGATACTACTTGAATGTTTGGACACATAACAATGTCACACATATAAGAATTCACACATTAAAAAAAAACAGTTTTAAAGAATCATACTGCAAGGCAGCATTATACCACATATTTGAATCATCTCACTAATTGCAGACACTACCTGTGACTTAATTATGCAAAATACACAAACAAAAAGACAACCATGAAGAAATATCTTTGACATGAATCAAATCCTTTTTTCACACAGACTTTTTTTGAGGATATAACAAGAAATCTGTATCAAACCTGGGAGCCGGTTTGTTCATCTGATGCTTCCCTGCTTTCATCAGTACCCTCTTCCTTTGGTTTCTCCTTGTCTTGACTACTAGTACTTTCTGAATTTCCCACTGTGGATCCACCCTCTTCTTGAGATTCTGATTTCAAACTGCCTTCCTCTGCTGGAAGACTTTCTCTCTCTCCTTCAAGAGATGGAATAGAGCCATCTGGTTGTTTTTCACTCTCCCCTTCTGTGGCCTCGCTGCTGCTAGCAGTCTTCCCATCTTGCTCTGAGGCTGACATCATGATCTTGTGTTTCAGGATTTGCTCTTTTATTGAAATTTCATCCTGTTAATCCTGTGATTGGAGGAGAATTGATTCGATTTGTCAGTTTTGTTTTCAATATTCTGTTTGCTTGCTTGCTTATTCCCAAAACACATTAATGTTAGATGCAGACTTTTAAAAAATAGACATTTGTGTACTTAATAAAATTATCACTTGAACAGTCTCTAGAGGTGTATGTATTAAATTAAACTGGAGCCAGCTTCTGACATATGCTGGTAGTGGTACCCACAGGCCACCTGTAGGTCAAAACGGCATTTTGAATAGCGAAACAAATTGCCGACGCGAACGTGAAATACATTGACTTAGATCTTCTATAGAAGAGAAAAAAAGTTTTGATTTTAACTTACCAGCAATGTTCCTGAGGCTCTCAATTTTCCCCTTCCTGCTTCATATCTGATGAAAGAACTGAAAATGGTGAATTTTAAGAAGAAAACTGATGCTTATCAGATTCGTATGTCGACAGCATGTCGTCGAGTAACCAATAGAAAAGCATGCTATTTAGTTTCAGTACAGACTTGTCACATTTGAGGGATGAGGTCAATTCATTGACCGAGTACACAGGATGAGTGCCACAGGCCACATTCGAGGAGAGACACGGTATAATTAACCCATGATAATTTTGATGGTATGCCATGGTAATTTGAACATATACCATCAAAGTACCATATTTGTACTCCGGTTACCATGATACTTTTGGCAATATCGTGTTTCAGGCCCCACCTCTAATATAGTTTGAATGTGGGGCTGATTCCCCCACGAAGTATTAGGCCTAGAATACATTTGATTATTCGTTCAATAGTTGATCGATCATGAAACTCATTTTTACATTTTCACATTTTCACATTTTTAACATTACTGGATTGACAACTCCCTAATATATACTCGTGTTTACGGCCCCACCAAACGGGATTATGAATTGATTATCACGGCAGTGGGGCTGATGGCCATCAGCCCCCTGCTGTGTTAATCATGTTTGGATCCCGTTTGGTGGGGCCGTAAACACGAGTATATATACTGTGCTCATCAGCCCCGATGCTGTATTAATAATATTTGAATCGCATTTGGTGGGGCCGTTAACACGAGTATATATAAGAGAGTTTTAAAAGAAGATGATTAAACGTGATGATCGATTAACACATTCTTTTTTTCAAAATGTGAAAGTCCGTCGTCTTCTATTTCTGTATTTCTGTCCTAGTTAGCTGTTGTGGTCTAAGTTAGGTCAGAAGAGATAATCGATCATGATGAATGTGGGCATCAGCCCCACTCACCATGCATTAATTGAGTGGGGCCTGAAACACGATTATGCCGTACTTTTATACAAGGGTCTGTATTTAGTTTTAAGGAGTTCCTGTGATTATACCCGCCACGCACTACGCCGGTCACGCACATCAGTCGCCGCCCGGAGTTCCGCGGTCGATGTCCGGACTTGTCGCAGAAATGTGCAAACTATGGACGGGTGGTGCCTGGTGGTATTCCAAAACGCTAGCTATATTCACAAAAATAGTTGCCTAACTTGCTTTAAATCATATCACGTGCAATACATCTACGTCCTTACTGTGTAACTGAATTGTCGAAATCCATTTTAATTGAAATAAATTTCTTTATGCCACAAAAAATAATATCAACTTACAGATTTATTGATCAATCCTGATTCCCGAGGCATAAGTTGATATGACAACGAGCAAGCCAATCTTGTCCGTAATTCAACTGGAGGTGGCGCTATAAACGTAAACAAAATGTCACATGCTGAGATTTTCATTAGCTGTTTAGCGGACAGTATCGCTTTTTTTTACGGCAAAGTGCTGCAAACTTTGTGGTTTCAACTGGCCTGTATCTACGTGTGAAGGAAATGGAGAAAAGGTATTGATAAGGATTAATAGTTTGTTCAGTTTATCTAACCCGTTTTCTTTAAAATTCTGATTTAAATGCCTTTTTCTCAAAAGTTGGACTTAACTGTTAATGAGACTTCTTTCAGTTTTCAACTTCACTCTGGTAAATTGCCGCAACTATCGGGGCACTTGCTGCAATTGCAGTGTATTGGAGAGCCAGACCTAGTTGTTCTTAACCAAGTGCAAAGAATGATTGGGCGTGTCTGGCTACTTAGATCTAGATCTGTATAGATTATAGTCCAATGCTATTTATTATTGAAAAGTTATTGTATTCAAACTTAGTCTTTAAAAAATTGCAGAAGAAAAAAAAAAGTCAATTTCACGATTAGGTTGTTCTTAGATGAAAACCAAATGGCATTTGACAAAATTTCACAAATCAATTTGGGAGATTGGAAATTGAGCTGATCTTGGTGGCAACTGCAACTACAGGTCTGAATTGAAACCAGTAATTTTCAGATATGCTCTGGTGCAGTGGTATGTGTGTGGTGTATAGTAAAGGGGAAAAAAATAACTTAGAAATGCACGTCCAATTAATTCTACATCATGTACTTTAATGGTGAAAAACAGAACTTCTTTTAGAAGAATAAAAAGGGCAAGTGGGACAGACAGGATATAAGAATTTTTGGTATTGAACTTGCCCAGTGACTGCCCAGTAACTCGTACTACATGTGAAGAGTTTGATTTCCAAAACCAATAAAAGCCATTTTTATAATTTTTAAAGCAACACCATTGTTGTGTGAAGAATGCCTTCTGTTTGATTCCTCATCAGATATCAAGGAAAGAGTTTGGAATTATCTAAAGTATCATATGCTGTATATCTTTTAATGTCTTTTTCTATTTGAGCAACTTCACTTGCAAATATCTTTAAATTCTACAAAAAGGTATTTATCCGCTTATTTCATATCAAGGAATAGATTGGGAATAATGATCTAAAGTATCATATTTTTTCTATTTTACTTTTTAGCAACTTCAATTGCAAATATCTTCAAAATTCTACAAAATGCAAATTAGCTTTTTAAATCAAACTTTTCATATTTAACTCGATTGTCGGTGCTGACCCAAGGATGACTTCTCAAAGCACTTTGTGTCTAGTGGAATAGATGCTGTATAAATTGCACCTAACCTTTTTGTACTGTAGATGTTTGTGATGGTATATGATGCCTGATTGCCTGTACCTATTACTGACCACTTAACAGTTTCCGATCCCACTACAGAAAAGATTCTCAATAAAATGTCTCAAAATGTTACTGACATATAGAAAATATGCTTAATAAAGTCCACTGACTTTGAAGTCATGAATCTACACCAATTTGCAATGGCTGTCAGAACCATAAAGCCTTGCAAATTTTTTAACAAAAAAGATCGTGTCTTATTACCAACCTTACGATTTGTCGATGAAATTGATTCAAAATTTAGATAAGAATAAGCCATATTTAAAATCAGATACAATTCTAAATGATGCCAGAGATGTTAATTACCAACATTTGTATAGTTTCCAGATAAAATACAACTCCTAAAATATCATTTTAAAGGTATTTTCCATGGTAGACATTTTTTACCTCCTGCTTTCCGTGTAAAAACTGCACAATGTGTGGACGGGCCTATGGAGATTGCGTAGTTAAGACGTAATGTAGATGCCCAAAGTTGACCCTAAGCGTCTTTGAATACTATTGCAAAATCCACATTATCTTCTTCATTAAACAGTGTCTGGACGCTGAATTTTCAGAGATTTACCTTAAATATATTCCGGTTGCAGTCCCACCTTCCGTAAGATCAAGCGCATCACGGTTTCGTCGCACAAGGGCGGAATGTTGAAGTAAACAACCTCAGTTAGCTGTGTGTGCATTGAAATTTCTCTAAGCGCACGATAGCACATGGTCTACGCCTGTTGCTCCGGATGACAAGCGCAATTAGGTCAATATGCAAAATACGATGACCCTGCGATACACGTCCTCGTAATTCTGAAAATATACAGCATTTTATGCAGAGGTCGTTAATATGACTGGACAGTATTAGATACACTGATCATACATAAGATGGAATTTTTCACAGACTCAATAGGTAAAGATATTCACTTCACGCAGTTTTTTTTAGAGAGAGGGAATGAAGGCCCGTAATCTGTACATGATCCTTACATCTACCAATCTTTGTTACAGTGGAGCTCAGTAAGTTTGTTTCTTCATGGCTTGATAATTTAATTGTATTAGACTTCTAGAAATCAAGTGAGCAAAAGTTCTTGGAGAACCTGTCATTAAGTCCAGAGAGACTTGGTAATGATAATTAATGCCTTTGATAAAGGCATTATCGCATTGACTAGGATTTATATATTAGTTTGTTGTAGTTAACTACATAGTTAGCTGAGCTGTTTATTGAAACAGCAATGCTACATCTCCAAAAGGTAAGTTATTTGAAAAGCATTCACTAGTAAAAGAACTGTGGTTCTTGATTAGTCTTAACCATAAACTATATCAAGCATATATTTTATCATGCACATTGTGATATTACAATCAGTCTTTGATTTGAAATGAGAGTAAGTTTAATTCAACCAAATTGTCATGATGAGGCCCTCTTTTGACAGCCTTGCTCACAGCGCCTATGGAAATGCTCCCTGCAAATGCTCCATGCGACATGCCTTGACGGGAAACGGGTCTTGAGCCAGCACAAGCGCAGAGCAGGGGTGAATCATATGACTCATTCAGGTGTACAGGTGGCAGGGGAATACTGAGCCAAGGCTTGCAATAAGACTTAGCAGTAGGAGAGTGTGTACTATCGGCACACTTTCTGCACCGTCAGTGCTTACGCAGTGTCTGGCTGTGTAGCGGTGCATTCACGTTTGCTTCTCTCTGCAGAGTGTGATTGATGAGCTCAAGCAAGGCGAGGAGAGCGGTGTGGGCGAGAGACTAGGGGGGCCCCCCCTTGATGGTAATGCTGACTTTTACAACCGTGCACTCCAGCCATCTGGTTCTTTGGATTCTTAATGTGGAGTTCTTTCCTGCTCTCTACAAGGTGGTGATAAACCCATTTCAGTCTGCATTTCATTTTTGCCGTATCTTGTCTGTTGGTCTCCAGAGGATATCTGTCCCTTTTATTTTTACTCTGATGATTCTGTCCTGGCAAAAATCTGGATAGTATCCTTGCCTGGATATGATCCCTGGATGAATATTCATTTAGCAGTTTGTGAAATGAAGTAATTTCTGATTTGAATTTGATTCCTAATAGTCTTGATCTGTTGCTTGATAGCAATTTCACTTGTTAGCTGATTGTCTCTTAATCTGTACCAAGAAGATCTACCCTGCATTTCTTAAGAAGATTAACTTTTATTTGTTAATGCAAGACTTTGTTTTCTTTCATTTTGATAGCATACCCAGACATAGATTAGCTGAGCTGTTGACTGTGGTAGTAATAAAAAAATATTGTATTATTATTAATGTTTCTATTTCAGTTTCATATTTGGCCAAGCCTCTGTCACTGGATGTTTAAGTCTTCATTTTCAAATTTTTAGATTGATTGAAATGTAAATGGTTTATTTTAGATGATTTGATCACTGAGTTTTATAATTGATCATAGTCAATGTGTATTTTGCACTTCTCTACCTTTCAGACATTCATTACCAATCTAAATGTTAGGAAATATACCAGCCATGGATCAGGAGCCTATAGCAGTGCAGCGTGATGCAGGATCAGAGGGGTGCAGCACAGCGGATACCGGTATAGAGGATGCTGCTCCTGAGAGAGATAAGATACTGCACATGGACCATGCCATGGAGGATGGTGATGAGAGACAGAGGGAAGGGGGCAAAGTGGTGAATGATAAAGATGAGGATGGTGATGCTCCCACCTCCGAAAACAGGGATAGGATTGATACGACGGCAAGTTGCACAAGTACAGGATCACTGGATGAGTGGTGTGTCATGTCAGAGGCATCAGTTAATCAGGAGATTTTTCAGGATCTTCAATCTCATGAGGAGGTGAGAAAAAGTTAAAAGATTTTTGCCATTGTTTATGAGCCTGAAGTGGATGAGGTGAGAATGCAAGAATGCAAATCAGATGTCAGTGTAATTTCCCTAGAAATCTCTTAATGTTTATACTCTGAATGTGTCTTGAATTATTATCATTTTTCTAGTTTAATTGATAAATGCAAATTAATCATCACTAAAATTATGTGTTTGCTTTTGTGCAATCTAGGATAAAGTATGCCATTCAGAATTGATATGATGGACTTCCATGTGTGTTTTTTTTTTGGGGGGGGGTGGGGATGGGTTATGCACAAACATTCAAGCTGAAGAAAATTTTCCTTCACTTGAAAGTAAAGCAGTCGTATCACTCATATGCTGTAAATTATTTTGTGAGTGAATACAGAACTCGATAATGCTCGTAGAATTTGAAAAATTGATAGGAAAGAAAACATTAAAGAATGCATTCACTGCATTTCCAATTAACCTGTTGAACACAATTTGATTTTGGTTTAACACGCATCTTCCATAGACCTCAGCCCGAGTTATCTTGAGCTTAGTATTCAGTGGATTAAAGCAGATTTATGCCAGAGTCAAAGAGATAAACTCTTTTAATGGATACAAAGATAAGACACAAAAGAATAAGATACAAAAGAAATACTTTTGAGATGTTCCAGTTCACCTTGTAAAATCTTTTTGATGAGTGAGCTAAGGCAAGTTCTGTTTTTCTGTCAAACAGTTGGATCAAATTATCTTACACTGCTGGGTCCCATTGTGATTAAAGCAGGTGCTTGATCTTCACACATTGAACAGCAGGTCCAATTAGCATGCCACATTTTGAACAGAAGATGGCCTGGAGAAAGCTCCCAGGAGGGGTGTGATCGTCACCATGGGGCTTAAAAGGTGGCTAATAAGAACAGGGTGGGAGACAATGTGATTAATCAGAAATTAACATCTTGGGTGTTGGCACAATGACTCAATGAATTTGACACTGTTTCATGTTGTAATCCTAACCTCTGAAGTTCTTATGAATGTTCTCCTTATTAGATTCATGTCTGGATTAACCTCATGTTGATAACCTTTTTTAAGTGTACAGACATGGTAGTAATGAGACTGAAATAAAAGGAATTTTGAAAGAATGGATGGTTGAATTTGTTGCTAGTTTGCAAATGTAAGACTTGTTTTGTTCTGTGGAAGTAGAAAATGTCCTATTCAGCAAGAAGATAGGGTATGTTAAAAATGATCTCTTTTGATTTGATTTTTTTTTAAAATCTGAGTGTAGGCTTGGTTGGGCAAGAAGAGGAAACTATAATTCAAGCTACTGATAATTGAAAGAAAATATTTGAAGTGCATAGCAGTTTCTGACTATTAATTCTGTGATTATATCTTCAGTTTTTATAGTATCACAGAAGTGATTCCCTGACCTTCACCTTTTTTACATTGGAGGTGATTAACTCACATCATGGAGCGTGAAATTCTATTCATACTTTTGTTTATGAATTCAGCCTTTTTGCAGCTACTGCTGTAGCAGCAGCAGCAGCAAAGCGTAGCATGGGCTTGAAAAGCACAGGCAAGACAGTGTTACAGTAAACTAGTGAACGGTGGGGGATTAAAACCTGTAATGGGATATTTCCTTTTGGTGTGATTACGGGACTTACGCTGCAAAAATAGCCCCTGTCAAGGCACATCTGACTGAACCAGAGCCACATGAGCAAAACATGACTTCTAGTGTTTCAATCTGCTGCACACAGATTGTCCAAGTATCAGTATACATATATATAGTGTTCTGTATTATGTGTACTCAGATACATTCATTGCAATTTCTGAGATCCAGTTTAGAAAGTCTTAATTTCGTTAATTCTAGAGAATTTGTGCTCATCCCACTTCCAATCGCGAGAAGATTTGAATAAAAAATGCGTAGGCACTAATACCTCGTCTTACCCGAGCTCTGAAGTTTACTCTGCGTAGATTTGTGAATGGCAATTCTGGTTACAGTATTAACTGACTTTTACATTATGCAGAATGTATCTCAAGGTTCTTCATTGAAGAGGCTGCTGTGCAATACAATCTGACAAAACAGTTGCATGTTTAATGTTTTGGCAAAATTTATGTCAGTAGTCAAAGAAGCAACTACTTCTAAACAAAAGGCATATACACATATTATTATTCTTATCCTCCTCCTCCTTCTTCTTCTTCTTCTTCTTCTCCTTCTTCTTTCTTCGTCTTCTTCTCCTCCTTCTCTTCCTTCTCCTCCTCCTTCTTCTCCTTCTTCTTCTTCTTCTTCTTCTTCTTCTTCTTTTCTTCTTCTTCTTCTTCTTCTTCTTCTCCTTCTTCTTCTTCTTCTTCTTCTTCTTCTTCTTCTTCTTCTTCTTCTTCTTCTTCTTCTTCTTCTTCTTCTTCTCCCTCTTACTTATTCATCATTTTCACAGAACAAATTGATGTAGACTGTATGATTCAACAAACATTAAAAGAACATCAATCTTAAAGGCATACATGTATGTCTTAATATCAGTCTTTTGAGTGCAACAGTGGGCTTCAAGGGAGATGGAAAGCAAACTTGTTTACTGTAATTGTAACAGTCCCTCTTCCCAAGCAAATGATGCCCTCAGAAGACCAGTGAAAATATAATATGACGGTAAATAAAATTTTCAATAACTCAAAAACAAAAGGACTGTAAAAAGAAAACCCAAAAGAAAGCAAAAAATATATGACACATGGTCCTGAAGATTTGGATGTTTTTTAAAGTTAAAGACATTTAACAAAAATGTTATCCTTTTAAATTACAAAGTAGAGAATTGAAGATTGGAAATAATACTGAACCTGAGAATGTGGAATTAATCCTAGCTTAAAATGGTTGCATAAATTGTCAACGAGGTAAACTGAAATCATAAAGTATAAAACTGAGAGAAAAAGAACAGATGAATAGGAAAATGTTGACCAGAATATAAGTTGACAGTTGACCTAGATGTAAATAACTTTTTTGTAAGTCATTGCTTTATAACCAGATATTAGTATAACATGTCACTTTCATTTTGATAACAACCTATGACAATGCCCAATTATTCTTTGAAGTATAACTTACTTTCAGTTTTGTTGTTATTCATTTCAAAATTCTATTGATATTGTTTTAAGTTTTAACCATTATTCAATATTCAGATACATTGTACAACTACTTAAACTAAGATAGAATTGGGACTTTTTTTTTTAGGTATTGTACATCTGTATATGTCATTTCCAAACTACAGTTGCTGTTATGTTCACTCTGAATCTGGTAGAATTAAGAATAGACAGAAATAAATCCATGGTAACATTTAGAATTGAAATACAGAACTGCATTGCTCTCTGTATGAAATGATTTGCATGTATTAAGCTCGATCTACGAAGTCCCAATCTTCTATATATTATGTTGGTAAGTGGGTGGGGCAGTATTTTATGATGTTGATAAGAAAAGGAGTAAGATTTTGTGATATTTATGAAGAGTAGTAAGATTTTGTGATGTTTATGGGGAGGGGTAGACTGTAAAAGGAAAGAGGACAGGATGTCTCAGAAAGTAGGGTAACAGGGATCAGGTGTTCCTTTCAAGGTTTCCAAAGGGGTGTAGGTCAGTCAAGTACAGGTTTTTCAAGAACACTTCTAGCAAGTTCACAGTAGAAGGGGTGTAAGTTAAGTTTGTTCACTTTGTTGTTAATCTCTGTGGTAGATGGGAGGAGGAGGAGGAGAAGGCAAAGGTGAAAGTGGTGAACATGGTGTAGAATTGATGTGAATGACATGTGTTGCCTGTTGGAAGTTCTGCAAAATATGCAAATAATCTGATTGGCCTCTGTTCTACTAATTTGCTATACTTGACTTGAGCACTACAGTCAGTAATGAGTATACTGTTTAAAGCCATGTTAAAGTTTATCGAGGGCAGAATTGAAACCCTGGTCAACTTTCTTTGTTAGATTGACTGTTCTCCTGGCTTGAACCCAATGGCAAGTTCATTTGTTTGTAGAAAATGAACTTGACTGACATCACAATAAATCTCAGTTTTTATATTTTTAGTTTGAAGTTAAAATATTTTAAAAATCAGAGAGAGCATCATTTTGAAATAGTGACAGGGAAGTCGGAGGGAACATTTACATCAGAGGAATGGGATCTCCCTGCTTACATGTACATGTAGGGTGCATGACCTAGCAGGGTTGGATGGGATGAGGTAGCAGGTGTAGAAACTCAGTTCTCCAGCAGTGCAGAGGAAACAGGATGTTTAGTAAGGGAGGATAGAAGGATCATCAAGGAACCTGAGAGAGGACCCAGGTTGGGTGTATCACTTTAAGGGAATAGATATATCACTATAAGAGAATAAATATCACTTTAAGGGAATAAATGTTCAATCCGTACCATGAAATATCAGATCTGCATAGAAATATTATATATATATTTTTTTTTTCAAGTGCTCATCAGCATTAACCTGCATTACTGCATGAGTTGGGAATAAGTTTTGGTTCACTGATATGACTTCATACAGTTCAACTTCTCAAATTTTATCAAGCTTTTGAAATAGGAATTGATGAAAACATAAGTGAAACATTTGAAAATACACTGGGATATTAGTTAGAAGAAAGATGTGTGTACATTGTAAATTGTTCATCTTATAGCATAGATCCTGCTGTGGAGGGGGCAGGGCACTTGCATTTTGAAGGTAGGGGCTTAGGTCTTCATAGATAAAATGCAAGAAAGTAATGCCACTGAACAAATGGAGGATGTGGGAATTACTTTCCTTTTACTTCACTTCCCACCTCCCCATTTTTCTTTGCTTTTCTTATCCTCAAATCTGTACCATTTGATTTGAGAGGGGATATGTCTCCTGTTCCCTGTGGCTGCATGCATGTACTCCACAAACGGTAAAATTATTCTCTACAGCACTGGCATTTGGATATGATACAGTCAGTTTTTAAAAACACATGATACATGTATTTATCAAAGAAACTTTGATAAATTATAAATGTGATCAAACTTAACTGAGTGGAGCTAAAAACATGTATGTACAGTAAAATAGCCTAGGAATCATGTATCAATGTTTATTGTGTAATTTCAGAGAGCAAACATGCATGGGTTTAAAGTCCAAAAGCAATTTACACATTTATCATAAGCCATAGAGGATCACTTGGTCCCTCAAAGGACCAATAAAGGTATTTTTCATACTCATATCCGCTTTGTGCATTTGATCATGTATTCCATGACGTAAGCTCCATATTCTAGATAAAAGCATTGGGGATTTACCATTTTTGTTTGATGTCATCCTTTGGTTTATTTCAAATGGTGGAATTTTTTGTAGTTGAAAGTTTCCTGTTTCACTTCAGAAGGTTTCCTTATTGCTTTGTATTATTTCCTGCCTCATGAAAGAAAGAAATTGAAAGCTGGTAAAACTTTTTAGGTTAATATATAACTTGTTGGGCTTGATGGCTGCTTGAAAATATATACAAGCTTGACATGCACATGTATTGCTGAAAATAATTTGCAGTCAATTTTTTTGGTCAGCTCTTGACTTTTTATGAGAAAATTAGCCAAAATGCACTGATTTTCTAATTTTTTCAATTTTCTAATGTTATTCTTCTTAGAATTCTATTCTCCATCATATATCAAAAAAATATTTACCATTGTGTAATCACTTTAAGATTCTGGGAAATTAGAATCCTCCTGGAAGTAGAATTTCAAGTTCTTTTATTTGTAATCTGAACACAAGTTTCCATAATTGTAGGACTTTGTGTGACCCATGTCGTTTTTTTTTTTTTGCAATTCATTTGTTTATCCCATTGTCATGTAGTGACTTTTTGCTGAACAACTTCCTGTTATGCCTGGTTTACATTTGCCCCGGACGGCGTATGATAATTGCAGTCTATGATTTTTCGCAGGCATCGTACAATGTAGGTGGCTACGGGCTACGGTGTTTGTGTTTACATTATCTTCGATCATCATTCCATTTTCTGTATTGGCCATCGGGGGGGGGGGGGGGGGGGGCAGGCCGTGGCATATTCAAACAGAGGCCACTCAGAGATTGTACAATAATCGTGCAATCTCCGCAGCTTTCCCGCAGAAACGGTACAGGGTCCATGCAGAGGCCTCGGGCCGCAGGATCAGCCTGAAGCCTCCACATGATGGCTGCGTGGGAATCGTGCAATGCCACTTACAATATGTTTACGGGCTACGGGCTACAGGCTTGCGATTTTTCAAATTTGTATAACTCCTCATGAAACAAAATCGCAGAGGCTGCGGAGCATGTGGATCTGTACAAAAACCTTATGATCGCCTTCTGCCTCCTCACGGAGGCCACACGGAGAGGGGGTTACAGGCAGGATACGGGCTCCGTACCCTGATTGTAAGCCAAATGTAAACTAAGGCTTAGTTATAAATACATTTCTTCTCCTTGAAAGTTGATATTGAAACTTTTGAAGAAAAAAAAAGGTTCTAGACCCAAAGTGGTTGTCTGCACATAGCTAAAAGTATGAGTGATGAGTTCTTTAATTGACAGGGTAGTTTTGATTGTGCTGTACATAATGCAGAAACCAAAAGATTGGATTTCTAGAGTGGAAGGCTTATGATGTTTACAAGCAAGCTTAGATTTCTCTTGATATTTCTTAATTAGCAGTTAGCAAGCCAGGTTTCAATTCAAACAATAGCCACTTGTAATGAAAAACTGTTTTACTTTCTAATATCACCCTGGACCGTTTGGTCATACATACATGTATGTTGGACCGTGAGGGTAGAGCTGTTCTTCGAAAAACTTCTTGGTTAGCTGTCAAGTTCACAAAACAGTGAGATCAAGATGCATTAAAATGTTGTTAAGGTAAGATGTCACATAATTGTCATGATGCTTTTAAGTGGCTTTTCCGTTATCGATTCAAAAGATTAAGTTAAGTTTTAGAGAGAATATTGTAGGTTTAGAATTTTGTTTGCTCGATTTCATATACTTCGTTTTTGTATTACAGTAGTGATATTTGTGTTGTATGAGAATAGTCAATGATTGAGTTTTTATGAGATGTAAAAGTATAGCTTCTATCAGGGTGACTTTAAATGATTGTTGATCAGTACTTATTGATATAGGGCTACTGTACCTCCACAGTGAAATTTTTTTCTTATATCGCAGCTTACTTTTTTGAAAGCAAAATGTTATGTAAAGACATTAAATCTGTGTGTAATCATATGGACTTTATACTTTTATGGAAAATTATCAAAGTTCTGTTTGCTTCTTCATCATACACCATATACATGCACAGGGTCGCTGGTGTACATGAAGCTGCAGCATGTACGTACACACTATAAGAATTTCATCCACAGGACATGTTGTTGTATGCATGCACTGCTTATCAAATACAATCATAAGCTAAAATTACTGCCAAAACATTGCAATGGTATGGTACTAATTCTAGAAAAGCTGGCTTGAAGTGAGAGTACTGACTAATTACTTGCATTTATATACAGGTGTAATTCATTTGATTTTACCAAAAATATTGTCTGTTTGATATTGAATATTTTTCCCAGTTTCCTCATTCTCTTTCAACTGATTCTACAAATTTTTTCAGTTTTCATTTGGGTTGCCAACCATTCATTCATGTACAATGTAAGTCTGCATCTCTTCACATTTTACAAGATAAAAATTCAAAATGATTCCACTTCTCTCTGTATGGGCGTTATTGTTTTCTGGATGTAAGGGTGAAGTCTTCCATGGAAAACCAGAGAGACTAACCTGAAGTTAACTGTCATAGCACGTTGTCAGAGTCATTCATTATCACAAAATTAAGATGGTTTCCTGGTCAGGAAGAACAAGAATTTCACACCCGTCACTCACAGACTGCCATCATTCATACATGCACTAAACCAAAACTACAAATACTTGTATACTTTAGGGTCTATGATTTTTTTAAGAATAAAAGGAGGTAAAGAGACTTTTATGATGATTTCCACCTTGTTCCTAATATTCATGAATGTTGAGCTGGTTTTATAGTATGTTTTTATCGGATTTTTTTCCTTATCTTATCTTGAACAAGCCACATTTTTTAGTCCAAGTTCCTTTGTTTTCTATGATGGCTCTGAAGTACGCTCGACAGGTCATGTGCAATGTGAATTTCATGGCCAATTTGCATCCCAGTTGAAATTCGCAATTCGTGACGTGAACTTCGCGTCCCTGATCACGAATTTCCCATCACGGGTCATGAATTTTGCATCCTGGGTCATGAATTTTGCATCTCGGGTCACAAATTTCGCGACTGGGACGCAAAGTTCATGTCACGCATCGCGAATTTCGCGACTGGGATGCAAAGTTGGCTGCGAAATTCACATAGCACATGACCTGTTGTCAAGTGTACTTCAGGGCCACCATAGTTTTCCACAGCAATAGATTCAAACACATAAATAAAGGCCCATCTGGCAAATGATTGCAAGAATGAAAAAAATACAAATAAACATTGTTCATGATAAAGAGCAAAATGTCAAACAGAAATGTAGATCTATTTGGTGAAATAGAAAGAGCCAACAGAAGACAGTACAAAGTGTACTTTCTGTGTGTCATATAAGTGCAGGCTATATTCATCTGTTCACAACTAGTAAACTAGATGTATATGAATTCGAGACAAAAAGTGGATGTTTCATTTGTATTCAATTAAGATTCTATATTTTGAAGAATTTTTTTTTCAAAGTTACTTTGAAATTGAAAGTGAATTCATGTACATGTGTGTAGTTTGCTATTATTCAGAAGAATATTCATGATATTCGCAGTTCCTTATTTAGAATTTTGCTTGCACTAAGCACTGCTGTAAAACTTGAAAGTCATTGTTGTGAACATATTAGTCACTATCATTTTTCAAATTCATTATTATGTTTCTGTTGCCTAGCAACTTTGACTGTTAATATGATCATGAAAATAATAGTGCTTTGTCCCCCTTTTTAGAGTCCCAAAAGATTTTTGTGGTATGATAACATGATGAGTATATCTTTCTTTCTCCCTGCTTTTATAAATTTAAGAAGCGCAAACCTGAATTTGTGTTGACAAGAACTATCATTTCTACCCTCTCTGTCTAATTGGCCTACCATTGTTAGAATAAGGTTATTCCTTGTGATCTGGAGCCATTCCCAAACGTGAGTAAGTCTCGACAACAGAAGCATGTGGCCTTCGGGGAAACTCAAATTTGCCAGTCATTACACAAAATTTAGGAAAAAGGATGGTTGATCTCCCATGTTGAAATGTCAGAGATCATGCTTGAGAATTCAGGAGTTAGGAAGATGCTTTTAAATGAAGAATGGAGTTTTTAATATATTTTGTACCGGTTATTGGGACATCATACCTTGTGCGTGGTTACATGTCTAATGATCAAACTTATTTAGTATAGCCTGAGACTTGCAAGAGGGCATCACTGGGGAATTCAATATTTCCTATATGGTAACAATTGCTCTAGGCTTTCTTTGTTTCAAAGATTTAGGGCTAAGGTTCCAATTTGTTTGTTTTGGGGTGTTTTTTTTTTTCATATTAGGTTTGGATGTGGTTTAGGGTTAAGGTTAGATGCCGAACTGAAGTTCATTTAGTGTAGGAAATTGACATGGAGAAATTGTTACCGAAGCATATCCCTTGTATGTGTACCTGTATCTTTAAGTCATTATTGAAACTGTAAACATGGATTAAGTGAATAATGCAGCTTGTCATCCACGCATGTCAGCAGTCACTGCAATATTGAGTTATATTGAAATAGATCTTAGATACTGGTTCATATTTCTATACATTTGCAATGTATTTATGTGTTATTATTGGTTTTCATAGGATTAATAAAGTGATTATGGTTTTGATATGAAAATGAATCAGATTTAGTAATTACATGATTTAGATCCAAAGAATTACTTACCATTAATGAAATGTTATTTCCTATTTCCTGTGACCTTTATTGTATGAAAGGATTAAAATGAATGACATGAAAACATCCCAGATATAAATACCATCAGTAGATTATGCAGGGGTTGTACATACTGATGAACTTTTGTGTGAGTGAAATGATTTGTTTTGACAGTAAGAGCTATATTTCTACGAAAGAAAACCGTAGAATTATTTTCGGATAAATTATGTTTGTCATGGGAATGTGTATGCACTGCATGTAACTACAGCTTTAAGCTTCTGAAGATTACTTTCCAAGATATTTTTGAGTGCAAAAATGATGATCTAGACAAAAGTAAAATGTAAACAAATCTTATTGCATACTTTACATAAGTTACATGTATTGTTGACAAATGTAGATTTATCAGCAATCTAAGGAAATATATCTGTGGCAATTGATGTCCATGTATAAAGGTTGATTTTCTTTATAGTAGGTTTGCTAAATTATTAAGTATATGCAGTTTATAAACAGTGGCAAGCTTTTCAAGAGATAATTTCCAGAATGTTTCTTAATATTATTTTTTTAGACAATGAAAACTTGAAATAATTTCATTAAAACAATAGCATTGATTTCCTTTTCCAGAATGTGTTAGAATTTCGCAGTTGAAACTGTTGTATTGTCAATGTATTGAGATGATTGAAAGCCTTGATAATCTATGTGGTGAAACCTAAAATAGATTTAACGACCTTTGGGATATGACTTGAATACATGAGTAATCTAGTAAAGGAAGCGAATGATGGGTTTCGTGTTGATTATACTGCAGTCATATCATACAGAGATACATTGAATGCAGGCTTTTTGTCTTGACCAAGTATAAGTATAACTCAACATGCATACCCTTTTTCATGATTTTGGGCCAATTTGACACCTTAAACTCATACCGCACTGGACTGTAACCGGTTGACACTACCCTTTCCATTTATTTTTCTTGTTTTGTGTGTGAATGGCAATATATGTGAGTGGCCCCCTGGAATAAGATCTCCAAATGTTTTGTGATACATGGCCAATGTTTGATGTATGTGCATGGGGAAAGAGGACTTCAAATAGTAATCCGATCAGAAAGGTCCTTTATAGCCTTTTTACACTGGCAAAATTTTGCTTAGTCCAGTACTATCGGTGGGACTAAAACAACATACAGCCCCATCTATAGTACGGGACTAAGCTTAGCCAGCTTTCTGTTCACATTACACTTTACCAAAGTGGGCTAAATCACAGATAGTACGGGACTATTTTAGCCCTGGAAAAAAGCAGAGTTAGCCCACTTTTGGTGGGGCTAAATGTAAAAAAGGTGGGGTTAAACGCTCAAGTGAGAACAGAAATCGAGATAGTCCAGGGTTAAGGATAGTCTAGGGTTAAAGATAGTATGGGGTTAAAAAAACAAGTGTAAAAAGGCTATACATGTACCTGCATCCAATCGTTGAGGATGGTTAGTCAAAGGATTTCCATTTCCTTGAGGTGTCTTTGTCATGACTCTGTATTTATTTACGTTCCCTTGGGTCTATTTTCAGATATCCCAGCTTGCCTCATCCCTTGTCACGAGAGATTTACTGAAGCAAGCGGAGGATCAGGTCTCCACCAAGCTCGTTGACCAAATCTTCAGAACTATACAGGTATGAATGAGTAAAAACATGATAATCTCATGTAGGTGTCACAAAATATTTGTAGAATCCATTCTCTATGAAGAATATTTGCCTTGAAAAAGTGGACTTTCAGGAGGTTCTGTTAATCTTTAATTTCCTACCAGGTTGGAGGGAAGGGGCAGGGAAAGGAAGTGTACAAAGTCTACTGGTTTGTCTGTGCTGACCTAAAGGTAGAATGGGTTAATTTGATCAGACAATATAGAACAAACAGGGTGACCATGTAGTATGGTTTGTTCCCTTTCAGTTGTCAAGTTGAAATTTGAACGCTTTTCCATTAAATTGAATCTAGCCCCTTTCATCTAATACCTCAAATTGGTAAGTAAGTCGGCAAAGCAGTAAAGGATGATGAAAATATGCATGAAAAGAATGCATTATCCCCCTCCCCCTCAAAATTTCATAACAAAGGAGAATGAAACCGTGGGGAAAGAATCGATTTTAATGAAAAGAGAGCATATTTTCATATTTTCTCCATTATCTCTGAAGATGCTGCTTGTATCTACATGTAAGTGAACTTAACATATGTTGTGTGAAATACAATTCCCCATGATATACATGTATCTTGAGCTAAGAAGGAGATAAGCTGCACCTTCAGAGATAATGGAGAAAATATGAAATTTTGTGTACAAAACATATTGAGAGTTGTCCTTCTAAACCTGCCATTTTGAAGCAACATTGCCAATTTGAGGATCACCATAGAAAATAGATTGGGACTTTTCAGACTTTCATAATTTTTTTATTTTGTAACTGTTTTTTAAGGAACTTTTTTCAATTGCTTCTCCCTATCCTTTCTTGTCATTAAAATGATTTTCCCCAGGGTTTCATTCTCCTTTAATGTTTTTATGTTTTAATATTCTGTTTCCAGCTTACATGTATATCTGGTAGCAGTTTGATTTTTATTTTATCCAGAATTTAGTTTAAAAGCATATGACCCAGATGCATTATCATGAAGTCAATTTTGCAATGAGGAAGTAAGATTATAATGGATTGAATCCTACTCAAGATCATGAAAGCTTGACAGATGGTCATTAGCAAGCTGCTGAAGGAAGTAATCTCCACCAGCAAAAAAATCACTAACATGTTGTAAACAAGTTTCTGCAGTCATTTGTTCTAATAAATTGAAAAAAGGAGGGCTTGATTATGATTCAAGAGGTACTTGTCAGCAGTAATGATTGAGTGAGCTTGATTATTTTTCAAGATGGTCTTTGTCTTTGTGAAGCATTCAAGATGAGACCAAAAGTGAAAAAGAGGAAGAAATAGCATGATACAAGTAAAGCAGCCCAGTGACCCATTTTAACATTTTGATTTATTGTAAATAAAAGAGATCCATTTGTTTTATATTTTTGTGATATGATATAAACAATTTTTTAAAAGTGTAGATTATCAGAATCATCATATAAAGATTCAAGAAAGCATTGAACAATTCTCTTTTTAAATTTTTGCCACACGCAGCACTCACATCTTATAATTTAGATGATTAATGCCCCCCCCCACTGTTTTGCATAACTTATACAGTTTAACTTGCTCTGAGAAAAGCCAGTGGATTTCTGTTTACTATCTAATTATTTCAACTTTAGCAGGTAATATTTAATCTTAGAACTCCTAATGAAAATATTAATTGCTTCCAAAGATAGCCATTTTAATATATGAAGAAGCAGTGTGCAACCAGGCACTTATAAACACATCATTGGGTGTTTACTGATGCTCGACTGCACTACCATGGTGGATAGATGCCTTTCAAGACATTGTTCATTTGTCCACTGTGTTTGATGGATATTATACCATTGTGATTAGACTTCCCCTTTCTTTCCAGTCAGTCATTGATGGATTAGCAACATGTTGATCGCATAACCAAAGTATTTTCACCCAAATCCAACTTCTAAAGTAGATGTTGAAGTACCGATTTTAGGTAAAATTTGGAAGTGATCAATAAGAAGACTGAAAGGGTAGTCTTTAACTCTTCATGCTGTATTCATTTATCTGAATAAAGATGTAATCTTTTTGTGCAAGTTAGGTTTGCTTCCAGAGAGGTCACACTGCATGGTCTCCATAAATTGATAGATGATTATTACGATCAAGTGTGAGGATCTAAATCAACATGGCTAAACTAAGTTTGCTGCATTCAGACAGCCATGATGGAACATCAGCAGGAGATTTTATCAGAGACTAATCATGCTAAGCTCCAAAACACTCTCATGCGTAATCATGTGACGTCAGGTCCTGTGGTCTTCAGCAATCTGTCTCAGATGAACCTTGAATGAGCTTTTCAAGAAAATTGATGGAAATGAGAAATTAATTTCCTCAGATTGTACATTAAAAGCTTAACTTCCACTCAACCTGAAGCCCTTCAATATAGTCACAGTTCAGGCCGGAAGTATGTTCTTTGATATTTGCCAAAAAATAACTTTTACAAGTGCTTTATTTTTCCTTTGTTGAGGGGGATAGGACAGCTAATAAAACAGAAGCCATTGTGAACAATGTCCCAGATATCTTAGGTATGGGTGCATGTTCTAAAGTCAAGCGGTTGATAAAAAAAAAATGCAGATAGATTATTGGTTGTACAGAAAAATTATGCACAAATAGAAATCTGATTCACACAGACAGTTACTGAGACTGAAAGGTATCCATCGTTACTACGTGGCATCCAGAGCTAGCTAGCTATCATCCATACTCTGAAAGGTAGCCATATGAAAGACAAGCCAAAGTTTGACAGGGGCAGAAGGAAATTGAATTAGGTAGAACAACAAAGATCTGGTAACAGAATAGCCCACTTCATCAGGTATCTATTAGAAGAAAGATAAT
Organism: Echinometra lucunter; assembly: GCA_029962745.1. Classification (NCBI taxonomy): domain Eukaryota; kingdom Metazoa; phylum Echinodermata; class Echinoidea; order Camarodonta; family Echinometridae; genus Echinometra; species Echinometra lucunter. The sequence goes on from CM057151.1 coordinate 50,543,752, forward strand.
GATGGGTGCTCCAATGTGTCACTTTCCTGTTGTGGATCAGATTCAGTTGTGATTTTCTGGAGTACTTCCCTAGTGAAGGTTCATTTGAAATAGCAAGAAAGTGAGAAGCATTGTAAGAGCATGCTGAGTATGTTCTCTGACTAAAGAATGTGTCATCTTTGATTTCCGATTATTGTATGCCCCATCACCTTAATTCATGCATTTCAAGTAGCATATTGTCATCAGATCACTTGAATAACAGCCATTAATAGTAAAGTTATTGATGATGACGTTGTTCACTTTATGTTTGTCTACAGGCCAGGAAAGGGGCTAGTGCCTACTGGATAAACTAATGAGCCTTCACTTTGTTTTTCACAAGTACATTTAGGGCAGTTTCAATCATTTTTAGAGGACTTTTCCCTGAAAGGTAGATTTTACATTGCATTTAGGAAGGGATGTAAGCTTTAACTTCAAGATAGGCCTTGTTGCTAGCTTGGAAATGTATTCTTTAGGAATCGCATTAAGTCTGTTCAAATGCAATCAGAGTAATGGAGATGAATAAATAGGATTTCTTTTATCTGAACATTGTCAAGAGTAGTTTGGGAATCATTTTTACACTAATGGAACATCTGAGTTTCAGTATGGCAGCTGTGGTTGATTTCTTGTTAACAATGATTGTTATCCAAATAAGATGTGAAATTAGAACAGTTTACATGTGTATTTGCTCTGTTTTCTTAGTACCTTTCCAGATCCTGTCTCTGCATTTAAAAAATGCAAGAAATCATGTTCCTTTGGCAAGTACATAAATATTCAATGACTTGTTAATCACACTGCTTCACGACCCTAAGGGCTCTTAGTCCCAAGTCTGCATATCCATGTAACCCATCTTCTCTATATATCCACCTCCTTCCACTCAATCCAAAACTTCCTAAGCTGGTGCCACCATGTCTAGCCCCATGCTTCTCTCCACCCTATTCTACACTTCTTGCTGCACTTGAAATTACATGGCAATGTGAGCAGTAATGATGAGTGAATGTGTTCTAAGATCAGATTTCGCTTTTACGATATACTTCCAGTAAATTAGGGTTGACGCCTCATTAATGTCTGCAGATTCAGCTGTTACTGCTGAAAAGATACCCATTCTTTTGATAATTTGTATTTAATTAGGAATAAGCATATTAGTGAAAGAGTATGCATGCAATCCAGTTTCTTTGCTAACAAAAAAAAAACAATAGATAAATAAATCAGCATTTACCAGCTTATAAAATGATGGTAAAGATTCAGAGTTAACTTTAAGAGTGTCACTAAAACATGCCCATGATGATCTGACATCAGACATCTGACATCTGACAGTTTACTTCCTCACTACAAAAACTTTCTTAATCCTGAATGATATGATTGCAAAATTTTTAGAATCAATGTACTTTGGAAGTATTTTGTTGTGCGTGGTGAAGTCCGTATGCAACTTCATGTCACTATTTAATATTGAAACTACTAATAATTCCTTCCCTAAATGTTTCTAACTTGTGAGGTGATACTAATACATGTACAGGTATAAACTGTTTTTGCTTTTATCGTTTATCTTAAAGGAACACATTCCCCCAAACTACATTATCAGTTGTTTACATCTTTGAGATACTGTATTCACTTAATCTTATTGTTCACAAAAGAAGACTGTGGTTCTTGCTAATTAGTGACTCAGAGAAATCTCTGAGCCCAAGTGACTCTTCACACTGAGATCTCTGGAGCAAATTGATGTAATTTGGTGCAATTAATCGCCAGACAGTTGGTAAGGGGCTCCCTGATCTTACATTTCCTCCCCCTCTTCCTTCCACACTGTCAGTTATTTTGATCCAAGAGGTTTTCATCGACTGTAGGAGGTTGGAGAAGTATGTCAAGTTTAGAAAGAAGCAAGGTGTCGTTACTCAATCAAATTATCAATTTTCTTTTGGCACCGTGTCTTCACTCTCTGGATGAGTAAGGTTATTTGATTATGGAGAGGAGCAACCTCCTAATCCCATGCTTAGTCAAAAATAAATGGTTTCCAAGCTTATCTGTCACCTGTAGAACATTTTTAGAGTAGCTTACAATTCATTTATATCAATCAGTAATATGTTATTCAGAGAATCATTCAGGAAAATGATGTTGAAATATTATCTTAATATTTTTTGTAGAGAAATGGGGGCGCCCTCCACTGTATTCCTAATCCATTTTCATGTATTGTTTCCTGCAAATTAGTGCTACAGGAAATGCAGTACCCTTTTATATTAAAATTCTTAACATCTGTTTGAAAAAAAAAAACCAACCCTTTTTTGTGCTACATTACACTAGCAAATGGAGGACACCTACTTAGTTGGATGTGAATTAAAGATAATTTTATCCATATTTTGTAAGTTTGTTCTTTCTTTTTTTTGGGGGGGGGGGGGTAATTAAGAAATATAAATTTTCAAAGAATTTGGAGACGGTGATTTGATTCTAATTTAGATGTAACTAATTTGAATGTTGTCTAATAGTTATTTGACACCATCCGCTTAATTGACAAAAGAATAGCTGATGTTCTGGTACTCCGCCAAGCTTGAACAAAATTTGATTGTCATGTTTTTCCTGCATAGCAGTAAGGATGTTATCCCTGTTATCAAATTTCTTTGTGGAAACCTTTTGTGCATTGTTTTCAGTTTTATTTGAACAGATCATCCCTCTTGCTCATGTATACAGGAAATTATTGTGCATTCATTTCATCAATTTTTTTGTAGGTTAGAGCGGGACATAAATAGCAGATGAGAGCATCTGCTATTTCTAAAGGCCTTGAACGAGCCAAAAGAATTCATCAGAGGTGACAAGTTCTGTGCCAACATCACAGAGTGTTTTGGAAACATTCAACCGCAATGCTTAGCACATTTATTGGAACACTCTCTTAAATATTCTCACCTTCGATCGAGCATTGCCAGTGACATGTTTTAGCCAAAAATATGAGATTTAGGAAATTCTTGCGCATCGCTACCCTGACATTCTGCTGGAAGAGTAACTAAGTAATTTAGGGAGAACATTAAATGATGTAATTGAACAGCTGTTAAAGATACATGTACATGTAGCATTTGTATGATGCATCATGCTATGGAAACTTGCATAGAAGCAATGTTGGCCTCTTTTACCCCTTTATGAATCACTTATGATTTAAAGTACTAGTAGATGTAAGTTCTGGTAAGCAGTTTCTCAATGAAAGAAGCTGTTTTAAAGAAGCTTAGAATGTTATGAAATTATGATTAGGTTTTTCTTCCAGCAAGTTGCAGAAAAAAATCTGCATGTAGCGATGAAAACCACACATGTACATGTACATCATGTATGCACTCTACGGAGGAAAGTAGTAATACTTAGGCTTTTGACTCCCAGCATTTTCGGTAAAAAATGGGGTTTTTTGCCTTCATTTTCTAATCTGTTTCATCATATCATGTCACCTAGAGAGGGATGCCACCATTCCCTCAGGTCTATGACTGACGATTAGTAGGCATCATTCTGTAGCGTGAAATTGAGCAAGGTCGATTGTTGGAAATTAATGGTAATGGGCCAGAAATGAGGTGATTTGGCACAGGGAAAACAACACTAAAGAGACCAGTAGCTGCAGCATGTCATTGCTTTATCAAGAATTTTAGGATTGATGGATCATTGACCAAGTCTGAACTTATGAAGGTTGTTATAGTTTTTTGTTCTTCTTTAAGTACCCATGGTAATATACATGTAAGAATATTGTAGTCTGTCTCAGCACCTCTGTCATCCTGCCTTTGTTGTAGACTTTTTGCCAAATCACTTCAGATTTAAAAATTGATCAACCCTTCCTTCAAATCTGTATTTTTGATAATTTTATGTTTATGATGATTGAAAACAGTGCATAAAAGTGAACTGAAACTGAAACTGAACTGCAACTCTGCAGGACTCAGTACTAACAGTGCTCCAGTACACAAAGTGCCCCAAGGTTTTCCTCCAGACCCAGAAAACTTTGAAGTGAAAATGTGGTCCATGCATACAGACCCTCCAGATGTCATTCTGGTCCTACTGAGAAAACTGTAGGGCATACAAATGTTAAAGAGGTAGACCTCTACTGCATTGATGGTATTGGACACCATGACAATTAAAGGGGAAAGTCCACCCTAGAAGTTTCACTGTTTCAATAAAAAGAAATAAATTTGAACAGCATGTTATGTAAAAAGCAATTCTTCTGAACATACATTGATTATAGGGGTTAGAAAATGTGTACCGTAACTTCCAAGAAAATTGAGAAAATGTGAAATTTCATGTACAAAGTGAATGAAGACCTGCTCGCATATGATGTCATCAGTGTTGCCAATTTGCAGAGCCGAGAGTAATTTACTACAAAAAGTAAATGAGTGTAATTTTCTTATTCTTTGACCCGATTTTGCTCATTTCTTTTTTAAAATGCTGTTCAAATTTATTTCTTTTTATTGAAACAGTGAAACTTCTAAGGTGGACTTACCCTTTAATATTCAAAGAGAAATGAGATTTAGCCATTAGTTGTAACAGCCCTTCTAAATGGAGATTGGTTGGATTGTGATACATATTTGGTTCTGCTTGAATGTCTTCTCTAGCCACATTAAAGCTTCGTAGACTTCATGAACTTTTGTCACTTCGTACTACATTGTACATGGCGTTTGATAAGAGAGATGCATCTACTGAACTGAATTATCCCTGGTCGGTTAGATATATACTTTTAGAATATAATATAGTCAATGTCTTTTGCATTATAGAATAATATCATCATATCCTATGAAGTGATTTCAACAATTATCTGGATTTATTTATCTGATGATTGACTTTGTAAATTCCTTGAGAATTCACAGAGTAATTTGTAAACTACCAACACTACTGGATTAAATTCATACTTCTATATTTTACTTAAGCTATATGAATGATTCTTTATTTTGTGTATTGCCATTTAAACTACAATTCTGTGATACTCATGACAGAATATTTCTTTTCCATCAAGTATGAATAGCCCGATTGCATTTAGAAAGTGCAATACTGATATCGAGACAAATTAGATATTTCATAAAGGTTTGCAAAAGCCCTCAAAAAGATCCCCTTCAGGTGCCTTCATTTGGCGGTTTTAAAAATTGAATTTAATGCTTCACTGGAAATGAAATCATCCATTGATATGTTTACATAACCCCTCTGTGATTTATGGCTGGTCATCACATTATGAACCTGCCTAGTTTTACTTCTGAGAACGATCAATGTCATCAGAAATTACCACAATCCTACTTTGAATAGTTCTCTCAGTTTTACTTCCCAGAACAATCAATGTCAGCAGAACTCTACGTTAACTGATTCTTTCAGACTTTTTAATGCACCTTGCGGTTTACTGCCATGTAGTTTGTGTTTCTCTTGGTTAGTGTCCCCACCTCCCCACGTGAAGAGAGGCTTGGAGAGCATCCAGACAAACAGGAGCTCCTTCCTCTCAAGTCACCACAGACGCTGAATCACTGACCAGAGACAGCCTCTTTTAGATGTCCATGGAGGAATAATGCCTCCCTACTGAGGATTCAGGTTTCATACACGTGATTACTGCATAACGTGTATTCACATGAGCAATTGGCATTTTGTAGAAGATGTACTTTTAATTACTCCTTATGCTATATGTTGTGAAGCTCAAAAGCATTTCACTGAAACATCAATGCTTCATAGTTCAAGATATCTTCCTGACTGTGGCCTACTTACTCTTAAAAGAAAAACTCTGCACACAGGGCCGAAGACCTTGTGCAACTGTTCACTGAACAGTGGCACATTATAAGGCTTTTAACTTAATGGACCACTTGCCACTTCTGCCTAATACCAGTAGGCTTAAACAAGAGGTGAAAAAACTCAGGAAACAGCTACCCTTGGTGTGTGACAGGGGAGATGTTTTGTCACATCTGATTCACTGAATTAAGATTCAGATTGGCAGAAAAAATGGTTTGAGTGGGTCCATGACATTGAAATGCTCATTTCATTTTCACGTGTGAGCATTACATGTTTACTTGAGTTTATTGAAAAGAGAGTTCAGATGTTATAAAAAAAAAAAAATATCAGGAAGAAGAAATGTGTTTCATTTGATTTTTGAAGGAAAAATTGTTAGCCCTGTTCACCAAAATGTGTGGAAGAATTCTTTTTATATAGTTGGACCTCCCCACTAAAGCTTGTTGACTTTTATAGTGCAGAATCTGGCACAGATGCATCAGCTCTGTTGATATAAAAGTAATTTTTTAGGAGAAAGGGATAAAGAAAGAGAGACAGGCTTATTCTCCACAGCAACTTAATACTCAAAAAAGAGAGGCAGCTTCAAAACCTTTCAAGCAATGTAATACTGATGTGGTTTCAAAGGTAACAGTGACTCACCTCCTGGTCACCTCCTCACCTTAGTCTATCATCCATCATGGGATTATCCCAGCCAGGGACCAAGATGGCAGACAGCAAATGCTCGCGTCAGGGCTGAAAACCCAGGGAAATACAAAACAGCTTTCACTTGAGGTTATGAAAAAATATTTATTCCTGAAAGAGCAAGATAATTGATTGTGAGGGCTTTTCCTTTGTTGTACCTGTAAGAGTAAACTGTTTTTGCTAGGTGCATCCCGTCGACTTTCCTGTACGTAGGGGGTGCAGTCACTTGTATGGTGGATTCTGGAGGTTGTGAAGAGAGTCAGGAGGATGTGATTTTGACTCTTACCAAATGTTACATATGCCACTAGAGAGACTGGGAATCCTAACAGTTCATTTTATTTTGTGTTTGAGATTAGCTCAAAGGAAACATAGTCAATAATACAAGCTTTAAAGAACTTTAGGCACTCGTATTAGTAAGCACGTCCTGAGCGTCATAAAGTGACTCATGATTATCAAGCATAACATGTAAGTATGTAAATTGCAGCTACATGTAAGAAGACAAATTTGACGTAAGTTGAGTGAGGCCCACATTTATCAGTAAGAAACAAAGTGAAGGTGAATTTGAATTACCTATTCATTTTGACTCTGACCTGGCCAATTAAGCAGAGAGTGCCCCAAAGTTGATATCATGGTTAAAGATACAGAAGTTTGTAGACTTTGTCAGAATTGTGATAACGAGGGATAGATGATAGACAGCATGCATATACATGTACAGAATAAAAAATTGCAAAAAGTCAGTACAAACCTCAAATTTTATTGCTCTTGATAAAATCAGGCCATAATCATTGCCAATTACCTCAAGACAGTTGCACTGACAGCGATAACAGTCCTGTCTTTAATTACAGCAATTCATGTCTTTTAAGTAGTAATCTGGTTCTGTTACAGTTGTATCTATTTTTAGCAAAACTTTGTTGCCTAGGTGACCACACCTGCACCTAGGGATAGAAATACTTCCTTCTGAATTATGTCACTATTCATGGCCAGAATATGATATTTTCTATAATTGAAGGAAAGAGGTAATTTTCTAGTTATGTTTTGGAGGATGAGTAAGCATAATTTTCAGATGTGTTCCCTTCTGAAACAGCTCATTTAGTTAAATATCATTGTATACCTCAAATGTTTTGAGCAGTCTGGTAGTTGACTGGGTGATCAGACACACATGTTCCAGTGACATTTTGTTCTTAACTTCAATTTCATGAAATATGTAGGGTTAGAGTTTAGTGTAGGATTGTTTTTAGGTTTGATGTCGGGTTTTCATAGTAGGTTAGATGCAAGGGTAATACCTAGAGGCAGGGCAGGTGTAGAATGAAGTCTAGGGTTGAAGTTACAGATTCGGTTAATGTTAGAAATTGACCATGGAGCAATTGTTTGAGGATTAGCTATCCTAGGATCTAAAATGAACAAGTGAGAGGAGGCCAGGTTTTATGCACGGTCAGATAGGTTTCTGAATGTGAATGGGATGCTGTGAAGAGCCGTTTGCCTAGCTTGAGATTCCTGGAGAGGGATGTGATGAACTGATCTGTCAATGGTTGAATTTAAAATCTGTGCATCTAGAACTTAACTGAGGGGCTCACAGGATTGTCTGAGGGATCACTTTCAATTCATGTTATGATTTGGCAAAATACTTGTCTAAAAGCATTAAAAGCAAAAGTTTATGAGGCTTTCTGAAATTTGGAAGAGATTCACAATTCTTTTATCAAGGTTAAATGTAAGTAAATATTTGATATACTATACATGTGGCCAGAGCCCTACAAAGTACAAAGTACTAAAAAAAAAAAAAAAAACTTGATGAGTAGGCTTCCAAATTAAAAGCTTTAGAGTCTTTAGATTTCCTTTCTTCTTCTCTACCCTCTTCTTTGACTGCTGTCAAGGACAGAACATTTTTTTTTTCAGTGAGACCTGATTTTATGCTCTGTCAGTGTAAGATATGATTTGTAGGCAAGGGTTCATTATTACCAGGGGTGTCAAGACCCATGATATAGTGATCAGGTGACTGTTCATTACAGTGTATAATGGTTAGGAGCAGTTAACACTTACAATTTTAAAGTTTGAGAATAATGTCTAGTAAAGGTTGCCTAAGTTGAACGTTTGAGGGTGGAAGCAGCACTATTAGTTTGTTAGATACATGTAGGACTTCTGAATGTACATTCTCGCAAATTGACAGATACAGATTTTCCGCTAAAGGAAAATGTACATTTGTTTTGAATAGTATGTGATTATAATTTGAAATACATTTTATGTTATATCCTTGTTAGCAAAGTTGGAAGTTTGAAGGTGGAAGCAGAACTATTAGTTTGTTAGATAGGACTTCTGCATGTACATGCTTTCAAAATTGACAGACATGGATCTAAGCTAATTGAAAATGTGCATTTGTTTTCAATAGTGTGTGATTATAATTTGAAATACATTGTATGTTATATCCTTGTTAGCAAAGATGAACAGATCACAATGAGGGAAGAAGTGCTGATTTAAATGAAGAAAGAAAGAAAATGGGGAAGAGGGAAGAGAGGGAGATTAATTGCTGAAATTAAAACAGTAAGATCTCCAGAAAATAGACACTTTTCCAAAGTCCCTGTAGTCATCGGTTCTGATTTGCCTTGCCCTCCCTTGAGAATAATTCTTTTATTTCCTGAAAGAAATACAGTAATTGATATGTCTGGGCCTGAATTAACTTATCAAAACTCTCCACTGAAATGATTTTACTCTGATTAACTTAAGAAGATTATGAAGGCTGCTGATGTCAGATGTCTTCATAGTGTACAGGATTCTTAAATGGATAGCGGGGATTGAAAATGCCTGACAAGGTCTCTGGAAATCACTAAAGGGTCCAAGTTTTTCATGGTTCATGAGTATCTATAAGCTCGAAATCTCCCGAAACCCTTCTGTGTGAGGCTCAAATTTCTCTAGGTTTGACTATTTTAATCTCTAGTTAAGACAAGGACAAATGGATGAAGAAAGATTATTTTATTGTACAGTCATTAGATCTCTTTTGAGGAGATAGGCCTAACTTTGGAACTCTCCTAATTCTAGGTCATGTTTTTTTATCTAAGTTTGAGAATAGATCAAGTCTTTGTCAATCATGCAATTAAAAGTTGATGTAATCTTTTGGTATAAAGTGCTTTCAAACTGCACATCTGGGCCCCGTTTTGTATAACTCGTTATCAATAACAAGTTGCAATAACTGTTATAAGCTACTGAAATCATTGCATCTGATTGGCTGAGAGCAAAGTTTGTCATAGAAATGTGACAGTTGTTACTGATAACAAGTTTTATGAAATGGGGCCTTGGAGTAATAGTTTGAAAATGAATAATAAATCAAGAAATAATTGAGAACCCTCATATTATGGAGCTGTTGGGACACGATACCCCTGTCATTACAAGGTGGACACTTTCAAAATGGACCCTAAACAAGTAATTATCTTTCGATCTAAGAATACCCTAAACAAGTATTTTTTAATGTTTTCCCCAACCTAAACAAGTATTTTGTCATGTTTCCCCCATCCTAAACAAGTTTTTCAAATCAAGCTGTTGAAAGTATACTCTTTTTTCCTGATTTTTGCAGTTTTGATACCCTTTTCACTGTATGCGCGTACATGGCCCATCCATGAAAAACAACCCTTTTTACGCATTTTTGTGTACGAGCATGGTGTCCACCTCGTAACGGCAGTGGCCCCCTGAAAACTACATGTATATGCGCTGAAAAGAATCCTCTCAAATCTAACATACAAGACATCCTAATGTTCTTTAGCAATCTGTAAGGTCAGAAGTGTAGTCATGTTGAAATTTGCTAAGAACTGATACAAAGGGCCAGTGGGATTGTAGTATTACGAAGTACTAACCGAAGGAAAGAGGGAAAATGAAAGTAGATAGCTTTGTCAGGGGCAACTTAAGGCTTCAGTGAAAGAGATTGAAATGCTCTTGATACAGATCAAAACTGATTACGGCAAGTGATGAAGATCTTAAAAGGAGGGCTGGGGTGGGGGGGGGGAGTGATGGTGGCCTGGGAACGTGATGAAATCCCAGTAAAGGATGTTGAGTTGTGACTTATAACTCACCCTGAATGAGTCGTAACACCTGACCCTAGCTAGGCATTAAACTCTGCTTAATCACAAGGACGTGAGATCATACTTTAATAGGAGCTATGTGAAGTGGAGAATATAAGAAAGAAAAAAATGTTAGTAAGTTTCAGTAGCATTTTCATGATGCATGAGCTTAGAATGATGAAACAGTGATAGATGCACCTGTTTTGGTACGGTTAACATACAGGATACCTTTACTAGCAATTTTATTTGCTTAAACCTTGCTAGTGTAGTGTTAAATGCAAGAGCTGTACTGATCACCACTGAAAGTTAATTCATTAAAAGTTATGTACATACAGCAAGAAATTCAAAAGAACTATCCATTCATTGTTATGTAGCCCTTGAAACTGTAAAACCAGAAACATTAGTCTGCTTGCATTGTTTGCTGTTGTTTACAAAATGGTTCAGATTTTTTAAAGGTTCTTGCTGTGAAATTACTAAATTGAATCTGAGACAATGCAAATATTTTTTTTATGTGTAAAAGTTTGTTGCTTAAAAATGGATGTTGCTTACAATGATTTCAGGTTACAAAAGCTTCTGGTTTAACAGTTATTAGATTTAAGTTGGTTTGAAGGAATAGCATTCTTTTTGGAAGACATGGAAGTGACCATGGACGAGATGATTCACGAGGTAATCCAAACATGTGGTATAAAATAGACCAGCTCAAAAAAATGACCTCTGGCTGTGGCATTCTCAAAGTTTAGTGCCCCAATTAGCAAATTAGAATGATCAGGTTCTGATTTTAGAGATTTCCAGAAGATTAAAATTTTAATAGTTAGATTAACCCTCCTACTTGCCTAATTTCCATCCCCAGTGAAGTGCTTTTTCGAAAATGTAACTTGAAAAATATCAGGCAAAAAAATAGGATCATATGAGTATTCTAGTAAAAGGATAACATTAGATTATCTGAATTAGATATTAACCAATTATTTCATGGACCTGATCTGTAACCACAGAGAACTGCCCTTTTTTAGATGTGTCTTACCTCCCAACATATTTTTTGAACAGTTAATATTGATTTACAAGTTTTATAGTGATATAACACTTCATGAAATAATCCATGATTTTAATATAGGTACTTGAAATTATGATGATTCTTAGGTTATAAATACGAGTTGAACAAGAGTGAAGTAAAACGTTTATGGCAGTGAATACCGGTAAGTGAATTTCATCATGTGGCGTAGCAAAATAAAGCTATGGTATAATTAATACAGCAAATTAAAAACAAGTGAACTTTATTTTTGTACCATTCCCTGGTTTAAGTACTTGGTTTAAAAGCATTCTTTGTCCAAATCCATTAAATTTCACGAGTTTTCCTGCTTTTTATATGTACGTGTAGCACTGAATTCCCTCCCCATTTTTCGTCAAGGACCTAGGCGTGTATGAGGAAGGCATGAGAGGTGGAGATAGTAGACAGTTTCCTGACCCAAAGGGAATGTCCAGCAAGGGAATCCTGACCACTTACAGATTCTCTTGGGGGCTGGCAGCCATGTGGTTAAAGAGAAATTGGATACTTTCATAGATAAAAGCTTTTTAAGAAAAAGAGGGAAATATATAACCCCCTTCCACCTAATTGGATAATTAACAATTAGTAGATCAAAAGATAAAACCAATTTCATTACTTTGGTTTGTGTTTTATATAATTGCTGTCACCTTGTTCGGGATTTTCATTTTCTCTTTTATTGCCCTATTAGAGAAGTTGCACAGCCTTCAGTGTAACCAAGTAAAGGCATAATGTAGTCCAGTGGTTTGAAAACTAGGCATGTATTAGGTTATGAGTTCAGTACCCCACAGACACTTACATTCTTTAGCAAGTCATTTTATATAATTTACTTCTTGTTTTACCAAGGTGTATACATGAAAGTATTTGTATATGATTTGTATTTGTATATGATTAGCATATGCGTGCCTGCACAAGAAACCTGCTTGAATGCTCCCAGTAGAGTGGGGCAAATGCATTATATATTATGCATGAGTCATAATAATTGTATTATTGCAAATATAATTCATAAGTTTATTTGTTTTTCATTGTCATGATATTATGATTTCTACGTTATCTTAAAAATGCTGATTTACAAGAACTTCAGAAAGAGGTTGCAATTTAATGATCTTGAACTTGATGAGGTTCAGTAAAAGTTTTGCACAAACTGTCAGTCACTCATCAGACTAAGCAATCCTGATCAGTCATTTAGCAAGTTTATCTAATTAATGACCTGGCACTACTGTCTTAGAGGAAGTCATGATAATTGATCCAGTCCAAGAATATATCCCATTTGTTTGTCTTATCAGAGTAGTGACCTTATATTTGAATGATGTTGACATGTGTATGCCTTCTGTTTTCTTGTATTAGGAATTTGACTTCACACAAATTCATGTCTGAAATTATGAATTGCATATCTCTGGATATTTTTGATGAAGAGTAAAGTCTTTACTTTGGCTTTCTATCAGTGGAAAATTGTTTCCATAATTTGTTTTCGGGGCTGCTTACTGAAAAGTGATATTTGCGGTTATTTTTTATGGCTTTATTCTATGAGAAGTATCTGTTATCCCAAAATTGAATCATGTCCAACCCCTTAAAACTCACATACTGCATCTAGGCCAGTATTTGGATTTATGAAAATTGCATTGATCAGCAGCTTTCTTTTCTGTATAGATTCAAGGTTTTACAGTCATGTATCCCTGATGTCAAGAGATTAACATAATTACTCATGTAGGTAGATGAACTTCACACCTCAATATAATTCAATCAATAGATGCTGCACCTCAAGGAGCTAACTTATTCATACTAGTGTTTTAAGACAGATGCCAAAAATGTCTAGCCTGTAATACTTTGCAGTGCCAACTTATGTGCAAAATAGGTCATTTTTTCTGTTTCTGTTCATTCTATCTTTTGTACTACAGGAGGTCACAGAACTGGATCCTGAGATTGTGAAGGGCTTTCTGTTGTCACACAGTCAGCCCCAGGGTGGAGCAGAGAAACCAGCTGACATCAACTTACTGGTGGATCTTTTCATGGAACTTCTTCAGTGTTCTCCTGTAAGTAACCTTCCTCCATACTAATCCAAAGGGGCAAGTCCAAACTATTTTGCCCAGTATATTACCGACCAATCTGAGACAATAAATATTTCTGATGTTTATATTAAGCAAAAAAGTCTGACTTAAGCTGGGATCTCAGTGCAGCATAAAGCAAAATGATACATTTGATTTCAATGTATGTTCACAAGGCTGTAATACTTGGTGATGTATGGGACATCAAAATGGTCAAATACCTGGTACCTTCCCCCCAAAATGTAGCCAGACTTGTTATGGTTCCCATCTACCCATCAGAGAGATCCTTCCTTATCTCTTTTGAGCAGTTCTTATGTATTGGTCTAACTGTACTTTTTTCATGAGATAATTCAATTTGGTAATTGGTGTTTAGCAAAACTGCATTGAGCAAGGTTGTTTTACTATCCCCAGTTTCAATATTTCACAGCTTTGCAATCAAATAAGATCTATACAAAATCTTTTCTGTATGAAGTTCATATCCTCTCTAATATCATGACCAAGATCATTTTTGTTTCCTTACTATGGATTGCAGTAATTGATATAGTAATTATGAGTTGACACTTGGCCTTCCATAGATCATAAGAGAACTCACTTAAGCCAGGTTTAATCTAGGTCACTGTCAAGGATGTGTGTTGATGCTTTTATGTATTTTTGTCACTGATATATTCAGTATTGTAGGGTATTTCTCTGCATTTACTTCAGTATTCTATTGCCAAATATTCTAAAGTGTAGGGAAAAGACTTTTTTTTCCATACAGATCATGCCAAAACAATAGTGGACCTCTGCTGCCTAAAATAGCCCTCATTCCCTGAACTCTTGCCAGAACATCATGTAATCTCTTCTCTGAACAGATAAAGCTGCTAAAATGTAGATATTAAAACTAAATTGTTGTGGTTTAGAACATTTAGGAATAATCTGATTCCTGATTTCTTTTGTGACCTTGTTTGTGTTTTAGGTCATTTTCCTGGAAAAGAAACATGTAAGCATGAAAATTTACACATGCAGTCTGCTATATTTTCTCATATTTCTTTGTAAAGTGATGAATTATCTAATTAGACTTTGTCTAGAATCAAATTAAAGAAGGGAGAGCATCATGCAGTGTACTTTGCTTGAAAGGAGCCATGTGAATGGAAGAAAAATATTGCTGTATTTCTATAACTCATAAACACATGATATTCTTCCCTCAATGAAAACCAGATGAAAAGTCACAAGTTTGTAATTCATTCTATTCACATGCAATGTGTTTAATTTTGTCCATTTTGAATGCAAGATAAAAACAAAAATGTATTTTTACACACATATCCTTCACATGTTGACGCGCTCAAATGTGCTTTATGCTCCGAATACAGGAAATGAGCTGTTACAGTCTGTGATGGTTTGGGAAAGATTTCAGGCAAATTCATTAATGCTGCCCAGAAGCTATGGTATTGAAAGAATGGGGAATGGAATTATTTCAGCTCGTTGGCTATTCAGCTATGTCAGATGAAATTCTATTGAACAAAGGAGTCATTAAGATGGGTCTAATTTGAACACCTGTAGATTCTGGTATTCATATTAAGCGGTTTGCAATGGAACACAGTGGATATCAAAATGAAGTGTATTGCTGTGCTCAGGATATAATGATACCTTTTGTGGATGATTTTAAGACACCCATTGTCACTCCCACTTCTTGCTCTCTGTAGTGTGAAATATGCAACATGATGTTTTTTTATGTATGCATGATAAAATGACATTGTTTTTGCATTTCTCTTCAGTTGCCAGTAGAACACAACTACCTTTGGCTGCAGCTACTCTATGTCCTCATCCTTGATGGTAGCAACCTACTGCTTTTCATCAAGAAGAAAGTTGCAGCAACAGTCTTAGGTACCATGGCAGTTCACAGACCACATGTTTCAATACAAGAGATGGGCTGTTCTGTGCTTAAGCCACTGGCGAACTTCAATCAAATTCCAGACCTGAAGGTATGTTTAATCTTCCACCACTTACAAATTACAGAATTTTTCCAATATTATTTATATTTGCATTTTAGTGAACCTTTACTAATTGAAAACAACATCAGACATACTTCTACATATAAAGAAAGTTTGAGATATAGCCTATAAGTTGTGAATTAAGTATAAGTAGCAGCAGCAATTGAAAAAGTAGTACAGTATCTATAGATAATTAAGTATTGACTATCAAGTGCTTAAGCCATCAGATTTGAGTAGAAGTAGCAGCAGTAGTAGAAGTAGTAGTAGTATTAGTAGTAGTAGCAGCAGCAGCAGCAGCAGCAGCAGTAGTAGTAGTAGTAGTAGTAGCAGGAGCAGCAGGAGCAGCAGCAGCAGCAGCAGTAGAAGCAGCAGCAGTAGTAGTAGTAGTAGTAGTAGTAGTAGTAGTACTAGTAGTAGTAGCAGTAGTAGTAGTAGCAGCAGCAGTAGTAGTAGCAGTAGTAGTAGCAGTAGTAGTAGCAGTAGTAGTAGTAGTAGCGGTAGTAGCAGTAGCAGCAGTAGTAGTAGTAGTAGTAGCAGCAGCAGCAGCAGTAGCAGCAGCAGCAGCAGCAGCAGCAGCAGCAGTAGTAGTAGCAGCAGTAGTAGTAGTAGCAGTAGTAATAGTAGTAGTAGTACGTAAGTAGTAGTAATAGTAAGCTGATAACTGAAATGATACAAAAAAGAGATGACCGAACAGTTTGATCAAAATTTACAGGTCTGACCTAGAAACACTTTAAAAGCATCCCTGTTCAAAATTATCTTGCCTCTACAACTAACCAATTTCCTGGTGTAATGAAAATTTAGATTTTTTGTTTGAAATTTAGTTGGTACACATTTAATCAACTATTAGGAAAGATAGTTACAGTGGGTGATTTTGTATTCACTGTATCTCATCAGTCATTTTTTTGTGACTGATTCATGAAAAATGTTATTTTTGGATTGAAAAGTGTGTTCCAATGTCCCCTTTCTTTTCTTCTGTTTTTGGAAGGCACCAATCCGTGAAAGTGGAATACAAGTAATTCTTCAATCCATGGAGAAACACAGAAAGAGTGAAAAGTTGATGATCAAAGCCCTACAGGTCCTAGCCAATGTGTCATGTACAATGTCAAGTTACAGTGGTTGGGCCATACAACAAGGTAAGTTTTAATAAGCTCTGTGAGTGTAATACCCCACCCCGTTCATTCTCTCTGAATTTTTGGCTTGTTTAGCATGACTTAACAGGTTTTTTTCTAACACAATTCAAATATATTCATGGATTTACATCTTCATTATGTGTAAATTGTTTTTGCCTAGCTTATGAGGAGATGAATACACATAGTTTCAAATGTTACTATTCCAGCTGTCTTTTGTTGGAAGATGACAGGAATCCCTGTGCATATGGAGTGACTGACAGAGATCCTGACATGATTTTAAGTCTGCCTTTCCATGTTACAACAAAACAAAAGCAGTATCCTGTCACTGCAGCTATGTGCCAAGATTAATATTTAACTTCCTACTTGTGTAGCATCCCATTGTGTAATGAAAGTAGAACTCCATGGGCTAATGGAGTGACTTATATGTAGATCCTTGAATCTCCTACTTGCTGAGCAGAATGCTCATCATGGTGAACAGAACAATCATGAAGTATTGCTTTTATCTTTATTTAGGCAACTCACCTAAACCTCAAAGACACCAGCTTTCATGCTTGTTCTGTTTTAAGAGAATTGGAATCCTTTGGTTAATGGAGTGACTTTTATGGTACTCTGAATAGTTGTCTCTTTTTCTTTTTGTTCACTTTTCTCTTGAAATGTAATGATGATGTGATTTTCTTGTGGCTTGATGTGCCTTTGTAATGCCATATCATATATTGTGATGTAAATCTCAGTTAGTTGCATCCATGTAGAAACATGGTACTTTTATGCAAAGGTGGGTCTCCAGTTGATAGAAAATTCTTTGAATAGTCATTTGCCCAACCAAACAGGAACAGTTACTTCAATCGAAGTCATCTATGACTCGAATTGAGCTCATCTGCGACATGATTTGAGTTCATCTAAGACAGGTACCTTTCTGGTTGAATGATTCAGATATCCCTACCAGTCTTGCACTGGAGGAAATAAAGCCCAGACATCAGGATATATCAAATATCAAATAAGAACCGTCACATTTTACATTTGGGATCTACTTCAAAATGGAATTATAGATGCTTGAGGGCGAGTTCCAGTTTTCAAAATCTGCTTTGAACCAATTTCTTTCCCATTTGCTTGGAGGTAACAAGCTGATAATCATTACAGATACCTGCATTTCTCAAAGATGATTATCACCTGAACTTGTCTGCTCATAAGCAGACCGACACAAGTAACTCTGTGTCAATCGTCATTCCAGCCCTGTGCGATAAGAGACGCCACCAGCCAGCGAAAATCAAAACAAATGTGCGCTCTGATGCGGATTCGTCGTCACACTGGATAGCAATCGATGGAGGGTGCCCCGAAGCTATACCACACTTCCTTCAAAGGTCACTATGTGAACGTCTGGCATGGCATTGACATTTGACTGCGGCAAACTTTTTTCTTTCATCTTTGTTGTAATCACGTTACCTCGGTTCATGATCATGCTCTGATGAAATTGTAACCACCGTAAAATTTTCTGCTTGGTTGAAAAAGATCAAAGGTGATTGAGTAGATGACAGATTCATCTCTAACATATTATTCTTGATAAGAAAGGTTGAAGCTTTGTACTTTGTTTGACTGTTCAGAAATGGTAATTTCCTTGTAGTTACTCAATTCTTACCCACATCTTTGATAACAAGTATTTATTCACATCTTAGTGACAATTCATATTTTAGAAAAAAAAGAACCCAACATTTTCTGTAATGGCTTGTTTTTAATTCTTGAAATCTGAAGAACCCTTTAGATAAAAAATAGATGGAAGCCTGGGACTTTGTCTTATATTAGCTAATTACTGTTATATTTCATCTGTTGCTAAAATTAATGGTGTTTGAATAAATAACATTACTCATACATGAATCGATCAAATCTTTCCTTGATATGTAGCATTTTTCAGGCGACCCATGATATAAGTGCACTACAGCAAAAATATTATCTTTCATAACATTAATTAATCCCTGGTGATTTACTATCTTAGCATCCATGGAAGGAAATAAAAGAGAGACAGAAGAGAAACCAGGGAGACCAGGAAGGGAGACTCTTTCTTTTAACTACAAACAAAATAATTAATTGAACTCCATATAATGTATCTTGTTTTCTGATGTTATTCATGTATCATTTTTCTCATTATAATAAATGACAGATTCTGTAGACACCTGTGCATTGGACTCTGACACATAATTTGATAGAACTGTGATTAAAAGAGATGGAAAACATTGGGAAAGTAAAGGAGAGAGAGATTATAAGAACCAACAGCAGCGAGAACAGAATTAGGTTTTGACTGATTGCTTTTGACACGTTGAGCGTCATAACTCTGTCTAGGGACAAAGTCTACTGTATGTCAGCTTGAGTTGGCATGTAAATCATCTTTCCAAGGAAACCCCCAGGAAACCTCCTCAAAATTGCATAATTGTATCCTGATTTTATACTCCCATTTTGTGCAGGTTTATATTTGAAATCCTTTATGCAATTTGCTTCTGACTTCTAACCACGTGCCAGTCGCCTTCAAGTAGTTTGACATCATATTGTTTGGGTGAGCAATTGAGGTAGTTGTCTTTAAAAGGAATGAAATAAATGTGCTTATAATGAATGGCATCTTTTAAAAGTGATTTGAGATGTGTGACAAACACTCCTGAAACTATATCTTTATACTGCTGCAAATAGTGCCATGCATACTTGTAAACATGTTTTATATTCTACATGAGAATCTTTTGATTGAAAATGTATCAGAACAAAGCATTAACCCAAGGCTAGCCTAATATTTAATAAAATATCGATGAAATCAAACTGCTATCAGGTGCAAACAATAAATAAACCTTATGAACCTTATGGACCTTATGAATCTTATGAACCTTATATCCTTGTAGTAGGCCCGTGATCCTATGAGTTGAAAATAGCATCTTGGTGCAAGATGAAGGATGTTGTCTTTCTTGCTGTTTGTAACCCTGGAAACCATATTCTGTCAATATATTGACCGCATCAGTACTGAAAGGGTGTTAGAGGGAAACACCACTTTGCCATGGGCATTCGCCTACACTCTTCTTTACCCTTCCTTCCAAATATAGGAGTTGGCTTCTACAAAACTCTGATGATTTAGTCTACACGTACAGGCTCCCTGCTTTTCAAAGCATCACTTGAGATCCTTTATTGGTGAATTAGATGCTCTCAAAAAGGTTGAAGTATGACTCAAGAGACATGACTACATGTCTACTTCAACAGGCCTTCAATAATGCCTCTGTTTTTGTAGTGAACATTGAAGTATACCATGCCACTTGATGGGGAATATTCTCACGTAGGCAGGAAAGCGCTCATACACAAAAACTAGATGCGGCAAGTTTGACGCATGTTTACATTTGCCGCTCCAGTTAACATGGGAGGACCTGAGATTTAAGTGAGCATGATGCAACCCCTGCCATTTGATGAGGGCAGAACATGGTTTGCAGCTGACATACATGATGAGAGAGGGAAGTCCTCAGATGTGTTGCAGGATCCCCTCCCAGCCAAGATTACTGAGAAGACAGTGTCTTTTTTTTTCATGAACTCAAGCTGTATATCTCAGTGTTTCTTGTTTATATCTGTTGCTTAAAAGTAATAGAAACTTAGAAATGTTACTGGGTGTTTCGGTTATTGTATTCCTGTCATAGTAATTAAGAATCCGTTTTGATAAATTTCATTATCAGCATAGATTTCTTGTTGCCACCAGGCATTGACATTCACATATGAAAATACTCTGACCTAAAACCCGCTGTGGCAACCCCCCCCCCAAATAAAAAAAAAAAATTAAGTATAAATAAATGGCATCTCTCTCTCTCTCTCTCTCTCTCTCTCTCTCTATATATATATATATATATAACCAGGTAAACAAGGAGTATCTGTCTGCAGCAACAGCTCCAAAACATACTTATTTACATGTATGTGAAGTATGATGCAGAGGGCTCAAGCGCACTCCAATTCGAATGTAATTTCATATTGAAAATGCATATTTTGTATGGTTTAACCCGTTGACTACTGAATTCCGTAATCCCCATAGACTTAATACAGGGGCCACCCAGTTCCCGTATGCAGCAGGCTAACATGCCATGTGTGAATAGGGCCTAATCCATCCCACCAAGTACAGGGTCACTTCTTGGATGCTTGCCACAAGTGATGATGTTCAAGTCTTGTTTGTATCATGTCTCTCAACCAATCACAGAATGGCTGCATCCCCCTTCTCTCATGAGTCATGAAACACCTAATTTTAGCAGTCCAGAGTCTAGTAATTCGATTTGTGGGACCTAATCTTCCTTGGATTTTATTGCCCTATATTTGTCAGTTTTCCCTTGTACTAGCCCCCTCTCTCAGCTGGTCAGATATATACAGAGAGCAACTCTGAAATTGATTTTAAATTTGCAGCTTTTCTAAATTATTAGGTCAATTTTTTGATAGAAAATAAGCCATTAACTCGACTAAAAAGTATATTTTCCACACGTGCTATGTATCATATCTGACCTATATAATCACAACTGAATTATGAGCTTTGATTGGCTTCCATCCTGTTTCATATGTTTCAAATGATTGAACAAGAGAGATTGAAATCATTTTTTTGCAAAACTTTTGGCCATTGATATTTAGCGTATTCTTCATTTGGTATGGCTTTTCATATTATGTTTTTATTGATTTCGTGTTTTGTTTTGTCATTTCATATGCATGTAATTTTTAAATTATATTTTGGGTTAAATGATGCTGATGAGAAGGTGAGTAAATTTCATCTCTTGTCTGGCGTAAACTACAAATAATCCCTCTTGGAATGAATAAGTATACCTAAAACCCAGATGTTGAATTGAAATAGGAATGATGCCTGTATGCTCCTTTTTATTTCACTTTCAAAATATTGGGGATTTTTCTTTCATATTTGACTTTTGACATTTTGAAGACTTGAAAATAACAGGAAGATTGTATTATCATTCAACAGAAGTGAAGAAATTAGCACTCTGGGTTTGGAATGTTGAAATAGAGTACCCCAAAGAAACATGATGAACTTGATTTGATTTTCTTGATCTGTCTTGTGTCCTAGATCATATAAAAAGAAATGGAAAGAAAATGAGTGAGTGAATTTGATACCTGAAACAGCTGAAACTTAAACTGTGTTAGGTGTGGTAGCCGAATCTCTTGGTGTAGAGTTCAGCTCAAACCGCAGTGTCAAATTAGGTTTCACTTAAGGAGAGAAATGTAAAAAGTAGCTGATATGTTGGAATGGAAAAAAGTATATGAGAGTTTGGGCTTCTACTTTTACTTTTGATTACAGAAAGGAGAGGAACAGGAGAAGAAAAAAGAAAATAATCTTATGCATGCATATTGTCATTGTTTTTTTTTTCAATGCTCCATTTTCCCATAATCTGCATTATTTTGTTTATATGATTTCATCCTTATTAAATATTTATCTCTGACTTGATTATTGAAATGTAAATCATCAAGGAGATATTTAAGGGCCTTTCATTTTGAAGCATGTAGTCTTACATAGAAATTTTAATGAAGCATAAAGCAAATTAAACATCAGTAGCCAAAATACATGTACATGTTATGGAGTATGTAATGAATATATTAGGTAGAATTGAGATAATGATTCAAACAACTGTTTTCATAGTCAATGATAGGTAAAGATTAATCAATTTCTAAAGTAAATAACACATTTGGAAAACACTTGGCTTCAAATGGTTGCTTTGCGAAAAATTGGTAGAAACAGTGTTGTGGGTTGATATGAAATGATTTTTTCATATTGAGATGGAGGGAACTATTTAAAGACCTTGAAGTCACGATGGAGGAAGAGGAAGGGGTAGAGGAAAGAAAATTATGTTATGGAGGGAAGGAAACATGGTAGATTAGACCCGGATGGTGACATGCCATTGGGATGTCTACTAAAGTTTGAGGGTCTTTCGCCTCAGAGATAGCCCACTGTGCTCCCTGTTACCCCAAGAAGCATTTTAGACAATTTCTTTTTTAATGTACGTGGGTGTAAGTTCTTGAAGTATATGATTTGACCACTTTCCTCACGTTTTTAAACCCCTAGATAAGGAGCTAACGTTACCCATAACATCATAGGTAGGCCTAATGTCTAGTTTGGTTATTTTATGAATTTTGTAACTGACCAGATGCAATGATGGCTGAATGTGCAGAAGTCTGACTGGTCTTAGGAGCATTGCAGAAATATCCTCTTGAGGATGTGAGAGGCATAGGGATATTGAGGAAGGGTTATGATGAGGGAGGGATTGACTCTATACTCTTAGAAGAAGCAGAGGGGTATGATAAGGGGGTATGGATGGGGATAGGCCATTGGATGATGAGCTAGGGACCCTCTCTAGGCAGCAGCAGACCATTACATGTGACAAGCTAGACCTAGCTCTTTTTCTCTCTTCTGGGATCTCACGACTGACTTGACTCTAGCGATCAGGAGTAGAGCAAGGAAATGAAGGGAAATGGCCCAGGAAATTGGCACAGGCTAGAAGTCCTGAACTCAATCAAGAAATGCTCCTAGAGTTATTTTTGCACCATCCGATGAGTAAAAAAGTAAATTCTACTTCAGCAAGAGATGATCTTGGTGTTTTTGAAGTATTTTTGGCATGCGCCATCCATTCATATGTAGCATTAGTGGTACGGTATGTCTGTTTTGTTTGTTTGGCAGATAACCTGAGATGCAACTTCACATCCTCTCTTTCGATCATCTGTTGACATCCAGAATAATGTTATCTCTGTGTTAAAGGATAAAATTTCTACATCTCTGGCTCTCAGTAAATGAAATTACATGAATAGCTTTTAAAAGCATATTTCTGGAAGGTTGGTAAATGAGGAATTGATTACTAAAGTATCCACAAATGATACATGTGTATCATAGCTGCCTATCAATTATCTTAATAGATGCATTACCCCATCCCAGCAATTATTTTAGAAATATATTTTTTTAGTAGGGAATAAAAATTTACACTTTAATTCTATGCAAGAAACACTGATAGAAAAGACCAGCTTATTTTGCAAGGGACAAGAAAATGTGTTGGCTGGACCCCAACAGGCAAATAAGAACAAAAACAAGTACATGAATACTCATATTGCCTTGCCTTACCCTCCTTTTGTGAGAGAACATGGGAGCGGAAAACCCTGCTCTCGTTGGGAGGATGGTTTTTAGGTTCTCCTGCCCACACGAAACATTGTCACTCTTCGACTTGGCTGCAGAAGATCAGGACTTGGGAGAACCGTCAGAAAAACATCAAGATGAGCTGTTGACATTTTCAAAATGTTAACCACACGAATGTGTGATAAAGGGAATAAGGGTTCGGTACACCCCTCTCATATTTTCTATTCATGATATGGGATATTGGATTCAAAAGTTATTATAAAAATGCTGTTAGTCAAGCTTCCCACTGATAGTTGTTTGTTGTGTTGTTTTGAAATAAAGAGAGTTCTAATTCAAAACTCTGCAAATTGATTAATTTTCATTTCATCAATAAATAACTTTATCATGGTTCTATTGATAGGTGATCTTTCTACGATCTTAATTAATTGGAGTTAGTAGTGGATTTTTTCCCTTAAATTAATGCTACTGAACTGATATGTACACATACAGATGAAAGAAATTATACATTAGTCAGGAGGAGCTTTGGTAAGCCTGCAAAACAGAGTCCTTGTCGAAACTGTGAGGCTAACTTTCAAACTCTGATCATGTACTGAATTTGCAAAGTGCAGTCTATCTTATGATTTGGAGCATGCTTTAAGTGCATATTAATTGTCTTCCTCTGTAAATAATCCTAATAACAATTCCTTTTATTTTTAGATGATATTTTTAGCATGGGATTTCTATGAATGATCCTTTCTGTCTAATCCTGGCTCCCCTCTCCCAAGGTTGTCTTCCAACTGTCTCCGCAAAAAGCAGCACTTTTTTATCCCAAAGATGAAAACCTCTAAATAGAGACACAGACAGGGCTTCCGTAGCCTAAAGCTAGGTACCCCTTTTCTCTATCGCTCTCTCTCCTTCTCTCACCCCTTTTCTCCCTCCCCTCCCAATTTTTCTCTCTCCTTGACTAGCCAAGTTTACCATGGAGCTATACAAAAGCCATTATTAGTATAGGATGAGGGATTTATATATTCTTGTCTGATTATCCTTTAAGAAATATATTGAATATGGAGGTTCAAGCATAATTTTTTTTTAAAATTACTCAATCTTACACATGTGAGCACAGTGTCTATAGTCTCTCTCTCTCTCTCTTCATGACTCTTGTTTTCTTGTTCTATTTCTCTTTATCTTTCTTTCACTCTACTGGATGATCCTCTTGTCTTTTTGAAGTTTAGTTGTTACCAAATTGATCTTCCTTTCTTGATCTTGCTCCAAATTAATTTCTTGAATATCTCTTTGATTGATCTGAGAGATGCAGGTTGCAAATTAACAGGTTCCTTGAAGCACTGAAATCCACGTTTTCAACGCTTCATGGGATTTCGAGCTTCCTTTTGTTTTATTCTGCTCCTCGGTGCAAAGAGCAGAATTTTCAATTGTTCAGGGATGAAAGACATGAGCAGCAGTGTTATACTGTCTCTGTGCAATTAGACAAATTTACTAACCTTTTGATCTTTTATAAGTTCATCTACCATCAATAGCATAAAGGGTGGCAGCCAATTTCAAGTAAATGTTTTGATGCATTCAAGAGAAATAAATTTTTTGCAAGCATGACAAACTGTTGTATATTATTTCATAGAGATCTTTAGAATAAATTGTAGATAGCATCCATTATATAAAAATAAATCAAGTATCTTTGAAAACATATGGAATTAGATTTTATACGGTCATTCGATGCATACAAAATTGGGAGATCCAGGAATGAGTAAAGAAAGGGCAAACACTTCTGAATGTTGGGTAGAAATTTGAAAAGGGGATATGAAAAGACAATTAACAGTAGAGAACTGGGGGGAGGCATGGATTACATGCCCATCCCCTAAAGCAGCCACTGTATAGGCCTTCAAGTATAATGCTGAAGCCCATAGAGGTGCCGTAGTTGAGTGGTTTAAAGCGCTTGACTGGAGACGCAAAAGTCGGGGTTCGATCCCGGCACGGCACTTATGCCCTTGAGCAAGGCATTTTATCGACATTGCTGTTTTATCGTATATCAAATAAATTTATGTGCTATATGCATATTGATACTAACGCATGCATGTGTTGTTTAAAAAAAAAAATGATACTGAAGCCCCCTTCTCTTCCCACCTGTGTTGTAACTGTGTGATGATTGTGCAAATTTGTGTGCAATATTTCTTATGAAATGGCTGCTTCCTGGATGGATTATCCATACCAAAGTCGTACCTATCAACAAGTCAAAATGCAGAACATATATCAAGCCCTCTGGATTAGAGAAAGACATCATGTTGGAGAAAAATTAGCCAGAAATATTAGCCCAGTGTATCAGAATTGATTGAAGAGCCTAGCGAAAGTAGGTTGTATTCAGAATGTATTGACAGCTAGCACAGATTCCAGCATCCGCTTTTATAGGAAAAAGTCCCCAAATCCTTCGGGGTTTAAATCTCGTGGGACACCTGAGCGTTATTCTGCTGTGACATGGCAATATAATCAGTTTTATGACTAGATAATACAAGAATTCTTTTCTGTTTGTAAAAAAAGTACACTAAACCTTAGAACTTGTTGGATGACTAGCTCATTGTCCCTATTAGTATTATTATGGTAAATGTCAGGCTACCTACTGAAAATGTTGAACAATGAACGTGAACAATGAAACACATTGCATGACGACACTGCTTCGATGGAATAATCCCTTCAGGGTTGCCAAGGGGGAAATGTCAGTGAATTTCAAAACTTTCATCAGAAGAGTGTCGAGGGAAAGGCTCCTAACCTTGAATTGACATGCAAATGAAGGATAAGATGTGCTCTACATTTTGTTTTTAAGCATATTGTTATTTTCAAAAGGCTGCACACTGGATGAGTACTCCTTCCTTTGTGTGATGTATTCATGTTGTCTGTGATATCTAACTAAAAACTTTCTGTTTCCGAAAAAATGCCCCAGTGATGAGATCTTTGCAATGTGTGGATACTGAAACTTCTGTGTCTCCAAAGAGTTCCTGCATTTCTTCTTTTAAATACGCAGTCATTGTGGCTAATGTGTCATGGTTTCCTAATTAGCAAAATAAAACTGGAGTGTTCATCTCTTGAAAGTTGTAATCATCAGGTATGTTTCTATCTCCTATTTGTATGCACTTTCATCAGCAATCAAAACCTATGCTGTTCTTCTGAGAGTATTTTATTGCCTTTTCCAGGATGACATGTTTTCCAGGTTATTATCATTTCCTCAGATACAACTGAAGAGAATTGAGCACAATTCGCAGTTATTTAACACATACACTGTACATGTATGATGGATTAAAAATATGTTGTAGAGCAATTGGAAATGCATAAGGCATTGACTTATCTCTCTCTCTCTCTCTCGTCTCTCTCTCTCTCTCTACCATCTCCTATTACTACTGCCTTCTTGTCAGCGTTCTTGATTTGAAATTTTCCTGACATAAATGATACATTAATGAGGGAAGACCTGCAGTAAGACCCATCTTTGAGAGGAATTGGTCTTGACATTTTTTTGTCAACTAGACATTTCCCTCTGAAATTGTGTTCCTCTGGTTAGCTTCCTTCTGTGTTATGGTAGTGTAGAGTGAGAATGAGCTTCTCATGTCAAGATTTGTCCCATTTTCATCTGTTAACACACATACATCAGGCAGGTCTTTCATTTCAAAGGATTTCATGGGAAATTTGCTAACCAAAAAATCGGAGGAATAATAAATTTGTTTCAATATAAAAACTTCCTTGGGTTATTACGACAATATTTGGTAGAATGCATGTCATTTTCAAGTCATTTTTAGTCATATCTCTTTGGTACAGTTCTGTCCTGCAGATCCAGAAGATCCACCATGTTTTCTTAGGCATCATTTTATTTGTGAGAACAGTAGATGTGGAAAGCTGTTTAGCCCGAATTGTGTGTGTGTGTGTGTGTGATTGATCTTTTTGAAATTCTCTGTATAAAGAGGAGCAAATAATTAGGTCTACATGTTCATTCAAACTTCACTTTACTTCCATAAACCTTGTTGTACACTCCTTTGTCAAAACCAAA
>CM057151.1:50572021-50733473 GCA_029962745.1 Echinometra lucunter
GTTTGAATAAATAACATTACTCATACATGAATCGATCAAATCTTTCCTTGATATGTAGCATTTTTCAGGCGACCCATGATATAAGTGCACTACAGCAAAATATTATCTTTCATAACATTAATTAATCCCTGGTGATTTACTATCTTAGCATCCATGGAAGGAAATAAAAGAGAGACAGAAGAGAAACAGGGAGACCAGGAAGGGAGACTCTTTCTTTTTACTACAACAAAATAATTAATTGAACTCCATATAATGTATCTTGTTTTCTGATGTTATTCATGTATCATTTTTCTCATTATAATAAATGACAGATTCTGTAGACACCTGTGCATTGGACTCTGACACATAATTTGATAGAACTGTGATTAAAGAGATGGAAAACATTGGGAAAGTAAAGGAGAGAGAGATTATAAGAACCAACAGCAGCGAGAACAGAATTAGGTTTTGACTGATTGCTTTTGACACGTTGAGCGTCATAACTCTGTCTAGGGACAAAGTCTACTGTATGTCAGCTTGAGTTGGCATGTAAATCATCTTTCCAAGGAAACCCCAGGAAACCTCCTCAAAATTGCATAATTGTATCCTGATTTTATACTCCCATTTTGTGCAGGTTTATATTTGAAATCCTTTATGCAATTTGCTTCTGACTTCTAACCACGTGCCAGTCGCCTTCAAGTAGTTTGACATCATATTGTTTGGGTGAGCAGTTGAGTAGTTGTCTTTAAAAGGATGAAATAAACGTGCTTATAATGAATGGCATCTTTTAAAAGTGATTGAGATGTGTGACAAACACTCCTGAAACTATATCTTTATACTGCTGCAAATAGTGCCATGCATACTTGTAAACATGTTTTAATTCTACATGAGAATCTTTGATTGAAAATGTATCAGAACAAAGCATTAACCCAAGGCTAGCCTAATATTTAATAAAATATCGATGAAATCAAACTGCTATCAGGTGCAAACAATAAATAAACCTTATGAACCTTATGGACCTTATGAATCTTATGAACCTTATATCCTTGTAGTAGGCCCGTGATCCTATGAGTTGAAAATAGCATCTTGGTGCAAGATGAAGGATGTTGTCTTTCTTGCTGTTTGTAACCCTGGAAACCATATTCTGTCAATATATTGACCGCATCAGTACTGAAAGGGTGTTAGAGGGAAACACCACTTTGCCATGGGCATTCGCCTACACTCTTCTTTACCCTTCCTTCCAAATATAGGAGTTGGCTTCTACAAAACTCTGATGATTTAGGTCTACACGTACAGGCTCCCTGCTTTTCAAAGCATCACTTGAGATCCTTTATTGGTGAATTAGATGCTCTCAAAAAGTTGAAGTATGACTCAAGAGACATGACTACATGTCTACTTCAACAGGTCCTTCAATAATTGCCTCTGTTTTTGTAGTGAACATTGAAGTAGACCATGCCACTTGATGGGGAATATTCTCACGTAGCAAGGAAAGCGCTCATACACAAAAAACTAGATGCGGCAAGTTTGACGCATGTTTTACCATTTGCCGCTCCAGTTAACATGGGGGACCTGAGATTTAAGTGAGCATGATGCAACCCCTGCCATTTGATGAGGGCAGAAACATGGTTGCAGCTGACATACATGATGAGAGAAGGGGAAGTCCTCAGATGTGTTGCAGATCCCATCCCAGCCAAGATTACTGAGAAGACAGTGTCTTTTTTTTCATGAACTCAAGCTGTATATCTCAGTGTTTCTTGTTTATATCTGTTGCTTAAAAGTAATAGAAACTTAGAAATGTTACTGGGTGTTTCGGTTATTGTATTCCTGTCATAGTAATTAAGAATCCGTTTGATAAATTTCATTATCAGCATAGATTTCTTGTTGCCACCAGGCATTGACATTCACATATGAAAATACTCTGACCTAAAACCCGCTGTGGCAACCCCCCCCCCCAAATAAAAAAAAAAAATTAAGTATAAATAAATGGCATCTCTCTCTCTCTCTCTCTCTCCATCTCTCTCTCTCTCTCTATATATATATATATATAACCAGGTAAACAAGGAGTATCTGTCTGCAGCAAACAGCTCCAAAACATACTTATTTACATGTATGTGAAGTATGATGCAGAGGGCTCAAGCGCACTCCAATTCGAATGTAATTTCATATTGAAAATGCATATTTTGTATGGTTTAAAACACCGTTGACTACTGAATTCCGTAATCCCCATAGACTTAATACAGGGGCCACCCAGTTCCCGTATGCAGCAGGCTAACATGCCATGTGTGAATAGGGCCTAATCCATCCCACCAAGTACAGGGTCACTTCTTGGATGCTTGCCACAAGTGATGATGTTCAAGTCTTGTTTGTATCATGTCTCTCAACCAATCACAGAATGGCTGCATCCCCCTTCTCTCATGAGTCATGAAACACCTAATTTTAGCAGTCCAGAGTCTAGTAATTCGATTTGTGGGACCTAATCTTCCTTGGATTTATATTGCCCTATATTTGTCAGTTTTCCCTTGTACTAGCTAGCCCCTCTCTCAGCTGGTCAGATATATACCAGAGAGCAACTCTGAAATTGATTTTAAATTTGCAGCTTTTCTAAATTATTAGGGTCAATTTTTTGATAGAAAATAAGCCATTAACCTCGACTAAAAAGTATATTTTCCACACGTGCTATGTATCATATCTGACCTATATAATCACAACTGAATTATGAGCTTTGATTGGCTTCCATCCTGTTTCATATGTTTCAAATGATTGAACAAGAGAGATTGAAATCATTTTTTTGCAAAACTTTTGGCCATTGATATTTAGCGTATTCTTCATTTGGTATGGCTTTTCATATTATGTTTTTATTGATTTCGTGTTTTGTTTTGTCATTTCATATGCATGTAATTTTTAAATTATATTTTGGGTTAAATGATGCTGATGAGAAGGTGAGTAAATTTCATCTCTTGTCTGGCGTAAACTACAAATAATCCCTCTTGGAATGAATAAGTATACCTAAAACCCAGATGTTGAATTGAAATAGGAATGATGCCTGTATGCTCCTTTTATTTCACTTTCAAAATATTGGGGGATTTTTCTTTCATATTTGACTTTTGACATTTTGAAGACTTGAAAATAACAGGAAGATTGTATTATCATTCAACAGAAGTGAAGAAATTAGCACTCTGGGTTTGGAATGTTGAAATAGAGTACCCCAAAGAAACATGATGAACTTGATTTGATTTTCTTGATCTGTCTTGTGTCCTAGATCATATAAAAAGAAATGGAAAGAAAATGAGTGAGTGAATTTGATACCTGAAACAGCTGAAACTTAAACTGTGTTAGGTGTGGTAGCCGAATCTCTTGGTGTAGAGTTCAGCTCAAACCGCAGTGTCAAATTAGGTTTCACTTAAGGAGAGAAATGTAAAAAGTAGCTGATATGTTGGAATGGAAAAAAGTATATGAGAGTTTGGGCTTCTACTTTTACTTTTGATTACAGAAAGGAGAGGAACAGGAGAAGAAAAAAGAAAATAATCTTATGCATGCATATTGTCATTGTTTTTTTTTCAAATGCTCCATTTTCCCATAATCTGCATTATTTTGTTTATATGATTTCATCCTTATTAAATATTTATCTCTGACTTGATTATTGAAATGTAAATCATCAAGGAGATATTTAAGGGCCTTTCATTTTGAAGCATGTAGTCTTACATAGAAATTTTAATGAAGCATAAAGCAAATTAAACATCAGTAGCCAAAATACATGTACATGTTATGGAGTATGTAATGAATATATTAGGTAGAATTGAGATAATGATTCAAACAACTGTTTTCATAGTCAATGATAGGTAAAGATTAATCAATTTCTAAAGTAAATAACACATTTGGAAACACTTGGCTTCAAATGGTTGCTTTGCGAAAAATTGGTAGAACAGTGTTGTGGGTTGATATGAAATGATTTTTTCATATTGGAGATGGAGGAACTATTTAAAGACCTTGAAGTCACGATGGAGGAAGAGGAAGGGGTAGAGGAAAGAAAATTATGTTATGGAGGGAAGGAAACATGGTAGATTAGACCCGGATGGTGACATGCCATTGGGATGTCTACTAAAGTTTGAGGGTCTTTCGCCTCAGAGATAGCCCACTGTGCTCCCTGTTACCCCAAGAAGCATTTTAGACAATTTCTTTTTAATGTACGTGGGTGTAAGTTCTTGAAGTATATGATTTGACCACTTTCCTCACGTTTTTAAACCCCTAGATAAGGAGCTAACGTTACCCATAACATCATAGGTAGGCCTAATGTCTAGTTTGGTTATTTTATGAATTTTGTAACTGACCAGATGCAATGATGGCTGAATGTGCAGAAGTCTGACTGGTCTTAGGAGCATTGCAGAAATATCCTCTTGAGGATGTGAGAGGCATAGGGATATTGAGGAAGGGTTATGATGAGGGAGGGATTGACTCTATACTCTTAGAAGAAGCAGAGGGGTATGATAAGGGGGTATGGATGGGGATAGGCCATTGGATGATGAGCTAGGACCCTCTCTAGGCAGCAGCAGACCATTACATGTGACAGCTAGACCTAGCTCTTTTTCTCTCTTCTGTGGATCTCACGACTGACTTGACTCTAGCGATCAGGAGTAGAGCAAGGAAATGAAGGGAAATGGCCCAGGAAATTGGCACAGGCTAGAAGTCCTGAACTCAATCAAGAAATGCTCCTAGAGTTATTTTTGCACCATCCGATGAGTAAAAAAGTAAATTCTACTTCAGCAAGAGATGATCTTGGTGTTTTTGAAGTATTTTTGGCATGCGCCATCCATTCATATGTAGCATTAGTGGTACGGTATGTCTGTTTTGTTTGTTTGGCAGATAACCTGAGATGCAACTTCACATCCTCTCTTTCGATCATCTGTTGACATCCAGAATAATGTTATCTCTGTGTTAAAGGATAAAATTTCTACATCTCTGGCTCTCAGTAAATGAAATTACATGAATAGCTTTTAAAAGCATATTTCTGGAAGGTTGTAAATGAGAATTGATTACTAAAGTATCCACAAATGATACCATGTGTATCATAGCTGCCTATTCAATTATCTTAATAGATGCATTACCCCATCCCAGCACATTATTTTAGAAATATATTTTTTTAGTAGGGAATAAAAATTTACACTTTAATTCTATGCAAGAAACACTGATAGAAAGACCAGCTTATTTGCAAGGGAAAAGAAAATGTGTTGGCTGGACCCCAACAGGCAAATAAGAACAAAAACAAGTACATGAATTACTCATATTTGCCTTGCCTTACCTCCTTTTGTGAGAGAACATGGGAGCGGAAAACCCTGCTCTCGTGGGAGGATGGTTTTAGGTTCTCCTGCCCACACAGAAACATTGTCACTCTTCGCTTGGCTGCAGAAGATCATGACTTGGGAGAACCGTCAGAAAAACATCAAGATGAGCTGTTGACATTTTCAAAATGTTAACCACACGAATGTGTGATAAAGGGGATAAGGGGTTCGGGTACACCCCTCTCATATTTTCTATTCATGATATGGGATATTGGATTCAAAATGTTATTATAAAAATGCTGTTAGTCAAGCTTCCCACTGATAGTTGTTTGTTGTGTTGTTTTGAAATAAAGAGAGTTCTAATTCAAAACTCTGCAAATTGATTTAATTTTCATTTCATCAATAAATAACTTTATCATGGTTCTATTGATAGGTGATCTTTCTACGATCTTAATTAATTGGAGTTAGTAGTGGATTTTTTCCCTTAAATTAATGCTACTGTAACTGATATGTACACATACAGATGAAAGAAATTATACATTAGTCAGGAGGAAGCTTTTGGTAAGCCTGCAAAACAGAGTCCTTGTCGAAACTGTGAGGCTAACTTTCAAACTCTGATCATGTACTGAATTTGCAAAGTGCAGTCTATCTTATGATTTTGGAGCATGCTTTAAGTGCATATTAATTGTCTTCCTCTGTAAATTAATCCTAATATACAATTCCCTTTTATTTTTTAGATGATATTTTAGCATGGGATTTCTATTGAATGATCCTTTCTGTCTAATCCTGGCTCCCCTCTCCCAAGGTTGTCTTCCAACTGTCTCCGCAAAAAGCAGCACTTTTTATCCCAAAAGATGGAAAACCTCTAAATAGAGACACAGACAGGGCTTCCGTAGCCTAAAGCTAGGTACCCCTTTTCTCTATCGCTCTCTCTCCTTCTCTCACCCCTTTTCTCCCTCCCCTCCCAATTTTTCTCTCTCCTTGACTAGCCAAGTTTACCATGGAGCTATACAAAAGCCATTATTAGTATAGGATGAGGGATTTATATATTCTTGTCTGAATATCCTTTAAGAAATATATTGAATATGGAGGTTCAAGCATAATTTTGTTTTTTTAATTACTCAATCTTACATGTGAGCACAGTGTCTATAGTCTCTCTCTCTCTTCATGACTCTTGTTTTCTTGTTCTATTTCTCTTTATCTTTCTTTCACTCTTCTGGATGATCCTCTTGTCTTTTTCAAGTTTAGTTGTACCAAATTGATCTTCCTTTCTTGATCTTGCTCCAAATTAATTTCTTGAATATCTCTTTGATTGATCTGAGAGATGCAGGTTGCAAATTAACAGGTTCCTTGAAGCACTGAAATCCATGTTTTCAACGCTTCATGGGATTTTGAGCTTCCTTTTGTTTTATTCTGCTCCTTGGTGCAAAGAGGCAGAATTTTCAATTGTTCAGGGATGAAAGACATGAGTTACAGTGTTATACTGTCTCTGTGCAATTAGACAAATTTGGCTACCATTTTGATCTGTTTTATAAGTTTCATCTACCATCAATAGCATAAAGGGTGGCAGCCAGATTTTAAGTAAATGTTTTGATGCAGTTCAAGAGAATAAATTCCTTGCAAGCATGACAAACTGTTGTATATTATTTCATAGAGATCTTTAGAATAAATTGTAGATAGCATCCACTATATAAAAATAAATCAAGTATCATTGAAAACAAATGGAATTAGATTTTATACGGTCATTCAATGCATACAAAATCTGGCAAGATCCAGGAATGAGTAAAGAAAGGGCAAACACTTCTGAATGTTGGGTAGAAATTTGAAAAGGGGATATGAAAAGACGATTTAACAGTAGAGACACTGGGAGAGGAAGCATGGACTTACATGCCCATCCCCTAAAGCAGCCACTGTATAGGCCTTCAAGTATGATGCTGAAGCCCCATAGAGGTGCCGTAGTTGAGTGGTTTAAAGCGCTTGACTGGAGACGCGAAAGTCCGGGGTTCGATCCCCGGCATGGCACTTATGCCCTTGAGCAAGGCATTTTATCGACATTGCTGTTTTATCGTATATCAAATAAATTTATGTGCTATATGCATATTGATACTAACGCATGCATGTGTTGTTTAAAAAAAAAAAATGATACTGAAGCCCCCTTCTCTTCCCACCTGTGTTGTAACTGTGTGATGATTGTGCAAATTTGTGTGGAATATTTCTTATGAAATGGCTGCTTCCTGGATGGATTATCCATACTAAAGTCATACCTATCAACAAGTCACAATGCAGAACATATATCAAGCCCTCTGGATTAGAGAAAGACATCATGTTGGAGAAAAATTAGGCCAGAAATATTAGCCAGTGTATCAGAATTGATTGAAGAGCCTAGCGAAAGTAGGTTGTATTCAGAATGTATTGACAGCTAGCACAGATTCCAGCATCCGCTTTTATAGGAAAAAGTCCCCAAATCCTTCGGGGTTTAAATCTCGTGGGACACCTGAGCGTTATTCTGCTGTGACATGGCAGTATAATCAGTTTTATGACTAGATGATACAAGAATTCTTTTCTGTTTGTAAAAAAAGTACACTAAACCTTAGAATTTGTTGGATGACTAGCTCATTGTCCCTATTAGTATTATTATGGTAAATGTCAGGCTACCTACTGAAAATGTTGAACAATGAACGTGAACAATGAAACACATTGCATGACGACACTGCTTCGATGGAATAATCCCTTCAGGGTTGCCAAGGGGGAAATGTCAGTGAATTTCAAAACTTTCATCAGAAGAGTGTCGAGGGAAAGGCTCCTAACCTTGAATTGACATGCAAATGAAGGATAAGATGTGCTCTACATTTTGTTTTTAAGCATATTGTTATTTTCAAAAGGCTGCACACTCGATGAGGTACTCCTTCCTTTGTGTGATGTATTCATGTTGTCTGTGATATCTAACTAAAAACTTTCTGTTTCCGAAAAATGCCAGTGATGAGATCTTTGCAATGTGTGGATACTGAAACTTCTGTGTCTCCAAAGAGTTCTTGCATTTCTTCTTTTAAATACGCAGTCAATTGTGGCTAATGTGTCATGGTTTCCTTAATTAGCAAAATAAAACTGGAGTGTTCATCTCTTGAAAGTTGTAATCATCAGGTATGTTTCTATCTCCTATTTCTATGCACTTTTCATCAGCAATCAAAACCTATGCTGTTCTTCTGAGAGTATTTTATTGCCTTTTCCAGGATGACATGTTTTCCAGGTTATTATCATTTCCTCAGATACACTGAAGAGAATTGAGCACAAGTTCGCAGTTATTTAACACATACACTGTACATGTATGATGGATTAAAAATATGTTGTAGAGCAATTGGAAATGCATAAGGCATTGACTTATCTCTCTCTCTCTCTCTCTCTCTCTCTCTCTCTCTCGTACCATCTCCTATTACTACTGCCTTCTTGTCAGCGTTCTTGATTTGAAATTTTCCTGACATAAATGATACAGTTAATGAGGGAAGACCTGCAGTAAGACCCATCTTTAAGAGGAATTGGTCTTGACATTTTTTTGTCAACTAGACATTTCCCTCTGAAATTGTGTTCCTCTGGTTAGCTTCCTTCTGTGTTATGGTAGTGTAGAGTGAGAATGAGCTTCTCATATCAAGATTTGTCCAATTTTCATCTGTTAACACACATACATCAGGCAGGTCTTTCATTTCAAAGGATTTCATGGGAAATTTGCTAACCAAAAAATCGGAGGAATAAATTTGTTTCAATATAAAAACTTCCTTGGGTTATCTTACGAACAATATTTGGTAGAATGCATGTCATTTTCAAGTCATTTTTAGTCATATCTCTTTGGTACAGTTCTGTCCTGCAGGTCCAGAAGATCCACCATGTTTTCTTAGGCATCATTTTATTTGTGAGAACAGTAGATGTGGAAAGCTGTTTAGCCCGCATGTGTGTGTGTGTGTGTGTGTGATTGATCTTTTTGAAATTCTCTGTATAAAGAGGAGCAAATAATTAGGTCTACATGTTCATTCGAACTTCACTTTACTTCCATAAACCTTGTTGTACACTCCTTTGTCAAAACCAAAATAGTTTTCTTCTTTTTTTTTTTTTTGCATTTTGCTGTTTTCACGTTGATGTGCTGAGCTATATCTGTTTGGAAATATACTTGAGTGGTTGTGAATATACGCTTCCTACAGAGACAAAGATTGATTTCAACCACAGTCTTTCTCTATCCAGGTGCAGAAATTTGGAGGACACCTCAAAGGGACTTGCGTCGTCTGCCAGTTTCATGCATCATCGACCCAGACATGAAAATAAAAATGTTGTGCACATGGAGACCTTTATTTAACATTTTGTTTTCCTGATGTTGGGCATCTATTTTTTCCTATGTAGCAGACCTGGATAACTTGAGGTTTTTAATGCTTATTTACGGTCTTGAGACAAATAGCACATATAAACCACCTGAAGGCACAACTTTATGAACTATCATATTCGTAGATGCTTGATGTTCATATTTACCTTTGGGAAAATTTGCTTTATAGCCCACTCTATCACATGGCTTAAAAAGTGCTGACTATTTCTTGAAATCACTTGACCTGTATCTTTGATTCACCGGAAAAACACCAAGATGAACTGATGATATCTTTATTTCAAAATGATGATATCAAGAAACTATCAAGAAATTAAAAGCAATATTGCTTTCTCACCCTCCAGCAAAGAGGTCACTTTATTCATGGAACAAACTTTACCTCTCATTTTCCTTGTTTTTCGTGACTTCGCAGAGGAACAGTCTTACTGACTGATGTCTTCTGCGAGATGACGTCCAGACAAATGCCTTTATGAACTGATGATATCTTCATGACAAAATGATATCAAGAGATGATCATTGCTTTCTCACTCTTTAACATGTAGCTTAGTCAGTTTATTCATGAAACATATTTCTTTGTCATCCTTGTTTTTTTCTGTAGACTTCACTGAGGAGCAATTGGAGCGACTAATGTCTTCTGCCAGCGACACCTTAGACTACATCAAGACGGAGGCGGTGCCTTTCATCCAGGTGGTCATGGATGATTTCATCAAGAATGATGAGATTCAGCTGGAAGGGAGAAGGATAGTAGCCTGCTTTGGGTATCACTCTCCTAGAAGGTAGGTCATCTAGGCAAGCGTGAAGGGGTGTATGCTCAAAAGACACCCTGGTTTAAGTTAGATTTGATTAGGCCCTTACTAAAATGGTAGGCTCGGTGTACTGATTTATATGGAGTGCAAAATGTCTGCTTTCTCATGCCTTTGAATATACCACAAGCTTGTCGCTAAATGAACATTAAAATCAAGTCATTATGGAATTAGTTTTCAGTTTGTTTGTACTGCTGGATTCTCTTCATTTATATATTTATTTGTTATGAATTACAGTAAGTTTAAAGATAACAGGGGTTGACACTTAGCTTACCATAAATCAGTGGACCAAATAATTCTAGGTTTAGCTCAGTCTGCCTTTATATGAATAAAAGTCATAGTTCTGTGAATTAAAGCTAATCATGAAGTCTGGAATTAGAATGGAGCTTCAAGAGAAACCTGCCTGTGATAACTCTTAGATGTTTCTAGTGCAATGGAGCAGTTGCTTGGACCAACAATTTTGCAGAGAATCACATAAGTTGAAAATGTGAGCAAGCAGTGCCAAGGAAATTTCTCATTTATTATTAGAGAGAATGAGACAACATGTAGGTAGCAACACAAAGGTAGAAATGACTGAAGAAAAAAGTGTGAAATGGAATTTTCCCAGGGTCCTTGCATTAATTGGGGTGAGCAAGAAGTAGAAAGGCTTACTCTTGAAACAAAGAGTAGGGACAGGCTGCTTGGGGATCATCTGCTCAAAGACACCCCCTGACACTACTGCCTGCCATGCCTGCCTGGGAAGAAGGGCTGATGGAAACTCCCTAATCCCAACCACATGGTGAATCACACTTTCTCTGAATTTCTTTCATTAACCCTCACCATCACTCTTCTCCCTTCAAACTGTACAAGGACCTCAGAAGGAGTGCAAGGTACTTAGTCCTTCAAACTCTTTGGTTCCTTTTAATAGGCCTATTCATAGTTACTAAATTCTCCAAAGGATCTCAGAATACCCACAGATATTTGAAACACGATAAAGTCCAACTGCATGTATTTTAGAATCAGCATATGTAGGTCCTCGATGTTTTTTTGCACCATAAGCATTTACAGATTCAACCTAGGTACAACTTAAATTTCAAGGTGTGCCATAAGCCTAAATCATTGTAAGCTCATCACTTTTTCCTCAAGATAATGTCAGTAGGGAAGTTGGAAACTATCTTTAAATCATCAGGTCTAGAAACTTTACCTCAGCAATCTTGTTTGTCAAAATCGTTGGAAAAAAGAGGTGTGTTGTTTACTTCTTGAAGTCTCAGAGAATAATATGATAGGGCTTGTGACGATTGTTATTTGTTTACCTGTGGGGGAAATTTATGTTGAATATGATAAGTGACTGTGTGCCCCAGAAGAGATTCCTTTGAGGCCAAACCTTTGAGGCCAGTGATGCAGATGATAAAAAACAATCATTGCATCAGGAGACTTGACATTAAGATGATCAAAGAGAGAGTGACATTCACAAGACCTGCCTTGAAGATGTGGGTGAATGGTGATGAAAGGATTTCACTGCGACTTGGTGCTCCCTGTAGTCATGATATGTCTGTGGGGATTGTGTCCAAATTGAAGCATTCTTCCTCTTCTATAAACTTCTATTAGTGCTTTTTTGGTGCTGAATGCTATAATTTATTCTCTCATGGAATGTCTTTTGGTACATATTGTCCATTCTGTTAAATAGTGCATACCATCTGACCTTTCAGTGGATGATATTCACATCCTGACTTTGTAAGAAGTGTGTACTGTGTAGACATGTGCGTGACAAAATGATAGATGAGATAAAAAGTGAATTTGTGATGTGAATAAGATAATGAATGCTGATAAATGATAGTTCAAGACCTCTCTTCAAAATTTTCTTCAGGGTTTGCTTGTCTGTGAGGAACAGTACAGTGATGTATATGCTTTGAAGGTATGACTAACATTTTAAAGGAATTTTATCTCCCGATTACAAATTGTCTAAAGCTTACAAGATGATAATATCATCATAGAGTATAGGCAGACAGACACAGTACACTTTAATAACATATGAACAATGAGATTTAACATAACTACGATTCAGACAAGTTACAAAAGAGAAAATTATCTGTAGATGTCATCAGTCTCATGACGACAGTGTGAGACTCTTCTTGATGAAAGAGTGGCACTTTTTAAGTACATGACCAAACTACAAGGTGCCAACATGCCTTGTCAAAATGTGTAACCAACTCAGACTGTTGATGGTATAAGAAGCTGAGAGGGATTATCCCAAACTGACCCAGTCTTAGTGATTCATTTCAGGTTTCTAAGACAAATATGAATCAGCAGTGCCATATTTTACAGATTGTAAGTTATGAAAATAGACAGTTTGTAAGGTATGATCCAGAAGAGTAGAAAAGATGAAAATGCTTAGATCACGAGAAAATCCTAATTATCTTGAGATGGCTGGTCAGACACAATCAAGGTCACATGGTCAGATATGCAAGGCTTTTGCATATGAAATGCCAGGGTAGGGGTGGATAGAAACTAGTCGTGAGCAGAAAACCACTGTCAATAAAAATTACCAGGAGATTATCAGTGAAACTTTGTGGTGGACTTCATTGTCTCTATGAATCAAAATCAGAATTCTAGATAATAACTTAGTGACCTTTCTAGATTTTTCTATTTCTCTTGTTTAGGTCTATTTTTTCCCCTTTAAATTGATAGATCAGGACCTTTCTTTCCAAATTTTGATAAAATCATAGGATTCATGCAGACAGATCCAAATTAAGTTATGACCATCAATAATATCACCTTTGTTGCACATTTGCTTCGAGTTGTCTTTTTTGATGCAACATGTCATCTCAGCATTAAAACACAGACACTCTCAAATTGAATTATTTGATAAAGACTGTTCTTGGAAGTTTCTTAGAAATTTGCATTTTATATTCTGGCAGTCTATTTTTCTTATTTTGTATTTACAGGAAGGAATTGATATCTTGGATGTGATAAGATTACCCATCCCCTATTGTCAAGATTTGGATGAGATATTTGCTGATTAGTGTCTTAATACATCACGGAAATTTATGTTGGCTTTGCACTACCAGATTACAACCAATCTTCAAAGCAAGAGAACAATCCAACATTGTTGTGCCAAATTTTCCCCCTTTTTATACAAGAAGGGGCTCTTAATGGTATTTCCTTTATAGCTTCTTTTAAATAGCCGCCACAGCTGTTACGCTGACAGCATACCCTGAGGAATATCTCATTGAAAGTAGCTCTTCCTTTTGTGTTACTGTAAACATGGAATATTTCGCGATGCGGACATTTTTCGCGCATTTAGCGCTGCGTGACACTTGCGCAAAAATAAAACCACAGAAAATATTTTATTTCATTTGCACTTGGATACAGTTATCCTAATTGTCTGCGAAAATTAAAAATGTGTGATTGTGTTTAACCCGGCTGAGCGTGAAAAATCAATTGCATGAAAATTTCCACTTTTACAGTACTTTATTTTAAATTTAAAAATATATACTATGATATATCAATGTAGAGGAAGATACGCTCTTTGCCATGCCCTGGAAATTTTGAGAAATCCATATTTGAAAAAAAAGGAAGAGGAATATTTGAACAAGTTGATATGTTGTTTTTTCACTTGATGCTGGTATGTGTAAAAGCAAGCTCCATTGATTTAATGAATATTTCAGAGAAAAATGAGGGGATTAAATCATTAGAAAATCTCAGTGATATGTCTTAAGGATAAAAGGAAAAATTTTATTTTTTTTTACTGATTTGAAAAAAAAAATGGTACAGAAGTTGAGATCTGAGAAATTTATGTTGATATAGAAAGGTAGTGAGGAAAGTTTTGTATTACAAGCGGTGTAAGCCAGCACGATCCTGAGAATTTAGCTTAATCTTATGGGATTAGGATGAGGATATCTTAATCCTCACCTGGTTGAAATCATCTTTCATCTTCCTTGCATCTCTTCTGTTTCACTGTCTGAGATGAATTACTCACTTTTTCCTATGATGCCTTCACGACCATGTTGAGGGAGGAAAGAAAGTTGTAGAGATAGTTAAAAAGAAAGTTACAAAGAATAGAAAAAAGCAAACAATTCAGAAGTTAATTTTCTACAGGAAGTTCCACATCAAGTCAAGTTTCAGCAAGCTGATTAAGACTTCAGGAAATGGGCAGACAGAAGAAGGGCAGAAATATGGCTAAATCTTACCAGTAGTCATCAAATTTGAAGAGACTAGTCAAATAGCATGGACAAGCTGTACATGACATTTCAACCTTCAGCTTTATCAGTGGTTTCAGTACCCTGGCTGTAAAGAATTTTTGTAATTTTTTGTTTGTTTGTTTGTTTGTTTGTTTGTTTGTTTGTTTTTTTTGGGGGGGGGGAGTATTCAAAGTTAGATTCCTCACCTATTTTCTTGCTTTTTAGTAGCTAGGTAATATACAAACTACTGATTCTGTTCTACTCATTTTTGCATTAGGTGGATTATTTCTACTCTCCTTCCAAAAGCCATCTTTTTTATCTTAATGTATATTTTACGGAGACTATTCCAAAAATATATATTGGACTCCTTATGCAATTTTTGTATATTATAATAATTTTTGAATATATCTGAACATTTTCTATCAAAGACATTAAGGGATCTTCACTTCCCTTCATTCGTGGTCAAGAATTATTAATAAGATATTTCAAATTGACAGATTCAGATGCTGTTATTAAATGGATAAGTTCTTTTTAGTATTACCCTTTCCTCTACATTTTGTTGATCTTCTCCTCTTTGTATTACTTTATTTTATCAGTTCTGTCCCTTTTTTCTACTTGCCCTCATGCATTGGCTAGGATATGAGGGGATTAGCAAAACATTTTGATCTCTTTAATCTGCCCCACCCATTTGATATAGTGGTTTATTGATTCTCTACGTGAATGTTGAGGATGTTGATAAAACGTAGGATGAAGGGTACATGGAATTAAAGATCTCCTTGTCTCGGTTCGTGTCACCATGCACACTTCATAGTTAAGAGAAATATTAATGCTGCACAGTTTGTAGAGAGTTGGTGATAGCTAGGATTAACATCAAGATAATGATTACTGGCTGAAGGTTTTATTGATAATGAATATAAGATAATCTCTGTGTTTTTCTGTTTGTCTTCTCTATTTGTAGCATGCATATAAAATTTATGATTTTTTTTTTACCATTTTGAAATTATTTTACAATCCGAATATAGATCAAGATATTTACACTTTTTCATCTCTTACAAGGTTATTCACTTCTACTGAATTTTGTGGTGTTGTTGTTATGAGTACATGTATAGTGGTGAATTGTTGCTTATTGTAAAATCGGATGATCACTAAGTATCAGCACTATCAGTCAAAATAGTAAACCATCTTGAATTGATTTCAGATATGAACTCCTGTAATAGATAAATGAAAGATTTGCATCTACTACTGAGCAGATTCATCAATCTGTAAGTTTAGTTCTACATGCAAGTCCCAAATGATTAAGCACGAAGTTCACCAACCCAGTGTTAGAATAATGCATTGTCATTCTGCTGTCAACCAAGCTCTATGGTTTTTTTTTCCATCTTAAACCTAGTGGATTTTGTTCTTATGTTGAGTCACTACCATTATTCAGACAATGCTGTGGTTTAGGGTCAAGGTAGATCAGGGCTTTGACATAATCTGACCCTGTCAGGTTGATTATTGAGAAAACTTCTAATAGAGAAAAAGTACAGTTAGGATAGCGACTAAATTCTTTCTCATCAGAAAAAAAAAAAAAACTTTCTTTGATTTTTTGTCTCGCCTGCGTAGCGGAGCGAGACATAGGTATCACTATTTCCGGTGTCGGCGTCGTCGGCGTCGTCGGCGTCGTCGTCGTCGGCGGCGTCGTCGTCAACAATTGTGTTGTACACCCAATAACTTTCTATAGCTTTAAGGTGGGATCACCAAATTCATACCAGAGGTCCATCTCTTGAAGGCGCAGGTCAAGTTCGAATATGAGTCGAATTTGAATAAGGTCAAAGGTCAAAGGTCAATGAACTTTCCATGACTGGCACTGTGCTATATTGTACACACAATAACTTTTTATACCTTCGAGGTAGGATTGCCAAATTCATACAAGAGGTCCATCTCTTGAAGGTGCAGGTCAAGTTCGAATGTGAGTTGAATTTGATTAAGGTCAAAGGTCAAAGGTCAATGAACTTTCCATGACTGGCACTGTGCTGTGTTGTACACACAATAACTTTCTATAGCTTCAAGGTGGGATCACCAAATTTATACCAGAGGTACATCTCTTGAAGGCACAGGTCAAGTTTGAGTATGAGTTGAATTTGAATAAGATCAGAGGTCAAAGGTCAATGAACTTTCCATGACTGGCACTGTGCTATGTTGTACACACAATAACTTTCTATACCTTCGAGGTAGGATTGCCAAATTCATATGAGAGGTCCATCTCTTGAAGGTGCAGGTCAAGTTCGAATGTGAGTTAAATTTGATTAAGGTCAAAGGTCAAAGGTCAATGAACTTTCATAACTGGCACTGTGCTATGTTGTACACCTAATAACTTTCTATAGCTTTGACGTGGAATCACCAAATTCATACCAGAGGTCCATCTCTTGAAGGCGCAGGTCAAGTTCGAATATGAGTCGAATTTGAATAAGGTCAAAGGTCAAAGGTCAATGAACTTTCCATGACTGGCACTGTGCTATATTGTACACACAATAACTTTTTATACCTTCGAGGTAGGATTGCCAAATTCATACAAGAGGTCCATCTC
Organism: Echinometra lucunter; assembly: GCA_029962745.1. Lineage (NCBI taxonomy): Eukaryota > Metazoa > Echinodermata > Echinoidea > Camarodonta > Echinometridae > Echinometra > Echinometra lucunter. The sequence goes on from CM057151.1 coordinate 50,589,169, forward strand.
TTGAAGGTGCAGGTCAAGTTCGAATGTGAGTTGAATTTGATTAAGGTCAAAGGTCAAAGGTCAATGAACTTTCCATGACTGGCACTGTGCTGTGTTGTACACACAATAACTTTCTATAGCTTCGAGGTGGGATCACCAAATTTATACCAGAGGTACATCTCTTGAAGGCACAGGTCAAGTTTGAGTATGAGTTGAATTTGAATAAGGTCAGAGGTCAAAGGTCAATGAACTTTCCATGACTGGCACTGTGCTATGTTGTACACACAATAACTTTCTATACCTTCGAGGTAGGATTGCCAAATTCATATGAGAGGTCCATCTCTTGAAGGTGCAGGTCAAGTTCGAATGTGAGTTGAATTTGATTAAGGTCAAAGGTCAAAGGTCAATGAACTTTTCATAACTGGCACTGTGCTATGTTGTACACCTAATAACTTTCTATAGCTTTGACGTGGAATCACCAAATTCATACCATTTTTCAAACAATAAGTTTGCCATAACACCTTAATAATTAATTTAATTTTACAATTTTACTCACATTATTATCAGTTACATTCGTTTTCACTAACATTCATTTCCTTACTTGCATGGAAATAATTATAGCTTCATAGTATTAACAGCATTCTAAGTGTTATCTGATTTCCTAGGGATAAAGTAGGCCTATACCATTATTGCATATGTAAACTGTCAGAACCACAATTCACCCCCTAAACTGCTGACAGCCTCAGAAGTCATATAGCATAGTTTTGACATGCAGTCTCTTCATGACTGCAATATGCAGGCGAGACAACGCTTGGCGTTTGCCTTGTTTTATACTGAAATTTGCTAAGGTAGGGGATTATGAGGGATTTCATTTACTTACACATTAGAGTTTAATGACAATCGTTTTCTTTGGTAGATGATATTTTATCACCTGTTGCATTCTGGGAAAGTTGGATTTCATCACATCAGGGCCTCTTGCACAAGAAAATCAAATGCAGTCAAAAAAATAAATGCAAGTCCCAAATACTCAGTCCTGATTGGTTGAAAATAATGTTGCTTTTAATCTTTTGAGTTGCATTTAATCACAAATTTTTATGCAAGAGGGCCCAGTTTTCTGGTATGGGCATCTACATCATATTTCAATTTTAATTTTGATTTTGATTTTATTTTCCACCGTGTACAAACTTTACATTGTTAATCAATACATTCGTTATATTATTACAATCAAATATATGCTTGGGTATACAAAGAGAGTAATTCAGTGAATCAGTGATTTAACATATATAGTGGACGGGCCTAGGTGAAGCAGGGCTTGATGTGGATAGGCCAATCACTTGCATCTGAATGTAATTGCTGAAACAGTGAATAATTGAGTCAAAAGGGCACAGTGTTAACCTGTTTGATCTGTCCTTCATTCCTCCCACTACACTACCTGCTTCACTAACTTCAAAAAAAAAAGTGCATATATATGCAAAATAAAATTATGACAACTGATATTAACCTGTTCTTGTCAGTATCATAGATTTTGTTCACAGGCAGTACTATGGCCACGATCATGATAAAAGAATGATGATAAGAAGATCTTTTAGTCTTTGGGTTTAACAGGATGATTACACTCCTGGGCATTGTTGTATGTCAGGTGTGAAGTTTAGCTCTTTGTATTAAAAAGAAATGATTTTAATATAAGCACGTACTTGCATTTTAAGGCATCGCGGAATTATACATCGAAAAGGTCGATGCATGTGAAATAATAACTTTTCTCTACCCTCTCCATACTTCCTAACCCCATCCTTTGCCAAATCATATCACTGCCCCCTCACCATACACGCAGAGACACTTTTCCTTTTTTCAGCACAGGATATGAATCAGGCCCACTCACGTACCCCTCTTACGTTTGTCCCACATCATGACAGCCTGGATGCCAGGTGATGACCCTCTATTGAGCGCTTCCCCCCTTGTTCCTCAATTTTTTGTTTTTCGCTTTCAGCAGCCCTCCTAAAAATAGACTTTGTTTGCGTATACTGAGCTACGGATTTACACGTTTTGAAGTTCAACAAAAGAATTAATCCCACTAGTGTATATCCATGCAGTAGTCATGAATCATAAGTATTAGCCCATTACAAAGGCTTTGATTGCTTTATATTGTGGTTGTGTTGATCTGAATTGAGATTTATATAAAACCTCTAATCTTGTTTTGTTCTATTTAACATTTTAATTCATTTTCTATTATCCATTGCCCAAAGTTAATAAATTTGATCATAAATTAAAGGGGTTGTTTAACTTATTTTGGGTTTATTCACCTCTCCTCCAATTTTAAGGAAAGCATTATTATAGTAACAAGGAAAGTTATAGAATATAGACAAATATTTTCCATTATATATGAAATTTATTGGTATTGTCTACATTATACATGTAAGAATTGATTCTTTAATGTTATCAGACATGAGGTGAGATATGAATTTAAATTCAAAATATTGTAGGGGTTTTCTCCATTTTTTTTTTTATACTACTACTACCATAATATTGTATGTGCATCATACAAAAATGCATCATACAAAAAAAAAACGGTACAAGCAAAACACAACTCAAATTCCACTCCGATTTTCAATTCATTGACCTATCCAAAATAGAGGATGCTTGTCCATTTTCCCATTTGCCATTATGACTGACAGTAGCACTTTGGCACTTCATATCACAGTTTATATACTTCATAATCACGTGAACTATATATAGAGAGAGAAAGACCTTGACTTATATAACCAATGATGCTTACTGGTCTGTTACTGCCTCTCAGCATGTCTCAGTCGTGAAAATTATTTAACCCGCTTTCTACAGTTAATCAGAATGACAGTAATTGTTCTAGTGATGTCTACAAATGTGAGTCCTGTATATCTCGTGAAGAATTTCTGGTGTTAGAACTCAGGGGCGTTCGTAGCATCATTGTAATACTTATTTTTGCTGATTTTAATTTTCTCCACTTTTTTTCGTTTAGGTAAGCTTACCTAATTGACTTTAAGAAAAATTCTCTCCATTTGATATGTCATTGTTCTCAATGTTGATGAACTTGTTTATAAAGGAGCTTTAAGATTCTTGCTTCTAATATTTTTTCAGAATTATCTAATACAATCTTTCATTCATGCTTTGAGTTTTTATCTTTCTATCATATAAGCCCATTTTAAGGTTTGAACACACCCTCAGAGTGTGTCCGTCTGTCCATCACCCCATGGTCTCGTTTTTTTGTTGTCCCTTTGCTCGTGTCCAGTGTCTGACAACTGCTGGGCAGACCGGGGTTGACAAGTTAAAATATAATCAAAAATATTTCAAGTACAGAGGGCTTAGTGATTAGGGGGGCAGGATGCAAATTATAAGTCTTCAAAGTGAAAAACGAAATGAGTCGTTAAAGAGTGGTGCAGCCTGTTTTCAGTCATGATTCTGCAATAGGTGTGGTGCACTGATAAAAGGAGAATGCCTTAGGGTATGCACTGAAAATGCACACATAGGAATACTGCAGGAGGGGACATAGACTGTGATAGCGTAGGGCACAGTTGCTATTTAACTGCTGTGTCATTTTGAAAATCATGTATATGTGACTTTGCAGCAGTATTTATTGCATTTTGCTTCATGTTTTTCTGCTAAACTACACAACCTTCAGCAAAAGCTCAAAGTAATTCAGTTGCAAGGTAAGGCATAATGAGCATGCAGTCTAATCTAATAGATTTGGACACTCAATATGTTTGATCTCTATGTGTAACATTTTGCTGACCTATATCTTTTATTCTTTTTCTTTTCTTCTGTGCAGTATTTTGGGAACTCCAAAGAAGTCCCATTCTATGCCAAGGACCAAGAAAGCCAAAGTGGAACTAGGCCCCTCAAAGGAATACATGCAGACACGGAGAGTGACCTTTTCTAATGTTTTGGATGTGAACGCCTTTGAACCCGTAGAGCTAGAAGACGACGGAAGCCCAACGCACCGCAGGAGACACTCATTCTGCGTGGGAGATATCAAGAAAGCCCAACAATTGTTAGAGGATAAGGAGAGCGAGATGGGTAAGACTGCATCACGATCTGTAGATGACTCCAACATCAAATATCAGTGCCCAACGCCGTCAGCACCCTATGATGATGGTGATGTGGATTCAAGCCAATGGAAGGTACCATTGATTAGGATAAACGAGTGGAGAACTGATGAAGGAGAGGAGGATGATCATGGTTATGAGCGAGTCATCAACCTTGATCAGACTACGGGTGGTGATGAGGTGACAGGTCCTCCAAAACCACAAAGAGGAAATTTAGAGGAGGATGAAGATAGTGAGGATGAGGATGAGGATGATACCAATGCTTATGAAAAGGTGGAGGTGGATGAACAGAAGCAGAAGGATGCCAACGAGAATGACTATACAGAACTGGAAGCTCTGATGGCTCAGCTTGAAGAGATAGCTGGACATGAGAATGCTGCTGACAGAAAGGCTGCAGGATTAGAAGAGAAGGATTATGATCAAGTTTTTGATGGGGTTGAAGGGTCTGATGCTGATGGATATGAAGTGCCTATGACGGAGGAAGAAGTCTTAAAAAGCCGTAGTGCAAGCATGGAGCAACTCGTCGACTCCATGGAAGAGGATGATTTTGGTTTTTCCCTGGCTGTTTTGTTTGGTGAATTAGGCGAGGATGATGATGGGTATGAAAAAATTGAAATTGGAGCTCAGGAAGCTTGTCCAGTAATTGCTGAGACAGAAATGGAAGATGAGTGTGTGAAAAGTGAAGTTGGAGCAAAGGAACAATGCCTTTCTAAAGAGGAAGATGAGGATGATGAGGATAGTGATAGGAACCGTTTCTCAGAGTATTCAGAGATAGACATAGTAGAAGCACTGGTAAAGTCTGGGCTTATGAATTCATCTGCAGACAAAAACAATTCAGGTCAGATGTCTTCCACTGTAAATGCTGGCAAGCAAGCAAATGAGTGTAAAAATGAGATACCTCACACAGACTCTGCTGACACTAAAGAGCAAACTTCTACTGAAAGTTGTGAGGAATCAGTGATTAGCGAAGAATCGACGTGTCTGATAAGAACAGAAGAAGATATCAAAGTAGACATGGAACAGGATGGAAATATGAAAGAAAGTTGTGAGATGGAAACCAGTGAGTCAGACATTAGCAATGCTGATGATAATGTCAATAATGTCAATGAGAATGAAGAGGTGCAACAAGAGGAAAAGAAAGACAATGTTGAAGAAAAGGAGGAAGGCACCACCAGGTCTTTCAAAAAGTCCATCAATAGCAACTACCAATCTATCACGGCAAACCTTTTGCGTAAGAGAAGAACGGCTAACGAGAAGCGCCAAGGTAGTGTATTTGGTGAGGATATCAGGATAGACAATGTGAATTTCCGTGGTGACTCTTTGGACTCTGATGATGGTTACCAGGATAGTGGTGACTTCAAGGAAACAACGTGCAGTGATGTCAACAACTCCTTTGGCTTTCCAGCTCCAGCAGCTGAAGATGGACAGTCTGTGGACTTGGAGTATGCAAGTGACTCAAGCACAGGTCAAAACGGTCTTTGTGATGATCCAGTGTATGATAATGTATGCATGGATGATGATGACAATCTGGATAGGAATGTATTCAATAGTAGTCCAGTCAGTTCAGTCAGTGCAACATTCACAGAGGGTAGTGAGGATGCTGTGCAAGAGGACAAACAGGAGACACAGTCCATGGGTTCCCTGGAGAACCTCTGTAACCTTGGGGAACTCCGCATGCGTAATGTCATCTCTAAGAGCATACACTGCCTACCAAGTGGAGATAGGCAGTTGATGAAAGAAGCAGAAAACATGGGTGGCACGCCACCCAAGCCACGCAGGACGTGGTACTATCGCTCCAGTGCTGATGTCCGCAAGAGTCTTATTCGTAGCTTTGGCTTGGATGTGGACGGAATCATGCGCAACCCGACCTATGCTCAGGTTTCCAAACCAAACACCCGTGTTATCCATGGGAGCCTTCCTGGTCGTTCCAATCATGGAGCAGGTCACAGGACAATGAAGCGTATCCCTTTGACTCTTAGTAGGCACAGTAAAATGATCTACAAGGAGAGGTTTTCATCCAAGTCCTCCAAGCTTGGCAGAAACACCTCCCATGATTCAGGAGTCCTTACTGGTGATGAAGATTCTAGATCAACCATCAGAGACACTGAAATCTACAGCCAGTCACATCTCTATGAGGAGGTTGCTACAGTTACCAGGGATGGGGATCGTTCAGGAGTTAAATCAGAAGTCAGAAAGACCCTCACAATGGATGAAGATACTACTGAGGTAAGAAATCAATAGATTATTATTAAACACATTTTCATGAATGTCTTTAAGTAGCCTCATCGGTACAAATCAGCCATGTGCACATATAAATAACACACAGCTTATAGATGCAGATGCTGGTACAACATAATATTATGTAATGAACATGTTGATGATATATCACAATAATTATATCAACTGATATTCAAGTTATTAAAATAAAATACAATCATTATATTCCACATAGACATGCTGTAATCAACAACTCACATTGTATAAACCAGATTTTGTTTACCCTTTGAACACTGAAGTTGTTAGATGAAGAGATTATACATGTAATTGCAGAAATTATTTTATTTCCTGTGGCATATGCCCTTGATATACAGCACCTGTCATTATACTCTCACTGCATTATTAACAGATTCATTTGTTAGGCCTTCACTTCCATGAAGTATTTTTTATATATTTATTACACTGTACCATATATTTTGCACTTTCACTACTTGCATGGCACATTGCAGGGTTTGATGTTTGGTGAAATGTTTACTATAGAATCCATCCTTAAGTGTCAAAATATATTTCTGGGCAGAAATGGTCCGGTTGTCTGAGGCCAAAGACTTGATGTCTGTGGCCTCAGACAAGTCCAAATTGGCAACACCCCAAGGGACGTCACAATAAGATGCTTCCCTTATGACCTCTATGGTCTTCCTCTTAATCTGCCATGGTCAGACTTGACATCCTACTGGCCAGTTTAGCCAACCAAACTCCAGCCATGTCATGTATTTCTCCTGGAGACATTTTGCCACAGGGTATTACACTGTCATTGAATTAAGGAAGCTACCTATAGTATACCCCACTTCCCCTTCCCCTCACTGATTTATAGAAATGTAATTGATTGTAATTGATCAAGATAGTGTCCAAGGTATACAGAGTTATGTAACCATAGGCTTTTCAAGCAGGAGGCTGTACAGATTGGCAAAGTGCCATTTCGTGTTTAGAATCATTTCCCAATATCTGTCCTTTTTTTTCCTTATTTTATAGATTTTCCTGTGAACTGATCAAAAAGTATTTGAGTGATGTTGTTTATTTCACATATGATTTTCATTTATTTTGCACCATATATTTTCATAATGCACTCTTGGTTTTAGTTGATATAATTTCTTTTTGTTTTCTCTTCTGTTTAAACCATCATCATACATTGTGCAGAAGGTTCCAATGCCCTTTGATGGGACTAAACCCTTCTCAAAGGTGAGAAGATAATCAAAGATATTAATTATCTCATTAAACTTGCTTATCCATTCTTCTTTTTACTCTCTCATCCAAATAGCTGATCATCTTCTGCAAGTTCACTTCTGTATAGTGTCCATAACAAACTTGTATTCATCCCTTAAAGAAAACAATATCTGATTGCAGTTGTCATTGCTTTCTGATTTCATTTGCTTATCCTATCTATTCTATAAATAGGTTTCTTTTAATCTCTTATGTTACTTTCGGTATACATATTTTTTCTTATGTTTAGTCGCATAAACTTTGCATTTTATATGTGTTTTGTATTATTCCACTACTAATATTCCATAGTTAGGCTTTTCAACTGTTTTCAATAATCCTTTCATCTGTCTTTCAGCTGTTTTTCTGTACTATCACAGTGCAATGTCTCTGTGAATTTCACGTATGAGAAGGAATTGTCAGAGTGAAAAAATAAGTGTTTCATTAACATAATGCATCAATCAAGAAACAAAATACATGTAAGGGACAATACTACAATCTATTCAAATTGATAATTCTGTGAAATGTATCTCAATTTATCTTAGTTTATTCAAAAAATTTAAAGACAAGACTATATTATGTGACCACCTTCCTTTTACGCTTTCTTCTGATATCATTACATAATGATGACACATTTTTCAGCGAGAAATGTCCTAATGTCTAGTTATCATGCACAAAAATTTTCTTTGCAGATGAGTCTATTTTGTCATTTTATAGCTATATTATCAAGATATTAGATCAGTTGACCTGTCTAGCCATCTACTCATCTTGTCTTCCATCCAAATGAGAATTAAACCAGACTATAATCAATTCTCAGTAGAGTAATCATTTCATCCAAAGCCAGCCTAAATTTGTCCTCTGTTTTCATCTGGTGATTCTGATGTCATACTGACCTGCTCACCTCTGCAGTGTAGATCCTGTTTACGTCAAAATAATTTAGAATCTCCACTCCTCCACTCCATCTTAGCCAAAGACGGTCCCCTCACGCTCAAAATAGGTGAAAATCTGCTTGTAGTTTAAAGTGATATAAACCACGCTTGGACTGTGATGTGATTTGAGATACCGATCACCTATAGGGATGTGAACGTGTCAATGTCAATCGTCAGGACTGTAGACCTGTCGATTGTTAACTCAAACAAGTATTGGCCCTCTTCCCTGGCAAATGATTCTTGTTGCTAATGGTTACCAAGGAAGCAAGAAAATAGTCGTGAAGATAAGAAAAGGCATATGAGAGAATATCTCATGACATGGTCCATCATGACCAATTAATTTGCTGACGGGTTCCTTTAATTTTGAGTTTCTATTTTCATCAGCTAGAATTGTTATGACTATAAAGGATGATGAAGTTGCATTTTTATCACTCTAATATGCATGGATTTAGCCCTCTGCAATTATGTTACAAAGAATAATATTGGTTAAATTTGATTATTGCCAAACATACATGTATACAAGGAGATATTTATGTATGAAGGTATTTGAAGCTATGTACAGTATATGATTTATGTTTTGTTAGTTTTTTAAACAAGCTTTCAGTCTTTGTTCTTGGTTAAAACCAATAACATATCCATTAAGTTGGCACAATAGACTATTAGAGTGTCTTATGAAAACCTATGTTCATTAGACATGAGGGACAATGAATTGCCTCTAGTACTAATTTCATATCCCTTTTTATGGAGGTAGCTCTTACGATAATGATTGATAGAGAATGATGTAAAATTTGGCAAGGGACATTGTTTTGATATTGGCAGATGCTGCACTCCTGTGACCTATTTATTAATATATTTATAGGCTGTTTGTTTTTGAAAAATTGGTGCCTTCCCTAGCAAGCCAATATAGGACAAAGCTCAATGTGTAGCCTTGTCTTTGCATGTGAAGGTTGTATTTATTGTTTGAAGTTGTTGTTTATGTTTACATCTTTGCAGAAGGTAGGGGAGAGTAAGAGGGATATTGAATGCAAGCCTTGAATAAATCAAGGTTTATCCATTATCCTTTTGAGCAATGATATTACAGATATCTGGGGTCATGATAATTCATATTAGTTTTTTTTTTTAGTCAGCAGTAGATGTTAGAATCACTATGAACATGGCGGACAAAGAAAGCGGACAAAATAAACAACCTCTCATTCTACCCTTCATAATGGTTCTGGTAGTCAAAAGCACATCCCTTCACAGCTATTATGTTTAATCATGTAGTTCCAGGTGAATATGCATGCGACACCTGTTCCACATATTTTAGAAAATAGCAGAGAAGAGATGTTCTTTTGACTATCAGAACCATTGTGAAGGGTAGAATGAGGGGTTGTTTATTTTGTCCGCTTTCTTTGTCCGTCATGTTCATAGTGAATGTTTCTCACCCTGTCATTTCATGCATTTTAAAATCTTGATATAATCACCATTACACTTATGTCAGGGTTTCATGTTATTTGAAGGTCCTGAAAGGACTGTGGGTGGAAAGTAGAGAAAGTTGAGAGGGAGGAGAAATGGAAAGGGGAGATAGAGTGAGAGAGAGTAGAGAGTATCTTTCTTGAGATTGGGTGAAGTCCTAGAAATGTTAGTTGATAGGTTCCATGTTAGTTGATAAGAACTACTTGCCTGATAGTGATTGCTTTATCTCATGCCATTTTTTTTTCATTCTAGTGTCTTGAATATTTCTTGCTTCATGAAGGAAATAGAGTGCATTCCTGCATTCTGCACTAGCTGAATTTAATAACATACATGTAGAATTATGCTCTTTCCTTGTTGCAGTATGCTTCATCTTCATATATGTTAATGTGATATCTTTTTCTGGAAAAGCATCATTGCATATCTTTATGGATTGTGGTTGTTTGGAAAAAAAAAAAAGATTAAAGTAAAAAAAACTAGGGAATATTAGAAACAAAATGTTTTGAATTCAATCACATCAACATGTTGATGTGCAAGCAGCCATCAAGATACTTATTTCAAAAACACAAAATAAATGAAGTTATTCAAGTTCACTTAGTGTATCTCCATGTATTCAGTTTATATGATTTTGTATTAAGCAATTTCTGTTCCTGTCTCACTTGATGAGAAGGGCATAATTGACTCCTCAACCAGTGTAATTGATCACCAGTCTCCCTTTATATACTCATCACTTTTTTGTGAATTAATTGGAGTGTTACTGAAGAGTGAGGAAGAACAAGAATGTCGTCAGTGGACGAATATGATAATCTCTGTCTCTGTCACTCTGTCTCTCCCTCTCTCTGTCTCTTCTCTTTTATCTATCTGTTCTATAGACTACCTATGAGGTCTGTACCCAGTGGGTCAATGACCAGACATCTGAAGCCATCGCCATCTTTGACCGGCTGACCAAGAAGCTTGTCTCTCCATACTCCATCATCCCCATGGTGCGAGAAGTAGAAGGCATCCGGAGGAAAAGCCTTGGCAATGCTGTGGAGCAGGAGGATGACGGCATTGACTTCCCAGCATGGACCAGTATTCTCAATGTTCTTGCTGCAGATGAGTAAGTACTCCTGTCTAATAATATGTGTATTAATTCTGGCATTAATCTACGTTTTTCACTCTCCATTTAGGTGTTAAGGCAAGTGGTAGGTAGGAATTCATGAAGTGCTTTGAACTCTGAAATATGTAGCTTAGCTTAAACAAGGTTTATATTGGAGAATCTTGTATGGTGAATATGAGCACTATTTAAGTATCCAGTTATGACATTATCAATATTACCTGTGATGTGTTAGTTACCCAATATCAAGTAAAGAGTCGAAATGTTGTATTTGGAAAAGGGATGCCTTCATATTAAGCCAAATAGAACTGAGCTCAACCTGTAGCCTTGTCTCTGAAGATTGTATTTATTATTTAAAATTATTGTTCAGAATTTCATTTTTGTAGCATGGAGGGGAGATTATTTAGATAGATAAGGTGTGAATGTAATCCTTGAATGATATGAGGACACAAATGCTTGGCCATATAGTTGGTATTGGAAGGATAGCTTCTTAGCGAAGATATCCTTAAGATATTTCTGGATCCGGATAAGTTCTTATTTGTTGCATGTGGATTAGTTGTTAAAATCTACTTCCAGATGACCTGCAGGGAGCCACCTACTATGTTTACCACTATCATATCCACATTGAAAATTCATATTTGTACATACATGCAGTTTTCATAGCTAATCATAATTTTCCTTGATTCGCAATGATACACATTAAACATAGCATAGAGAGGTTGAGTAACAAGAAACATGAGGAAGAAGAAATTATCTGAATATGAGATTTTCTTTTATAGTAGCTAATACCACTTTGTCTGCCTTTCATCAATTGTTAAGACTTGTTAGTTTAATTCTGTCTGGGTTGTAAGCACTTTGATATCATTCTTGACTTAGTATATCCAAGAGACTCCACAATGTCTGATTCTAGCACGGTTCTTGCTGAAACCAAATGAGTGATAGCTACAAGGAGGAAATAAGTGCTTTCTGTTCATCATGGTCTGCCACAAAAAGTGTGTTTTGAATCACTTGTATGATGGGGGGACCTAAAGCTATGCATCTTGTTTTTAGCACCTTAAAAGTCACAAAATTAATTGGTTTGTGCAAAAAAATTTTCTGTATCTTGGTCCTACATATTCTAAAGTTGATTTGTTGTGAAAATTACGATGGACAAATGTCAAGAACGCATATTTTCAAGTTGATGTCAATGCCAGTGTCAGATTTTGTTAAGAAAAACAAAGGGGTCCTCAAGCTACACACATGTAATAAGTGAATGCAAATCTAGATTTTGAAAGTGACTGGTGTTTATTCATAATATTACACGGAATTAAGTCAAATTACTGATTCTTTTTTGGAAAACCTGAATGAAATTCTCGTTGCTCAGTCACATCGGAAGTTTGGTGCATTCAATGCGTCGCATTGTGCATATGTGCAGGGTGCGTAGCTTTAGGACCCCTGACCATACTTCATGTATTGCTTTTGGATGTGTAAAAAGTAATCTACCATAACAGTTTCTTATATTTGAATAATTCAATATCTTATGAAAAATTAATTACCAGAAGTGAAAGATAGGTACATGTAGGTGTTCATACTACCGCTCATACACCTACACACACACCCCCACGCCCACTCACAATGCTATATATTTGGATTGATAGAATCGATAGTTCTAAACGTGCGAGAACATTATGACAGATGCATTGTGGTTATATTCAGAGATAAGTTATAATTGCACTTCCTCTGAAGATATCAGCAGCTGATCAGTCTAGGTTGTTGAGTACGTTCACCCCCTTGGGCATGGGGAACCTGAAGAAAGATTCCTTGATAATGTATCTCATGCACTTGCTTCAACACTGAGAATTGATTCCTATGTGTAGTTTTGGTGAAGGGTGGGAAACAGTCTACATCTAGTTTTTTTAGAAACACTTGTCATTGGAGTTTGATTTTGAAAGTTTTCATATTTTATGGGGATTGAGGGGGTTGGTTTGGTGTTCAGATTGTTTAAAGTATTTTTGATTATCATACCTGTAACTTAAGTTCCTGGATGTGAAAAAAACAGGAATACAGTAGGTAAAGCAATAGATAAAGGTGTCCTGTTAATAATCAATTGTAATATTTGTACAAACTAATATGTAACTTTAATGTTTTACATTCCTTTATATAGTGTGCCATTTATCCATTTTTTTAATAAGCAAGCCATCAGGCTACTTTAATGGAAGTCAACATCTGGCCTTGTTTTTATTATAATTTCACCCAGTTTTTCTAGGTCACTTATGGAATATTGGTTCTGCTGTTGGGTATTTTCTCTTAGATTTGGAGACCCTCCCCTCCCAGAAAGTTAGAAAATGACATATCCCCCACCCCTTTCTTAAAGTTGACTTTGGATTAAATGTATTCAGTCACTATTATGAAACATTCATGGAATTAAGGTTATTTCAGCCTTGTGATTTATGATAAAAGTGAGTGAAGCTGCTTGCTGAACATATTCATTAAAATTCATAATTAGAAATTAATGGAAAAGACATAAGATGAGACAAGCGACCATCTTCTTATTCCCAATGATTATTAAATAGCATGGGGAAGTGGTATGATCAGGTATTTACGTCAAGGTTGAAGGACCAAATGCCAGATGAGCCCCACCCTGCACCGGTGTTCCAAACCCACGTCATCCATGGTCTATTTTCACTACCCACAGGACCAAGATTCAATTTCCCTTCTGTGATGAAGCCTAATGTTCTAATTTCAGCCTAGACCAGAAATCATCTGTTCATCTTAAAGGTCACACTGCTAATCTAGACAACAGAATTGCATAAAATGTAGTCACCTTATCCCTTAGGTGTACTTCAGATTTTTTAAAAAGAATACAAGAATGATGCCAAATTCTCTCACATAAAGTTTGATACCCCAAAATTTAGATCATAATTATACATACTTTTGTAACAGGTGTGACACTTCTATCATGAATTTCTAAATAAAGCCCTACATGATGTGAGTAGCATAATATTTAATGATGTGTTCAGGGTTAAGTGCATTTGCAGAAAAGAATGCATTGTCTAAGTTTGAGGGCACATACACAGACATTCATTATTTCAGTATTATGCAGGAATTAAAATTTTGGATCATGTGATAATTTGAGCATTGTCCATGTTGTAGGTACCATACTCCTTGACCTTTAATTCTTCATGGAGTTTTCATGTTGCGGTATCTTTGAATCCCCTTGCAGGAAACTTAACACTGTTGACAGTCACATTACATTTGTTAACATCCTTCTGTTTCAAATTAACTCCCATATCATGTTCCGATCGTTAGGCTTCCTTCGTTCCTGTATGCCCTCATTCTGAAGTCCTGTTCCTATACAGTGTGGGTGGAATAGGTGTAAGATGGAACAGTGATCCAACATGTGCTCTGGTGACAATTCTCCTGGTGTAGAGGGCTATGATTTGGGATGGGATAAGGCCACTAGGTTAGGTTTTAGGGTTATCTACAGCATTTAGACCAGAGTTAAGAAAGAATTTGGTTGATGTAGGTGATTGAACATGAAGGATTGTTGCTGGAGCAGGTGAGTGGCACAACCAAGGGAACACCTTCAAACAGAGCTTCTGTGACTCTTGTCTTTTAAAGATCCCGCTCTCAATGGAGGTACTCGTGTGGATCTGTCACACCTTGGGATGTAATTGATCCTGACTTCCATTGTTTAAATCCCTTTGGTGAACCCCACCCTCCAATCTCCAGCATCCAGTTACCCCTCCCATGCTCATTCATTAACTTGATTTCCTGGAACAAATAGCTCTCTTGAATACCTTAAGCAGATCAAGAACTTGGATGAAACCAAAATATAAGAGCTTATCACTTATGACCAATATAACTATAATTATACAATCAGTCATAGTGTATTTAGAAAAGTTATCAGATTTCATTCTTCTTCACCTCTTTTCCATTATTACACTTCAGCACCAAATTATTTTTCATCTAGTCTACACAAGCTAGTGTTTTTTAGTTATTATGATAATTTTTTATAATATGTTTTCACCTATTGTGTCAAAATCAGGAGAATCTACAGTCCTGATAGAATAAGTAAACTACAGACTTACAGATTATGAATCTTATTTTCCTTTTTCAAACGGGACATACTATTCAGCAGATATGAAATTTGTAGATGAAAATTATTTGTATGTCTTGCATTATAAAAAAAGCGAAACAAAGTTAATTTTTAAAAAATAGCCTTGATGAATCATAAAATTCACCTTTTCAAGAATTGTCCCTTAATGCTGACCTTTGAATCTGAAATTTTCACAAATATTCTCAATGGTCTGAAAACTACTTTCCAAGAGTTCTGCTCACAATACCTTACAAAACAGATCCTTCAGTGCTCTCCTGTCATCTGCTTGCCCCTGGGCCTATTCCACATGGAACTTTGTAGACCAAAACCTCCTCCTTTTATTCATTAACTGTTCCTTCCTGGACAGTGGAAAGTTTAATACGATAGAAAAGATTCAGCCTCAGTCCCACCTAGAGCAAATTCTGTGAGTAATCAAGGAGTGCCAGACAGATAGACGAGACCCTACCGGTCACACAAAACAATTCCATCCAAGCACATGTCGATTCAGTTCCTCTCAAAGAAGGAACAGAGCTTTGGAGGGTCAGAAGGCTATGAAATCTTGTATTTGTTTCCAATCTGAGTGGAAAAATTTTACTATAGGTTTCCTCTTCCTTCAAATTCCAGAACATTCTGAAACATTAGGATGATAACAAATTCCTGTTTGCAAGGGGAGAAAAGGGAATAGAATATGTATTGGGTTTATTCAAAAGTCCTTAATGATATCATTATACATTGGAGTGAAAACACATATCTTGGACAGCTTAGATCTTGAAGTTATGCAGCTTTTATTAATTGAATAAGCTTTCAAGCTTTCATATGACCACAGAATGTTGTGATTCGCTTAAGACAGGTATCTATTGAATCAAAAGAAGATATGAAGCTAGTCTTCTTAAATCAGTTATTTATCATATATTCATTCTGATACTGTTTCCAAAATGTGCAGGTCTCCTTGATAGCTTTATTGCATCATCTAAATTCTTTCCATCTGTACGAAAGGAAAGGATAAATCAAAACTAAATTTATTTTTGTCTCATAAAAAAGCATCCTGACTGTCAATCCCAAAATAGCCCCTGTTTTTCCAGCTTCTTTGATCTGTAAATTGCTTTCGTACGGGTGATGTACTTTGTTATGTAAGGTGATAATCCTTGTCTAATCTTTCACCAAGGGTGTGTCTGTGCTTCAAAAACTCCTTGTAATCTGCACATCATAACACATCACCACCCCTTGTGATCTATGTGTGTAACTTGATTAATCAGGCAGTAGAGGGTGATAATTAGCAGACGGCTTCCAGGAGCAGGTTATTTCTTATCATTTTACTCTACTGGTAGGGTGTAAGGCTGTGTTTTGTAACTGTCAACAGATGAGTTTATCAGGGGAATAGCTACTTTACATAACGTTGACATAATTGTAGTTGAGAAGAGCTCTTTTTGCTGGGTTCAAAACTCTGCACAAAATGAAATTTTGATTGAAAAATTCCCATTTGCTGTTACCTGTCTGGGCATGTTTAGTAACAGAATTCGCATTCAAAATTTGTGTAGTTGTTCCTTTAACAGAAGAAGCAAAACATTCTTGACAATAAATAATATGCTATAACTTCATTGTGGCAGTTTAGTAGAGATATGTTGAAGAAAAAATGTGGCATTTACTGTCATCCTATGAAATAATGTGTTGATAGAAACCATCTTCCCAGGCTTTTTCACCCATAAACCTATAAAAATAGTATTTTGATTGGTTTAATAGATACCATAACTTTGCTGTTTTTGATATACAATGTACTTCCTCCCAGTTCATAAAAATTAGTTTTCTTTCTGTTTTTACACTGTGAACATCATGCCCAATCCTGTGCAGTGCTGATCATTACTGCTTTATGGGGGAGCATTCTCTTTTAGAGAGATGTTGCGTGTTGTGGTTTTGTTTTTATTGCATCCTTGATGGTGTATTGACTACTCACTCAGGAATAAGCATGGTTGACTACAAATTTTCTAATGAATGCATGGAGAAACTAGAAATGAAATTTATGTAGGTTTTTTACTAATTCTTGTCATGAAGTCACAGATTGTTCATGTTATTAAGCTCATGCTTATTGTCTCCTTCCTCCCCCATACAGTGAAAAGGCCAAATAAGTCCAAAATCAACCTGTATTGATTTGTTGCCAGAGAGGGCAGCAGTTAATTTTAAGCCATGTATTTTGATTGCATATTGTCTTTGCATTTTATGGTTGAAAAGAAAGGCTAAGCCCTTTTGATGTATAAGATATGAAGTTTACTGTGCAAAAGTCAGAATATTTATTTATTGCATAACAGGCAGGGATAAATGTTGCATGGGCTTAATCTCTTCCCTATGCATACATTCCCCCCCCCCCAAAAAAAAAAAAAACCAAACAAACAAACAAAACAAAACAAAACAAACAAAATTATGAACTACATGTATATCTAAATTTTCTGTAAGAAAAGAAATTTCTTCTTCCTAATGAGTCATAAACCAGCCATGGAATGAAGGCTATGCTAAAATGGAGCTTTAAAGAAAGAATATTTACATCAAAGTTCGAGATATTATGTTCTTACCAATACAGTCATTTTCATGAAGTCCTTTCAGTCAACCCTTCCTAAATCTTGATTCTTCAGAGAGAAGGTGGATTGTAGAGTCCTAATTAAGAAGGTCATTTGCCTGTGATGAAGAGTGAAACGTGTACTTGAGACGCAGCATGCCAGGGACAAGAGGGTATATCTCATCGCTCATGACTCATGTGTCAGCTTTGATTGTTAGGGAGAGGGTTTGATGGGAGAAATATGAAATTTTAAAGAACATTCTGGCATGCATGCACATGGAGAGACAGATAGACAGACAAAGAGAGGGAGCAATAAAACAGCATGAGACAGTGAGTCTAAGAGGAAGGGAGGTAGAGAGGGAAGAAGGGGAAAAGAGAGAGAGTTTGGGTTTAAAGGGGAAGGGGATAAGAATTGGAGGAAGAAAGGATTTGGGCTAACATTGCTACATGTATGCAACTTAGATTGTGATTCCCTTTGCATATTTGAATTATGAATCAATCACAAATTTATGAAAACATTATTTGTACAAGTGGTAAATAGAATTCATAAGAAATATGCCGTGGACATATTTGCTTTCTAGCAAAACTCATTACTGGAGACAGCTGTCAATTGCTGTACATGGACCTTTGTAATGCCTTATGCAAAACTGATTCATAAATGACTCAAGAAAATGTGTTTCACTTGTTAATTTATTAGCCATTATACAATCAAAAGACCCATTACCATAAGAGTGTGCTGTTTTATAGCATGGGTTCAATGATCGGGAACATGGATATGATATATGAAGAAAAGAAAATTACATTGCCAACTGCTATACTTGATGACCCTCATTGATTCATATTGACTCAAGAAACTGAGTTTCATTTGTTAATTGATTAGTCATTAGATTTTGGAAAGATAGCTTACCATGAGAGCATACTTTTGTTAATACCATACATGCAATGATCAGAAACACCTAGACAGAAAAAGATATTGGATAGCCGTCTGTTTTGGGAATTATTACAAGGGCTAAGTAAGGCCTTTGTAAACTTAATATCTTTATGCTTCAATGATTTACAAAAACAAAGCATCAGCTGGTTATGTATTTTGGACTGATAAACATCTTTCCATGAAAGCAAAGTCTTCATATTTTCATATAGCAGTTGTGACCATTTTAAGGCCCTTGCAAACTTGATTCATTCCTGATTCATGTATATATGAATGTGACAGACAAAGGTAAATCAGTGGCATAAATCATTTGGTGGATGTCAGTAATGAGTGCACATCATAACAGTGAAAAGATACTTGAATACATTTTCTCAAAGGTTTTTTTAATATCTTTTCTGATAATTAAATTGGTTGTAAAGCAATTATACAGCCCCTTAAATTCTTAACTTTATACATATTTATTCTATTGATAATCACAAGTGAAAAAGTTATATTGCATTGTGTTTAAGAACCTGAAGAATTAGACTATTGGACTGCCTCACAAAAGTGACTACACCCTGTATGAAATGATGGTATTTCAGTGCACATTTCAAACTTCATGTTTACAGTTCCGTGATTTACAGATTCTGTAAAGTACCCCTTCTTCATCTTTCTTTCATACCTGGGTGAAAAAGTGTTTTGATATTGTTCTTGCTTTTGAAAACAACTGATAGATGTGATAGATTGATAAGGATGGCTGTTTTAACAAAATGCTTGCATAAACATTGAGGAGTTTTGACAATATACTGATGCATGAAGGAACAACATTTGGGCATATAGTGAGATAGACTGGAAAGAGCAGTATTGATGAGGATTTACCTCAGATGATGAGTTGACACATATCTTCAACTCCCCACAAAACCGTTTGTCGCCTTGAGGTTTCTGTGTCATACCCTTTGTGTTATGCTATTCCCTGAAGGAGAATAGCAATTATGGCTGACATATGCTACTGTTTCTGGGAGAATGGTAATTGTGCCTGACACATCCTACTATTACCCCTTGTCTAGCAGACAAGATGATTGACAGTGTTCCAGACATTCAATTGCTTACCTTGATCAATCAATCATGAACAAGTTTTATCTCAACAACATTTCTCAAGCTGTCTTTCTCAAGCTGTTTGTTAAAGTTGAATAAAGTTGAAGGACAAATGAGACTCTCTATATGTGATATTTAATGAATGCAAGACTTGAAAAATGAAGAAAATTCAAGGTGATAATGAACAGTGAATTTTTTTCAACATTAACCATTAAAGTGCTGGTAAATGTATTGGCAGTTTTCAGAAGTTTAGGAAAATTTGTAAGGTGTCCTCTCTTTCTTTGAAGATTCTTGACATGAGGTATCAACCATATAGTGCTTCATGTATTTGTACTAGTTTCAGAAATTGAGAAATTGTCACATGCAGTCTTCGAAGGGTTATCACACCAATCTTTCTGTTAAGCATCAAAGCCATTTTGGAGATTTTTTGGAGGTATGATTCTTTCAATACTATCATTGTTGGAAAGATTGAATATTCATCTTCTGCCTTTCTTTCTCCATTTCCTCCTCCTACAGGGATAAGTGGAACCTGAGCTTAGCAGCACAAGTGTTACCAGTTATTGACAGGCTCTTCTACACAAAAGACGAGGCCATCATGGATGCCGCTATTGAGCTGGTTCACGTTCTGCTCAAGAAGTTTGGCAAAGACATTGAGAAGAATCATCATGGAGGTGAGTAGGGATCATGAACTCCAGAAATTTTAAGGAGGCTGAAAGAATCTTCTCTAATTTGTATCTCTTTGCTATTGACTGGATATTGTAATGGTCGCTGACATCAAGACTGTGTATCATTCTATTTAATTTGGTTTCATTTGATGTCATAATGAAATGTGAATTATACTGACATCTTAGTGTGTGCAGTCCACAGTAAGGGCCAAAGTGAATTTGCCAGCTTCTCCTGTTTTTCATAAAGGCAGTTTACAGGTCAGTATTGGTGATCAGAAATGTGCCTGGGTTTTATTTTGTCAAAATATGTCAAGGTTTAGGTTTTTGATCGGGTTTTAGGTGAGGAATATGGTTAGGCTTAGGGTCAGAGTCAAATCAATTCTACTTTCTGCCTTTTTTTAATTCAAATCTTTCAAAATTTTAACTCTCGCTTTTTCAGCTGGTCTTTTCCGCACCAAGTTACGGGACGAATGCCGGACCTGCTACCACTGGTTGGGCAAGCTGCACACGAGGGTCAACGACCTGATACGCAAGGAGACAGAAGCCGAGGAGATTGACCTGGATGACATGCTGCATGCCTCTCTGCTCTGCTCATTGAGTGAGGCCCTCAAACCCTTCACCAGTAAGAACTACTCTGTCAAAGAAACCAGCAAGTAAAGGGGAGTGAGGACTGCTCAAAGACCATACTGAACTTTTATCATGGTTGGAATCCAGCAAGTGAATATCACAGTTGGAGTAATTGCTTTATGGGGTTCTGCTGTGTGAGACCTTCAACCCTTCACTCCCTAGTCCTACTGATTCAAGGAGTCCAGCAAGTGAATATTGCAATTACATTTATGAAAATCATAGTTACAGTAATGTACAATGAGGTCTCCTCTGTGAGTAAGACCCTCAAGCCTTTCCCGAGTAAGAGCTGTGCTGTCATAGAAACCAGCAAGTGAATTGATCAAACTCAAGGAGTCTCAACAATGAAAGGAAGAGAGACACCATCGGGAATATTATCATGGTCAGACCATCTAACAGGTGATTGGATGGGATGGATGTAAACACACTTAAACCATTTCCTGCAAAAACCAGGTAGATTGTGTATAGCAGTAGGGAATATGAGAATACAGTTGTCAGCAGGTTAAATAACATCTAGCATGCCCAGTTTGGAGTAACTATAAGACAATGTGCAGCTATGCTAACTTGGCAAGAATGAATGCCTTGGCAGCTCTAGAAATATGCTTTGGACCTATTTTTTAATCATCCATCTCATATATTGCTCATAATCTACGCATCTCATAAAAGTTCTGTTGTAATGTAGTCGTTCCTAGGTGATGTCTAGATGTCATGTAAGGCTGTCCAACCTTTAAATTATGCAGGATTTTTCCACTTAATTACATTCTAGTTATCATGAAAATGAAACATTGATTACATGTAGTTTGGGGGAGAGCTCTGTGAAGATACAGTCTGTATGGGTTGGACAGTGTAGTTAGGATTGTTGTGAGAGTAGGTTTACCATGGAGACACAATAATTGTTTATTCACAATGCTGCTTATTTCCTATGAATTATTTTTCATAAAGTGCAATATTTGTATAATTGATGAGATTTAACTCATTGACTTGTAAAACCTGTAATTTGGAAGCTCTGTTTGTATGTGTTCAGTAAAGATAGAACAGACCTGAAAGGTCTCATAGGATACTCTAGCTTGGTTTGGAGTACTTTCTAGACTGCATGTTTTGATCACGATTATCATCATCGTCATCACGTTCATCATCAAAATCATCACCATCATCATCCATCAGCAGTAATATCATAATCACCCTTAACCCCTTAAATACCACCCATAAATCCTTGTTCCAGAGTTAAGCCATGCATGACAGAATTTGCTTTTTATAGTTTGGCTCAATAACTTCCAATGCAGAGTTCAATAAACTGTACCAAATTCATAAGAATACAATTTTACACATACTGTGCCCATTTTTTTTTTTTGTTACATCAGTATTTGTAGTTTGATCCTAAAATTTTTTGAAGGAAAATAAGCACTAAAATTGTTATATTGGCAACACAGTGGAGAGTTCAAATCATTGCTTTTCCATGCACATTGGGAACTTTTTTAACCTCTCAACATACTTTCTGTCAAGGAGTTGTCATTCAGAATTTCAGATACATGACTTTTCATTAGAAAGAAATGTAGCAATAAAAGAAAAATACTGGTGTTGCCAATTTGAAGAAGAAAAGCTCATCAAATAAGGCTTCAAATAATTCCTGTCGTGAATGAGTTCAGCCAATGGTCAATAATAACAAAACTGATACAAAACTGTTTTTATCTGTCATGAATGAAAACTGCAGTTAAAGTAATAGACTCTGCAGAGCTCTAGAAAGTTTGTTTATATTTACAATACAGTATACTATATTTTCAACCGAAGGTGGTGTATTTCTAAATTTGTTATTGTAATATACATGTCGACTTTAAAGCTTGTTAATGGACCAAAAATGAATATAAATTTTTCTCAGGATGTATAAAGAATGTGTAAAATAGAGCTGTTAATTCATTCATTGAAATTGATCAGAAGATCAGATTTCAGTCTATTCTTCCTCTGTTTTATCTACATTTTTGTAGAAATGATATATATTTGTTAATTACATTCATTCTGTGCAATATCTGTATAAATATACACATATCTGAAGGTTCTTGAAATTTTGAATTATAGATGGCCTAATGCATTTGCACATTCACATTGATAAATGCTGAATACATAGACATATAACTTTCTAGTTGTAATACATTTTTATGGAATACTATCCAGATCAATATTATGACTTGTATAGATGTAGAATAGGTTATTTCTACCTGTACAGTGTAAATGTTTTGTGCAGACTAGCAAAATGATGTGGCATATATGTCCAAGTATTTTTTTAAAGAGGCAGAAAGTAGGTTGTCAGAGAGATGTACATGTTTTGTTTTAGTGGACACAATCACCATGTAGATAAATGTAGAGATAACTTTCCTTTCCATCTCATGGCTTTGAAGTATCACCATTTGTATTGAAGTGGGGAGTGTAACCAATCCTGCTTTCTCTCCACAAATGAAGCCCTTCCAAATCATGTAAATGAAGTTTATTTTCAATCAAAAATTTCATTAGGGATCTGTTATTACAGAGCAGGTGATCAATTTAAAACACTCTATGATTCATTTTCAAAACTGGTTAATAGAAGGTTGCGTCAAGGGAAAACATTTATTTCATTGTGATATGACTATTCATCCAGTTGTTGTTTCATATTTCTTAGTGGGTATGGGGAACTGTTTATAAATCTGGGAAATTTAGATAAATTCTGTGCCAAGTGACATGATTTTGTTACATCAGCCCCTTATCTTTACTGAGAGAAAATAGATTTTGAAATGAAAAGCCAGGAATGCAACAAGCAAGTAGTTATGAACTTTATGAAATATTTCTCTTTTATTTTTTGGTAGTTGACTGGACAGCTTGACCACTGAATCTTCCTGGTCAGGTTACTGTCTTGTAGTTACATGTAGTAGCCAGGGAGGTGGGATGACCACAGGAAAATATATCAAGGTTATGGTGACAGATAGGTGAGGTATGATTTTAAGCAATCTTCTTGATATTAGTCTAAGTTGCAGCCTCTAGAAAATATCTAAGTGTTATAGTCTGCTCAGTAAGCACAATAAGTAATTGAATATTTACGTTTCCATAAGCACCATTTCCTGTTTGATAGGAATCAACAACTAACCATCAGTTATATTGCCTTAATTTGTGTACTCTTACTTTTAGATTTTATGTAAAAAGTCTAAACCACTACACTATCGAGATATCCCTATTATGAATATGATATCTGAGATGAAGGATTTGACATTGATGAGTTAGATAGGTGATTGCAAACCTCCACTCCTTGCCTTATCACCTTGATTATCAGTCACCTTCTTGGGAGGCAACTCAGCCTGGTTAGAAAAATACAGTGATTTAGCAGAAATATCAAAAGCACTGGCTTCAGTATCAACTTCTTGTAGGTATTGTTATTTTGAATGCATTAAAAAAAAAATTGTGAAATTTATGCATACAAACAAGATTGCTCTGATAGTCTGATGATGACAGATTCCTTGTCAGTTGTCAATGTCGATAGCTGTGAACATTATGCAAGTTGCGGAATAATACATGTACTTGCAATGTTGTTTGTGAGGGAAAGAAAAACTCTTCTTTGCATGCTAGAGTGGAGTTTGTACCATGGATGCTCTTAAATTTGTTTGTATTTCAACCTTAGTCATGTTCAAGTCATGTTCATTTTACAGTTTGTAAGATTTGAAAAATGTTTCTCTGAAATTGATATCCCCATAGTCCCATATCCTTCTCTTTGTGTTAGTCATAACTGAAATATAGGCACCCACGCATATGTGCAGTATGCTGCAGATGATGTATGCATATGCCCATGGGATGCTGCGTGTTTTATGCTTGACTGATTTAGTGACGTTGACGGATCCTTCAAATTCAAACCTGATACCATATGGTAGGTGAAAATTTAGGGCAGATAATTCATAGAAATTGGAAACAAAATGTGAAACAAGATGAGTTGGCTAGTTTGAAAAGCTGTTTGTAATAGTTCACTAGCTGTATTTACCAATCACGTCAGTCTTTCTTTCTTCAGTGATGTAATATCATGTGTGTGAAAAATGTATTCAAACCATGACAGCTAAAATTAATTGATTTCAGTGTACTGTTGGGGAGGAAAATGAAGGAAAATGTATAACAGGATTGTACTGCTCAAGCCCTTGCCTGATCAGATATTTGCATTTCTCTTGCTTTAAGGCTTTAATATCACTGTATAAGTATGTGTTTCATCATACATTGATGGGGATGAAAGTTTATGCCAAAATGAAGGAGTCATACAATCAAGGAGCACCTCATTTTTGCAAATCTTGTTGATTTTTGGAGAACGGTTATTTAATATCCTCCCTCTTCACATGTATGGGTATTCAACCAATCACTGATGGATAAGAAAGGAAGTTTAACACACCAGAGGCCTTTTCACCCAGAAATTCACATTTAACATATACATGTAGGAAAAGAAAAGAAGTTTCAGACATAAGAACATGAGAAGCTGAATACATTGGATGCGACCCAAGGATGTAATCTGATGGGAATTTGTTCCAGTCAGATTAGTTTTCAGGAGAGAAAATAGGTATACACTCCAGGTTTCCTGTCATTCTTTGACAGGTGCGTGTGCCTGGGAGGAAATCTTATTGTCTGGCTTTTATTCACTTCGATGTCTACAAAATTGACATCGCGAGACTTCTGCAATTATATGCATCCCAAAACTTGTACCGTGGATTACGTTTTAAGGACATGTTACAGAACAAAATACTTTGTGGGGCACATTAATTGTAATGATATCAGTCAGGTACCATCTGTTAGAAAAACCATATGCTCTGAATATCTGTGGATGCACCAAAGAAATAAATCTTTTGGATTTTGGAGCTCAGCGGTTCCGTTGTTTTGTTGTAACATTATTATATATTGTAGCTTTTGTTTTCTAATTCTAAACAAAAATCCTAGAGAAGGATGAGTTGGACTTGAAGCTTTAGTTTATTAAACATTTTAAAGAAATATATTTAGAAAAGAGTTCATACTTTCAGTTCTTTATTAGTTTGCCTAGTATTCATTCCTTTCAATTCTGTTTGTCTTTTGTATTCCTGCTTCTTTGTATAAATAGGTGATATTGATAGGTATTTTCCTTGTACATTGGTGGTAATGTGTAATATATATATTTTTGTGTTTTGTAAATTCATCTCACTGTTTGACTTTTATTTTCAGTGTAAATACATGTCTTTGACTTGCTGTATAGAATCCTTGGATGATTATTATGCACTATGATAAAAAATTCAGACATTTCATGCATATATGAATAAGGGAGTGTACATGATGAGATGTAAATATATTTTTGTATGATATGAGCTGTATTGACTGTTGTGTATATGGGTTTGTGGTCCTGAACATTGCTGGCAGAAATTTTGTAATGTAAATATGGCATATTGTAGAGAAAAGAGATACATGTACAGTTTACTCATTATCATGAATTATATTTCACTCGAGATGAAATACATGTTTAAGATATACTCCTACTTCCTCGAGTTGGATTTTGATGCATGTCACTTTTATACATCACCTCTTAAAAATTTAGTTTAGAAATATTCATATGCAATATGTAGGTATTTTAGGAGTAACTTTCTCACTTCTATTTTCTGTGCATATACTCCAGTACACGGGCCTTTTTCTGCAATATATATTTTGTATGATCAGAGAGATTTAAGAGATTTTAATAATAAAATGAATTGTGCATTGAACAAATTGTGGCCGTACTTGTTATTTGTTGTTTGGATGCATTTAAGTGAATGTGAGTGTATTCATGAATGAGTACAATATATGACTGTGCATCAGCTGGGAGCCAGATGGACATTAAAGTGTACCAATCAAAAAAGTGCATTTCCCCTGTATGTTAGGGGTTCCATGTCAATATACTATATTCTAAATATGAGCTTCGAATATCACTTCTAGAAAAAGATACTGCAAGTTCAAACATAGTCTACTGTAATGGGGACTAGTGAGTAGACGAGTCAATGTACGCGTATGCCTGCCCATGAATAAGGGTGTTTATTGAATCGAACACCCATTCCAATACACAACTTTTGGTCTAATGCTATCTTTTATTTTTTTCCATCTACTTAACTGTTGATCCCCCCACATGCCTGGTAAAGTTTTGTGAGGATAAATTGTTTTTCCCCACCCCCTTTCCCCACCCCCAAGCACATATACAATTTCAGCTAAAACATTTTTAAATAGTAACAAATCAAATATCAAAACCCTATAAAACCATATCAAAAACGTTACCTAATATAACATTTTTCACAGGCTTTCAAACCATAAAAAACCCCAGTGCTACAGGCTCTGCTCCTGGACCCAACCTGTTTGGATGTCAGCCCCCCCCCCCCTCGCCCTCCCCCCGGAAAAATATTTAAAAGCAAAAACAAAAACGTTCTGCAGCCCTAGGACTTGACTCTTTGTAAAATTTTATGAGTTCTCCATGAGTTCATGTTCTTCTGGGTCTCAACATCCCTGTCATAGTAGAAGCTTTTACATGATAATCCAAAATCAAATATGGATGGGGGGGGGGTACAAAAATATTATTTTTCCAACATTATAACTAGTTTTCTCATTGTATAATAGACAGCAAATAAAAGCATTTGCCCTTGATTCCCTCTAGTATTGATTGCTTTTTTATTTGTGTGCGAGACTGAAAGTGAAACTTTGAAGTAGGCACTTGATTCGGGTAGAGTGGTCATTTCTCGAGAAGACAAGAAATTAATAATAGTCTGCAATGTAAAACGACTCTTCTTAAATCATTACGGATAGAATAGTTTTAAGTACCTTGAAATCATTTAGTGCAAAGGAAATAGTCGTTGCATCCTCTCTTCTTTTTGCATTTCGTGATGAACAAAATAAGACTGAATCCAGACTACAGCCTCAGCATGCAGTCTGAGCTGCCTGGCAATTTTTGCTAGATATGCATTGAATGTGATTCACTCGGTCTCATAATGAGTGTATTTCCTTTGTGGCTTTCCTCCAGATAAATCTCCTCACTAATCCCAATTTTTAATCCAGTTTGAAGCTGATGCCAACAGCTTACAGTCCCCTGATTCTTTTGATTCTGCTCCTATGTGTGAATGCCTGTGTGCTATTCCTTCTGTTGTTTGAAGTGGTATTCTGGTTCTTTTTAGTTGCTACAGAAATCACTAAAATATTAATAAATTTTCCTCTCGTGGCTCATAGATTTTTAAGGGGCTTCAAACACAGCATATTCATATCTAAAAGTTTCTACTGATTGTCTCTCTGCCTCATCTCTCTCTGCCTCATCTCTCTCTGTCTCTCTCTGTCTCTCTCTCTCTCTCTCTCTGTCTCTATCTCTATCTCCATCTCTCTCGCTCTCCCTTCTCTCTCTTTCTCTCCTCACTCTCTTTCTCTCTCTCAATCTACATCATATTCAAGTTATACCCCTGTGTCTTTATTGTTTCATTTACACCACCTCTCTCTTTCATTTACACCCAATCTCCATCATTTCTAAGTTATACGCCTGTGTCTATATAGTTTCATTTACACCACCTCTCTCTCTTTCTCTCTCTTTCAGTCTCCATCATATTTAAGTTATACCCCTGTGTCTATATAGTTTCATTTACACCCACCTCTCTCTTTCTCTCTCTCACTCTCCATCATTTTAAAGTTATACACCTGTGTCTTTATAGTTTCCTTTACACCCTTGCACGATACTGAACAAAATTTAATAGGATCGCAAACTTTCAATGAGGTAGTATGAATGATTAAACCACAGGGCAGCAGACCAGAAGAGAATTTCTTACAATACCCCAGAATCACAAGAATTACAGTCGCTTTGCTGGAATGAGGGAAAATGCATGTTACGAAGGAAATCAATAAGTTCTGTTACAGGGGATCTATTTTTCTTGAGGCATCTAGAATCTCTTCATTTCCAGTAAAACTTCTTCAAATTAATTCTCATGAACCGATATACAACGCTCTATTCTCATTCGCCATCCCTTCCAGTATTGGCGCTACATTAACGTGAGGATATTTCTTAACTCTGATCGTTACCACATCAGCAAGACCTAGAATCCACCTAGAATCCAGGCAAATGGCCTTCCAGCATGCTTGGAATTGATCTTTAGAAAGAATCAGAAATTACATAGGGGCGGACAGGGTTAACTATGTGATGTCAGTCAGATGGATGCCATTGTCAACAGGAAAAGCCCTTTTAGAAGAGCTTCTTGAGGGCCTGCATCATCATAGTGCAGGATACGGTTTCGAGACCTTGTCGGATTGGAGCTGTTGACTGGCTGTTCTCAAGGACTCTTGGTAATATTGCGTAATGCAGTATTCAGCAGTGGTCGTTTCTTTGTCTGACGTGATATCCACAGCAACGTGCCCTTGATAACTGAAGAAGATGGTGAACAATCTCGTTCTGGAGTGAAATGCTGTCTCCAGCACTCTTAATCGAGGTCATTCACACCATGTCACTGCGTTTGTCCTCAATTGTAGAGAAGGATATCCAACATACAGTTGTCTTCTGACACTACATCTGAAAAGCCCTTTCGACCATTTGGTTCAAAATCCTGCAGTCATGATGATTATATCCAGGGGCGGTGCTAAAGGGGGGTAGGGCGCGACCCCCACCCCCATGATTTTTAAAATGATAAAAAAAAGAGGAGAAAAAGAAGAAAAAGAGGAGGAGGAAAAAAGAAGAGTATGGGAAAAGAGAGGGCAGGATCATGCAACTATATAATAGCCCTCTTTTTTCATTTAAAATGTAGATAAATGTACTTGTGGGTCATCTTGCCCCTCCCCTACCAACAAAATTCTTCAGTTTTCTTCTCTCACAAAAACCCCAATGTCTTATAAAAACAGTCAATAATGAACTCAGACTTGTTGAAGAGTGGATATGTGCAAATAAACTCTCCTTGAATATAAATAAAATTCAGTGTATGTTCTTCAGCAATTCTATGTCAGAGCATGGATCCTATTAGAAGGATCCATGGTCAGAGTTACCTGGCAGTGTTTATATTAACAAAACCGTTATAAATTTAGTTGACTCGTTGAAATTCTTCGCTCTCATTACTGACTATAAATTTTCTTGGAAAGAGCACAATTTAAATTTAAGTAAAACGCTTGCAAGGAATGTTGGGGTAATTAATCAACTGAAGATGTCATTTCCTATAAGCATATTTTGAAAAGCCTATACTCAACGCTTATCCTACCTTACTCGAACTACGGTATACTCGCATGGGGAAATTCATTTGATTACCAGCTGGAAAAACTGGTAATACATGTACTTCAAAAACGTGTATTGCGAATAATCTGCCATACTGATAGGTTAGGTCATACTATTTTTAGATAATAAAGTATTAAAAGTTCAGGATCTATATAACTTCTCTTTAGGCTGTTTCATGTCTCAGTTAAATTCAGATGGCCTTCCTCATGCGATTACATCCTTATTTCAGAAAAAAAAACAACTGCACAATTATCCTTCCCGTCAGTCTTCCTTTCTTCATTTGAATAGGTTGAGAATCGTACTTAGGAAAAGAACTTTGACATTTACTGGTCCCGTTTACTGGAATTCCTTAGATGTATCACTTAAACAATTGTCTAATTTAAATACTTTTAAACATCACTTGAAAGTAAAGCTCCTTCTGCAGTATGAAGAATCATAAACTTATTTTACTAATCACTGGCATACTTTAACTTTGGTAATGGACATGGTGTGAGTCAATTATCTACATGTACGTATTTCATCTCCTGTAGGTTGGCTGCTGTACACTTCTGTTTTTGTTTTATTCTTTGTATTTTACTTTTTATTTCTTTTTGTCCTTTCCTTTTTCGTAATTCCTCTCCCTTTGTCCAGTTGTCTTGTCACGCTTCTTTTCCTCTTGTTTTATTGTGCTGTTTTATTTACTTGTCATTTTTGTTTGTCACGTGTGTTTGTTTAAAATTGGTATAAACACGTAGTGTATTAACGGGGAACCTTATCTACAAGCAATCTGCTTCTCAGGTTTCCTCCATATTTCTGTTATGTATTCATCTCCCTCCGTGCATCATATTATTATCAGAGACAATTTGCTATTTTACTTCATAACATATGTATTTAAACGTTGTACTTTACTTTGTACTTGCTATGATATGGAAAAGACTTGAAACATTGCAAATGATGTGGAAATAAAACCTAAATGAAATGAAAATGAAAAAAATACCCTGGCGCCGCCCCTGATTATGTCAACCCTCTCTTCCTCTAGCTCTTATGTCAGCTGATGAGGAACCCATCTGGCACACTTCTTTGAAAGGTCAAACTATTCTTGAATGATAATTATGTTCACTGCCATATAACTCAACACAAGTTCAATTAAGACTAAGAATCTCAGTATTACGATGATTATAGTCGGGTCTTGCTTTAGACTTCAGCATGCTGGACAGAAGTGCTGGACAGAATGTGGGTCATCTTCAGTTGCTGTCAAATGTAGGATTCATATGGTAAAGGTGCGATATCTATGAACGTATAATGTCACCTCAAACCTCCACAAGCTCTTTATTGATGGGCCTAGTTCAAATGCCCAACTTCTACTGCCTGCGAAATAGAAACACGTATGCTCTTTAGCATTAAAAAGGCGTGGAAATGGACCTCATCGAGGGAGGCGTATACATACGGATTTAACTTTATGGGTTAGCTAACATACTAATATAGAGGATTACATTAAAAAAAGATATGTCACTATTGTCTAATGCAAGTTTGGCAGCCCCTTAGGAGAGAAGTTATTGATTCCCCCTCGTATGTTGCTTTTTATGCCGTGATATTTTTTACCTGCACTGGGCAAGAAAAAAAAAAATCCGTCTTATCTCAGTAGACTAGTCTATATGCAGAATATACAGATTATTATCTAAAAAGCAACCCCTTGTTTGAGAAAAAAATATTCTATAGCATTTGACCCCCCCCCCAAAAAAAAGACCCCAAATAGCTGGAAAAAATAGGGATTCGGCAGCAAGAAAGGAAAAAAAGAGAGTAAGATTAAAAGATGTAATTGATGAGGATATTAAGAATCGTTATCATTCTCTCCAGTTACAACTGAAGAGAATGATCATACAACAGTTATAAGGAAACATTTGATGAGAATAAATATATAGACATACAAAAAATCACGGAATACTTAGAAAAAAAATACCCTGAATGAGAGCAGTGGGGATTTTCTGATGCAGCAATTATTTGATTTAATTTGATTTGATTTGATTTATTTCCGTTTCAGTATGAACATAAATTCAAGCATATACAAAGCATATCTATCCAATCTTAACATAAATAATTCTTACAATATGATAATATTTATGGAGAACAAAACTAAAATCACGTGCATGAAACGGGGGGACATGCTAAAGAAGCGATGCTTGTAAGAAGCATGCTCCTCAAACTAAGTTGCATGAGAGAGGCCCTGAAGAAACTTTATGACATAACCCTAGACTTCAGGGGGATGTTTCATAAAGCTGTTCGTAAAGTTACGAATGACTTTACGAACGACTTGAATATGGCAAGCCAAATAGAATTCTCAGTCATTATAAATCGCATCAGCTAAAAGCTGAAATATGCAGACGTAGAATAAAATTACTTTTGTTTACATACATTTTTATTACGAAGTGTATTTTTTTGTACAATTTAATTGAGATTATAGGAAATGTAGTCACACTTTGTTAAAACATCGAGAAAAACTGTGGGCATCACATCTGGCACTTCATATTCAAGTCGTTCGTAAAGTCATTCGTAACTTTACGAACAGCTTTATGAAACACCCCCGTAGTCTATACGATGACAAATCTCTTAATTTAGAACATCCTATGAGGAATGGCTTGAGCCTTGAGCAGGTCTGACCGAGTTGACCCCTCACCCACATTACATTCTGTTCGGGGGGGGGGGTGGGGTAGGGGCAGATCTCCTCTTACCTCCAAATTTTCAAACCTTACTTTTTTATTGAAAGATTTTCCAAAATTCCACCCAAAGTGTGCACCAGATTGTTCAATTTCAATTCTAAAAATGCAAAATCTCTCTTGTGTGGGAGGGGGATAGACCCTCCCTGCTCAGTCGCTTCGCTCCTTCGCTTGCGTGTTCCCTCGAATATTTTATATATTCTTGCCCCTCCCCCTCTGTAAAATAAATTATAAAAAAAAATCCTGCGTACGGACTTGTTCATAAACTTTGGATTCCAAGGTCACCGCTAATGGAGAAAATCACTCTGCTCAACGATGAAATTAAAAAAAAAAGCATACAAGTGGTAGAACCTTAATTGTATACCTCACATCCATGCAAAGTTTAATAAAACAATATATGTGTGGTGCATGTTATGCCGCGGCAACTCGCAAAATTGTGAAAGCTTCTCAAGGAATCGAACTTTGGCCACTGCATGCAGCCAGAATCATAAGCATCAACAGGGCAAGTTATAGTATTTGGGCCCTCCTGTATTATAGACAGCAGGCCCGGATAGCCCTTAGAAATAGCCATGCGAACTTTTAAAAATGATTTTAAAAATAAATAAATAAAAAAATCAAATATCAAAGAAATGAAGGTTTATTACTGTGAAGTAACTTTTGAATTTGGAAGGGTCATGCAAAAAAAAAAAAAAAACTAAATAGCACTCAGAAACTACGCGTATGAGGAGTATTCCATGAGTTCCAAAAGTTATATTTATTTGTTATCTTTCTGCATTATTTTGTTTCATCTCTTCGAAATCTGAATATTGTTCATATTAAAATGGGGCCACTTATCACCGTATATCATTAAGCATGTGAGACACATCTGAATTCCGTCACAAAACCCCTTTTCACTCATGCAAATACGTCATACATTTTTGTTGTTGTTGTTTTGTTGCATTTCAGAATTTTTCTCCATCGTATCATGAATTAGGGGATAATCTAGAAAAAATCAAGAGGGAGATTAAAAGAGATATATTCAGCTTTTAATCAGGTATTAACTGAGATAGAATAACACTACAAACAAATTGTGGTTACATACAGCAGTGGCGATGATACGGGCACTTTCCCAATAAAATGTAGACGCTACAACCGCTTCCAACACCTTCCCCTAATCGATGGTGTTATCAACTCACATTTCATCCATCCAGGAAAGGCCAATGTACCCCTCCCCAAGTTATTCCACGAGTATACATACCAACAAAACATTATCCCACCCCCCCCCCCCCCCAGCCTCCATTAAAAAACAAAACATTTGACAATGCCTTGTTTATGCGTAAAATAACAAACATGTGGTTTAGTATAAAAAGAAATGTTTATATGGACTTGAAATGGCTTTATAAATGATAATTCATATCACATTGCAAAGACAGACTAATCCCAACTTCCGAATTCCTATTTAGGGATTATTGGTAGCTACGTGCATTAATTAGGGATATTAAGAACATAAATTGTTTACAGAATATCAGTAATGTGATTGATGAAATCCGGTTGTCAGTGATTGTATTAATTCATCGTTTTTGTTGACAAATGACATTGAGATGAGATGTCTCATCATGACTGAATTCAAAATCATTTCCTTTATATCTTCCTATCTTTCTTCATACATTGCATTTATTTTTTGTTTCACTTTCCTCACAAAATGTGATTTCGCAGTGGATATAACGTCAAAGATATCGACAGTGGGGGATCGGGGGGGGGGGGGGAGGGGCGAATGGGCCACCCCCTTTTTTCTTTTGCTTGTTAGCGAATTTTTCGTGTGACATAGACACCTGAAAAGGCCAAGGACCTTTTTTTGACTTGTCATCGAATTTTTCAGGTGCCTGTGCAGACTTCGCCCCCTCCCCTCCCCGAAAAATCCTGGTTCCACCACTGGATCGAGTGACCATACAAACAGGACTTTTTACATATAGCAAAATTTTTCATTTTCTCGCTTAGTCTCGTCCCCCTCTCTCTCTTTTTCTCTCTCTTTTTCTCTCCCTCCCCCCCTCACTTACATCCCCCTGCTCCCCCATCTCTCTCTCTCTCTCTCTCTCTCAGATGCGAGAGTGCATAAACCATGTATATTGTATAATGTATATGTGTCCACTATATATCTCTGTCATCTTGGGATATCTCTGTCAACAGAGATCAAACGAATTAACAGACAAGAAGGATTTAATCTCACAATCATCACCTTAATTTAGCCCACAATGCTCTACATGGCAACATCAACAAAGCAAGATTAACCCAATGACGCAACTTTTGAATTCCTGAATCCCCGCAGCTCATCCCGGCCGTCCATCAAAGGGGGTCCCTACTGGGCATTGGAATAAAAGAACAGCTTTGCCGTCACTCAAAACAATCAAAGAGGACAGGTGTGGTGGGGGTTTAATTGTGCATTTCCTATGCCCACACAACATACCGCCTATTTGTTTTGGACGATGTCCATTAGTCATGGTCTAAACAGGCCACAAATGATCAGCTTTGAAATGAAGCTCATCTTTGGCCGTGACCCTGCCATACAAAATTTTTATTTTAAATTTTTAGCCCTAATTGTACACAGGATATGAAGAAAGGGGAATTTTGTAGGTCATGATCTTTGATGATGAATGGAACTATGAATGACACCCCCTCCCCCCCCCCCCCCCCACACAAACATTTACACCTTATTATTATTTTATATCTGCACATGTATCATATTTACTTCTTAGAGACAAATTACCTCCCTCCATTTTCTCCCTTTCCTTCAAAACATTTACAAGTATAATGAAGTTTGCCCAAATGAAACCAATATCATACAGAACTCTCTAATGATGTTGCTGAATTTTAACAGAATTTTTGCCATCCTTTCTTATGTGCTGTCTCAGCATTTATCAACCTGTTTTGGATGCAGATAACATAATTTTCAAACACATTTGCCAAGATGCAATAGCTTTTAAGTATATGAATAAAACACCTTGACATGGTCATGGTAATTTGAGGCCTGCTTGCATAACATCCCCCTCATTACCTAACAAACAAACAAAAAGATAGAAACCTTCAATATAACATCTCAATCAGGTTTATTTTCTTACAATACACATACAAGAAACATACAAAACATTAACAAACACAAATAACAAAGAAGGCACACATCTTTATAAAACATAGGGCACCTGTACTTCCATTAATTTCACTATTTTGAGTGGAAACTTAAGTGGAACAAGTGGTGTTTCAAATATGACATAAGTGAAATACTTTCAAAAAATCTATAGAGAAATTATTGGTGGATTATACAAGATAAGATTACAAGAATTGTGCATCTCTAATTGTCTATAGGAGATGCACCAGGCTACTAACACTGCACTGGAAAGCTGGGTCTATGTGATGGAGTTCATTGTTATCCTTTTTTTCCCATTCTTTTTCCCCATTAACAGACAGAAATATGTCACTCTTTAAAAAAAAAAAAAAAGAGGAAAAATTAAATATCTGACAGGAAATCATATTCAATGAATTATAATTAACTGAATTAAAATTAATGATAATTCAATTAATTTGATTCATTCAATAAATAATAGTTGAATGGAGAAAATGAGTTGGGGAGCTTAGTAAAATGTCATGGCATAAAAAGACATTCATAAGGCAACATGCAATTCTTGTTTGCAATGTTTGAGTTGCTGACGTGGCTTATCATACCACTCCATTTCTCGATGCTATCTTAGAGCCCAACATGATATGAAATGTACTCCAATGAAAATTCTAGTGTGAATATCAAGAAGAACAATACTCTCAGGAATACTTTGATAAAGTTCATTAAATTGAAATGTTGGGCAAAAATATCTTGACTATTTCCAGCATCTGGATGTGTACCACATGACCACAGCTCACATTCCTGCATTAACAAGTAATGGACTAAATTTGAAGATAATAAATAAAATCTTGGAGTAGGATCTTTGAAGATAGTGGCTCAGATTGCATAGGCAAGGTAAAGAGTTGCATTTCCCCCCAAAAGCCTGGAAATATATTCCACAAACAATTGCTGGTCCTATGAGCTCTATATATTTAGAACCATGCCAAAGTATTGGAAATGAAAGCTTAACAAACCTAATAACAAGAAAATTAATTTGTACGATATGAAAATGAAGCATCAAATGTCTCAGGTACTGTGGTTTGGGAATATTCATTTTTGTTTGGTTCTGCTTCATAAAACTGCATTGTTGATATTACTGTCCTCTATGTTTGATCCCAGTGTAGACATTGAAATATATCTTCTTCATGTGGGAAACTCTTCTATCCCAGCATCACCAAGATTCTCTTCTCACCATTACTTTCACCCTGTGGGTCTATGTTTTCAACCTCAAGCAGGAGACTCTTCCTTTCTGTTCCTTTCACTCTGTCTCCACAATCTGTTTCTGATGTCACCAACAGCTTAACAACCAGGGGAGTGTTTCATGAAAGGACTTGTCGGATGTTTTATCCGACAAAGTCTGTTTTATCCGACAGTTGCCATAGTAACGATGCTTCTCAGCCAATCAAAATCAAGGAAAGATGTCAGATCTGACAACTTGTCAGACAACAAATGTTGATGAAATGCCCCCCAGCTCTCATCCACAAGGCTAAGTTAACATTATTCCATTTGGTATTTCTACAACCTTGCTCCTACCATTAGGTGTTTTGCTCAAAACAAATACAAGACAGGTTATGACAGTCTCATGCTCTTTCCACTTCCCTATTGGGTATCTCTTGTCTGGAAGCTCCACCCATATTCTCTTCTGCACTGTGATTGGTCCAATTCAGCTGTCAATCACCCAAAGTATGTTGACCCCTGACAGGCCAAGGTTGACTCTCCTGAAAATAATGAAATCAAAGACAAGGAATGGTATTAAAAACATTTTTCATCAGTTTTACTGTGCAATCTTTTAAAAAAATTTAGCAATGACCTAAAAAGGAGATGATTGGGCATGTCCCCCAAAATTTGCAATATGTCACTTCACTCTGCAATGGAGAAGAAATATCCTTAGCACTCTGAAAGTTGACCTCCTTTCAAGTGGTATATAATGGATCTGTGAATATCGGGGGGGGGGGGGGGGGGGGGGGGGGGGGGTGTTTCACAAAGACTAAGATTGACTGAAATCGAACTTAACTATGGCTGGCCATTCATGACATATTCTTTTTTTTCACCATGGGTCTCTCATAGGATTTGCAAATCATAGTCACAAATCTGCAGAATTGACATTCCTTTCATAGTTCACTGATGAAGAAAACAAAAATGGGGAATTCTGCAAATTTGTGTCCATGATTTTCACGTCCCTTGAGAGACTGACAGTGAAAACAAACAGTGGTATGAATGACCTGCCATATTTAAGTGTGATTTGGGTCAGTCTTAGTCTTCATGAAACACCTCCAGCTGTATTAATTCTATCTCACGTTCCTTGAGGATAGCAGTTTTTACAACTGAAGATTGTGGACAGACAATAGACACTGAGCCATGGCATAAACTCATCTGGCCCATTAAGATCAAATGAGCTAAAAAAAAAAAAGCACTGACAAACATCTCTACTTACCCCAGCATTCCATTCTCCTTGTTTTTGATGTGATGTAGGAACAGTAGGATGGCTTGGAACATGTTGTTTCTTCCCTGTATATTGAGAAAAGAACAAGTATGAGTTATAAACCAACTGCAAATATTTTGCACATGATACTATAATGATTCTGGACCTGTTCAAATTCCTGGTTTAAATCATTCATGACAAGAATTATTTGAAACCTTATTTGATCAAGTTTTCTTCTTCAAATTGGCAAAAAGGGTTGTTTTTATTGCTACATTTATAAAAAGTCATGTATCTTAAATGAATATGAAGTAACATTGCATTGCCAATTCAAAGATTTTTGTGCTTATTTTCCTCTTTAGAATTTTCAGCATCAAGCAACAAAAACTGATGCAACAAAAATGGGCACACTATGCGTAGAACTTTTAGCTCCTTCTGCCTAATATGTATTTGATATGTATATTACGGCTTTGGGTCAAAGGTTATTGGGCCAAATACAAGCGATCAATTGTACCAGGAGGTGAATACATTGAAGGCGACCTTCACAGGTTGATAGAGAGAGAGAAAGGGAGAAAGAGGAACAAGCTGGGGATACATATGCCTAGTGCACATGTAGTCCCAGCTAGCTTATGAAGTTATAAATGTTGCTATTATCGCCAATTCTGGGTCATTTCGCTTCGTTCGAAGTTTAATTTTGGTTTTCATCTAAATCATGAGTGATTTTTGGACATGGCAATATCTTAAAACACATGAAATATATATTTCATACTTCTCATTTCCTTTCAGGCAGTGCCATGGTAAGAGTCTGTTTACACTATTACGTAAGATGATGAGGAGTGCAGGTGTAATCCAAAACCACCACCTCTCCTGCGAAGATGCTAGGCACTGATAAGACTTTAAACGGGGCTTTTGGATACGGGGTTGGTTTACCCCACCTGAAATACGTAGGTTCCTGTGTTTGTGCGGTAAATTTTAAACGAGAGGTTCTTGTAATGTAAATGGCTGAATAAAGGACAAAGAAGAGGATAGGATGAGCGAATAACAGGGAAAAATAAAAGAAACTTGTGAGGGGAATGTACGGGGATGGAAGTATGATAACAGACTTTGAGTGAAATGAATAATGTGAACTGACCTTTGGAAGATCCCATGTATCATCACCCAGGATAACCTTGTAATGGGGTGGGTTGATCTTGGACTGGAAAAGCAGCAAATTCTCCTTCTTCAGATCTAAAAATAACAAGTCCAAAGATACTGGATTAATTGTCAAGTTTCTCAAGACAACATACAACAAAACATGACGTATCATTTGCAATAAGTGCATCACTGTCAGCAAAAGGATTTTTTTTTGTTGAGATTAAGCATCATTCACAGTATACCCTTACAGATGAAGACTGGATAATAAATCATTAATATTTAAGATTGATCACCAACATCTAATATCAAATAAAACATCTGATGAACAAATAAACAATTCATTTGCCCAAATTCAAGAATGAGGTGTATTATCTAAACCATGGCTTAAACCTCCATATGCATGGTATGTGCATGTCCTCTAGTCCAATGGGCACCCAGTAATTGTGCTTGTATACATATTTACGCTTATTTTAGTCCAAAGTGGAGGTTTCACCCACGATTTAAACTAAACCTCCTTTGTGAATTCGGGCCTAAAGAGTGGGCAAGAAAAATTAAATCTTGACCTGAAGACCTTCACATGGTTTGAAATATGAATTTCAAATGGAAGGATCTTCACTCCTATTACGAAAAATATAAGCTTTCATACATGCACAATTCCTAGCGTAACATCTTAACTTTTGTTGTTTTTCACAGGAGCAAATCCTTGTGTGATATTCAAGCTTTACAGTAAAATCATGCAGTGGTAACCAGCTACATTTCTTATCACACAGTGGTCCATAAAAACTGCCACTGACATCTTATCACCTAGGAAACCATAATAAGATGACTTATCACCGTACCTGGTTTGTCGGGCATCTTCATAAAGTACTGATCAGTGAAAACCTTGCCATCTGGATGCTTAGGGTGGGGTGGTAGGCGGGAATCCAAGTAAGTACACAGAGCATGTAGTACAAGCTGCAATATGTAACGGGAAAAAGAATTGTTAGTTTTTTTAATTTATGATTTGAAAAAGGTGATAAAAATCTTATTGTGTCACTTCTGAAATGTAAAATTTGGAAATGATAAATTTGCCCAATATTAGAAACATTCATTTTTTGCAGCTTTTAATACTCCTTAAAAAATATAAACTTTAGTCATGCAATCACAATTTGAAACTGTTTCAATGGAAATGAGAAAGGTTGATGAAGTAGTAAATAAGAAATTGGTGTGAACCCTAGTTTTGAAATGATCACAATGAATAGAAATCAACTCAATCTTGCTGAAAAACAAGCACTACACACCAATGTGCAGGCTGAACACTCACAATGTTTCTTGCTAAATTTCAAATATTAAGGCTTTTGAAGAGTAATCCTTTTCAGGGAAAATTTCTACAATGGCATTCTTCCAAACAGATATCAAAAGACTGAAAATGCTCACAGATTATCTTTTGCTTCCTCCAAGAACTCAAACTTCTCTTTAAAAAAACCTAACATGGTACATGCACCATTACTATATTCGTCAATGTGTGATTGCAGGACTTAAATAAATCCAAGGCCACCAAGGCCATGGCCGTGGATGCCCTATAGACTGGCCCCATTGCCCCTCTCACTAGCCTTGGAGATTGTGCCGTTTCTAATTCTTCCTATTTATGCTGTAATATAGGAATGTGCCCTACAGAAAAGTAGCCTTGCCCTAAAATTATTGAAATTTAAGGCCTGTGACTGGATCCATGGAAGAAGAAATATCTCATGAAGGACTGATGAAAAATATAACACATTTCTTGAAGCTAATAGTACCGATTTGCTGTTGTTAAATTTTTTTTTTCAAAATGTTAATCCCCTTATCAGATGGAAAAGAACAATATTCTTTCATAAAACCTTTTTGATTTTTTAAATCAAACAGGAGCCTGTTTTCTCGAAACCATCATAAGTCCTAAGTTCATGGACATCCCATTGAAAAGCATGCTAACTTCTACAACACATGTCCCTATGGGTTGTCCAAGAACTTAGACTTATGACGGTTTTGAGAAACAGGCCTTAGTTTCTTTTATGTTTTAAACTCACCACACAGTCTGTGGGTAAGTCCTTCTGCCATTTACGATTCTTGTATTCTCCACCCTGGTCCCAGCGAAATTCACAGATGTAACCTCCTCGTGCAAGGTCTGGAGCAGAGATGATGAAATGTTACAAAACAAAAGTAGAATCAATTCCAAAATAATCTTTTCTTCTTTAGAAATCCTTTCATTTGCTGGACCATTGACAGGGTTGAACTCTTTATTGCAGATCTAAGGTTCATTGCAGATCTTGAGCCGATGCTTATATCCCATTCACTACACCCAACTGACTACAGATTTCTTTGCTGACTTACGTCAGAAAGATTACCCAGATATCAATAGAAAGATGGAAGAGAAAGGAACCCGCCAACCTGTGATAGAGACGTAATCAGGAAACTGCACTTTACGCTGGACCCTTCCAATTGGTACAAATATGAATTTTTAAAGAAAAGGCGAATGAATTTGGAACTTCACAACTTCCTTCCGCAGCAAAAAAACTTTACAACTCACCTCTGTATCTCTGTATAATGTATTCCTGATTAGATGATATATCTAGGTAGGAGAGTAGCATGTTGAGGGAAGGTACATGTTGGCTTTTAAGAATGGCTACCTGACGAAGGGCTGTTATACTTGTATCTGCAGCAAGATATAGAGAGAAAAGACTTGAAATACAATTACTGTGGGAGAAATGAAAATGAAAGTCAGGCTAATTCAATAACACACAAAACTAAGATCAATGCAACTGCATCTCCTACATTCATTATCTTCAAGGCTCAACTCTATTAGGACATAGGGGAGGGGCCATCAAGCCCCCCCCCCCCCGAAGATTTAAAAAATGGGAAGCTGCATTCACTCATATTCATCCATTATCACTCACAACTTCTTAATCATTCTACATGTAACTGAATAGTTGTCTAGATAACACTATGAAGCAGCAAACTTCAAGAAATAATACAAAAAAGCTAAAGTTGAAAAAAAAAAGGAATTACATATGAACTTCATAAAGCAATAGCACACATAAGAATTGAAATACTTTTTCAATTTGTTTCTTTTATAATGTTCTTAATGTTTATGAAGACCTTCCTGCATAGAAATTTCATCTCCAGGGCCTTTCATTATTTGATTATTTGTGTATTCATGCATATGATTTGCATAAATTCTAATATCAAAAGAAAAATATAGATTTAAATAAAACCAACAATGGATTTGTTTTCTTTACATGAAAATTTCACGGGGATCAGTCATATCGCAGCCAAGATATAAAAGGAAAGCTGTCAGAAAGCTAGTACATGCTAGTAAGAAAGTTCAAAAGGACCTAGCGCATCAAGTTACTCCTATCTTAGGTGACATGTTATTCAGATGATAGATGTGATAGATGACAGATGCCTTTTAAGACCGAGGAAAATTAATGCACTAGATCAGTCTGAAACCTATGTTACCAGGATTAAAAAATAATCAGTGTCCACAAAGCATACCACATCTCTCTCTCTCTCTCTCTCTTTCTCTCTCTTTCTCCAACTCTCAATCTTTCAAGACCGGCGATCTCTGTCTTAATCCACACATACCTCCTATTTGAAGGTCACCATGGCCAAGCCTCAGTAGGGTTTTGTTGACATTGTCTATCTCTTTAACCATGGGAAGCAACACTGTCTGGCTTAACCACTGCAAATAACATCAAACAATAAAAAATGATTCCAATCAAAGGGGTATTTTTCAACCTTATTTTACTATAACTGAATAGAAGAGGCCTTCAAGTATTCTTTTGTCACGTGATTAACCCATTCGTGACAGGAATTATTTAAAGCCTAATTTGATCAGCTTTTATTCTTCAAATTGGCAACACCAACATTTTTATTTTATTGCTACATTTTTCTTATAAAACATCATGTATCTGAAATGAATATAAATTGACAGAAATTATGAGAAGTCAAAAAGTTGCCAATTTGCAGGGGAAAACGGTGATTTTAAACCTTCTATCACATTGCCAATTTAAGGATTTTAATGCTTATTTTCCTTTTAAAAATTTTCAGCATCAAACAATGAATATTGACGCAACCAAAATGTGCACAGTTTGTGTAGAATTTTTTGCTCTTTCTGCTCATGTATTTGGTATGATTTTTTAGGGCTTTGCATCAAAAGCTATTAGGCCAAACCACAAAATGTGGACCTCTGTCACGAATTGGTTAACAAATGTTTACAGGCACTGAGGGAGATATCTTCATATAATTAGATCCCAGAAATCACCATCACACTGGTTAAATTGAGTGAGAATAATACATATACTTACAAGATATCAAGAGAGAAGGCATACAGGACAAAACGTGCCCCCACCCCCCACCCTAGATAACAATAACAACAAGAAAAACCATAACAAAGAACAAGATAGGCAAGGTATACAGTATGATTGGGGAAAAAAGGATTCCATGCTACAAAATCATATACTACATCAATTAGCAGAGTTGATCTACATTTCTATATAACTCATAATGCGCTTAAAATTTATGGTTACGGGAGAAAACATTCAAGTACAGAGCTCAAGACCAAAAAGAATAAACAAGTACCCACTTGTCTTAGATTGCCAATCCAGCATT
This sequence comes from Echinometra lucunter, assembly GCA_029962745.1. Taxonomy (NCBI): domain Eukaryota; kingdom Metazoa; phylum Echinodermata; class Echinoidea; order Camarodonta; family Echinometridae; genus Echinometra; species Echinometra lucunter. The sequence goes on from CM057151.1 coordinate 50,633,296, forward strand.
CAAGTGTCTCTCTGTCCACTTCCAACTTCTCCCAGGCCTCTTCTGCCCCGTATGTGGCTGGATAGTCCTGGTCATCCTTGCCTCGTCCAGTGGCAGGGGACTGGGGTGACCTACTGGCTATCTGGTACTGGAACTTGCCAAGCAGGTAGGTGAAGTCTGCGACAGAACGGTTGTAAGCCCAGAAGGAGGGACTGCTGTTTGGAGACGGATCTCCCATTCCTGATATTATACAATCAATAAAACAAAGTATATCACATCATCACCTGATACATAATTGATAACCTCATACTCCAAAGTGGTATATTTTTTGTACAAACTTACATTACTCTTATGTTGTGTTGTGTGTGAGTGAGTGTGTGTGTAATTCTCGTGTTTTGCAATCCCTTGCGCCCTCATTCGGTTCAGTTGCGACAGTCACTCTAGTGCGAGATGGGTTGACAACAGTACCATTAACACCATGCACAAGATGCCTTTTCTGCTCCTATTCTAATTGATTACAGACTTCTAACACTTCACATTTTCCTTGGGCTCTCACTGCTAATTCTACTAACTCATTCTTTTTCTTCCCTTTGCTTGGGATCTCTCAGTCAGTTAAATATTTCTTCAATTGGTCAACTCTCACTCGCTGCATCTGCTATCTTGAAAACAGTTGTCGACCCGCGAGTTGGAAAATAGGCCTCTCATGGTACGGACATTGGTGGTGCATGTATTGTGAAACAGAAGAATTGGGTTTTTGCAGAAGTTATCAATCTCATGTGAAGATTTTTTACATCCGGGATAATCCATTAACCTCACCATCCAAAATACTGATTTAGGTCCGAACAAGGGTGCGATCAGAGTCAGTTTGGAGGAGAGGAGCTACCGGTAAACATGGACGTTGCTGCTAGACCAACTCCTGCTCCCCTGGGGAAGGAGTGTGTAATGACTACATCCATACTTAAGACATTTTGCCTGTTAGGAAAGAATGCCTTATGGAGCACCAATCATCTCAAGACATTTTACTCTGTATGCTACGGGTTCAATATGAGCTTTATATACTACTTCTATAAAAAGACAGTACGAGTTCATAGATATATGTACTCTCGATCAAAAAGTGACTAGTAAATAGACTAGTTATTCAACGTAAGCATGGGCATGAATGAGGGCATTTATATTCTATTTTATATCCTACGTCTTAAAATTATCTAACTAGGATTGGTCGAGAACTTCTCATGTGACTAAAAATAATTTCACCATGAAAACAAATGGATATGGTGTGACGTCAGACCTCAGTATATTTTCCGCTATACTGAGATTATGACATCACTTTTTACGATAACAAGCTATTTAGCTATCGATATCTGAAAATGATCGACTGAGGCGCTGAGCGAGTCGAACACCTAGGGCTAGCGGCTGCACTGCATTGCATTGTGTGTGCATGGCATCGTACGATGACTAATCCAACCGCACTCAATCAATTTTCATGGGTGAGTTGTAAATATTTGCAACAAATAATTGAAATATAAAACTACAGACATTGTAAATGTGTTCGAGTTTTCCAATTTTCATTGTTTCTTGCTCACTTCATTCTACAGTTCAAGTTTTCATCGTTAATGTTGCATCGTTGGCTTAAAACAATGACCTTGTGTGACTAGACAAAATGAGCAAATGTTATAATTTGACTTTTTATTATTACTAGAGTCTATTTTATGTACATTTTGTCACTTGTGTTGTACCGATATAAATCAAATATGCCATGCACTCATTTCGAAGTACCAGCTGAAATTATGGACTCTTCGGTGAATGGCATAGCTACTATTTTCTTCGGGGCTGCGCCCCTCAGAAAATAGTGCTATGCCAGTCACCTCAGAATCCATAATTTCAACAAGAACTTCTCAGTGCATGGTATATTTGATTACTGTGCGTTATGATCTTACGAGCTATCCTTCATTTTCTTAAAACTCCTTCCAACCCCTACAATACAGCGTTGCGTTTTTGGTAGGTCATTTCACATATACTTGCTGAACACAAATTAATTTTTCAGGTGTTTCGAACACTTTAATTCATCAGTATAAAACTTGTTCATTATAGGGAACATAATAAAGAAAAAAAATCAAAATGAATAGTTGACATAGAAAATAAAATCACACGAAACATAATTTACTAGTATATAAGAAGAACATCAAACAAGAAATTGCCCATTATTTTCAAATTCAAATAAGGGATAGACTGTAAAATGCACAGTCAATATACTTCTTATATGGAACTTGTTACTAAGCACAGTGAAATCTGCATAGAACATTTTCATTATTGCACTTTCTTACCCAACTTATTTCTCTTCTCCTTCTCTTCGTATGATGATAAATAACTTCTCAGTGAAGCTTCATCAGAAATGACCTCATCTGGTGACATTACTAAGGGAAACAAAATGAGATCAAAGGTACATACAAAATGGTATGAAAAAATACACCTTTCAACATCATATCCTATTTGCAGAGGCACAGTCTACAAATGATTCAAGACAGAATAGAAAAAAAAATCAATCTGTATTCTTTCCTTCATTATGACAGTGCTGAAAAAGATTCCAATTGGATGTACAACAATATTTCAGCAAACTTTATGAAGACTGTCTTACATGGTGAATGCCTAGCAGGTGAAGATTTATGCCTTGGTCTCAGAAGGCTTCCTCCAGATCCACTTGTATCTCTGAACAGAACTGATGAGGAAACAGCTGGGGTGTGTGGGGTGCTCCCTGGTGTCTGTTAGTGGAAAAGTATAGAGAAAATGGCATTGATTATTCATTCTGGTAGTTTCTGTTGCACTATCCAAATCTATAATGCAGTGTAATTAAAAATACAAAGGAATAAAATAAAAAGTTTTCTCTTTTTAAAAGACATTATTTTAACTCATCCTTGAACGTCAGGAATGATACTACTTCTTACATACTTGAAACTGTGGTCATCAGTCTGAAAAGATACATGCCTACTTACAAAATAAAGAAAAAAAAAGAGTTATCATATCAAATATGACACCTGAATAAGTTGAAGAACTGAAACTGACAGAGGTGCTGGTAAGAAATATATTAATGCATTCTTCTACATAAAATATTCCTTTGGTTCTTTTAAGCAACTACCATCAAGCCATACATATGATACTCAATTTGGATACACAGACTCTTGCTGAGTGCTGAGAAGTCTGGCCTTACCTGACTGAAAGAATGTCCACTTAGTGAGATAAAGCTGCCTTGAGAGGATGGGGAAGCCCCTGGAGAGTACTGGCCCTTGTACGCACTGTTTGGAGTCAGCTTGGGGGACCCGTATACACCCATCATGGATGGACTTGCCCCAGGACTAGCAGAGGTTGGAGTGGAGTAGAGGTAATGGCTGGCAGGCTTCACAGTTGGAGATGAAGATGATGATGAGGATGGGGCGTGGTGTGAACCACAGAGATTGGCTGGAGCAGATGCTATCCTGTTACGGGACATCTTGAAGCCAACAGCTGCAAAAATAGAAAAGAAGATGCCATCCTTTACAAGAATAGTTAGAAAATGTATTTTATATCAAAAAGATTTTCTTATACATGTAGACATGCTTATGTTTATTTTATGCTGGGATCATAGCAATTGTCCTATCCATAGGGAGAAATGATATTTTCTCACTAATGTAGGTTCCCCATATGCATGAGTTTTAAGCACAAAATTCCCCACAATCCGCAGTTAAACTTATAATAACAACAACAATAATAATATCTAACATTTATACATCACTTAATACAACATTTCTGCTCACAACAAGCAAATGATAAGACTGGAGTTATTGACCCCCTCCCCCCAAAATTAAATGTTATAAAGGGAGAAAGATAATTGCTAAGGGCTCTTACCATTGTCTTGGACTCCCAACATGTCCTTCTCCATAGGTGACAAGGCAATGGGATGTCTCATACCCTGCAGAGTAGGGATGACATAACGCCACAGATCCACCAGGGTGTTGAATGTGAAGAGCATAGTGAATGCACATGTCACATACCACACAGATGGATGAGTTAGATCAAAGAATTCGGTCGTAGAGCTGAATGTCCTGTGGATGTCAGAGAAATTGCCAAAGAAATTATCAAATTTGCCAAGATGTACAAGACCTCAATTTATCCTTTGTTGCGTCATTGCCATTCATTTCGTACACAAAAAATTCGCTTTCAAATCCCCGTGGATTTGCCCCTCATACCTGAACAGCCTTTAATGATACATAATGTTACCACCAGAAGAGAATTTTAAAGTGCTAATCATGATCATCCTGAAAAGAAGTAAATGGCTCACTCTCTACCTCAAGAATATTTTTGTTTTGAATATAGAAATATGGAATATGTCTGTAACATGTATTCATCACTGCACCCCCCCCTCCCCCACCAACCTATGTTAGGTCCCAACCTACATGTAACATAGGTTGGGACCATGGTTCTATATCAGTAAAGATTTCTGATTAGCTGGAAATCTCATCTCATCAGATATATCAATTCTCTTTTAAACACAGATGCATTTAATAAACCTTACATTTCGCCTGTTAGAAGCCAGAAGGGGGTAAAGTCTGTATAAAATGATAATGGTTAACGCCCTACTGGCTCCTAAAAGATGATGTATGCTATGATAATCCTAATCCTAATCTTACATATAACATGATTTTCAGAGTACAAGTCTATCTTTTTAGTTGAAAGAACTTGACAAAACTGACATAAACTTACATTTCCAGGAAACAGAAAACTGCTAAACAGAAGTTGATGCAAAACCACAGTAAAGCTCTGTTAGCTGACTGATTCTCTATCTTGCGTTTCAAAGTCTTCCGTGCTACAGGAGTAGCAGCACTCCCAAGTCCTGCTCGCAACATGATGGGCTGGAAAATGAGAAAGATATATGCAGCTTGTGACTGAAAATGCTTAAACAATTTTACTTCATAGATATGTAACATTTTTTATTGGTCAGCAGTTGTTGCACCATAAATGGGCATGTCTTAGATTAGATAAAATCTAGATAAAATGGTTCTCAGAATACCAAATTTAAAAGATTTTAAAGCTTGTCTCAGCCTTTTGCAGCCTAAAATCTGACATTACAAGAATCTAGTAGTATATTATAGTATATTAAAGAAAATAACTTCCCGCCAAATGATTAAGCTGGAAGATGGGTGTTAATCAGTATTTTTCTAATTATCAAATTTATAAGTTAATTTTTCGTGTCATGAAAAATAGATTGGAAGATTCCAAATTCGTTTAATTTGACCATTAGTTCGAATAGCTCCCTCTGCTTAAAGAAAGGAACGAAAGGATTCCCGTAAGCGCTGCAATATGTACGGTACATGCGGTGGCCACTGAGCGAGCTGCACTGAGCTAGCTGGCTGTGCTACATATCTTTGATACTACTGGTGAGCTGATCGGACTGGCTTATTCAAGATTGGTAGCCAGATTTTCATTTTATATTAATACATGTACCTTAACCAACGTCCCCTGTGAGCGGCCGGTGGTGAATAAAAACTAAAAATTAAAAAGATATTTTTGATACCCCTTCAAAAATTACCTTGGACAGTCTCAGGTAGGTTCTAGTGCACCAAAAAACATACTCAGTGAAAGCAGTAAGCATAATGAGTCTCACTGAATATCATTAGAAGTCGGCACCACCAGTCACTGACTGAAAAATGGCAGTTTCTTAACTAAGTTAAGAAACTTTGACATACTTAAGCCAATACTTAAGCTTTATTTGTTTGATTTGATAACTGATTTGATTTTTATTTAAGAGAATGAAGTTCATGGTCCATATTTTGCTGCAGAAATTCTTATTTATACCACCACAGAAAAAGTTGCATGGGGGTGGCCGCTCACCAGAGCCATTTTTCAAGATGGTGTGTAAAGCATGAAATTCAATATTAATTTTGTTTACTTCGTCACAAATCATGCAAATAAGGCGCTAAATGCTCACCAAATGATAGGCGGCGGCAAGAGTTCCATATGTACCCCCCGCTAAAATTGGAAAAAAATATAGGATTATGACTTGGAATGATAGGTCTAATCATAATATCAAATACCGAGCATGGAAAAATGCTATAAATTAAGAAATATGGCTTTATTCCGTCAGATTTATGAGCTTACCCGTTAACTGTGCATTTCACATAGACATCGATTTATTTAGTCAGAAAAATAAGAGCAATGCATCCTGGGAGTGAGACTAATCACGACTACCGGCTTATAATCATTATGAGACCCATCACTTTCAGCGATCTCTCGCTAGCTCGATAGGTAAGGCGTCAGTCTTGAGAGGTAGATGTCCCGGGTTCGAGTCACGTCGGCAGGCATGGTAAGTCAAGAAAAAACAGGGTTGAGAAGAAAACAGTGGCAAATACGGTGTCTCTGAAGTTCTTTTTTTTTTTTTTAGCGGGGGGGTACATATGGAACTCTTTCCTAGGCGGCCGCCCACCATGCCCACAGGACCCCTAACATCGTTTTGAAAAATGGACACTACTGACCACGTAATTGGTCAGTAATTTTAAGTTTGCCCTCTATTCAATTAGCAGGTATTGGGACTCTGCTTTGATGAATGATGGTATTGAACTAGACCCTCATGACTCTAGATCTATGTAGCGGCCGCACACCAGAGCCAGTACTCTAGTAGCATTAGCATTTTTTTTTTTTTTACTCTCCAAGAGGAGCCTACCTAGTACCTGTCTAGATCTAGTCGTTACAAAAACATAGTTAATGCATAGTCTAATGTTAGTTACCAGTACGTAGTTAAAAGTATTTGGGACCGAAGGCGAAGTTTAAAAACAGCAGCATCCTCGATCATGTCGATCCACACACTCTCACACACACATATCTCACACGAGATATAAACAATACATTAATTCAACTTACTGAAATGGTTATGATATTTCAGAAAAGCTCAATGAAATAAAGGACTGCAACAATGTCCAAGATGATCAGAAACACAAGAAATTCACAAGCAAAGGTGATATACCGGAACACAAGCCACATTCCGCAAGTTCGAATGCAATTCGCAAGCGCTCCTTGAATTTTGCAAGCTCCTTGAAACTGGCGCGTGAATGCAGCTAGGGGGCGCGTTTCACGAAAACTCAGAGTGGATTTATAGAGAGAGTGACGAAAACGGAAGTCGTTTCTGATTGGTCAGTTATTTCATGGAGCTCAAAAATAGTTCCCTCGGCTGATTTTCTGCTTCAGCAGCGTCTGTGGTGAAATGATACATGCACTGAAATTTCAGTAAGTCGAATTTTCTCTTTTCGTTTTCTGGTTCTGATACCACATTTTCCCTGAAAAATATTTTTCTAGCACAGTAGTATCACTTTTATATCAATTAAGTCTGATCCTGCGAAAACTAGCTGCAGAGAGCTGCAATCCTCCTCCCGGCCCCCCCCCCCCAATCTTGGAAGGGCCTGCAGGACAAAGTTTCAAAATCACATTATAGGGGAGTAGGGGTATAGTGTACCGTATACAATAAACTATGCAAAAATTAAGTAGCAAACCAGACCGTTGCATCGAATTCACTGAAAGATCTGACATAAGTAATGCGCAATGGGGTCTTATTCAATTAATTATTATTATTTTTTGTTTTTTTTGCGGGGGGGGGGGGGGAGGGGTTGTTCTGTATTGTTTTATTTTTTATGTTTTATAAGAATGGGAATGGATAGTTCGTTTAAATACTTCGGATTTCATGCAAGGATAATAAAGAATTAAGAAAATCCGCCAGATTAGTTCAACAATAACAACAACAGCAACAATAATGATCATGCTGATATGATGATGATGATGATGGTGATGATGATGATAACAACAACAATAATAACGATAAGAAGAAGAAGAAGGAGGAGGAGGAGGAGGAGGAGAAGAAGAAGAAGAAGATGATGATAATGATGATGATGATGATGATGAAGAAAAATAATAATAATAATAATAATAATAATAATAATAATAATAATAATAACAATAAGAAGAAGAAGAAGAAGAAGAAGAAGAAGAAGAAGAAGAAGAAGAAGAAGAAGAAGAAGAAGAAGAAGGAGAAGAAGAAGAAGAAGATGATGATGATGATGATGATGATGATGATGATGATGATGAAGAAGAAGAAGAAGAAGAAGGTATTTTAAAAGAGAGAAAAAAAAAACAATAGCAAGAGGACTTGAAAGAAAGATTCTGAAAGAAGGAGAAGAAAAACTACTGTAACTGAAAACAAAGTAAAAGGAGTAGCAGCAGTATGTTAGTCACCGTATCATTAGTACATGAATGTATAGCAGCATAGTGTAGCAGGGCCGGAGGCTATTACTGAAGACCTGAAGACTGACGATGACATTCCAGGAGACCGGCAGCCTGCTAGGTCAAGCCTTGTGCGTGAACTAGTTGTCTGAAGACCTGTGAGACGGACATGATGGACTCTCAGGCTGTCAGTCTTATTATTTATTTATTTATTATTTATTTATTTATTTATTTATTTATTTATTTATTTATTCATTTATTTATTTATTTATTTATTTATTTATTTATTTATTTATTCATTATTTATTCATTTCACTTCTTTATACAGAGTAGGCCCAACCAGTCGAGCTCGTATCCGGACACCTATCCCCTGGACATCCATATCCTGGATAACCACCTCTAGGAAAACTACCCTCTAGGACAACTACCCCCTAGGGCAACTACCCCCTAGGGCTACCACCCCCTAGGACGACGACCCCCGGGACAGATACCCTCTAGGATAATTACCCCCCCCCCCCCAAGCTAATCACCCCTAGGGTAACTACCCTCTAGGACAAGTACCCCCGGAAAAGTACCCCCTGACAACTACCCCTTAGGACAACCAGCCTCTAGGGCAAGTACCCCCGGACAACTACCCCCAGACAATTACCCCCTAGACAGTACCCTCTATATCAACTACCCCTGCCAACTACCCCCCAGACAACTACCCCCTATAGTGCCCTGTTCTAAACGGCTTATGTCGAAAGGGTGCGTGCGCGGAGCGGGATGGGAGCGGGGAGGGAACGGGGATGGCCGCACCCTTTCGAGAGAGGCCCACCGGTTGTCTCGAAAGGGTGGGTTGCGTGTAGGGAGTGAAATTAACGCACCCATTCGTGGAAACCGAGGGGGGGGGGGGGGGGGCTTGTCTCGAAAGGGTGTGTTAAGTAGTCTGATGTACCAGCCGTTTTTGTTAATGTAAGTAAAAAAAAAAATAGGAAAGGAGACAGGCGGTTGGCTATCACCTGATGGGGGGGGGGGGGTGTCCAACGATCCCCAATATATGAGGGAAAGAATTCCCCTTTTGTATGCCCCACTCTCCCCCCCCCCCAAAAAAAAAGGAATATGCATTTTGTTCATGAGTATTCTTACACTCAAGAACGCAGAAGCAATCTTATGCACCCGCAGAAGCAATCTTATGCACCCGCACACACACACACACACACACACACACACACACACACACACACCCACAAGCACCCTCTCACAAACACACCCTAACACACACATTACTCCAGTCACACACAAACACCATGCACTTTTCTGGTTTACCTTCAAATTCCTACAGTGTTCCATCTGTTAGCTCATCCCACTTCTGCAAATGTACATGTAATGTGCCTCTCTTCATCGCTATTTTTTTTTCATTTTCTTGATAACTATCCATCAATTTTAATGTATTTTCTAATAATGGAATCATTCCCTTTGACCTTGCAGAAAAAATAGTATATTTCAACAAAAAGATTACAGTATTACATAGATTTATTCTTGGAGATTTCCGGGGGGGGGGGTAGTTGTCCTAGAGGGTGGTTGTCCTCGGGGAAGTTGTCTGGGGGAAGTTGTCCGGGGGTAGTTGTCCTAGAGGGTGGATGTCCTAGGGGTAGTTGTCTGGGGGTACTTGTCCGGGGGGTACTTGTCCGGAGGGTACTTGTCCTAGGGGGTGTTTGCCCTAGGGGGTGATTAGCTGGGGAGTAATCATCTTAGAGGGTAATTGTCCCAGGGGGTAGTTGTCCTAGGGGGTGGTTATCGTAGGGGTGGTTATCCGGGGGTGGTTGTCGAGGGGGTATGTGTCCTAGAACCAGTTCAGCTACATATCAAATCAACAATGAAATAAAAAGATAATAAAAAGCTGGTTTGTATACAACTGGGCTCTGTTAATTAAAAAAAAAAAGAGAGAAAAACAAAGAAAAAAAAAACACACGCAAAGAAATGCTATATTCATGTACATAACCGCAGGCTTACACACCCACTCTCCAACACTTTTGTCACCCCCCCCCCCCCCCGCACACAAACACACCAACACTCGTGCTCCTTGCTTACCACCTGTTTAAAAATACAGCTGGGATCAAATATGGAATTACGATGACATCACCCCCTCCACATAAAAACAATCCAGATTTGATGATATTTTTAAATATGGCTAAGGACTGGGCAAATCGTCAATCTTGTGTGTTGCATGTGTTGAGATGGAAAAGGAAAAAGATAGAAAAGGAGTCAGCGGGGCCGAGGGGCGGGGGGAGGGGAGGGGAGAGCCTGTTTCCTACACTGTTACAGTAATATTAAGGGTAATAAGGTAATGAGAAATATGCATATGCGTGAAACATTAACACATTAAACACAGATGCATCAGGGGCGGCGGAGCGTCTTTCAAAGTGGGGGGGGGGGGCACCAGCGAAAAGGGGCACTTTGGGGAAAACAAGGGGCACTTACTAAAGCTGAACACAGTAAGGAAAGTATATACCCTTACATTCTATTTAACACAATTTTAAGGGGCATTTTGAAATAGTATTTTTATCTTTACATGATAATAGCTACTTTGCAGTATAATTATATGCTGCTCTGTCTTACTCATTTGCTAATTATTTTTGCTGAAGGTCATGATATTTGCAGTATATTTAGAGTGGCCAGTAATGATGAAAGCAACCGCAAATTCATTTTATGGGTGTTCCATAGTCATCATTGTTATCTCTCTCCATTTACCCTGTAGTTTTCCTTAAAATGACCAAGCTATAATGTTTTCAATGCATTTGTGAGGTCCCATAGCGACTGATCATATTTTATAAGAGAAAATATTCAAATTGAATAGATTTTAAGCCCAATACCACCAGGAATAGGAGAACAGATAAAATTTTATGGTTACAACACACTGTAAGTGCCTTACGTGAGCTATGATAAGTAAGTGATGCGAGCTAGCGTAGCGAGCGATCTTTGGAAAAAAGTAGGGGAAAAAACCAAATTGCCCCAATTCAAGGGCACCGTTCCTTCTGATTAAAGCTGTGGGGGCGCTGTGGGACATAAAGGGGCCCTTTCCTGTCCCCTGCTCTATACTGCCTCACACTGTAAAGCCTCTCTGATTCCTTGGAGCTATTGGTAAATGGCTCTTTCGGGACTTTAGGGAGCTTACCGAAAGTGAAAAGGGCTAGAGAAATTTAAAAGAAGATGAAATGGCACAAGAGAGAATATGGGCGTTTGTCAGATTTGAAGGGGACACTTATCACAAGGAGAATTGTACTACTTTAAACGAAAAGGTGATTTAAAATGGGCATTTATCATATCAGACCGGACACTAATCAGAAATGAAAAGAGACATTTATTAGATTCGAAGGGGGAAATTAAATCGTGAGGAGAGATGGAATCTACTAGAAAGGAAAAGGAGCACTTATCAGAAATCAAATGGGCATGTATCAAATTTTTAAAAGGGGCATTTGCCAAATGGAAAAGGGACACTATCATAAAGCAAAAAGGGTGCGTATTGCACTGATCTTACATTATAATATGGAGAAATTGGAAAGCGGGCAATAATCACATAGTAAAAAGGGACATTCATTTGAAGTGTTAAAGGCGCACTTCTCAGAAGGGAACAATGCGCTAGTAGTGAAAGGGACACTAATCAGGTAAAAAAAAGGCGCACTTCTAGGTTCTAAGAAGGGTAACATATCTGAAACGAAAATAGGTTCTTATTAAAAAGGAGCAGGGCATTTTTCAACAAAGAAAATGGGCCCTTTTAAGATAAAAGGGGGCACTGAACAGGTTTGAAAGGGGGCATTTTTCTTGGGTAAAAAGGGGCAATTTTTGTGTGCTTCGAAAAATGGGGGGGGGGGGGACTGTGCCCCCGGCCCCCCCCCCCCCCCCCGGGGGCGCCGCCTCTGAAATGCATGTTACAGCACTCTGCTGGGTATTTATTTATTTTTTTTAAACAGGGGATTAGAACGCGCTCAAAAACGCATTGTTTAAAAAGTACTAACCCTGATTTAGTATAACCAAATGCTAAAGCAAGAATCATGGCACTTGATCAACAATCCTTTCTTGCATTTTACTTCCCTCTAACTCTCTCTCTCTCTCTCTCTCTCTCTCTCTCAATCAGCAGCACACGTCTTACCCCTCTGCAACTATTACGATCACGATTGTCGAAGAGTTCATGAATTTTCCCTCTCTGTTGTGCTTTACGATTTGCTTTAGAAATAGGCTGACAGGGGCGTCAATCCGTTTTATATTTAGGGGCACTCTAAAGAAAGATCCTCAGCATAAATTGGGGGAGGGGCATTAACTTTTTTTTTTTTTTGGTAGGGGACGCAACTGTTTGAGGATACACAAACAAACATGCCGACAAGCAACAACAACAACAAGATAAGGTTTTCAGCTTAGATTTTTTTTTGGACACACCCTATTGTGTCCCCACCCTTAAAAGTTTGAGGGACTTGTGCCCCTGCCCCCCCCCCCCCGACTGACGCCCATCCCCCATGCCCATACCCATTTGCACTGCGTTCCCAGCACGCAGGTCGACTTCCAGGCCGGAAAGCGCCGATGTTTGGACGACGTAGACCCAAGTGTCAAAGTGTTGAAGGGCCAAACGTGTGTCTCTTTCTCTCTCTCTCCCCCTCTCCTTTTTTGACAAAATCCATCTACTTTTCTCTCTATCCATCACCTTTGTTTCTTCCTGCAACTCGCTTAGCCTTTGTTTCCTCCTTTGTTCATCGTACTACTTGTTTTACCTACAATGCCATAACATTCTTCTAAGATCACAATTATTGCAAGAATCATGTAATGACAATGTGTTTTCATGAGATTCAGATCTCGAACGGCAGTTAATTTCAAGTCAGTCAATTAATCAATCAATCATTCAATCAAGCAGTCAATCAATCAATCAATCAATCAATCAATCAATCAATCAATCAATCAATCAATCAACGAATCAACTCAATGTAATCTTTAAACCCCGCTCACTATATTCATTTAATTACTGCAATCATAATTCACTGACACTAAATTTGCAGACACAGTATATGAGTCCATTTTAAATTAATAAGGTACAACCACATAATAACCCACAAGTTGAATATAACACGATTTAAACCTTTTGGTTCGAGGCAAGGAATTACAGCCTTTGAAATCAACTACAGAGGAAAGATTCATTGCACTCTCAGAAAATTGTTTAGGTTGGTTAAGATGAACCTACCAACTGTTAGTTTTTTTTAAAAAAATCCCCATATGTTTAACATACATATTTTTATCAACCAATAGTTGGTATGTTCATATTTTAACCAACCCAATGATTTTTAACCAACTTTTCTGAGAGTGCGTTACATAAATCTTGTACAATTCTGAAAGAATAACAATATTCAATTTTATCAGTAATCACTGAAATAATATTTCATAATATACGCAGAGATCAACGGAAATATTATTACATGATATCAGAATAAAAATTTTGTTTGTGGTCTAAGGATGAATTAATGTCAACAGGAAAATGATAATGCCTTGATAGCGACTAGCTACGAATTTAAAGTGGGGATATCAATGTGTTCCCATCATCTCCGATCCTTATATTTTACATTACCATGGTCGTGGGGAATTGTTACGCTCATTTTACAATGGAAGAGATGTTATCATGAAAACAGTTTTCATCAAAATTAAATTACATCATTGAAATTCACAACCAATATCAAACTTGTCCACGTTTTGACAGAGGACGGGGATGGGAAGAGGGGGGGGGGGGGGGGGGGAGGGGGAGAAGTTGACAGTGCTCGGGTTGGGGAGGGTCCACAAATGAAAATTTGTCAAATTCTAATGAGTTAATGCCCATTTAAATTGTCGCAATATTTACATAACAGTGCAAAATGACTCAATATTGTCTTCATTATCTTCCTATCTGTTCTTCTTTTTTTAATGTAACTCAGCGAATTACTTATATGGACTATCCTGATAAATACTGAAGAGTTTTGAACTGTATACACAGCAATCATCAGTCAACAGAACATTACCATATCATTACATTAACATGTTATCACCACCACCATTACCATCACCACCACCATCGCCACCACCACCATCACCGCCACCATTCATGTCTTCCATCATATCCATCATATCCATCATATCCATCATATCCATCATCACTGCCTGCCGCCAACTCTCAATATCTCCACACAGCAAGAACTTGCTGGCCCACAGGAACCTCCTGAAGAAGATCATCTTGGCAGGTTTATCCATGCTGGGAAGGAACTCCATGACTATGGCGGGACAGATACCATCGGGAATGCCCATACCACCCATCTCTCCCATCATGTGCATGGTATCATTCGAAGATGTATCATTAGAGGTTTGGTTCATCATGTTCGTCATGTTCATCGTAGAAGACATATTCATCGCTCCCCCAGTGGTAGCATTCCTCATTGTACCATTCATCGCGCCCATCTGATCCTCCATGGAACCATCATCGGATTCCATATCAGTACCGTAGTTGATAAAGTACATGATGGCATCGTGTATGGCCTTCGTGAAGGAGATCCTAGTAGCGTTTTCGAGGTATTTGAAAACAGCAGGAAGTAGAAGCCTGGGGGCTGTCGTAGCATCAATCAAGGATTCATTCGTCGATCTTTTCAGCATCGCCAATATTGCTTTCAACGTGGCCATCGGTGATGTCATTGTCATATTCGTCATATTCATACCAACATCAGCCATAGACATGTTCATCTGAGACATATTCATGTTAGTCATATTCATGACATACATGAAAATCATCATCGGGTCTATTGCCTTATCCTGACAGTACTGTGAGTCCATGATTGTGGATGGGTCGAATCTTGGCATAGGCGAGGTTGCGTTAGATCCATTCATTGGTGCCATGGTCATCATCATATCATTCATCATTTGAGACATCGAGGAATTCATTCCTCCATTCATCATGTCAGACATCATTGAATTATTATTGGACATCATACCATTTCCAGGCATCGTCATGTTGCCAGAAAGATATGGAATCAGATACATGAAAACGTCTTTGCCCACATATCCATCAAGGAGAGATTCAAAGACACAGGATAAGAGAATCACTGTCTTACTATTTCCAAACCTTGTTCCCATAAACCTCATAAGATACAAAATTTCAAAGGATTTATCAGCCTCGTCGAATAGTGCTCTAACGAAACCATCCGTATCATTATTCAGCAACGCCATGAGACTGTAGTGAAGGGACCTCACAAGATTCTTGGTCATCAAGCCATTCATTCCAGACAACAAGTCCTTTTGCAAGGACGGGCATACCATATAGTCTTCATCTTCTTCCATTGACATTGAGCCCGGCATTGAAGCATTCTGACGATCCATTTCCAATGCCATTATGAAGTCATCAACACTGTAATGAGTGTCCTCTCTTTTAAACAGCAGGTGCATGGAGCGCTCCAGAAATTCTTTTATGTGCATGAGCTGGGCGTTGGTTATATTAAGACTCCCGAAATTCATCAGCGGCAACATGGCACGAGGGAACGATGATACACTATTACCGAATGTGTAGTAATAATGACTCATGGATCTAGAGGACGTGTCCGGGTTAAGCAGTGAAGCAAAAGTTAGGGAGGAATCCATCATGGAGTTATTGCTTTGCTGAGACATCATGGAAGAATCGTTCATTGGCATCATGGAATCCATAGAAGTATTCATCATTGATCTGTTACCCGTAAAGTTACCATCATGAGCCATCAAGAGGTAAGCCAGCGGACCCAGGTATTTAGACATTTCTTGACTGGGATTTTCTTCAAACAGAGAATGTATCACGCAAGTCAGGAATAACGGCTTCACTGATTTCAACCTGAGCACTTCTGACATATCTTCTTGCATTTTCTGCACCACTGGTTTCGCCTTTTTACTCGAGGATTTCTTGGGCTTCTTCTTGCTCTTTTTCGATGCTTGCTTCTTTCCTCCCTTGTTTGACTTCTTCTTTGAATTATTTGTCTTCTTTGAGTTACTTGATTTCTTTTTTGAACTACTGGGCTTGTTCTTTGAACTACTCGGTTTCTTCTTAGAACTACTTGGCTTCTTCTGGCCGTTCTTTGATTTATTGTTACCCTTTTTGGACTTCTTCTTACCTTTACTCTTCTTGTTCTTCTTCTTCTTCTTCTTCTTGGCCATTCTCTTTATTCTTTGGACCAATCCATCATCAGCTGTGATCTCTTCATCGTCATTATCTCTCAGCTCCAGGTCAGATAACTGCACTCGGACGAGATCAGCACTTCGTGCCCACCGATCCTGTTCTCCACCTTCTCCCATGTCCTCCTCCACTTCTCTCTTCTGCCTTTCCTCTAGATCGTTGTCATAATTCTCAGCATCTCGTAGGCTTCGCTCAACCGCTGCGTCATCGAAGAGAGCTTCATTTCTCGTATCTCGTCGATCCCTGGACTCTACTAGAAGGCTAAAGGGTCTACGACCATGAGGACCGTCATCGTCTGCAAGTTTCTTCAGAGACTGGACACTGGATTGTGGTGCCGCAACCGCCGTCCCTTAAGGAGGATAAAGAAAACGACAGAGCACCTCGAATGACTGGTTGCATTTCATGATTTGTATTATTTCCATGCATACTAATTACTGCTATACTGTACAGTCCAGATTTTCAATGTTCTCCATCTTATTTGAACCGTCGCATTTTTTCTAATAATACAAACCCAGTATTGCCGAAACCATGATAGGGACAATGTACGGAAGCTTAAAACTGCCAACAAGATGACGAGATCATTTAAGCTAAGAAAACGAGAAGACAAGTTAAAATACTAGAAGACGAGTTAATGGAAAATCGGCAAGTCGACTTGTTTTGGACGAGAAGACGAGATGACGGCAGTTAATAAGAAAATCTAAGAAAGCATGTAGAGGACAAATAAATAAAAAAATTCCATGAGAGAAATTTTAGTTCAAATTTTCAACTTTCTTCATTCCTCTCTAGGCTTGTCCCTCCCTCGTTTTCCCCCTTTTTTCTGTTTCCCCCCTTTTTTTTCTGTTTTTGTCCTCTAATCCTTTCACCCTCTTTTCTCTTGTATATTGTACACATCATGTTTCGCTTTTGCTTTATACGTACACACACATCTCTCCCCCTCATACCCCTTCTATAGCTCTTTCTTTATTTCAGTTCCTCTCCCTCTATCAGTCTGTTTCACTCTTCCTCCGTTTCCCCTCTACTCTAAGGTAAATAAATCTCCCTCACATTCTTCCCTTTTCTGCTCCTCCTTTCTTTGCCTTTTCCCTTTGCCTTATTTTTTTCTTGTCAGTTTCTCCTACCTCCTTTTCTTCTCCAATCTTTCCTCCCTCCTTACTCTTTCTCTCTCTCTCTCTCTCTCTCTCTCTCTCTCTCTCTCTCTCTCTCTCTCTTTCCTCTCCTACCCACTCTTTCTTTGTACTTTGCGTTCAGTACCGAAGCAGAACCTTCACTTCACTACATACTACTGAATAAAATTATAATGGTGGCCCTGAAGTACGCTCGATAAACAGGTCATGTGCGCCGTGAATTTTGCGACTGGGACGCAATGTTCGCGTCCAGGGTCACGAATTTCGCGTCCCGGGTCATGATTTTTGCATTCCGGGTCATGAATTTCGCGTCCCGGGTTACAAATTTTGCGACTGGGACGCGAAATTTACGGCGGACATCACCTGTTGTTGAGCGTACTTCAGGGCCACCATATGAATATGTATTTTCAGGCTCTGTTGACGTGCTAAAGTTTCTACGTAACGTCGAAAATTCATACACAAACACACCTAGATGTTGAAGAAATTGTACAATTTGAACTATACCCCCGAAGCTTGAACCAATAACAGTACTTATGTAAAGAGTGCAGTTTATTTAGTGTTTTTGTTTTGGGTTTTTTGTTTTTGTATGAATCTTTATTATTAAAAAATAGACCTAATTTCTACTAGCCAAGTTTCAACAACTTGTCATCTTGTCTTTTCAAGTCGACCTGTCGAGTTCCAACAACTCGTCACCTCGTCTTCTTGTCCTAAGCAAGACAGTGTCGACTAGTTTTGATCATCAAACAGACGATCAATTTAGTTCAATTCATAATTATTCATTCACTCTGTTTAAACAGGAGTATTCTTTCATTTTAAGAACTGTTCTTTTAGAGGCTCTGTAACAAAATACGGTAAGGATACATTAACAAAGAACAACACAAATGAGATACAAACATAACAAGAGAAAATAAGATAAACAGAAGATAAAAAAGAGGAAGAGGGAAAAGGATAAAGGGATGAGAAGAATGAGAATCAAGCCATGCAAATATAAGTACAGATTTTATCTCATTAACAATATCAATCCTAAATATTTCACCCGTTTCAATTTTTATGCATAAGGAAGACAATGATGATTACCATAATTTAAATTTATGGGGACAGAAATGCTTTAAATCCGAGATTCGTGGAACAAAGTGATAACAAAATTGTGAATTAATTTATAAAAAGAACTGAATCTACCAACTAATTTCCATGTATTTTCAAGTAGGCTCATTTGAATTTCAATTGAATGGAATTGAACTGAATTGATATTTTGTTCACTCAAAATCATATTGTTTAATTACCAAGTTATCATTCGACTGTATTTCGATTGCTATCTTATTTATGAGATACACAATGCTATTACCTTATATTCCACCACGGATACGTTGCTACTAATAATGCATCAACAATAACAACATTTTAGTTTTCTTATAATGTGGCGAAAGTAGGGCTATAAAAGGAAGGTCCTACTGAAATCAGTAAATTGAAAAATACAATATTCAAGAGTAATATTTAACGAGTATTTTGTTTTCATTTATGTCCTGAACTGCAGGGTTCTGGGCCCCATTGCATGAAAATTATCATTAATGTTAACTCTGCCAAAGATAACTACCACGGTGACATTGCTCAAGATCCAATCAAATTCAAGGCTTCAATGGAAGTTACCATCGATGGCAAAGTTATATCATCAATGGTAAGTTCTCTGCAACAGGGCCCTGATCTTTGAATGAATGTAAACAGTAACATTAATGTTTTTAATTCTGATAAATAACTTACCAGAGAGGAGATTGAGAAGGCAAGCAGTCACCACCAACAGGTGATATAAAATATCAAGATTTCTCATCTTGACATCAACAACATGTCAGACGTTATCAGTCTGAAAAGTGATTACGAGCTTTCAAGGAGAGCTATCACAATGACGAACGATAATTACAATAATGATTGAGTTTAAATCGAGAGACATCACAACTTTATAGAGATTACGATATTTGAGTGCTGATAGTCTGCATGCAATGGGGGAATAACTTTTGTTTCTCTATTATTCATGGAAGTATTGTTTGGTATTTCATGTTAATACATAACGTTTAGATCAGTTAAGTTTTTCCAATAAATATTTTACCTTGAGCAAGTCTAGCGATGTGATCTGACACCTGCATGTCTGAATAGGGTAAAAATTAATTCGGTTAAGGACAAAAAAAAAAAAAATTCGGAGGCTTATGAAAGTGCATCGATTTTCTGCGCCACTTTGCAGATTTGTGGGAAAATTGCACTGCGCCCATATCTTATTGATTCTTTTTTTTCAAATAGACAATGAAAAACCGAATTATGAAGAAAACTAGAGAAAGAGAGAAATGAAGAGAGGGAGCGGGGGAAAGAGGGGAAAAGAGAGAGTGAGTGAGTGAGAGAGAGAGAGAAAGAGAAAGATAGAGAGAGAGAGAGAAAGATAGAGAGAGAGAGAGAGAGAGAGAGAGAGAGAGAGAGAGAGAGAGAGAGAGGCGAAGGGGTTGGATATGGCAGAAGATCGGTCCTTTGGAAGGAGGGTCATACGAAAAGGGAACCTGATGATCACCTCGAATTTTCATAGTAAGTACACGGATACATTCTCGTGCACGAATCGCCATCCATGCGTATTTCGCGCCGGACTCGGAATGCCACGTATGCTAGAACCGATATGTTTTAAATAAGAGAAGTGATGCATTTCGTTAAGAGAAATAACATACTATACAAGGCCCATGTCACAGAGCTCCAAGGAGCTTTATGCACCATTTCGTACTCTATCGTATCGAAATTCCGGACTGGGATGCAAAGTTCGCGCCACGGGTCCTGAATTTCGCACCGCGGGTCGTGAATTCCACAACTTGGGATGCAAAGTTTGCACCACGGGTCCTGAATTTCGCATCGTGGGTCGTGAATTTCACGACTTGGGATGCAAAGTTCAGGACCTGGGATGCGAAATTCACGTCGCACATGACTTGTTGTCGAGTGTACTGTAGGGCCACCATAATAGGGCCACCATACTATCATCAAATCGAGGAAGTTTTGAAGATATCAGAATGCTGACAATATACTCTGTCACCACCACCTGCGTAAATCCGTGTCGAGGAGTGGGGGATGATCGAAATTTTTGCCCAGATTTTTAGCTCGAACACACACGAGACACACACACTCACCCATCCTATCTCCTATCTCTATCTCTTTCAAATATATTTTTTACTAGTATAACAGGCGTTTATGATAGATATATCAAAAATTTCAACAACTGATTGATTTTTAAAAATTTCTTTGAAAATTAAGAGATATATTTCTACACGCCATCCCCTCTCTCTGAAAAGTGTGTGGTGGTGGTGATGGTGGTGTTGATGGTGTGTGTGTGTGTGGGTTGGTGGGTATGTGTGTGGGTGTGCGGTGTGCGTGTGTGTGCGTGTATGAGGGTGTGTGTGGAGGGGGGGCATTTACCCCCGTCCCCCGAGATTTGCGCCAGTCGTCACTACTAACTTGATGGATTAGATGCGCGTGTAAAGTTATCGTAAAAACGCATTTTTTTTTTCTTTTCGTTTCTGTAATGAAATTCTGAAAACAGCCTTGACCCAGGCAATTGTGTAAAGTTCATTCGAAATAGACGGATAACGTTACCTTCATAAAAAATATTCAATAAGAGGGTGTCATTTTGTCAGCTGTGATGCTGCCTGTATTTTGTTCTTTTGTTTCTGGGAGTGTGATTTATGGCTCTGATGACGATGTAGTCGAGCGAGACGCCAGTTTGTTGTTGGTCGACAGTACCACCTCGTGCTAGTACATGGTGACGAGGTGCGATGAAATGGAGAGTGTTTTGGGCGGAGACCCAAGAGCTTGTTAACCCAGTTAAATATTCAAATAAACGGTGACGTGCAGGGGCGGACCGGTCATGGAAATTTTGGTGAGTTTTCCTCTCGGACCGGTCATAAAAAGTCCTTCAAGACACCAAGATAAAAAAAAAAATGGAAAGTAAAATCTTAAAACCAACCAACCAAACAAAAAAAAAAAAATGAAACAACGCAGATAAAGGACAGGGCAGCTGCCAAAATACAGTGCAACGGACTTCCCGTGGGAAGTTTCCCTCGGAAGTTTTTTTTTTGTTAGTGGATTGGTTGATCACATCATTTGAAAGAAGACAGGATCTTCGGCAAAGCGCGTTCACTGAAACATTTTCCATGTCAGTTCATACTGCAAGCAGTTTACGTGCTTATATACCATGTAATAACTAATGTAGCTGTAGTGCTGAGCAACCGCAGAAGATAATACTGAAAAGTTTGTGCACTTTATTTGTAGCGCAAGCAAGAAAAGAGGATATCTCCTTTTCTAACACCGGATAGGTTTGCTACATCAATCATGTCAATTACTCCTGCAATGAATTAATAAAAGCTCCAAAAGTCAGGTTAGGGAGAATGACTTTTTCTCTTTTTTTTTTTTTACCGTATTAGGGCTCCCCACAAAGTAAACATAAATATCGTCCAATTTTACTGACTAGTACAGTTCTAGTCAAAATTTACACAATTCTAGTAAAAATGACTGGATTCTAGTATTTTGACTAGATCATCGGATCATACGGGCACCAACATTAACTTGACTCAATTATAGTGAAAGTGACTAGAAGCTATAGAATTTTGTTTATTGTTTACTACAATTCTGGTCATTTTTGCTACGACCTATAGTGACTATAGTCAAATAATTATGAAGAGGATAATCCAGAGCCCGTCTGATCCGGTAATCTAGTCAAATCTGACTAGACTGTTTTTAGAGTGTGCATGCAAGCCAAGAAAAAAAAATTCAGCGTGATGATTTTACCTTACAATGATGTGCAAGCAACTTTATAGTGCTTTAATAAGCAAAGTTTTAACTTTTAACTTTTGAATTTAGAGTCAAATTTATATTTTCTTACTCTGGTTGATATTTAACTTGGCGTAATAGGCTCATATAGGCCTAGGCCTATCACTTGGTCCCGAAATGATTTTAAACACTCTAGAATCATCATCTTATCACCAACCAGCGTGTCAAGTTTGTTTTTGTATTTTTTATCACTCGGTTCCCTCACTTGTAGAATATATATTCTGACCACTTCATTTTTTAGTAAGAGATGTCACCTCCCTCGCAAAATCTGTTCATACTGGTACTAGTATACAAACAGTGAGCGATAAAATGAAAACAACAGAGGGCGTCAATACAGATCAAGTAAATTGGTCACATGGCATTAATGATGTGCCCATAGGGTCATTTACATGTATAATGTTAAAACGAAAATTTAAAAAAAAATCATGAAAATCTTTGTTAAGAATGTTCCTCTCAGGCTTACATCATCACGAGATCATATTGTTTCTGTTTATATAATGAAAGTATAAGGCACATGTTGCTGCTCGAATTTCTTTCATATGCCCTGAAATAAGACTAGCAAGAAATTTGACTGTCTCTCTTGACTCACCTCTTGTGCTGATAAATATAGGTCTCCATATAATTTCACTACGACTAATCCAGTCCGGGGGAGCGTTTTATGAAAGAGTCTTGTCAGTGAGCTTTCACCGACTAATTTGCTCTCAGCCAATCAGATGTGAAGATTTTCAGTAGCTTGTAAAAGTTGTCAGTGAAAATCACTGACAAAACTCTTCATGAAACGCTCCCCAGCTGTCTAAAAGGGCTCATCTGAAGAGCTAATGATCAATCCCCCTTTCTACACATTATCAAAATCATTATCATTGACCTGATTTTGTCTCAACGACTTTATGAATATTTTTCTTCAATCATTACATCATTTTTGACACGAAAGAGAGAGAGAGAGAGAGAGAGAGAGAGAGAGAGAGAGAGAGAGAGAGAGAGAAGGGGTGAAGAGGGTAGCGCTGAACTCTATGGAGACGTGATTTCGTTTTAGTATTCATATAGTAAAGATGATAATGATTCGATATATTTCAGATCAGTTCCAGTGATTGAATCGGCTCTATACATGCTATATGTACATGATGTAAGCACTCGTAAAGGTGGCTTTTAAGAGCTTCTGACAGACATTTTGTATTGATGGGAGAGGGATCGGAAAAGCCCCATTCAGTAAACATGGGGACCACTCATCCACTGAAAACCGTCATGCTTTTTATTTTACACATCGTTCACCTGAATCACCTTGTGCGTCTTCTAAAAAGCAACTGAACAGCGTGAAAGTTTTCAGTCTTTTTTCATTATTGTGTATATTGAGCAACTTTTCTGAAGATTAATTGCAAAACTCCATTTTAAACTTTTGAAATCTTGAATATAATGATTGTAACTGGACAGTGTCAAAACTCTCAAGACCAGTAGTGTGCCTTCTTTTAAACAGTCAACCAGCCAATCAAACAAAACCATCCATTAATCATCACAAACTTATATTTAACAAGAATTTTCTACTAAATAACCGCAAAAGAGAATAATACTTGAAAATGATGAGCTAGATGATGTAAAATGCTAGTGAAACACTTGCATACTTGGTTTTATTACGAATACAAAATATATCCTGAGACGAAATGGCCATGGAGAGTCTTGGGAGCTTTTTGCCGAGGATGGGTCAATATTTTGGTTAAATTAATGGGTGGTCAACAACCAAATGGGTAGGTCATAGAAGAAGGATTCTTAAAACAACAAAGTAGGGGGAATGAAGGAACAACAGCATGCAAACAAACAAATTAAAAACTAAAATTATCTGAGTATTTATTTATTATGCACTACAAATACCAGTGGCGCAATGAGCCAAAATATTGGGGGGGGGGGGGGCTCAATCTTTCCGAGGAGCGAAGCGACCATCCCTGAGGGAGTGTAGCGACCGAGCCGGGGTACCCCCCCCCCCTTCACGATACGGAGCTTTTTCATTTTTTCGACTTAAATTCCAAATTTAGTTCAGTTCAATTTTTATTTTCTCTCATTTCCAACAAAAGGATTTCATTTTAGTGGGGCGGTAGTGAGCACGCGAAGCGTGTGAATCACTTAATGAGCTGGGGGGGGGGGGGGAGGGTGCAGGGAGGGGGGAGTTTCCCGACGTTTGATGACATGTACTGTTTTGGATAAACGTGTCATCAATCTACCGACCGGAAAAGGATATTTTTTCATGAAATTCAACTTGAAAACATGATTATGAAAACATGCAGCCCAAAATAATCTTCTTAAGTTTCAAACAAATGCCAGCGATACACAAAAAACTTTATTACTTATGATAATAATACAGACAAAGACGCTATGAAATAAAAAGGACGAGCATGGAGAGGGTGTGATGCGGTGGGATACCAGGGTTTCACTCCCACAGTGGCGTAGCTAGGGTTTCATTTTAGTGGGGCGGTTGTGAGCGCGCGAAGCGCGCTCCCTAGGGGGGAGGGTGCAGGGAGGGGGGAGTTTTCCCCCTCCCGCGCGAAGCGCGGAAGCTCCGACGTTTCTTTGAATTGTTCCTTGTCTGCTCCCGCTCTTCTTACGTTCTCTTACCTTTTTTCTTTTCTCGCTTCTGCTTTTTTTTTCCTTTACTTTTTCTTTCTTATTTCTTGGTGTTTTGGAGGGGTGACCGCCCCCATCGTCCCCCCCCCCTTCTGGCTACGCAAGTGCACTCCCATGGTAAAGGAGTTTTTTTGCAGTATTGATGGTTTGCAACACTATTTGGGACTGCAAACTTAAAGCCCCTGTCTAGTTTTGGTAAATCTAAGAATATTCATTATCAAAGTTTGAATCCATTGTCAGATAAACAGATAAAACCAAGTGTTATATCATAAAACACATTAGTATTGATATTATGCGTGTTTTCTGCCTTGCTATGCATGCTATTTGGGAAATTGTGAATGCGTTACTTACTAGTAGAAAGGGAGTCTCGGGAGAAGTAATGAAATTCGTGTGATAACACTTATATAAAATTGAAAATTAACCATGGTTGAAATTTATTTGGGCCCCCCAAGCCCCCCTCCAGTACGCCAGTGACAAATACTTAGGAAACTGACAGGAATCGATTGATTAAAATGCTATCCTTTCCAAGTGACCGATCAAACTCTATTTTTTCTCCCTTGTTTCTCTCGCTCGCAACTTTTAATGCGCACGAGATAATTTCTCAGCAAGAGACGTCATTATGGCAAAATAATTGTATTGCGTTCACATACGCCCACAGAGGCATGACTCGTATGATATATAGCGACAATAAAAATGATAATTATCATAATAGTGATAAATGGAAAACTTGTGATCAAATATTCCATGGATGGGGTGGGCAGGTCTCATCGGTGGTCCCCAGCCGAACTGATTAAAGACCCAGTTCGCCCCTGAATGTACTTTAAACCGAAAAAAAGTCCAAACTGAAAAAAAAAAAAAAAATTCTTATCAGTCGAACATTTCTCTTGACGGAAACAGCTTCTGCATAGTGCCTATGCGAGACCCGTGTAGAGCCAGCAAAATGCGCAAACGTTACAGGACGACCGCAAAGGTGCACACGCGACGCCAGCAAAATAATGTGCAATCTGACAGATTTTAAAAAACAATTATTAAAACAAATTCAAGACTTAGGGAGTTAATAGACAAACACACCCACACACAAGGGTGCATTGTCATTTTGTGGGAGATGGGGGTACAATGGGACAGACCTTCTCGGAACACTCACACACACACACCCGCACACACCATACACACAAACGCGCATTATAAACGAGGAAAGTTACTGTGCTTCTGATGCCTTCTTTCACTGAATAAGACGCAAGTTGTTTGTCATTCAAGGACTACTGTCATGTTTTCGAGCGCGTTTGTGGGTTCGTGTTTGTGTGTTCTGATAAGGTCTGTTTCATTCGGGTTTCACCGTAGCCCTCCCACAAAAATCAATGCACACGTAGATGGGTGTGTCACATATAAACAAGGGAAAATGTAAATATATATCTCTTATACACTTTTGATGTAATCGACTCTAAGTCTTGAATTTGTTATTTTGAAATCGCTTGTTTGTGCATATGCGGTTAAAAACATCGAAAATTGCACATTTGATGTTGATCTTTTTTTTTTTTTTAAAGAATTGCACACTTGCTGTCGTTTGCACATTTGCTGGCATTGGCACGTTTGTTGGCTCTACAACCCTCCCCCACCCAGCCCAAGATAAATAGTAGTCTGTAGCATGCAGAAAATAGCACAGAGAACAATTTCAATGACACAAACACACACACACACACACACACACACACACAAGCACACACCCCAAGTCACATCAAAGCTCACCACCCCCACAGGCCATCCACAAGACATAATTAAACACTTTCCACAACTGGAGTCAATTCGGGTTGCCACCATGGGTTCAAGATGACAATTTATCAGGTTTGTGCTAAGGAAGCAGTAAACGGATAGCATTTAATAAATTGAAAGAAAATGATAATGGTAGCGTATTTAGCTTTATTGTAGACGAAAGACAACAATAATAATAATGATAATAATAATGAATGATAATTGTAATGTAACATTCATAAAGCGCAAAAACTATACAAATATATTCTGCTGCGCTGCGAGAGCTCCTGTTGTGCTTGAAATCACTTCGTCTATGGACGGCTACATGACGTGTGTTAAAAATGTGCTTTGAGCTTTGACAAGTGAGTGATGTGCATCATGTATATCGGTTAAAAGTGAGTCGAAGTTTCAAAATGTAGTTGCTATGATAGGTTCTCCTTGGGTAGGCGTGAGAAACTTAGAATAACCCACTTCATTGACCAAAAAATCTGGACAATTCTTTCAAAAGAAGTAAACAGTAAGTTAACGAGAACCGTTTCCTCCGTCCTTCACATTAGACGATTCGATACGTTTCACACTTTCCTGAACAACTGGTGGATTCCAACGCCACTCTGCCCGTATAGTGTTTCCGTCTGATTAATTCCAGTATGAATAGCAACCAACGGGGACAGTGTAAATAAATATACGTTTGCAAATATTTGACATAGTTTCAAAGTTTCTGAGGACAGCTTCTGGCGAGCAAAGATTCACGATGACCACGGGAACAGTGATAATAATGCTCATGCTTTTCATAGGAGCGGAGTTTATAAACCAAGGTACGTTGAGGTTTGTGAATAATTTGCATGTTCTTCATTAAAAGGAGCCATGTTTATTCAAAAATGATATAATAGTTAATGAGAACGTGCGTATTAATCATTACGTTTTCATTTGTAGCATTAGCAAACTAAATAGATGCATTGAGGCAGTAAAATCTGCATTTTTCTTTAAATGATATAGGAGTATAACATGATGATTTTTACTGACTAGTTTGCAATCCCAAAACGTTTCGTGATAACGATTCTCTTATAATTATAAATTTGTTTACCAAGGGAAGCCTCATCAGCATAATTGCTGATGTTACTGAGGGCCCTTCAGTTATTGTTACCCCAGCATTTGCCAGGTACTCAATTACACCTGGGTGGAGAGTGACAAATGTGGACTTAATGTCTTGCCAAAAGACCTTTGTGATGGACATAGGATTCGAACCCTCAACCCTTTGATTAAGAGTCGATTGAATTGACCACTCTACAACGGCACCTCCACTCTTAAAAATTGATCCATACAAATTGGCGTTTTGATGGGGGGGGGGGGGGGTCGGGTGCGGTAATGAAGGGATAGGTTCGTACTGGGCTCAGATTTGAAAGATATTGCTTAATATTTTAGAGCTCATGAAGGGTCTGAATGTGGTATTGGTATGGTAAGGTATTTTCAGAAAAACAGTGTTATCAGAATATTTTCCTTACTTACCGAATATAATATTGAGACCTTAAAAGAAACTGCGCTACTAAATCTTTAAAAAGACGAATTCATAAACAGACGTTAATATTGCACTCTATCACAGTCTCTTAACAGTCTTTATAGACCTGTTCGGTTTGGGTGCTGGCTTTATTAATGTTAATGTCTATGTCAACCATATGCATGATATGGGGAGGGCTTCAAGTATGCCTAATCATAGTTGATTTATGCACTGACATTGGAATGCGCCCGACTCATTACATAACCGATTGAATCATCTTTTCTTGTTATTTTGCACTGTTAGAACAATTGTTCAAAAATCATTCGGTTGTTTAAAATATGAACCTACCAGCAATTGTTTAAAAGAAATCCCCATATGTTTTGACATGCAGATTTTTTTAAAAAGACGAATTCATGAATAATGTTACCAAGGTTACAGACGTTCACTCTATCTTCTTATGCACTGTTATAGAACAGTTGTTTAAAATGATTCGGTTGTTTAAAATATGAACTTACCAGCAGTTGTTAGAAAAAAAATCCCCTAAAGTTTTACATGTAATTTTTCTAAAACATCAGTTGATACTTGGTAGGTTCATAATGTTAAACAACCGAACGATTTTTAAACAACTGCTCTAACAGTGTTTAAGCCCCCCAATTATGGCAGACATGTAATTACGGTGTTTTAAAACTGACATGTCTATACTGGAACAAATGACTTGTATTGTATACATGCAGTCTGTAAACTTGGAGCAGATTTACCAAAATAAATGGTAGTAACACGTGCCCTGTACACGGTCTGTTGGCAAGTTCCGTGGACCATTGGAGCAAAATACTTGGCCCTAATAGAAGAATTATTAACAGGGGCAAGAAAAGAAGCCTGTTGCCTCGCAGGTTAGTTCGTGACGGAATATATTCAATGCTAAATTTCCGGGTGGGAACCTCTACTTGCACTTCAAATCAACACCGGATTAATTTTCATTGTATAAGGTCCAAATTATAAGGTCTTGTCCGTTTCTAAAGGAAAAAATGTCATATCCTCTATTTCAAGCTCCATTCTATTTATCTGTTTATTTCATACTTCCTTTATGGCCTTTTGCTTTCGCCTTTTCTGCCAACCTCCTGATCCTATTTTCCCCATCTCTCTTCAGGTGATATCATGTCTTATTAATGCTATAATATTTTGTTTAGCAGGAACTGCACGGCCAGGGCAGGTTCAACTCCTTCAGAAGCAGAAGAGGGACGTTAACCCTCCAGGGATGTCTCCTCAGTTCAGCCTTCTCCATAATGATGACAATCAACAAATCAAAGAGGATAGCATCAATAATGTAGAAGAATTCGCTCTCCATCGGATCAAGAGGCAATACAAGAATGAGAGTGAGAGTGAGAGTAGCGAGGAAGCGTATAAAGGCCGTTAATAGACGGTGACCTAAAATCCTGAATGACAGCAACTTAATCGTGTATTTTTGCCTGAAAAGGTTTCTGTATTTTTCTCACTTTTAATGTATTATTCATAAGATAGTTGTATGCTTCTGCTATCAAAAAGGTTTTAAATGACAAATCAAAAGATTTCCGAAATAAGATCAAAATACAATTGAATCAGTACTGCGTTTGATAACATATTAAATACAAAGTTTCTTCTCTGATAGTCGGCCTATCTAGACTGATATTTAATGTGATAAAGCAATGTAATGGAATAAAATGAGGTAAAGGCTTTTGAGTCTAAGCCCCTTTTCAGACAAGAAATACAGGGATGAGATAATGAATTAATTTTTTAATGTGCTATTTATTCAAAATGTAGTAAACTATTTGCATGAGAATTCTACCTCCATGCAGGCTATCGTGTTTGACTCTATAATCCAAAAACAGAAAACGAAGTACAAGTATGACACAACGATGTGAAATGGTTTTAAAAAGGCAATGAATTGTAATCTTGATGGGCTAAAAATTGGCCAACAGTACTATGGAAAGTAAGCTAATAAACAAGCCTTTAATTTGGCACATTAAGTCTACCAAATAAGCAAATAAAAGGATATGCTGATTTTGGAAAGATTCTGTCCACCAGTCTTCCTAACCCAAGTATCTTTAAGCATGTTAAGCATTAATATCTAATCCAAAGAGAAGACTATTAAAAGGTCCTAGATATGCATGTATGTCTAAGTAAGATATGAAATCGGTATACTTTATAAATGACAATAAAAATAACATACAGGATCGACAACTGAAGATCACAGTGAGAGGGGCGTGATCGTAAGAATCATAATTAAAGAATTCATTTTCAAAGTTTAGCTCCTCGATTTACTATTTTACTATCAATAACTGGCTAGCATTAAAAACATGGTTCATTGAACATGTTAAAGGTTGTCCAAGGGCACAATATATATTTTTTCATAATTGCCGATTTTTTTCCTGTTCGTACTACAGTTCTGACATATTGCAGGTTAGATTAGTCTAATGCATGGTTCTCGCCAGTACATAACACCCATGGTTCCAATACCATGCGTAAAGGATTTCAGACAAGGAAGAACCATGTGTGAAATTGCTGCACCATGCGTGGCAACAAGGGTAAAAAAACATTGTGGAGTTTATATTCCTAACAATAATGATAAATGCCACAAATTGTTATGCTTTTTAGCAATGTATTTTTACTATAATGCCATTAGTAGACAACTCCTGCTTACCAAGAAGTATTTTTCATCCTTTTGCTATAGCATATACTGCTGCCACACCTAACTTTAGGTGTTATTCCGTAAAACATCCGTAAAACTTCCGAAAATTCCGCGCTTTGCGCAGAGGGGGAACCATGTGTGGATTTTTTTCTAGTGAGAACCCTGGTCTAATGTTTTATTAATTCTCGATTTGCTTTTGTTTGCTCTTATTATTCATATTATCGTTAGCTATTCAAAACCATAACAAGTGCTTTATCTTATGTCTACTTGCGAGTGTCTGATTAAGCTCAATCGATGACTGATTGATATATTATCTGACTTCCAAGTCATTCATTGGCTGTTCACTTCCGTTTTTGATCGATTCGTTGGTTTGAATTAAATTACTTGCCTGAATATATGAATATTTGATTGATCCTTTGAAGTTAGTTTATTTCTTGAAAGTAGATTTATTGGTTTATTGATTAATTCTGTGTTTGGTTTAGTAAATTATCAATGAACTGACTAACGGTTATGTTCCATAATGATTGGCTGGCTGCTTGATTGTAATGCTCGTGCGAGAGATGGAATAATTGATTAACTTGGGTTGTTATCAACTAATTGACTTATGGTCCATTGCTTGCTTGAATCATTGTTTAAATGATTTTTTAGTTAATTGAATGACTGATCAATGTTTGACTGAATGACTGACTGACTGACTGAATGAATGAATGCTTGATTATATTTTGTTTGTTTTTGTTAGTTGTTCAATTGAATGCTTAATTGATTCGGTTAATGGATTGGTTCGTTAGTTTTGGTGAATGATTTGATTACCGATTGATGTGCTCGTTTATAGTATCTTGTCATACAGAGGATGAGGCTTGAGTCGAATGACTTGGCAGTCTACAATGGAATCAGAACTTCTAACAAAATTATGGGTAGGGAATTCTCAAAATGGCTCGGGCAAGCGAAGGAAAGGGAAAGGAAGAATTTGAAAAGATTAAATGCTTAGGAGTAAAAACCAACTGCTCGAAAAATCACAAATGCAAACTTGTCTAAGCAACCATGGCAACGAATACAATTACATATTGAAATCATTGTCATTAACATTTCAGTCAGATGTCAGTTCACTGCATCCAAAAAAATACGAATACCGGTCATGAATTGGGCAAACAAAATAAACTGTAATATTATAGGCCTATCACGATAACCTAATTTGATCTATTCAAAAATTTAAAACATGCAGAGGATAGAGATTGAAACAATGCATTCCTGGCGTCTTCAGAACTGCGAAAAACAATGCCAAATATGAGAAGGTGTTGTTGAGGCATTTTGATTGTTGGTTGCTAATCAATATCTCTATTATTGTCTAAACAAGTATACTAATTGCTCCATATTTTGCTTTAAAAAAAAAAGAACTTTTCCAACAGCTGGAATCAGGAATTGATTTTTGCAAATTCTCACGGTACGAATTAAATGGATGAGAGAGGTCACTCAAGGACTGAAGGGGAAGCCTACATACGGGTTCCCCCTTTCGAACTTGAAGAGCGATACAAAAATGTCACTTTTAATGAAGACATTTTGCAAACTTTATGTGGTTTCCAGTGTTAGATACTGACTAATATGAAATATACGCACTGAATGTTTTCACGGCACAGCAGGAACTAACTGGTTTCGAAACAAACTTAACACCTCCTCACCTTGAAACATCAGTGGTGAGCTATATGTTTGGGAACTGAGGAACGGAGCATGGGCTATTATGTCACATCACTTCCTAGTTCTTTTTAATGCAGGCAAGGGCGTGATCAATGTCTTTCTCATTGGCTTTTTTTTTTAGAATAAACTTTCTAACCCGTGTAAATTAGAGTTCCAGTAAAAACAAAACAACACAAACAAAAAACAAATTAAAAACAAAGCGAAACAAATATCTAGAAACAGATTATCATAATTAAACCAGCCACCCCTCCCCGTCCTTCAAAAGAAATCTGCTCACGCCTTAGTATATTCTGATACACAGTGACGAAATAACAGTATGCACAACTAGTAACAAGACAAAAATCAATGGCAAGGCAACGCTTCCGCCAACCAGACAAAGTGCATGCAGTGGAAACGTTTGAGGTGAGAGGCTATACTTTCAAAGACGCCTATTGAAAATCGATCCTCATCAAACTCTATCGGAAAACACCCCAAGTGTTCGTCCTGTAAAAACAGTTTATCAGCATCGAAAAACGGCGTTTATTTCATTTTTTACTTGTCCAGCAAACTGACCGGAATAGCAAAATGGCTTGGTTAATTTACGTGGTCATTGGAGCTCTCTGCCTTGGTCAAGGTATGTTGTTTGGATAATGATTGTTAAAAATTTTATGACACCGCTTTATTAAATTCATTTCAATGACATGACTTGTCGGTTATAGAAAGACTATATGTGTCATGATACTCTTGCTCATCAGTTCATCCTGTTGTTTATTTTTCAATCGGATAATTCTTTCTTTAGAATATTTCCAATTTTTAGATAGATAAGGAATATCATGTTCAACTCCAAAGTGATGCGTTTCTAAAACTACCAAACTGCGCAAATATTTAAACAAGTACCTTCAATTAGTTTTCTGTATACTATTCTGAAAGATTCCAAGGTAAGGATATAACATACTGAATTTCATTTATTCTTCCTAGTAGTTAACACGAATCTCAAATCATAGGTATACAACGTTTAACTTTATTTAGTTGGTCTATAATTGCTCGTCTCCCCTCTCTCTTCCATCGTTTTTTTTTTATATTGTTTTCTCATCATTCTATTTTTCTCTCTTTTCCTGGACCTATAGGAAGAACAGGGGCATTTTGATAAATGTATCTAAATTGAGCTTCACTCTTTATTTTGACATTTGATTTACACATTTGTTTATACTTATCTGTTTGTTATTTTTAACGGAAAATAAAGCAAAACAAAACCATTCTGAATGGAATCTCTTAACAATTTTCTTCCTCCGGTAACGTTTTCATGTGTTTCCGATTTCTTACATTGTTTTCATAAAATTTGCAACCGCTGTCGTTTTTCATTTCATTTTTTAAAGATATTTTTATTTTTCATTCTTTTTTTATATCAAAGTAGCCTTCCCAATTACAAAAAATGTTATCTATTTGTAATGAAAGAAGTTAAGCCGTTTCCATACTTATAAAGAGAAACACAGTGAAACGGTACATTCATCTCCAGATTTTTTATTTCGTTATACCTATAGGATTTGCACAAATTAATCTCCATCTAAATGGTGAAGGCGCACCAGATATCGCAAAGCGATCTGTTGACGATGAAGGTCCCGGAGACGCCGCTCCCAATGCTATCGCTCACGTGCAAAGGAGGTCCGCTGCCAATAAAGACCCATCGGGGGATATGAGTCTCCCACATCTTCGAGATATCTTGAAGAGGTCGG
Organism: Echinometra lucunter; assembly: GCA_029962745.1. Classification (NCBI taxonomy): domain Eukaryota; kingdom Metazoa; phylum Echinodermata; class Echinoidea; order Camarodonta; family Echinometridae; genus Echinometra; species Echinometra lucunter. Next base: position 50,667,587 of record CM057151.1, read on the forward strand.
CAGGTAAGGGACCTGTCAACAAGAGGAGCGTTGACGAAGGGCCGGCACACATTGTCCAGAAGCGAGACGACGATCCACAGTCAGATGAAAAGCCAGATGGTCCTGCGGTCTCTGGAAATATTCCTGGTAACGGTGGTCTTACCAACTCCATCCCTCACAGGCGATCAGTGGATGGCGACTTAGGGAACGACGGTAATGACATGCCAATCCCTCATGTCGTTCAGAAGAGGGAAGCGGATGGAGAGAGAGCTGAGTGTGATAATGAGGTTACAACCCCACGAACGAGAAGCCGAGGAAAGAGAAATGACCTCGGGGCAGACCAGGAAACACTCCTTCAGGTAGAACAGACTTTATCTGACGGTGATCTGACTGGAAACGGCCCTGCAAACTAAGTTCGTTTATTCCATTGAAATAGTAAGGAGAGTAAGAAGAGGTGATAACTGAAGAAAAATCGTGTACAAAAGAAATAATTTAATTAAGAAGAAGAAGAAGAATTACATGAAAGATAAACAGCTGCAGTCGATTAGACAGCGGTATCAAATAGTTTAAATGCTTTGCAAGGCTGTCGTACGATCTAAAAACAATCTAGTCAAATTTGACTAGATTACCGGATCAGCTGGGACCTTTCACTGTTATGACTGTTTCTAGTAAAAATGACCAGAAACCTAGTCATTTTCATTAGAATCAGAGTCAATTTTGACTAGAATACCGTTGGCTCTACATTAGATTGACTAGAATTCTGGTCATTTTGACAAGAAATAGTGCAAGTGCCCGGCTGATCCGGTAATCTAGTCAAATCTGACTAGATTTTTTCAGAGTCTACAATTCGTCGTAATCTTAGGAAAATCTAAAGGTATGTCTACTCTTAAAATTTAAAAAAAAAATGTACAAGCTACAATTACAAATGCACACGTGCATTCGGCACTGATTAGGATATGATCGTTTTCTTCATAGGTACATGTTTCTTCATAGACTGTGATATCCTGTCAAAAGATTGCACTTTTCCCTCCCAATTACGGAGTATAATAAGCTTAACTCAACTACTACCATTATTGTTCTGCATTCATCTTTTAGATTTAAAGTTATTTCTGAGGTTTCAGCATTTTTATTTGCAGAAAGTAACTTCCATTTACGAACTTTACGCTGTAATGTAAATCATGTAGAAAAAATTGATTAGCTCATAGTGACGCCCCTTTAGAATAAAATCTCTGGAAGAAACAAATAAAACTAAGCAAAGCAAAGCAAGGAACGGAATGAGGTATAATAGGAACAGAACATTGTTATATTGATTGTAAAGATAATACCCAAGTCTCGATAAGTCTTGATAATTTACCAAGTCTCTCAGATAGGACTTCAAGCCGCAGATCCCCTGCTCGCCCACTTATGTTCATAAGCTCTTTTCCCTTGGCAGTCAAATATAACAAATCATCAGTATTACTCACTTCAATCATCATGATCATGATTTCTGTTATCAAACTCATATACATTTAAATAATGTAGACAAAAAAAAAAAGAATTGTCATGTATTTTGCCGGTCTATAAAAGCTAGAAGTAATAAAGTGGGGAAATTCATGGTTCTATTTGTTTTGTTTTTTTTCATATTGGTATAGTTTTAAACATAAAAGAAAGGAATGAACAATAATCAAACACTAGGAAAGAAGGGGGCTGATATGTTTTCATTGTTTTGCTCAATTTCTAGCAACGAGGAGAGACAGTGAAATGCAGAGGATGAGAGAAAGAGATGGAGACAGGTAGGCAGAGATGTAAATAAGAGGAAAAAAGAAACAAAGAGAGAGAAGGAGATATTGGAAACTGAGGAGAGAAAGAGAGAGAGAGAGAGAGAGAGAGAGAGAGAGGAAGGAGAGGAAGATAGCGGGGGGGGGGGGGGTCAGGAGAGAAGCAACAGATTTAGAGAGTTATGAACATGACGGAGTGGGTGGGGGAAGGGAAAGGTAGAAAGCATTAGAGATGCAGGGATGAAATCAGTGGGAGAGATAAAAAGATAGGAAAAGAGAGAAAACATAGGGAAGGAGAATGAGAGGACGGGAGAGAGAGAGAGAGAGAGAGAGAGAGAGAGAGAGAGGTGTGTGCTGTGTGTGCGTGTGCGGGGGTGTGTGGGCGTGTGTGTGTGTGTGTGTAAGAAAGAAAAAGGAAAATAATGCATAGGGTGAAATGTACGTAAAGAAGGATTGACGGCAATTATGATGGGAAATTATTCGCAAGCTGAGAAGATAATGGAGAAATAACCAAATAGGTGGAAAAGAGAATAAATTTGAAAGGAGAAAATGGACAATGAGGGCATATTAAGGTTTGTCTTAGAAAAAAAAATAGGAGAATGACACTGCATGCATTCAAATTACTAAAAGACACGATAAAGATAAATATGTTTAAAACAGTTTTTAGTAGAGATACAGGGAGCTTTATTATAGAAAGAACAAGGATAGAAAATTGATTGCGTAAAAATATCTTATAGACCAATTTCACAACGCAAGAGGGCAGCAGACTGTTCGACACAGTTCGACATAATGCGGTGGGCGCTCCAACTTTTATAGTACACAAGTCAATAGCGCGTTATGTACATTCGTTCGATTTTTTGTCTATTTTGACCAATATATGCAGATTTCTTTTAATATTTGCAATGAGAAATTATCAGGGAAGTTCAGGTCGCAGCTGTGCGGTGCTCGAATGCCACAAGAATTGGAGAAAGTTTAAAAATTGGAAGCTAACTGAGTGCGAGATTCACTCGCTTTTGACTCATGAAGCCTGTTTGTGTGAGAAGCCGTATACTCCCTACACAGGTTTCCGTAAGCAATGCGAAGGAATCCGTCGCCAGTGGGTAAAAATATCAACAGAAAGGACTTTGAAGTCAAGAAACATTATCATTATATACTGTGGCGTAAAATTTAATGAGTGAAAGCATGACTTTGTAAACAGGGTAAGATTGAGGGCTCCCGTTTACTACGGCTTCTATGCTGCAATCAAACTTATACTGACAAAACTAAGTTGAAAAACTATCGAAAGTACAAATATACATCGTACCTTCATCTGTCAGATATGGCCATTGTCTTACCTCATGTATCCATATATCCATGCTTTATTTTATTGATCTAGAATAAAGTAAATGGAACAATATTAGGGCATATCTCATATCTTACATTCATTTTGTACACAGAGCCAATCGCGGTCAGCGCGCTTGCCCACCGCAGCAATGGCGTCGCCGATAGAGGGCCAAATACATAAAACGGGGGTGAAATTGGTCTATTCCATCTCCGGTTTATGTATTTGGCCCTCTATCGGTGAGGCAATAGCTGCGGTGTGTGATAGTTGTATTTTAGTGTGTTTCTTTTATGTCTCTTTATTGTTGTAAAATGTATATATTAATATATGTTGTATATTAACTTTTTATGAGTGGAATAAACTTGAACTTGAACTTGAACTTGAATAGTGCACTGACCGCGACTGGCTGTGTACAAATCAATGAAAGATATGAGATATGCCCTGATATTATTTGATTAACTTTATTCTAGATCAATAAAATAAAGCATGGAAACATGGGTAGATGATGTAAGACAATGACCATATCTGACAGATGAGGATATGATGTATTTTTGTACTTTCGTTACTTTTTCTCCTTAGTTTTGTCAGTAAAAGGCCAGGAAACCTGTGTAGGGAATACGGCTTTTCACACAAACAGGCTTCATTAGTCAAAGGCCAGTGAATTTCGCACTCAGCTAGCTTCAAATTTTAAGCTATCTCCAATTGTTGTGGCGTCTGAGCACCGCACAGCTGCGACCTGAACTTCCCTGATTATTCCTCATTGTAAACATTAAAAGAAATCTGCATATGTTGGTCCAAAATAGAGAAAATTGAACTAAAGTACATAACGTGCTATTGACTTATGTACTGTAAAAGTTGTGTAACACACCGCAGTATGGCGACCAGTCTGCTGCCCACTCGCGTTGTGGAATTGGTCTATAAGGCACGATGAGAAGATTGAAATGAAATATCTACAAAACTGTGATGTTATGCTCATTAGAGGAGATATTTGACCTTAAAGATGAAAATACTGAGAAAGAAAGAATAACATTGCACGATGATCAATAAAAGATAATTCATATTAAGTGTAGAGTTGAAATTCTTTTGAAACATGATGCGATGCTTTTTAGAATGTATACTCGAAGTAAACCGATGAGGAAAGGAGCGTTTGCTTTGTACATTGCATATTTCGAGTGAAATTCATCTAGGTGACAGGGTCAAATAATTGCAGCGGGTAACTAGCATTTGAAATAAAAAAGAACTGTTATTAGGATAACTGCGATGGTAATTACTGATATGACGGACGGCATAAAGCATGTCGGTAACTGGTAAAAATAAAATGGTGACAGATAATGCATTAAGGTCTTATGTACTGATTGTAAGCGTTTAATCCAGTGCGCTTGGAGTCAAAGCAGTAGTTTCACTTCTTGGTAAGCATCGCACAAACTTTCTCTTGCTCTCAAAGATGTGTGTCAGAAATGGATCTTTAATTGGTTCGGTTTATCTATGCACAAGGTGCCGGGGTTATATATAGAAATGAAGGAGGGCTTTTCGTTACACTGCATTGATCTGGCAGAACTACGTATCTTTTAAAAAACTGCAAAATATTCATAAATAGTTGATGAAGAATTCGTATTTTGAGTTAAGTAAAAAATACGTTTCCCTCTTCTTATAGAACACAATTCCAAGTTGTAAAAACAAATACATGAAAAAAGGCAAGCATTTAAACTTTAAAAGTGAATATCTCGAAATCGCTAAAAAAAAGAGATAGGGCCTAAGTAGTTTTGCCAGATCACGGCCGTACAGCTCTCGGTCTGTGGGTCTATCTTTTCTCCTGTCCAAAGCCTCTCTTTTCTGTATTCCCAGGCGCGGTTCTAGAGCAAAAATTTTGGAGAGGCTACTGGGGGCTTGGAGGATTATCATGTATATTAGAATATATATGAAATTAAAATTGCACCTTTATCGTCCAAAATTTTTTTTTTTTGGGGGGGGGGGGCTTGAGAGATTTTGTTTTTGTTTTGTTTTGTTTTGTTTTGTTTTTTTTGTTTTTTTTTTTTGGGGGGGGAGAGGTGTTTCAACCCCCAAAGCCCCCCCCCCCCCCTCTCTCTCTCTCTCTAGCCTATATATCCTTCTCTCTCCCTCTACATATAAGTATTTCTCCCTGTCTGCAGTAACGATTCGGTAATCTGTCACTAACCAAATTCCTATCCCTGCACCTATGCTGTGCCTAAAAGTAACCCGAGACCTATACAACAACTGAAACACCATCCCTGCCCGCCTCTCTCTTAATAACAAGTGCGTCATTCCGTGCATGTTTTCATTTTTTTCGAGGGGGGGGGGTATAAACATGAAACTGGGGAGAAAAACATAAACACAACACCCACCCACCCACCACAAAAAAGTCCTCAGCTTAAAATTTTTTTGGGGGGATATACCCTTTCGTGTCCCTGACCCTTAAGCTTTGGGGGGGGGGTGGGGGCCTGTCCCCCTGCCTCCCCCCTAATTGACGCCCATGATGAGAATAAAGACGAAAATGATTACCAATAATGATAATGATGATGATGATAATTATGATGATGATGGTAGTAGTAATAATAATAATGATGATAATAATAATAATAATAATAATAATAATAATAATAATAATAATAATAATAATAATAATAATAGTAATAGTAATAATAATAATGATAATAATAATAATGATGATGATAATGATGATGATAACAATAATAGTAGTAATAATAATAATAATAACATACAATAACCATAACACAAATAAAAACCATAATAACAATAACAATAACAATAGTAATCATAATCATAATGAAAATAAAGATAATAATAATGATGACAATAATAACAATGATTAAACAACAACTATGGCTTGGTTTTAATGAACACAGTACGGTCATTTGGTTTATTTTAATCGGAACCAAAAATTAACAAATTCCTCATTCACCAGCCTTTTTTTCAAAATATCTCCCACAGTAATCATGTGACATTTGTTTTGAAAAATGCGATACTGTATTGTTATTGTGTATACTTGCAGTATACCTTGATTTTGCGTGAAATTCGTATACAGAGCGTTGGAACCTATAGAAAAAATGATTTCGAACTTCAAGACTAAAATGATGAACGTTTCATATAAAGAATTATTTTATCTACTACAATAAGTTTAGATACGTTATTCAATCGCCAATTCATATCATAACCATTATCACAGACATTAAAATGCTTTTATTGTTCATCTGCAACATTCTGGTATACATATTCAGTGATATTTATCTGAAATGTCTATGTCACAAGGTGAACCACTATCAAATATATCAAGCCTTACTATAAACAGATGGTAACATGCAGGGGCAGCGGGAGTGGGGGGGGGGGGGGGCTTGGGGCTGTAGCTCCCCTCCCACAATTTCGGCTAAAATACAACAGATAATAATTCTTAAACTTTTAAAATACACAATGTACCTTGTATTTAAAAAGCTTTTGAATATATTCAAATTGCTCATAGGCTCCCATCCCCCTAAAAACATAGGGCTTCAGGGGGCTCCGCCCGCTAGATCAATCCTGTTTGAGTGTTAGCCCCCACCCCCATCCCCTAAAAAAACCGTTCCACTACCCCTGACATGTCAGTATACAATGAAATGTCACAAACGATGTTTAGATATTCCATGAAGGTATTCATGGTGGGTGAGCACGTATTTACAATGAGACTTTAGGTAACATTACAATCAACACCAATCTTACATTTACTTTCAGCGACTGCAGTGCACACATAACAGTGTAGGTTACACATAACAATATTCTACCGTTAATTAAACATATTTTCCTGACTTCACAGAAAAATAAGACACATTTGAACTAAAACGAAGCCTATCATTAATGACAAAAGGCACAATGTATGAATTACAATGAACATTGAAATCGACGGCCTATGAAATACGTGAACATCCATGTTCTCGGCATAGGCCTACCGGTAATTGAGATTATTTTCAAAATTATTTTATCACCTCTGATAAAAAAAGTAAATAGAGGAAATTAAGAAGAGGTGGTAGGATGTAGAATGAAAGTACATAGAGAGGGAGAGAAGGAGAGAAGGAGAGAGAGGATGATGAGAAAAAAAAGACACGGATCAAAAGATAGGAAGAGATAGAGAGAGAGAGAGGCAGAGAAAACGGATAAAAGAGCCAGAAATCAAGAGAGAGGTTGAGGGAGAGAGAGAGAGAGAGGGGGGGGATATAGAGAGAGAAAAGCAGAAAGAGAGAGAGAGAGAGAGAGAGAGAGAGAGAGACAGGTATAACCTTTTTCATGTTGGCTTATAACCTTTTGCACAATACATTAGTCTTTATATTCCACAACAAGTCTTTCAAAAGCACAGTTTGTGTTGTTTGTTTGTCTGTTGTTTTTGTTTTGTTTGGGATTTGGGGTTGTTATTGTGGTTTTTGTTTTTGTTTTTGTTGTTTTTTCTGTTTCTTTTTTTGTTTTGTTTAGTTTAGTTTTAACCCACCTAGGTAACTGTAACACAAATTTATCTTCTGAAGAAATCTCTAATGACACGTCGAAAGGTGCGGTTGGCTGCGGCATAACAAAACGGGTTCAGCAGACTATTCACATACACCCAGAAGAAACTCACCTGAAATAAAGCAAACAGATTTGTACACGTATACTGGTAAAGTCTGAAAAAAAGGAATGGAGGTTATCATGGCGAAGATGTATTTACAGTGAATATTTATTACAATGAATCCAGTGGATGTTAATTGGTAAAAAAGGGGGAAGAAAATGGAAAAAAGAAAAGACATTTAACCCGTAGATCACAGCATGGTCTCTATAAAAAATATCTACGAATCGTCGGCAGAACTGATGACCAGGGGCGTAGACAGCGGGGGGGATGAGGGGTATGCATCCCCCCCACCTCACAAGGTGGGGGGGATGACATGTACAATCATCCCCCCCCCCCCCCCAGGTTTTAGGGAAGGATGTTTGCTTACATTATCATTATAACAACAACAACAACATTATTATTATCATTATTATTATTATTATTATTATTATTATTATTATTATTATTATTATTATCATTATTATTATTAATTATTATTATTATTATCAATTATCATTATTCTTATTTATGTAGTTATTTATATTACTTTTGGGTAATTTCGGCGCCGTCTCAGTTTTTCTGAAGTTGTGTAATAACAAAATTAAAAAAAAAGACAAATAGCGTGATGTAAATATGCAATAATGTGTATGTCAGTCCATATTCTATATACGCTTGTCACGATGCGTAGATCTTCAATTTACAGAGGCGGCGCTCCCGGGGGGGGGGGCAGGGTGCAAAGTGTCTCCCCCCCCCCCACTTTTCGAAGCACCCGAAAAGTGCCCCTTTTTTCCCAACAAAATTGCCGCCTTTCAAACCTGTTCAGTGCCCTTCTTTTATCTTAGAAGGGCCCATTTTCTTTGTGATCAAGTGCCCTTTCGCTTTCCAATATGTGCCGCTTTTCGTTTCAGATAAGTTACCCTTCTTAAAATCTACAGAAATGCGCTCTTTTATGCCTTTCCCTTTTAATAGCGCTCTGTTCCCTTCTGAGAAGTGCGCCTCTTACACTTCAAATGAATGTCCCTTTTAAAATGTGATTATTATCCCCTTTCACTACCTCTTTTCGTTTTTCACAGTGCAATTTCTCTTCTGCAGATTGCCCCTTTTCACCCCTGATAAGTGCCCCATTTGAAATCTGATACATGCCCTCATTTACTTCTGATAAGTGCCCCTTTTCCTTTCTAGTATGTCCAATTTCTGCATCTGTTCATGTAAGATAAGGGCAATTAGCGCCATTTTTGTTTTCTGATAGTGTCCCTTTTCCATTCGGGCAAGTGCTTCCCACAACTGAAATTAGAAGGAACGGTGCCCCTTTATTGGGGGGTATTTTTCTACTTTATCTTTCTAAAGCTCGCTCGCTACGCTCGCTCGTACTTATGATATTTCACTCAAGGCAGTTCAAGTGTGTTGTAACCATAAAGTCTTATATGTTCTCCTAAGTTCCTGATGGTATTGTGCTCAAAACCCCATTCAATTTGAATATTTTCTGTGATAAAAAATGATCGGTAGCTATGAGACCTCACTAATGCATTTAAACATTATAGCTTTGTCACTATATGGAAAACTATATACAGAGTAAATGGAAGAAATTTACAATGGAACACAAATAAAATGAATTTCCGGAAGCCTTTATCATTATAGGCCACTCGAAATATACTGCAAATACCATGCCCTTCAGCAAAAATACCTAGCAATTTTTGTTCGCTCGCTTCGCTCGCTCACAATTGAATAAGACAGAGCAGTATATAATAATAGTGCAAAGTAGTTCGTGTAAAAGTATGTCAAAATGCACTTTAAAAGTGTGTTAAATAGAATGTAAGGGTATATTTTCCTTCTCGTGTTCAGCTTTTGTAAGGGCCCCCTTTTTTCCCCAAAAGTGCCCCCCCCCCACTTTGAAAGACGCTCCGCCGCCCTATCTATTTATGTCTGTGCATTCGGGTGTGGGTGTGTGTGTATGTGTGCGTGTGTGTGTGGGTGTGAGTTGTGGGGGTGCGTGTGTGTGTATGTGTATCTGTATACGAAATTGATCCTCGATTTCTCGTGAACGGCAAATCATCCCCCCCCCCCCCCAGGTGTAAGAACCTGTCTACGCCACTGCTGATGACAATGCTATGTAAAATGTTAAATACTTGGATGAATGCTGAATTCTCCCAAAAGATTCTTAAGTTGATTATTCAGATTCCGTTTGCTGAAAGATTGAAATGAAAAATATCATAAAACAGGTGGAATATCATCACATATATTACCAGCCAATATTATTTTGCATATATCTATATATTATTTTATCAAATTTCAAGATTTTACGATACAAAAACAATCATACACTTTAAACATGCTAAAAACTGAAATGCTAAATCAACATTTAAATGTTGATTTAGCATTTCAATATTCAAAAGAAAATAAAAAGTTGTAAAAAAAGAAGAAGAAAAGGCAGCTTTTACAAATACAAATTCAAGAACTGATATTGTGCTAGGCGTAGCACAACATTAAGTTAAATGGCTACTGGTGTAAAGGAATTCCATTTTCATTAATCACACGCTTTAGCGATGAAACTGAGTAATGGCCTTGCATTCGCATAGTGACAGAAATTGGCTGAAAGTTAATGGGAAAGGGTGACATAAAAGTACCTGTAGAAGGATTAGGTACTCTGAGGTTTTAGATTTATCAAAGTGACACAATCCTGCTGACAGTCATTTTTCTCCATGTTAAGGAGGTGTCTATATTGCTCGTATATTTCTACTAGGTTGAGTATAGTCACTTTGCAAATCGTTGACGCACCTAGGAATCTGGAAATAATGGTATTTCATCATTTTGAAAAAAAATACGGAAACTGTATACCTTCCTCAAAATAGGATCCTTGATAATGGTGCTTCAGAAATTCCATTACAAATGGGCAAGTTTATCTAGATATGTGAGAGGTATTAAGTTGTCGTAAGATGAAGCCGTCCGTTTCCTAAATAAATATTCCTCCTTCTTATAGTTTGAAGAAAAACAATCCGATTACGGCCCGTGATCCTTCAATCCCCTCAATACGATTTCTGAACTCAAAACAATTTTACAGAGAGACGATTCCTGTGTAAACAAATTACTCATAAAATGACGAAAGTCAACAGAAATAATTGATATGTTCCTGTGGCGGTTTCAACATGTGCCACCAAAACCCGTCAAAGGTTTGGTAATTAGCCTTCAAATACTTTCGTCAGATTTCTTAACTTTTGGATGATAAATAGCAAAGTACTAAGGCCTATGACAAAAGTAAGACGCTGTGATTTTTCCACCTCCGTTGATGTAAGGAACTTGGAAGACAACACGAGAACTTTTGGTGATTTTTTTTTTTTTTTTTTTTTTGGGGGGGGGGAACTGTATTGTTAGTGTCATTGCGTAATTCAAGTTTTTAGTTCACCGTTTCTGATAAAATAAGTTTTAAGTTAATGTCGAGGAGTAAAAGGTCATATTTTTTTCCCTACACTTATCAAAATGTACAAGGCGTTCCACTCTCTTAAGTTCCAGAAAAGGAAGAAGTCTTTTCTCTTTTTAGTTGAAGTGGTGAGCAAATAGTAAGTGCGGCCGAGAAGAATTCTTGTCTATTTTTTCTCAACTTCTTAGATGGAGATGGTGGCCTGTAAAGAATCTTTATCATTTAGTTATTAGGAGAAGAAGGCGGACTGAATGATATTCCCGTGTATTTTTTTTCCACAAGGGGGAGGGGTGACCGACTTAAAATATATATTTTGTGTAGGAGGGATGGTGAACGTCACCAGGCTACACCAGTCTTTCAGCCGCGCATATCAAAGCTTACAGCGAGGTCTGCGTGTAGTTCATAAATTATTTCCTGGGGGGGGGGGGCGGCAGTGCATTGCGTTGAGCACTGTACAAAAGGTTTATATTCAGAAAAAGAAAAAAAGCCTGAAGGAAATTACTATGAGGAAAAAGCTTTGAAACGAAAGCGACATTCCATTACACATTATTAATTTGGTGCATGCAGCATGGAAGCAAAATGAGAAAGCAATTTTAGTGACATTTTATGTTTCCATGTGCACGTAGAATAAATTAAACTTAGGTAATGGTCTGTGTACCGTATATTCACCTTTTTCAGATAAGTGCCTCCATCCATTAGAGAAGGATATGAAACTTAAAATCAGTCCTGAGGTAAGGCTGATTGTGAATTCCATATCCTTCTCGAGTTCACGACCTTCTTCTTTTGTATTGTAGGCTACTTGAAGATTTTAAAAGATGAAATTTATTCTATCCCATTTGCATAGTCCCACAAGTTACACCCTGAAAACTAAAATGTTGAATCACCATTTAATCGGGCCGAAGAGTGACTATATTTTCCAAATGGAAGATTTACTCTTTAAACATGCTGGATTCCAACCTTCATATAGTGTTGAATCCAGTATGTTCAAAGTATTAATATACCATTTGGAAAATGTAGTCACTCCTCGGCCCTTTTAAATGGTGAATTCACATTTTATTTTTTAGTGTACCCGAAGAATAATGTGAATATTACCCTACTTTGAACGAGGCGAATTCATGCACCTATGAGCATATACGTGTAGGTGATAATCCCCTCCGAGGAACTTGGGGTGAACGACACAACGTGAGATGGCCAGCATGTCCTCATAACTCTAGGGAATTTTAAAACCCCCACTTTTTTATAGGTAATTAGAAGATGAAGTAACATATTCTGTCAAATCTATCATGTCTATACATAAAATAGCCGTATAAAAAGTTTCATTTGTCTTCTGAAATTTCTTCCAAAATATAGAGTGTGCCTTCCTTGAAAATAAAATTAAAATATAAGCTCTATTATCGACCAAAATGAATTTGTTCAAGTTCACAAGAATAACGTAACGGAGCTATATATTCGCCATAACGATGCAACACACCATCACCCTCAAATATAGGCTCTGTGGTCATTGTCTGTCTTGAATGGCAAATCATAACAGAAAATGATAAAAAGGCATCACAAAATCAGATTGAAAATAATTTTTGAATTTAATGCATAACATGCTAAAGGGGATGCTTAAAAATGAATTTGGATGTAGGAACGAGCGTGATCATGTGACCATACTATGTTACATTGAATGAAGGTTTTGTGAATTATGTGTGTGATTTATGCATTTGGCTGAGAAAAGTGTGAATTTGCCTCAACGCAAATGCCGATTTTGATTAATCTAGTGGGAACTGAACATGTACAATCATGAATTTGAACTACCGAATCGTAAGGCTGTTTTAAAATGGTTCAAAATAGACGCTCGATAAAAAAACGAATTAGAACAACAAAGTTGCGAAATTGGCAGAAAAAATCTATATTCACTTTAAAAATTACATAAAGCAGAGTATCAGTCTTTGGAGGAGATATACTCACGTGGTACACACTTTCCACATTGCAGTTTCTTCCACAGATGTTCTCAATAAATACAAAGATAACCCATGGTGACCAAGAGATAACCAATGCCAGTACAATAAATGTCAAAGTGCGAACAGCCTTCATGTTTTCTTCAGATTGTTTTGACATTGATGAATCTTCCGTGAATGCAGTTCTCGTATCTTTCCGTTCTTTCAGTTTAGGCCTAATCGTAGATTCGAGATGGCCATTGTCGTTGGTTGAGATAGAGTTTGGCACCCCTCCGGTATCTATGTCATTAAGGACAACGAGGTCATCCTTGATGTTTGTTGTCTGTGAAGAGCTTTTCTCAGGTTTGAGTGATTCTCCATGGGTAATGGTTTCTTCATCACGGTTACTGTTACTTGAGCAACCATTAGGATAGTCTACATTGTCCATGTTTTCATCGGTTAATGCAGTACTCGAGTTGCCGGCTTTCAAGGCATCGGTGATATCTTGCTTGAGATCTGAGTGGCATCCATTCTGAGAAGGGTCATTATCTTCTGCTGAGAAAACTGGATTGAGAGTTCCACTTAGGGAGTCATCAACTACGACAGATGACATATCCCGTGTGTTTCCTCCTGTACGAGACTGACCTGATACCGAATCTGATGGCAGACTCCTTTTACTTTTGTCAAGGATGCGTTGTGCGTTTCGACTGCGGATAAGTCTGTAGATTGCAACGCAGACGGATGCCAGGATTATGAGGGGAATGATGTAGAGGAAAAATGGCGAGACGAAATTGAAGGGAAATTCTCCGCGTTTTCCCGTATAGCAGTTTGCATTTCGGCCTTGCTTACGATAGAGAACGAACCAAGTCCACATGGGGATGGGAATAAGGTAGGTGGGAAGAATTACTACGATGGCACGGCTAAGAGACTTTCTCCTCAAGTGCACCAGTGGATTGACAAGAGATTTATAGCGATCGATGGCTATGACTACTACAGATAACACGGAGACGTGAACAAACACGTGATCGATAATGGAGAAAGTCAGACACGCCTTTGGACCAAACGGCCACCGACCACTGAAAAATTGGATGGAGTAGACCGGCATGTTGACGGCGCCCACGGTGAGATCAGCGAAAGCCATGCTGCAAATGAAGTAATTAAAGTAAGTGCGAAGTCGACGAGACTTCCAGAATGCAATGAGGATGAGAGCATTTCCAGTGACGGTTGGAATGATGAGAAAAATCATGGCAACACCGAGAATCATATCAAGTGTCGAGGGTCCCCAGTTTTCATCATTATCGGGTCCGTTTGTAGAAAATTCAAAAGACGTCACATAAACGTCTTGGGTTAGGTAAGTAAAGTTATCTACCTCCAAAATGTCATCGGTGACAAAGTAAGTAGTGACTTCTTCCATTTTGAGATGCTGACGATAACGCTACAGCTCACCTTGCAGACAATTACTTGTAGTTCAGGGTAGTGATATTGATCTTGGCGAGATTCGCAGTCTTTCTTTACCGACCTAAGAAAACTTGGGATGTAAGATTGAGCCTCTGACGTAGAGCTTATATTGCCATGACGATTGCGCTGATAAAGAAACCTGCATCGTCTGATCACCTTTTCCTGTGACGTAATTTTTGTATGCCTGGGATAAACTATTATAATTGGCCTACTTGTTGCTGAATTCATTACTATCTTGCTTTTATTTTACATACTTAAAATGCAAAAACCATCATTATAATTTGTTTACCCTGCTCCCTATCTACTCCTTCTTTTTTTTTTTTTTTACTATCTGATGCTGAGTTTCCTACAAATATTCTCATTCTTCAAAATTAAGTAAAAAGATAAAGACGAGGACCGTAATGACCATTACAAGATTTTAAGCGACGGTACTCCATGCAGTAGTGTAATGTTTGCCGAATTTTGGGAAAATCGCGATTGAACTGCAATCGTAAAAGATTGATCGCATGTGCCTATATACAAGTCGGTAAATAATTTTTGTTGATAAGCTGCCATGAATTATTTCCTTCTTATCTTAGAATGACTCTGAAATGAGGAGAACTATAATCATGATCTGCTTTCTTTATACCAATACAGCTTTTTGTGATGTGCTTTGTAATTACTGATATTTTTTTTCAGCCATCGGGCTTATTGTAACAATTCCTTCACATCCATCCCCTGGGACAACTACCCATTAGGAGAGCCATCCACTCTGACATTAAAGCCAGACAAATTAATACTTAATTGGACAACTTACTTATTGGGTAACTACCCCCGGCAAATCCACCGGACATCTGCCCCTTCAAGAATGATCGTGGGACAAAATTGACGCATTTTTCCGCGGTTAATTGTTTTTGTGATGATTGTCCCGGGGGTCCCGGTGGCATTTATTCTAGCACGTAGAAAGTTGGAAGGTATAGTATTGTCATTCATTTATCAACAGAAATAATCGAATAGTGTGAAGGATTTTCTATCTTATGCAATGATGTGTTGAATTCTGTTTGCTCCCCATGTCCTCCAACCTCCACGGCTATACAAAAATGTCATTTCTTTTTACTCGGTATATTTCAAAAAGTATTCTGTAGATAAAAATTTGATCAGTTATGAATATTGATATGATATATTTGTGCCACTTCTAATTCTATGTATTTATCCTGTGTAAGCATTATTTCTTAAATCAATAAGACACTGTCTTGTAAATTTTTCTGTATGTACATAATTTTGTAGTTAAGATTGCTTGCCGTGTCTATGTTAGTTTTACAGGACCGCAACAAAAAAAAACCTACTGCTTGTATTTATCCTGTTCAAATAATCATATTTTAATGAAAACAAAGCGTAATCTCGTTGCATTTTTAAAGGAAAATCGGGAAAGAGATGAATGGTTTCATTCAGCAATCAGCATGCATCTGAAATGCATTTCAGTATAGGAAAAAATAAATATGATATCTGAAGCTATATAGATATAGGGAAATGAATTATGAGGAGAGAGAGAGAGAGATTGAGTGAGAGAGTGTGTGTGTGAGAGAGAGATAGATAGATAGATAGATAGATAGAGAGAGAGAGAGAGAGAGAGAGAGAGAGAGAGAGAGAGAGAGGGAGGGAGAGAGAGGCAGGGGCTGCTAAAGATCGAAGAAGAGAGAGAAGTATAGAGAGACATTATTGTTGAATAACGCGATTAGGCCTTCACCATCGCTTTGTACTGCAATGATATTTTGCTTTGAAATGGTATTTTATGGAAAATCCACATGGCAGCCCATGTGCTAAATTTCATGGAACATACATAGTGAAAAAAGAGCTGCATTAAAAAATAATACATTTCCATTTCATAGTGGTGCAATCATGACTGGAAAGAAAGGGGGAAGAGGAGTAGGGAGGAGAGAGAAAGGGGGGGGGGTGTGAAAAGGGCAGGAGAGAAAGAGGGGTAATATTCGAAAGGTCACTGTAGTGATTATGCACTCAGTCATATTGATTTGATTATGAAATGTCATGTTGTGACAGAAAGAAGAAGATCCTGTCAGTATAAGCGAACATCACCACCAATTATCATCGGGACGTTAACCAGCTATAATATCGCGCGGTTGAATAGACTTTGTGACTTTGAATCGTCAGAACCACACCATCACCCAATCAAACATCTTTGTTTAAAATACCCCATTTATTATGTTCGCTATATCATGTAGAAAATGAAGTGTAAATAATTGTTTGATTTGAAAAATATGATAATACACGACCATAAGCGTTTGGCCGTCATCATGGGTTTTTCACATCAATAACTTATAGGAAGGGAACTTTTGAGTTTTTTACACCTTTTCTCCCTTAAAAACTTTTACATTATATGCATAAAAGGAAGAAGTAAAATTGGATAGTCCGACAGATAATGAGCAAAACAATATTTTTTTATGAGGTATACCTTCCATCATGCCCATTAGAGGCAGTTTGCCAGAGAGATTTCCATCCATCCATGCCACCCGGTTGTTGATGAAAATTAAATGAAAAATGAAATGATCAACATCTTATTATATCCGTCCATCAAACTGTATTGGGTGCTTTTTACACAAAAGTGAATGATCTTCGAGAAAAATCCCCTCTCCCAGTCTGCCTTTCACGGCTTTATCACCCTATAACTCTCCCTGCCCCCCCCCCCCCTCTCTCTAGCCCCTCTCCAATTTTTGAAATTTCCATTGAGTTTGGTCGGGGCAGTTGTGACTCAGAAAGGAACATTCTGGTTTACTACTATTATGTGATCCATTTACCGTAAATACTGTGCTTCCCCCCAAAAAAGTTTACAGTCGGAAAAAGCCTGCCCAGTGCCCTCTGAATATTTCGAAATATCTTTACGTGAATTTTTATACCTGTGGATAGCCCGGTGTCTCTTCTGTCACATGATACCAAAGAATCTTAAAATACTTCACGCTTGAGTGAGCAAAAGTAACTTTTGTGAAAAGGTGCAAAATTCATTCTTGTCAAGAACTGGTATTTGCTCTTGTTGACGGCGAAGTGGAGAGTGGTGTATACTGTATAATCTATATAAGGCTTATCCCCCCCCCCCTTTGGCTTTATGACAATTTATAAAGAATACACTTTGCTTTGCATAATCATGTTCTGGCATATATCTCATTAACAAGTTGTGCTTAATAATTGAATGAGCAATAATTGGAATACTTTATTGTTTTTTAAGCAATTACTTTTTGGGTAAGTTTTAATATATAAGCTGGCATACTTTGGATGTAAGAAAATTATCACCTCGCCATGGTCATGCAGAAAGATCAAACCACTCCATCAGTTTCTTCCATCAAATCAGTCATTCAGTTCATCAGCCCATAGGGTCAATCAGTGATCAATGATCAATCAATCAATCAATCAATCAATCAATCAGAAAAAAAACATTCAATCGGAAAAGTAACATCATTCATACTCTTTTAATCAAAAGGCCAAGTGAGTTGACACAATTGAATAACTGCAATCTGCAGAGCAAACATGCAAGTTGCATGACCAATCCTGGACAATGATAAAACATTGACACGTGAGTCATGTCTTTCTGCCAAAGCGAAACGAAAAGCTAAAAATCATAGAGAAAGTATAAATGTTCTAGTTTACTCAAACTTTACTTTACTTCAATCTCACCATGATGTATAGGACTATATGCCTTGCATCGATCGTAGATACATTTTACCAAATCGAATAAGTGGGAAAGGACAAAAATGGGTGTAAATAGTAACAGCAGTTAACAGGCTCATAGACCAGACCATGGTGTTTAGACCAGTATTTATCTAGTCGGTGTCAACTTCGGGGGGGGGGGGGGGGGGTGAATGTGTATTAGTGCATGATTGACAAGTGTGTGTTTTTTTTTTTTCTAATGGATTGATTGATGGATGTACTGACTGGCTGATTGGTTGATTGATTTATGACCCCAATGTTTATGCTTGACCATGCTTGGTGATATACTATAGGATTTACCGACCAAATTCGCAAGTTTGTCATTCAAATTGATTTATTTTGGATTCAAATTCGACGATTTCAGCGCTGTCGAGTATAGCTAGGGTTCATATCCATGTCTCTAGTTTTCAAATCTATACATTTCTCATTCAAATCTGAAAAATGTGCTTCTTTCACTATCTAGTTAATCAATCTAGCGCAACATGATTTACTGACTTCGCGACGTTGTCATTCCAGCATGCTAATTCATTTTTAGCATTTAATTTAGCACTTTGAGCGTTTAAATTCAAGGGTTCGTAAAAATTTTGTTTATTACACGAATTTTAAGGTTCATTCATTTTTCTTTTAGGTTTGTGGTTTTCCTTTGGTATAATATATTTAATGATAAATACATTTAGCTTACAATCAGAAAATGAGTTTAATATGCCATATATCATGTATATTGATATAGTTTAGTATGATCATGATTTTCTAAGATTCGTATACTTGGGTAATGAATGACCTATTATTTTTCATTTCATAATTTAATAATAAATGCCATTTAGGTTTAATTGTCTTAAAACAGAAATTCATCTACACTTAATGGTCACAACAGTTTATAAATTTTCATGTTAAAATTGTTTTTCTGGTGTTTCATCATGATAAAGGAAAGGCTCTTGGAAATATATGGAAGAAGGATAATGTAATTTTGATTGGGATGGGGACGCGTGTCCAAAATTTTGAGCAGGATTCCTTATTTAGCCTGTAGTCAGAGGGGCGATTGGGGCTCCCTCCTCCCCCACTGCCCCAGATGTGTAAGTGTCCACACTCTCATAAATTCCGAGTCAGATTGACCCGGAAAAGAGTCCGTTGGGCCACACTCTTTTCCGGGTCAAAAAATGACATGGAATAAGGTAAACATGAACCGGAATGAGGTCAAATGTGACCCAAAGCAAGGCTTCATGACCCTATTCCGGGTCATTTTTTTTTACCCGGAACGGAGTGTGGCCCCAACGGACTCTTTTCCGGGTCAGATTGACCCGGAATGTTTAAGAGTGCATGAAGCGTCAGCACATAGGCCCGGTTTTCGCTCTCTCTTTACTCAGAATTTCTGACTACGCCCCATAGAAATTCTCCTGAAAATAAGTTACCATGTCATTAAATACAACAGCAGAATAGACCATGCTGGCAAATCATGCATTTTTTTCGCATTATTTATCACTGTAAATGACAAAAATTTTAAAAGACCAACAAAACAGACAAACAAACTAAAACACATGTGATGCAATACTTTCCCCTAACTTGAATAAGCATATGGAATTTGAATGCCGGTTGTTAATTTGAATGCTGGAAATGACGCATCGAAAAGTGACGACGAATTTAAATGCTAATCAGCACTTTAGGCTAAACTGAATGATATATCTATGAAACCATTCGACCAAAATGCTAAATTAAATAATAAAACTGGAAAATTGAATGATAATTTACATGGCACAACTCGTTTGGGGCGAATTTGAATGTATATAAAATAAATTTGAATACTAACCTTGCGAATTTGGCCGGGAAATCTTATATTTCCGATATCCAAAATCATGTCAAGACATTAGTAGCCTATTTCCAACTAATGAATAAAGTATTCAATTGCTCACTCAAGCAGAACATGTTAATGGTGATGTCAGAACATAATTATGCACAGCAAAGGATTTACTCATTTACCTCACAGTTTACCATTTCAACTTTATCGCAGATGCCAACAAGAATAAATACTAGTTATGTCAAGACTGAATTTTGCATACTTTCACAATAATTACTTTCGCTCAGTCAGGTATGAAATATCTTAAGATTTTTGGTGTCGTGAGATATAAAAGATCTGGGTATTCACAGGTATGAAAATTGCCTGAAAATATTTTTTAAAATCTTCAGATAGCGAGACTTTTCAGATTAATCTTTTTGGGAGTCGCATAGAAAACTACTTTTTGATCTGAGGACTCGATCTGGTTTGCGTTTATTCTCTCACCTGTAAAATACAAATACATAACCATTGGTTATATTTCTATATCTCTCTAAAACTGTCAGGAAGATCTTAAAACCCCCTTTGCCACCTCTTCAAATACCGTGGTCATGGTGGTGCCGAGCCGAAGGGGGGGGGGGGGGGGGGTCGGGGGGTCGGCCTTCAGACCACTGCAGATCAGTGCTTCAGACAGACACGCGTTCTATTTATATACCTTTTATTGTGAACATTTCATTTCCGTATATCTGGAAATGATCTTTTTTTTTTTTTTTTTTCGATGGACATGTATTTTTTTGTATAGCACTTGGACCGGCTTTGAGTACTGTTGATTAATATTGTACAATGTTTGGACTGAATGAAGTAGACTAATTATTGTCATTTGTGTAGGCATTCACTTCCGGGGTCATCTCAGCTCATGCATTATTTTATTGCGTAACGCAACAGAACGGTGGTGAGAAAAATGGAGGAGTACGCACGTGAACCATGGTAAAAATATATATTTTATGATTTCTACTCGTTTTCTTTAATGTGAGATTTTATGTATAATATTTTTAGATATTGAAGAGCATGATGGATATAACGTATTTGTGGTTGTCGAATGGAAAACTTGGTAGTGAGGTAAGGTAAGACGGAGATCGGTTTGGTCATGGTGGTGCGTGTAAAAGTGCCGGCGATTCATGGATGATGACATTACAACGGATGTAAGTTAGCGGGACGACGACCGGCTTCGTGATACGGGTCGGGGCGTAAATTACACAAGCCCTCTGTGAAGCATGGGAGTTGGGGTTTGTCGAGGCTGTTTCACAATATTGCCTTAATATTAGTAGTAACAGTGCATTGAATTTCATGCCGTGGTTCGACCTATTAATTATCACTATATCGCAAGCCAGCACATTTTATTGCCACAACACAACACACACAAATCACTTCATTACACACACATGACACAGTCACAGAGACACTGGGCCATATCGATTAAAAGTAGCATAAATTATGCTTAGAAATAAAGCTACCCAGTAATGGCTATAATGCCCATGTAAATGCTGAAAGCGATCACATGCGCAGGACCTTTTTCTTTGCCTGAGAACTGTACCGAGTGTCCCAAAACGTGGAAAGGCGGATTTTCATTTTTTCGTACAGGGGATAATAGGGGACCTATTTTGCCATCAAAAATTATGTAAGTTTTCATATATCAATTTTTAAAACATCTTCTATCTGAGAGAAAAATACCAAGATCATCTATGCCTGTTTCCTAAAATTGCCTGGACACATGTTTTATGGCATGTTTCTATTGTTTAAATGCACCATTTACATCATTAGGCTTTCCTCAATCATTGTAACATGTTACATAAACACTGATAAAGGCTATTCTCGACACAACTCTACTTTAATTGGTTGCAAAAACATGCAAAATTTGAAAATGACCTTATCAAAATAAAAGGGTATAGAATCAAACTTTAATTCAGTGATCTTAACCAATGCTCCCAATGATGTAGAAAATACTTTTCGAAAGCAAAGTACTTATAAGCTGCCACTAAGCTTTTTTGAGACACCTGGTTTAGCTCAAGCACAGGGCTATAGTTCAAAAATTCTTTTGAATGAGCATCTCAGTGGGCTCTTAGTAAAACGTTATCAATCAAATAGGCCCAGTATTGCCAGGTAAGCGGTATGTTGTTTGCCAGGTGGTTTGTTTGAAGGTTTTCAACAGGTTATGCACTTCAACATCAGATACCTTCTGGAAAATAGTACAAAGGAGATTTGTGCTCTGATGCGTAAGCCTTGTCGAAAACTTTACTCCGCGCCCACTTTCCAAATTTGATGCAGAAAACGATTTGACCTATTGCTTTTAAATGTAACCAAACAAGTTGTAATATTCAATTTTATAACAAACCTTTGAGACTGAAGATGAATACATGTATCAGCTTACTAATGGTCTTCAAAAGGAATTTAGGGCAATTTGAAATTTCAAAATAAAGACTGGTAATTTATGTATTGTTTTTCACAAAAAAAAGTGTAAGCTACCTGGAGAGGAGCTTGCAAAAAAAGCAAGCGAATGCTTGTTGAAGAAGGAATGAATATTTTCATACAGGCATTTCCTAATCCAGCAGGCCTTTGTGTACAAGAACAAAACCTTTCCTTTTGATTTTCAGGAAAATTTGAATAGGAATGTTGTCTCATGCTGCAGAAGAAACAAGCTTCTGCTTCTTTTTGCTAGTATTGACTTATTTGGAATATCTGAAGATACAAGCAGAATGTTAGAAAAAGCATTTGCTCGGCGTTTGCTAGTTTTATCGATATGGCCCATTGTCACCACAAGAAAGTCCCTTAGTCACCTCCAAAAATCCATCTAGAAAACCAAATTCTGGTGTCGAAAAATGCAAAATCGGCGCCATATTTCCAAAGCACTCGAAGGCATAAGTCCACTGCTAAGAAACGGGGTTGCAGAAAAAGCACTAAAAATAAAGAAAGCGGCAGTTTTGTGAAGAGTTTTTTTTTGTTTATTGCAAGCTCCGAGTGTGATGGTATTGGCGAAAAACAAACGAAAAACCAAATCCCCGTATCTGCCGATTCAGTGACTTCATGTACAAAGTAGAATGCAAGGCCCCGCAGACCTTCATTCGACCCCAATGGGAGCACCAACGGCAACGGGCGCCGAAACTTCCGCAATGGACAACCGTGTATGGTGCAGCGCATTTCAGCAGCCCTCATAGTCATACGCGTTGACATTAAACGCGTAGTCGGTACGCCTGGTCGAATGATTGCCGGGGGATCTTGAATTACAGGCATGAAACATAGCGATATATTTTCTAAGAATTTGTGATGTATTCGAAAAAATAAACATTGTGATAAAAATACTTTAATATATTTCACATGAATTTATGTAGATATGATTTTGTGAAAAGTTAGTTTAGCAGAATACATGTAAATATTGCAGAAAAGCTTAAGTGGTCGAATCGTGGGCAGCTTACTCTAAGAGTCTAAATCTCGGGCGATGGGGGGATAGCATGTACAAATATACCCCACCCCACTTTTCAAAGAAATATAATCAGATGTTGAAATTTATCATAAAATTTATGGTTGTAGTAGTAAAATTTGTATTTGAAATGCTATTAAAAACCACAGATAGGATGTGAGGATATGTTTGGGTGGGTGATAAAAACAAAAAGAAAGTACTTGTGTATGAGTTCACGCTAGATATTATGGCAAAAGATTTCGATCATACCCCCCACTCCTCGAATTCATACTGGTGCCTGACATTCAAATGCCAACTGTGCCAGTTTGTAGTGTGGCGTGAGTCTGAATAATGTAATTACTTTCAATTATACTGTGAAATACTACTTAATCTCTAATATATATAATTCTGCTGTAAACTTGCTTGCGTTGGAAGGTTGCTCTCAATTCTTGAAGTGGGAGTGCTCCCGACGATACTGTACACAGTGACTGGTGCAAGCCTGCAAGGCTTGGAGATATTGGATGTATGCCCATTCAGTCCTTGCTCAGCAATCGCACCGACGTGTCGGTGCATAGAATTTCTGCGGGTGCCGCTTAGTGCGGCCCCAGTGGATGGACAGTGTGGTGGATGGACAGTGTGGTGGAGATGCAGTCATATGGCAGCGGCACTACTCTGTATACACATGGCTGCCCAGTGAAGTTGGCACATAACTGTACGAGCTTGATGTTTGTATTATACCTGATATTGACAGCAAGCTGTACATGGCTACCATTTAACCCTGTGGAGAGCAGGTTTAAATCACACAATGGTACATAATCATTTGTGGCATGCTGTAGCACTGCAAACCACCTTTGGACTTTGTTGGAATAAACCCCTATCTTGAGCCCTTTAGAAGGGGTCTTGGTATATAATTGAAAATTAATGAATGAATTTTGAACATATTAATTTTTTTTCATAGAAAGATAGACTTATCTTCCCTTGACTGTATAAAAATGTTGACCTCTGACATCATGTGCTAGATGAACGTTCCTTGCAACATTGAAATATCGTGATGGTAGAATTTTTGTAAGCTTATCAGTTCATGCTCACGTTGTGAATTGTAAATGAAGTTTCATATTAACTAGTCTCATTGACTAACTATAGTTTCCTCTTTCTGAACATTGCATTGAACCAGCCCATGGCGAATAGTAGATGATTGTGGAGGTGCCTTCTCCATGGGAGTGATTGGAGGATCTGTCGTTCATGCCATCATTGGAGCAAGAAATGCACCTGCTGTAAGTTTATATCACTCTCATTATTGTTTTTGTTTTGTTTGTTTATTTATACACTTATGCATAAAACATGTGACAAATTACCTTTAAAGATCTTAAGGATAACTTGTAAGAACACAGGATGAGCAGAAGAGCATATTAATACTATAATTGTTATCACATCTGTTTCATCTCAGCTTAAAGATGTGTGTTTTATGATATTTTCTCTCTCTATGATAAAGAATCTTGAAAGGGGATGGTTTGTGTACAATTTAAATTCCTACACTGCTTCATACTTCGTTGTTGTTATGTCCAAATAATATTCTAAGGTTGATTGCTCCCCACAGTATTCATCATTTTCTGAAAATATCAGTAGCACATTGAATAAATGTACAGTATGTGCTTGGATTTTAAAATCATACAATCTTGCTGTGTAGAACTTCCATTCATGCAAATTGTAGAAACTGGGGATATGCTCTACCATGTCTTGGCATCAAGTTTACACTTGCATTTCTCCACCTAAAATGCCATAATATATTTCCTTCCTGTTTCCATTCATTTGAACAGGGATACAGGCACAGACTTGTGGGTAGTTTTCTGGCTGTTAAACATAAAGCACCAGTAGTCGGAGGTGAGTATGGTACATTTTTGTACATTTATCTTTTAGAACTTAGCATTCACTTTTGGTAGTTGATTGAGGAAGCAAAATTGTTTTAAATTTTAAAAAATGTGTGTTTGTACATGTATATTCTTTTTAAGTACTGTAAGGTGATGCAACTGAAAAAACAGAGGGCAGCAAAAACCAATTCTCATTTTTTATTTTATGTTACTTGAATGAACCAACCAAACTTTTAACATATGGGACTGAAGTGATAGATATTAAAAACATGTCATAAAAATCTTGAAGTATCATGCTTTGGAATGATGAAATCACCTTTCCTTATAAGCATATTTTGAAAAAATAAATCAGTTATCAAAAAGTGGGTTCTTACATGTACATTGAAAAAGTCTGGGAGTGTTTCACAAAGATATAAATTAGACTTGAAATCATGCAGAAGTGTACAAATCATGCGTAACTTCTTACCCAAAGAGCAACTTCATGAAACAGAGTTAGTCAGCCAACATGAACCAAACTTACACTAATTTTGTATGAGCAAAATTGCAAGTAATTTTGACGATCTATTTGTGATCTTGGTGAAACACCCCCCTGTTCTTACTTTCAAAATCTTGGTTTTCACACTCTTGAAGAAAGGAAAACCAGAAGTCCTGCTGTTGCAGTCTTTCGATCGTCTGTCACAGACGATGCGCTGCTTATGCTGTATCCTATTTTTATTCTTCTTGTGTCAGCCCTGCGATCAAATTGTCAACAGCGGCAGTTTGTGGAGCCTGTTTATCAAGAAATTCTGCGGAAATTGCCGCCAGCAGCAATTTGACAGTTTGTGCAGCCGCGCCAATTTGCGCTGCAACAACATGCCCTAGTAGGATATATCTTTATCCAAAATCAGAATCAGTAGGGTGTTAAATATTACATGTAGCTACATATACACACATGTTGAATGGTTAGTGCACATGAGAAATTTAACACCTCTCTGGTTAATACATGTATAGTACATGTACAGGTATAATGGCAACACCATTACATGTATAATTTGGTTCCTCCTTAATTGTCTATACAGCATTAATTGCCTATTCTTGCTGTTGTTGATTATTACAGGTAACTTTGCAGTATGGGGTGGGCTATTTTCAACATTTGACTGTGCACTAGTTCATATAAGGAAGAAGGAAGACCCATGGAACTCCATAACCAGTGGAGCTCTGACGGGTGCTGTTTTGGCAGCTAGAAGTAAGATGATAATGCACTTCTCCTGTTTTTTCCCTGTGTGCAACGTCAGGGCCTGTATTCTCAAAATTGTTGTATCTTTTATCTTATAGTCACTCTTTCAATTGTCATAACAAATTTTGAAGGCGAACTTGTGGTCGATTTGAACTGCGCAAAATTGCGCCCATGGATCGGCACGCAAGTCAAAAGTGCGCAATGTAAGCCAATGGCATACCCTATTTCTGATTGCTATGACAATTAAAATAGGATAAATTTAAAAGATAAAACAATTTTCAGAATACAAGCCCATTAGTTTACGCAATTATTCAAGTGTAGTGGTACTGAAGACAGTATACCTAATCACAAAGCCTTATTGATATGTTAATGGTAATCATTTTTTTCAAACATAATCAAGGGAATGTGATCTTATTTTGAAATTTTGTTATTCATGTAAGTCCAGTGTTAACTGCAGAATTTTCTCCTTTTTTTTTTTTTGGAATATTTTTCTTGCATGACTTTTCCATCACGTTGCCATAAATTCGTGGTCATGAATCAGCAGGATAGGGGTGTTGACCAGCACAAATAATAGAGTTATGTTTTGTATGATTGTAGGTAGTAGAAGCCCTTTAAAGTACTAGGCCTGAAATCAGTTATTAAAGTTATTTTAGTGTTGACCTCACATAATATGGTTCACTTTGATCAGTTTATGATGAAAGTTTCATTCATTTGCATGAGGCTCTTGATCTAGAGGATAGTGTCAGTGGCATTTGAGTTTTCTCTGCACTCCCTGCTTTACAGTTATATCAATCTCTAAAATCATATTTCTGTCTTACTTTTAGATGGTGCTGTGGCTATGGCAGGCTCTGCGATGATTGGTAAGTTTCACTGTAGATAAATATGACTCGCCATAATAAAATTGATGCTTCTGATACATATATAAAACTTATTAATATGCTTACTCATATTGCATCACTTGAAATGTCTTTTACAAATCCCTTTAATTGGTGAAAAATTTCATAATTTTTCTCTCTTTTTTTGAGATACATTTTGATTTTGAGTATTGAATTGATTGAATTGAATGAATTGACTTTATTAAAACATCATTGATATTTACATCAATATTTTGTTTCAACAAAATATTGTATAAAGATTAAATGGTGTGACTCAAGACACATCGTTTGCTCTCTTCTTAATGGAAGAAATTTTTAACTGAGAAGTAGCATTTGATAATGATCAGTATTAAACTAAATTTCAGGTTAAGCTTGTTTGACATATCGAGTGTAAACTCTGTTTATTTCACAATTTTATATCTGTTTTGCTTTGTTTTGTTAGGTGGAATTCTTCTGGCCATGATTGAAGGTGTTGGAATCCTTATGACTAGAATGTCTGCTGAGCAGTTCAGACCAGGTAAATTAAACAGGATTGACTATTAAAAGTAGTTTTTCTACTACTTCTTTTTTCTTCTTCTTCTTTCTTCTCCTCCTCCTCCTCCTCCTTCTTCTTCTTCTTCTTCTCCTCTTCTTTCATCTTCTTCTTCTTCCATGTGTTTGTCCTTTTTACCTCCACAGTGTAGGTGAGGGCATAATGATCTCAGGTTGATGCATTAGCCTGAGATTTTGTATCATGTTGGTAAAGATGTGCTGAATTTTCCAAACTCACCCAAAAGATTTGCCAGTTTTGAGGATAAGCATGTTGTAGCTGCTGATTTTGGTCTTGAAGTTGAAATTTATCGATATTATACTTTCATATTCCTTTCTTGTAACTCCTGTCTTATCTTCTGTCATGGAAAAATTTCAAATATATGACTTTCAAAAAATTGCTTTAACAGAAAAAGTAGACGACATTGCCGAGTATTTTTGTAGGTCATTGTGTCTCTCAGTGTTAATTCCACATTTACCTTGAAGGATATAACTCACGTTTTTACCTTTTTTTCCCCCCTTCACATATCCAGTTAACCCACAAATGGAAGACCCATCACAATTGGACCAAAAAGGACCTTCTTTTGGAGCTCAGTTTCAATGACAAAAATAAACTCTTTGCATCGTCAAAGTGATGTTGCCATGGATGGACTTCATTCTCAGCATTTTAGGAGAGTGTACACATCTTACCTATACTAATCATAAATCGTCCAAGATTATTTAAAAGACTCTTGTGTGGATTCTTATGGAAGTGATTGACTCAGATCAGTGAAGTTTACCCCCCCCAAAAAACTCATATGGTGGAAGCTCAGAGGAGATGGGATGTGGATGTACATGATAACCTTTGTCTCATGCTGTCATCAGGGCTAAGATACATGTTCGGCATCATCCCATGTGTCATCCGTTTTGTACTTATTAAGACCAGAATAATTAGATTTCTGTGAATGACTAGATCAATCAGAAAACAGCTTGTAAAGCTCTGGTTAAGATGTGTTTCATATGCAGGTTAACAGGGGAGGATTGATGAAAACCAAACTCAGAAAAGGATACATATTTGATTTTAATCTTTAACCCCCCCCCCCTCCTCCCATAAAGTTACCCTTTAAAAAAAAAGGAAAATACATGTAATGTAATCTGCTTATATGACTGAATCAGGGAATCACCATGATATATTGTTTACTTGTCACAAATATAGGTGCAAGTTCGTACATATTTTTGTTTATGTGGAAGCAAGTTATGTGCAAATGAAAGGACTCCCCCCTGGATTTTCAAATAACAATTTCTGATACCTTAGATCATGTATTTCTTTAATGGAGGATAATTCTATGTATAAATCACTTGTGTAGTAATGTGGTACAAGGTAAGCCTAGGTGATAACATCATATACCAGTTGAGGATAATTGAAATCCTTCTAACAAGTGTATTTCTTCACGTAAATGATTACATGAAAATGATTTGGAAGGCTTGGAATGTTTTATGAAGGGTTTCAAGTGCATACACAACTGTGGAGTTATGTGGGTTAACAGTCGATGTTGATTGCACAACCCCTAGATGACTAAGTGATGACCCTTACATGATTGATTCTAATTGATGAAAGAGAAGGGATGAGAATGTGGCCTTGAAAAAAGAAAACAGAACAAATGACTTACATACATTCTACATGCTAAGGAGTAAATTTTAAGCTTTTAGGCATGTTTTTAGGGAGACATGTTAATATGCTGATTTTTTTTTTAATGTGTATCATTTTTTAACCAATAGTTTTGATGTCTGCTTCTAGCTGAGAGTCAGAAAGGGCGATATTGGGTTGACGTGGTTCATACACTTGTTCTTGGTGTGACTTTAATTTATTGGATTTAACAGGAATGGGAAAGCTCAATTAATTTGGTTTAACTTGGCCCCAAGATATCCTGTTTATAATATATTTTAATTTTTAAAAATCTTTTTGCGTCCAGTTAACAAAGATATCCCTTGGCTTATACACCCGGGTGCATGTGGGCAAGTGGTACCCCATGCCCATATTAATGCATGACATAATTTTCAGGAATAATTGTTTTGTACTGAAAGTAGAGGTGTAGAGGTGAAGGCACTGGATGCATTTTGTTATGCAGTATTGTTATTTAATCACATGGTCAATTGGCTTCACAGGTTAATCTGTGATCTGTGAAGACGATTTGTCATGAGAAATACACAGGTTTCCACAACCTATGTGTCTAGCCATTAAGATATGAATGTTGGTGAAGAGATAAGAGAGGCAGAGATGTACATTTGTGGACAGTACAAAGACATACATGTATATTTAAATGTCTATTAAACAATTTTTAAACATAACATATGAAATCAATGGTTTGGTTTGTAATTTGTCTGTGGTGATTGTCCTTTTGACTGTCAGTGTATGCTCACCCATCAGCACCATTATAAGACTCCAAAACATGTTAGAGATACCAGAAAGAAATCCAATGGAATCACAGGCATATTTGAGGTCATGGAAATTTCTTTTCTGTCAGACATATTGACATTTACATTGTGCAACCAATGACTGTGTCAGAGTTTCAGGCTAGCTACAAGCATATGAATCAAAGCACTAATACAGTGTATATGCTACATGTATATTGTACTTCAAAAGGTTTGTCCCCCCCCCCCCCCCCTCCCCCCCACCAAGTGGCTCTCATGAACATTTTGCATGACAGGTTTTACACATTTCACTTTATTTCAACATTTAGCAAATGGTGCTAATTGTTCATGTAACTAGTTTCATTCAATGTTCCAAAAGTTATTAGAAAGGATGAAAATGATATGTGATAAGTGCCTTGTTAGGTATTCTACTGTACTGCTGCATTCTTTTAGCCTGAAAAAAAAAAAAATCACTGTGCAGTATTAACAAAAACAAATAAAAATCAAAATATATTTGATTTCCTGGCATTAGTATTGAACGTATCATGCCAGAGAACACATCACAAACAATTTCTTCTTTTTATTTTAAATCTGATCTTTATTTATCTGACTAAAAAAATTCAGTACAATTTTTAATATCTAACTGACACATCATTACTAAAATGATTTTGAGTTACTACCCGTTTTACAATCTAAACTGAAAGTACATACACAGTGTATAAAACAAAATACAGCAGAGTTGTACAAGAAAAATATTCTTGAAAGCAACTTCTAAGATTGAAGGACACTTGAAACTACAATTAATAACACTATGCAATAAGTAAAACAAGAGTTTGTTAGTTATCAACAGCAGAAGAAAAAGAATATTCCAGACTAGAGGGGAAAAAAATCTGTTCTGTTACAAAATTTCCATTTTGCAACCAAATACAAGTCTCTTTCCCTGATATATCCAATAAAGCTGCCAATTCCTGATATTTTGGATGGATTTCTCTCTGTCACTGAGATCATTCAAGGTATGTGGTGGAATAAATGCTATTATAAGATCACACATTCAGTTGGTTCACTTTCGGTCAGTTTACACAAACTAGATTGGGCATGGGAATTCGAAGAGTTTTTCCATGGGGCACACAATATTGTGGCTAAATGGCCAGTCAATGTGTGGGCTTTTTAGGGCCTTCTACTATAGGTTGAGTGGGAAAGTCACATTGACATTTCCAAGTCAAATTTCAGTTCTTGTCTTGCCCCTGCTACGGCTACGCAAATGTAAAAAGCAGGATCATACAATAGGGCAATTACCATATTATAAATTTTGTAGCCATGAGCAAACCATATAAATGCAGATCACTAATCCAAAGTGAAAATCTATGAAAATAAATCTACAATCATTCTCCTCCTTAATTTTGAAATAACAAATATATTCATAAAACATGATTTTACACTAATTTGTAAGTAAAATATACATTGAAAGCACTACTCATTATTTCAACTATAATCATCAAATATATACAAATTATACACAATCACAAAATATATATCGAGGCTGGTAAGTAGTAAAAACATAAAATATGAGGTAAGAAATATAAGCTTTGCAACACGCAAATCAACTGCACATCTCTACACTAAAAAAATTATCTGTATATCAAACATATCAAATAGAACACTACAAATCAAAAGTGGATACTTCTCTTATTAGTTTAAAAACATATTAATACACAAACATGTAAATGTAAAAATTAAACATAATAAAAGTCACAAAATTTAACCTTCCATAAAAACAAAGAAATTTATGAAAAACAAATACCTGCTTGCAACTACAAGAAACTGGTATTATTACACAAAACATGTAAATGTAAAAATTAAACATAATAAAAAGCAAAATTTTACTTTCTGTGAAAAAAAAAAAATAAAACAAATAACTGCTTGTGACTACATGAAACTGGTAAGAAATGTATGATAAAGGTGTCTTTCTCAGAGTGACATGGTGCTGATTTCACACACAAAATTACTGTTCTCCCACAAGGAGGTACATATGATACTAATTATGCCAAATGAATCAGTTTTAATGATCGTGCAAATGTGAATGATGACTTCTCAAACCAGTAATGAATAAATATATATAGTTGCCAAAATAGGCATTCTGAACATTTGTTTTGTAGAGGTCTCATGAGTGAATATTTTTTTCATTCCACCCTGACAGAAACTAAACTTACAAGGTTTATTTCATAAAGCCTAACAGGCTTAAAAAGCTTTCTTTTTGGTCATAAGGGTAATGAACTATTAGTGCAGGGTGACACTGCAGTCTACAAATAGATCATATCATTTAGATTCAGCTGTTGCATGGCTATTTGGCACAATGCCCAAATGTCTTGAGTGGCATCTTGGCAATATGAGAGTTGATGATATCATAAATCATAAATCATTTGTCACCCTTTCTTTCAAAGAGTTTCTTATTTAAAATACTGTCTAACCCCTGATAGGGTAGTTAATAAGTATAATAGATGCCTCTTTAGCAATAAACTTCACAAGAGACATGACATTTATTTTACAATTATGCCTCACAATCCTACATTTAAGTATATCTATTTCAGAATGATTGTTGAATTTAAAATGATGTATGAACAAGAAACATTTATTTCATGGCGAGTGATAAATATTAATTAGCAGTTTGAAATGGCTTTCATTTTTATAAAGATAAATATGTAAGTTTTTAATTCTATAAGCAATCAGTGGATGTACGTCTGTCCACATTTCCTATCTGGATATGCTTGATGCAAATTAAGGTGCTCTTAATATATTAATTTGCACAAATATACATATCACATGTGTTTTCCCTGTGTATTGTGAACATGAATTTACAAAATCAAAAGAAGCAATAAAGGGCTCCACACTAACATTTTGGTGGGGGGGGGGGGGGGGGGGGGGGGGGGAGGTCTGGATTGAAATTCGGTGCTCTGTATGTATTGAGCCATGTATGAAAGTTGTTCAGTTTGAGGAGGGGGTCCAGGGGTCCAGGGGTCCAGATCTAAATTTGGAGAACCCATGTGTCCTGAGCACCTGTTAGTGTCGAGCCCTGCTGTATAACATTACACAAAACAAAGACAATGATTTGAAGGTAGTATCCAGCAATCTTTAGTAACAATAAAAGCTAGGATGGATTCTGAATTCAAGATAGCAGATATCTATTGGCTATCTTGAAGTAGAGAAGAGAAGATCCTCTCCTCATGGGCTAAATGATGTTTAGAGATTGTCTGGGAGTACCAAGATGGAGTATAAGTTTATAGATGGTGGATCCTTTATTGGCTTCCTTTGACTAGAGAAGCGAAGACACTGTCCTCACGAGCTAGGAGGTTGTCAGGAGTGTCATACTCAATGACCTTGCCATCTGAGAGTACCAAGATGGAGTCTGAGTTCAGGATGGTTGCAATCCGATGCTGGGGGAGTTAAGATAAAAAGAAAATTAAGGTTACCATCCTCAGGAATCATTACAAGATATACCACTTTCAAAATAATCCTTTTTTTTTTCAGACAGACAGAGTATCAAAATGTAGCAGTAAACATAGCAGCCCAAACTCTTACAAAGTGGATGATTACTGAATTATGATACAAGATTCATTTTCCCTTTCAAAATTAAATAAGGTTTTAATAAATTCTGATACTTAATGGAGTTACCCCTTTGGCAGCTCAAATAGGAAGCAATACTGATTTAAATTGATTTAACAGAGTTCATCTTTAAGAATTTAACGATGATTATCAAATACTTAGTTATTTTAATACACTTCATAGCAGATGAAATGTTACTTCATCTAATTACAAACCGGTGTATCTTGCATGAACTCAGCTCTTCTAACTGGACTTAAGTACAAGGGCTGTGACTTTTGTTGTATGTTTAGGGTGACTACTCTTCCATAATAGCTTTTATGTTTCAGCTGAGCAAGAATAGTACAGGACATGTATTTCTCACCATAAAATTAGGTAAAATGCCTTCAATCACTCCTATATCCACAGCATGTACACAACTGAGCAGTCAACATTCAATCACATAAATCATATCAGATAAATACAAGCCTGTAAACAATGCTCTTGTGTGATAACAGAATGGCAATGTCAACAATATCAATGGAGTATTACATGCACAGAAACAAATGTGGCTGATGTCTTCCAGGAGTTTTTAAATGGTCAGATTTCAACCAAAGATGTAAATACATTCCAATCTACATGAGCGTGACTTACTGCTATTGTCAGCACAGTTCTGTCTGCAAAAGCAGAAGCTACAACTTCCTGCAAAATTTGATCCTGAAAAAAAGAAAGAGAGAAAACATTCAAAATAAAGTTTGGGAATCAATTACACATCACATGGTCTTTTCAAATGCATTTCAGCATATATCACAGCATTAATACACACAAATTATTGCATAATTTAATAATGTGGTACACAGAAAAACAATACACAAGAAAGGCAAAATTTGATATTTGAAATTTGACACAAGAAATCTAAGGGCAGAGAAGGGGCTCAATATATTTTGGTTAAAGGCGTAAATATGAGGGAAGGGGGGTGGAAAGTACCTTTGTATGAAACAAAGAAAACATGAAAAACATATCATTTTGAATGTGAATCCTGAAATAGAAGATGATATAACACTCACTGTCTGCATGTCAATGGATGCTGTAGCCTCATCCATGATCAGGATCTGAGATTTACGCAAGAAAGCCCTTGCAAGACAGAAGAGCTGACGTTGACCAACACTGTAGTTCTCTCCTCCCTCTGTCACCTTGGATTCTATACATGATAGGAAAACATACCCAAATAAATCTTAAACCTTCCTTCTTACAATTTAAGGATTTTACAGCATGTCCTATGCAACTACAGTTCATGAAAAATTCAAGTTTAGCTATGTGGGTTGCTTAGTTGTTCTGTACACCAGCGTAAATCCACTTTAAGGAGTGGGGGGGGGGGGATGATCGACCTTTTCGCCTTTTTTTTCTGTCGAACTCACACTTAAGTATAAACACACGCCCTCACCCACACGCACAGACCCCCCTTACACACATTTTAAATTTTTATCTTGCAAGCAAGCGAAGCGAGCGAGCCAAAAATTACCACTTTTCTGGTTTTCGATCACATTTTCAAATAGAAATTCTAAAATATGATAAGCGAGCAAGCCAAAAATAACCACTTTTCTGGTTTTCAATCGCATTTCTAAATGAAAATTCGAAATATGACGAGCGAGCGAGCCAAAAATAACCGCTTTTCTGGTTTTCAATCGCATTTTCAAATAAAAATTCTAAAATATGATGGTTGTTAATCATATTTAAAGATTAATTCAAATATCATTTCTTCCTTAAAAAGTGGGGGGGATATTTGTAAGTGCCATCCCCCCCTCTCAAAAAAGTGGGGGGGGGGGATATATCCCCCCCCCCCCCGGATTTACGCCAATGGTTCGGTAGAGAATATGAATTTGTCCTATCTATCTTCGAACACTCTCAGGTCCAGACAAGAGTTAAATAAAATGGCTATGCACAACACAATTTGGCAATGTCTCATGATTTATTGTGCTTCTGTTACTTGGAAGGGATATCCTGGAAACTGGGCAAGATTACATTCTTAATTTTATCAAGAAACTTCAGAAAATGTGGCAATGATTGTCTTACCCAGGCCTTCTTCTAAGTTTCCAACAACATCCTTAAGCTGAGCGATCTCTAGAGCCTGCCACAGTTCTTGATCAGTACGCTTGTTCTCAGGATCCAAGTTACGTCTGTTATGAAATACAACACGATGAATAATTTTTACATTATCAGTTGCAGGAGATACAAAAAAGAAGAAAACCTCTCCCCTCTGCTATCAAGTTTTCCTTTCTACACAGTATACCATATATTGTCATATTGTTTCAATCACTGTCTTTGGCAATGTAATAGCAAAATCCATAAGTGCTTGCAATAATTTATTTTTGCAAGACGTTGTTCATGTAGGGTAGATATAAAAATGCAGTTTAAGCTTTTTATTGATAAACATGATGCATATATTTATCAACAATCTTGTACTATCTCATTAAGATTCATATTTCTAATGTCTAAGTATATAGTTTGAGTTAAGTGAACTAATATCAATATTAAAACTAGTTACACAAATTAAGTGAAATACCAAAGAGCAAATATAACTTTAAATACATCAAAATAAATATAGAAATACTGATTTTATTCAGAAGAAAAGGAAATAGGGTTATAAGAACTGAGTGTAAGCTCTGGACTTACCGAATGGTTCCTGTGAAGAGTACTGGGTCCTGTGGAATGATAGCTAGCCTCTGACGGAGAGTAGTCAAAGGTACAGTAGCGATATCTACACCATCGATCAAAATACGACCTGTACAGAACAAAAAGAACCAGATGTTTAGTTCTTTTATCGTAATGCCGAGCAATGCCCATCTGCTGCCCTTCGCAAAGCACTTGAGAAAGTAGCATGAAGGATGGAAAATCTCGCCTCACTACCTACCTTTTGAAAATCCACAAAACATTTGCAGTGAAGTACTCAACCTGGTAGAACAACATATTGCCAGAGAAGAGACTGCTAGAATACACAGTCAAAGGGCTTTGCAACTGCATGTGAACAGACTATACATTGTAAAACTGTTGCATGCACCTACATTACATTTACATAAGCTTCAATGAACTAACTGTTTCCAATAACTACCATAAGCGCTTCAATTAATATGTACATATCTGATGAATGAGTGCTGCTTATTACAAAGAAAAAAAAACAAATAAACAAAACAAGATAAATGTAGCATACCTCTAAAGATATCAATGATCCTGAAGAGAGCCAGTGTAAGTGATGATTTCCCACTTCCAGTACGACCACATATGCCAACCTGCAGGAGAAGTACATGACATAGTTACAACATACATACCATACCATTTCATGCCCTTGACTATAATACTTTAGCAGAATGATATGACATTTATAAAATATTGTCATGTTTGCAATAATTGAAAAAAAGGTAAAAGCTTTCTAGATTCTTTTCAGTTAACGAAAAAAAGAATTTGAATGAAAATCTTTTAATACCAATTTTGTTTCTGTATGATGTCTTCAGAGCATAATATGTCCTGCTCTTTTTCATTCTCCATACATGTAAGGCTAATTGTTTGCTCTCCAAACTTCAGGCCTCTTAGAATGTCGGTCTTACATAATCCACTCTTTGATGAAAGATTTTCTTCGAGAGTCTTCTTGCAATACTTGGCGATGAATTTCTACTTGAAATTCCTCTTTAAATTCTCTTAACTTTTGAATGTACATATATCATTTCAAAAATGTATTTCTCTGGTATCAGTTTTCAACCTGAACTCACCTTCTCTCCAGCCCTAATGTTGACAGAGACCTCTCGTAGGACCGGGTCTAAATCTGCTGCATATCGCACACTCACATTGTCAACGGAGATCTGACCTCTCTGGGGCCAATTCAATGGAGGCTCCATACCTGGGAGTAGAAATCAACAAGGTAGACATATTACCTCTCAAGAATGATTTATAACTAGGATGATTGACATTAATGTAATACTGAACTGCAGACAGAAGTATATGGTTTCATGCAAAATACAACTTCTTATAAAGAAATATCCCTCTAGCAATCATTACAAACATCAATGGCACAACTACGATAATTGTAAAAAATTGCTTTTATTTCAAAAATATATCTATGATATATCTATATCTATGCTCTTTCCCAGAAATGTAACTACAATAAAATTGAAAAAACAAAGTACAACAAACAAGACCAAGAAGAGAAGAATAAGCTTGGAAAATAAAATATCACTGAGAATGATATAAAAATGCACAGGAAATAGAAAATCATAGAGGAAAACACTGACAATGTATAGGACAGGGTGACAAAGAGAGAAAGGTTAAAGAGCATTTACATACCCTCATACTGTTCCCTCTTCAGAGAGCTATAGTACTTGACACGTTCTACAGCATTCATCTGCATCTCAGTATCAGCTGCACTACGAACAACCCAGTTCAGATACCCAGACACCTTTGGTATAAATTAGGAAAAAATCGACAAGATTGTGAAAAAGAAAAGAGAAATACTAAATTTATTTTCACACAGTCTCTTCTCTTTCCCCTTTCTATAATTACACTGAAGCAAAACATAAGTGCTTCAAGATGACTAGCACATGTGCTTTATTCTGATCCAATTACCAACCATTACTTTGTGCTGCTTTACAGCATATTTTCTTGTTTTATTTTAAAAAGAAAACTGTATGACAAAACCACTACATGCATAGTTGCTAAATCAGTCATTCAATGAATTAATTAAAGGTTCGAGTAGCAGCTCTATAAATCATATTTTAGTAGTCAATTGAACCGGAATGAAATACCAAGTAGGAAGTATCTTCCTACACACCATCTCATTTATGCAAGTTTACTCTACCAAGATGTTGCTCCTACGTACCTGCAGTGCATAACTGATGGCCAAGCCAACCTCACTGGCCTTAACACCTCCAAAAACAGCGCTGATGGTTGTTGTTAATCCTGCTAGTAGAACAACAAGTGCGCCGATGAAGTCCTGTCAAGGTAGCAAATGCAAGATTTTGTAATAAACATTTATCTCAGATAAATACTGATTCATTTTCCATACAAATATTTTCTATTGTATGTAAACTGTGCTGCAAATGAGAAAGACAGACCTTATGAAGTGAAACAGCAAGAATGTCAAAGGGAGCGAGTTGGCTCAGTCGGTGAAGCGTCTGCCTTTCGAACCAAAAGATCGTGGGTTCGAGTCCAGCCAAGGCGGATGACTGAAGCCTACGTTGTGTTTTATCGTGCCCCTCCTCTGTTTCATAGACGCAGGCTATGCTACAGTGGAAAACACTCCGTCTCTCGGATAGGACGTTAAATGGAGGTCCCGTGTAAAGGAGAGTCACCACCTTTGCACGTTAAAGATCCCACTGCACTATTCGTATAAGAGTAGGGGGAAACCCCAGTGTATGTGGTCCACCTGCAAACCCCCAATCAGTGATATCGGGAGGAGAGACCTCAGGGTTACAGTGATTCAATTCGCTTTTCCCCTCCCAGGCACAGGTGACGCCAAATCAATAATAATAATAATAATAATAATAATAATAATAATAATAAAAAAAAAAGGTCAGAAGGCAGATTTCAACCTCTTAACTTGTTACAAGTGGAATTTGAAAAACTTAGAAACAGATTTGCATGCAAAAGACCACAAATCAACATGCAGTTTTAAGCAAGGTGCATGCACTCTACTGAAGAAAATTGCCTCAGGTTGAACTCTTTAAAGGGTACTCCATGTTGATATACTTCTTGCTAAAGCTGTTGCAGTTTTAGAAGACATATATTATAGAAATGATTACAATGTCTTACCAGCCGAGCAGCTAACCATCTATTGGCAGTCTGGAGGTAGAGATAAGCTGTGTTGTTGACATTGATACGCTCCATGATTGTACAGTAAAATGTCTTCTGAGAACTATACAAACGATATATGGCAAACATTGTTCTTGCTACGTATAACTTACATCTGGTATTCATTATGCAATACTTTTAACATTTTAAGATCAATATTGTCATGTTAGTTATGTAACTTATGACCAATAATCAATATCAAATTTGCTTTGCAAATCAACACTAATTCTCTTCCATGTATCAGAGAAACACGATGCTAAATAGCCATTGAACAGAATAACATGATGAGTCTGCAAAGCTGAATTAAACCATTTATGATTTGAAGCCTGAAGGGGAAAATAAAAAAAATTTAAAATCTAATTCATAATTGAAAATGACCTTTTAAAACGTTGCTATTTTTCATGTTGCAGCAAATGGCAACTAGCCAAATTATAAATGCACTGATAAATTGTTGATTACATTCCTCCTTGTTGACAAATTTGGCAGAGACCAACCCTCAATTACTTCTTGTAGATTTCTCCTCTCCTGTAATTTACAAGCTTGGCAGGTCTCACACCTGTTAGTGTAGATTTCATACCAGATTTATAGTAAATTTCACAAAAGCTTGTCCTGTGCAATGAACATGCAATATACAACCTGTCAATCAAAGGTGAATCGCATGCTCTCTGACCTACTTCTTTCTTAAACCAGGGGAGCGTTTCATCAACATTTGTTGTCTGACAAGTTGTCAGATCTGACATCTTTCCTTGATTTTGATTGGCTGAGAAGCATCGTTACTATGGCAACTGTCGGATAAAACAGACTTTGTCGGATAAAACATCCGACAAGTCCTTTCATGAAACGCTCCCCAGCTTGAAGTATTAATGACACTCTAATGGTCCCTTGAGGTTAAAGTGTGCCAAATAAATTCTGTGGATACTATGTATTTGTTTCAGGTATCAACTTAGTTCTGTTTTATCTTGTCATGTCTTCCTGTTAACACTTACAATCATATAATCTGATTTCACAAATATGAACCTTGAGAAATGTACATTACACTTCAGCTGATAGAAATGATAAAATTTCAATTTAAAACTGAAATCCTCAGTCACATTCACAAAATATGCAGTACGTTTTTTTTAAAAGCAGAATTTGCTTACTTGTATGCCCTGAGGGTTGCTAGTCCACCAAGGGTCTCTGAGAAATAGGCAAACACTGGTGATTTAGTTACACTGTCCAGACGCTGCAGCTCCCTATTATAAGAGAATGATAATCATTCGAACTCATTTCATGAAACTAGTCATGGAAATAAACACAATCTTTGATATCAGTGTAGCATGTTACCTATTGGTAATATATAACTGAATTGATCCTCTATAATGCAGGAATTTACACATGAAGCAGCATCAGAAAGACCAATACCAATATAATTTACATCCATTTTTAGAAAAAAACTCAAATATGCCCAATGAGCACCAAGATCTTTATAATGGAAATGCGCATTGAAATGCAAAGTCATTTATTTCCTGAACAACTTGGTATTCATTGCTGCATTATATAATAGAATCCATTCATACTGGTTCATTTCATACACATTACACATGTAGTTGGTTTCAACAATGTAAAACTGATGGGAAAATTGTTGCAATTTAAGAAGGAAAAGTTAATTCTCAAATCATTTGTGGTAAAAGCCTATAAGATTTTAGTTATTAAGGGTAAACTGATATCGGTTTCCTGCAGCTTGATATTAACAGAGCCCAAAATTTGGTCTACAATGTAAATTTGCTCACACAAATCTTAAGAAATATAATTTCATTTACAGTTTTTATGCAACAAATTTGACAGAAAAGAGAAATACATGTTCTTTAATTACCTTGAAGTAGTGATGAAGTACTTTTGAAGGAAGAAGTATGCAATTGCAACAGGAAACACCACAGCTAAGAAGATGGGTGTTACAACAGCATTCACAACAACGGCTGACAAACAATTCATCATACTCCCAAGCAAACCATTCAAAGTGTTGATCAATTTCTGCAAGAATTATGAAGCGTATGCATTAAAATTTGATACTGACCGAAACCTACATGTATGCACTGAAATTCAAAAGAAGCAGACACATATTGCAAGTTGAGAGGAACCAACAACTGCTTTAGGAGCTTATCCCAGCTAATACTATACAATTTATAATATTACAAGAAAAGGTCCTTTGAGTTTATAGATAAATATCAAGCTGTTCACAAAATGTCCCACAGCTCCTGTAAGAGATTTTAACTTGTTTTTGAATGCACTGATTGTTTCCTCAAATTTACAAAGAAGAAAGTAAATCAAAGGTACAGTTAATGAATAAAGGTCTTCCTTGCTACTCACCATATCAATGATTTGTGTGTCATTGGAGAAGCGATTGATGATACGTCCAATAGGTGTGGTGTCAAAGAATCTACCAAGAGATGAACATAATGAACATTTTAGGAATTGTGTCATGCAACAGGATCAGAAGACTGAATTTGAATTATTGATTATACTTAAAAAACAACAACAAACAAACAAACAAATAATGTACAATAACAAAAATAACAGTGACTTATAACAGTGATAGTGGCATAGGAAATGTCGTTTCATCATTGGAGATAGCTGGCAATTCTAATGTTGTCTAATGCTTCATTTAAGCTTAATATTCACATACAGAGGTAATTTTAAAAATTTCTCTTTTTTTTTTTCATTCGAAGACATCGATTAAACATAAAATATATGATTACTCGATGAAAGAGTTTGTGCTTGATCCCAGTCTGAAAAAGGAACCCTAACCAAAACAAGCAAACAAACAAACATGTTTTCTCTAGACCATGAGAGCTAACACTCACCTCATGGGTACCCTGATAATAGTGTGAAGCATTGCCAGGTGGAGACTCCTAGCTGCTATGAGAGATGAAAACACCAGGAGAGCTGAGGCAATCAACTGAGTAAGAATGGTCCCAAATGACAGCCCTGCATAGCCACCTATCCAGTAGGAAAGATCATCATCAGTGGCCTGGAGAAAGAGAAGAGAAGAGAGCAAAGATAACACCCTGAATACTGGATTCCCTCATTAACCTACGCTTAAAGTGTACTAATCACCTGACAAAATAAGTTGTGTACACTAGGCACTTGGGGAAATAACCCCCTCCCCCTTAAAAAAAAAAAAAAACTTTACCAGACATTCTAGGGATTAACGATCATATAACCCTATGCATGGGGCTATGTTGACAAATAATCACAATTAAACCGTTCATTAAAGGTATGACATGGACGGTAAAAAATATATCATGATACATATCCACAGTGGTAATGGTAAAACCAACACAAACAAATGGAATGCACAGATATCAAATCAAATTAGAGTAACAAGAAAATGCAAGGCTGCTTTTCTAATATATTCTTTGTCAGATATAAATACATGAAGTAAATTCAATACTTATCTAATCCAATTCTGCAAATTGATTCTCTTGCAAAAGAGCAATTCGACCCTGTGCAGTCGAAAATTATGCCTACGTCTCCCATGCAATTTTAATTTATGCACATCTCAACAACAGCAACATATTAGTTACCACTACCTTTTCACCTAAAAAATCTATTTTGCAAATCGATCGTACTCATTCCTTGCAGGTATCAAAATAAAACTAAGTCTCATGAGCTGAGGCAAAAGTTTTACCAGAGAATACAATTTCTCTTAATTTTTTATTTCTTTGCACTAATGCTTACATTTGCAGCTAGATTTGTGTTGGCATCAGACCAAGCAGAGAGCCAGAAATTTGTTCCGATTCGGATGCCTGACTGGCACAGGATAAAGAATGTGACGATGAAGACCACAGGATAGGTGATAGCACCAAGGTAGTAGAGGTAGACTCTGTAGGATACAGAACCTCTCTCCATCTCTTCCTTCTCTATGAGCTTACCCTCCTCGCTACCTACAATGTGAAGATAATGGAGAAAATATGTGTAAGGAGGTGCGACTGCTCAGTTGATAGAGCTCTGATGAAGACCACAGGATAGGTGATAGCACCAAGGTAGTAGAGGTAGACTCTGTAGGATACAGAACCTCTCCCCATCTCTTAGTTCTCTATAAGCTTACCCTCCTCACTACCTATATTGTGAAGATCATGGAGAGAATATTGTAGGGGTGTTGCAGTCTAGTGGATAAGTCACTGAGATATATATCTGCATTTGCTGCTCTCTACCCAGGAGCAAATGGGTACATGTGAGGATTGCCGAAAGCCAATGTGACTGCCTTTGCCATTGCCCTGCATCATGCATGCATGTGAACGGTGCAAAATGGTAGGAATGCTCCCTAAGGAGTGGAAATAGTGCACACTTGTCTGTGGGCTAGAAATCCAGTGATCAGGTGTAATAAAAGTAACATTGCAAAGAGCACTGAAGT
The DNA here is from genome assembly GCA_029962745.1 of Echinometra lucunter. NCBI lineage: Eukaryota > Metazoa > Echinodermata > Echinoidea > Camarodonta > Echinometridae > Echinometra > Echinometra lucunter. The sequence continues at coordinate 50,711,627 of CM057151.1, forward strand.
ATTCATGTAATGCACTATATAAATGTGATATGTTATTATCACTATCATCATCATTAGTATGTGTAAGGAGGCACAATAGGTCGTCAGCTGGTAGAGCACTGCTGTCATGATCCGGTGACCCAGGTTCGAAATCAAGTTGATGCACTAGTGAAGGCAATAATTGTCATTACCATGTCCCTCTGAGAGGACTTCAAGCCGGCGGTCCTCTGGTTGCTTACTTACAAGCATGCATATTTTCTTAGCAGTCAGGTAAAACAAACCAATAACCAATCGAAAATGATCAGATCAACCTTTCAGCACTGATCAAAACTCACAAAGTAGGTGTATATCAAACCATGTTCTAAACCTAAATTGGAGCAGCAAAGATTTGGCCTCATATCAACAAACGAGCAATTACAGGAAAACATGCATTTATTTAAGTCCATGAAATCAACCATGGTCTGAATTTGAACTCCCTTTGTGAAACAGGCCATTAAATTGAAATCATGCTTGACACTTTCTTTCCTACTTTACAGGGTAAGGGGGTGGCTAAAGGCTATTTTAGGTATGAGGCGACAAAACCTGCAACAGACCCCTGCAACATATTTAGTGTACACGTCAATGGGGTATGAGGCAACAAAAAGCTGTGGACCAATCATGGGGGGTGTTTCACAAAGAGTTAAGTTTGACTTAGAGTCGTGCTTAAGCGCCAATGTGTATCCGGTATTTCACGCGTAATCTCAATGATAGACTTCCAATAGTGCGCGTCCCCTGAGCATGATCTGACCTATGGGGTGATGCGTGATATACAGCACGCAAGTAGGGATTTAAGTGCGACTTTAGTCAAACTTAAATCTTTGTGAAACACCCCCCTGATTCTTATAAAGTTAGCGCAAAATATGTTATCATATGTTGCAGAGATTTGTTGCAGAGATCTGTCGCCTCATATCTGAACAAGCGTTAAGGGTGCATACGCTTTAAATAAGAGCAGGCAACTGAGGAGACAATAAAGGATAACAATCTTCTAATCCCACTCAACTCACGATGCAATCACAATAATGACATACTCACTTATAGTGTCCCCTGTTCGCAAAGTTTTTAAATAGAAAATGAAGGAAAATGAAGAATGAAAACAGGTGTGGTAAGATGAAAAAAAAATGATAACGAAGGAAACTTAAAATACTTGCAGGGCCTCTGTGAATTTTTTCTTCACCAAATTAAATGCATATTCAATTCAATGTATAATTTGCAGGAAAAACAAAGCTTAGCAAATTCCCAGCGAGTGCCAATTAACGTTCTATTAAAAGCAACAATTTTCACAAAATTTTCTGTCTAAAAAGAAATAAATACTGCTTTCACAAATCATTTTTGCAGCCAGACTAGTAAGTCTGAACATTGCAGTCACTGCTTTGATATTTGATAGCATTTAAGTACAATGATAGGAAATTAATATGTTGGACTGAACATGTACTGATAAAACTTTGCAGATTTTAATCGACTACTTACTAGAATCTGGGGAGCATTTCATGAAGAGTCTTGTCAGTGATTTTCACTGATAACTGTTATAAGCTACTGAAAAACCTTGCATCTGATTAGCTGAGAGCGAATTTGTCAGTGACAATCACTGACAAGACACTTCATGAAATGCTTCCCAGTGATGGTTCCAGTGCTAAACCCATAGGAATGAGAGAATTCAGCATGTGAAGGATGATAAGTTTGCTGTAAAATTCATACAGTGCTGGTTGTCTTGAGATATTTGAAATAATACTCTGCTGGGTGAAAAGGATGCTTCAGTTCACTATAATCCTGTAAATTATAGTGCAAAACATATCCTAACCCATGAAAATGGAAGGTAGAATAACTCACCAACTTTCTTCTTTTCTTCTTCCTCTACAGTCATCTGCCTGGAGATCTGTCTCTTTAGCTTGGTGCGTTCCGTTTCTGATTCAGACTCATTACCCGATGGATCTGCCTCGGCCTCCGAGACGTGGGCGATTGCCTCATTCCAGCTGCTGTAGAGTGTAGGATCTGCTGCAGCAATCTCATCTAGAGTACCCTGGTGCTCAATGCGACCATCCTGCATCACTAAGATCTGGCCCAACAAGACAAGAGCACTGACAGGAATCAACTCACTCTCAGAGATTAATTTGACTGCTCAATGTGGGGAAAAAATTCTGGCAAACAGAGCACTGACAGGAATCAACTCACTCTCAGAGATTAATTTGACTGATCAATGTGGGGGAAAAAAATTCTGGCAAACAAAGGCTACTCCTCTATCCTTATTCACTTCTTAAAGGTTGGAAAAGACTTCATTTGTCATGACATAAATAAAATCCGCCAGAAAGATTGCCCACAATGAAAATACTGCAATTAGGCAGTCGCAATAGCAGCTCAGAAGCATCTTTTTTTTGGGGGGGGGGGGGAGTGATGAGTCATAAAAATCTGAGGCCACTTATTCTGAATTCAAATAGCAGTAATAATATCAATGTTAAAAAGGAATGAGATGACATGAAAGATAACTGCACCAACTTAAAGTATGTCAGGGATGAAGAGAAGACAAAAGAAAGAAAACTCTGTACCTTGTCAGCCTCTTGGAGGTACTGCAGTTGATGGGTTACCAAGATAACAGTCTGGTTGTTCTTGATCAACAGGTTCATGATTCCTTCTTCAAACAATGTCTTCCCAACATGGACATCAAGAGCAGAAAGTGGATCATCCTGAATAAAATATGATAGAGTCCTTTGGTAACTGAACCTAAACTACTAACTTTAAAACCATACAGAATTGCAAGGAAAAAGAAAGAAGAACAGCAATAAAGAAAGGCAGGAAATAATCTTCTTAACTATTTCCTGATACTAGTTTATGGCTTAATTGGTGAAATATTTATACTTAATCATAAAATATTTATATTTATCTAGTAGAAATAATTTTATGACTATATGCTGATAGCAGTCAAATATGTCCTGAAAGAACTCATTCTTTCTTTTATAAAAAGAAATATTCCTATTGTTCATATATTTGCATTTCATGCTAATCATTGATTAGACTTCCACACTGGGACAATCTTCAAATCTCATTCCTTCTTCATGAACACCAACTCACAAAAGCTAATTCAATCTAGATTTTAATGTTACTAAGACAATAACATATTCATCTTATTCATCTGCATGAGGAAAAGATTTAAAGTAGATATTCATTGATTTAAAAACTGACTCAATTTTCATAACTGCGTAGGTGAAGCTTAGATTGAACAAGTTTGTCAAAATACATCGCTTAGAAATATTCGAAGTATTAATTATTATCAATTAGCGGGCACTAAAATACAGCCCCGACATAGCACCTGAAGAGCTCTCCAAACACCGCTGAGATGTGTGACATCACGGGCGGGATGTTAATTACACAAGCAGACGATGTCCCATAACATCTCACACATTTTCAGTGCCTCTTTTGTTGTCCTCTATTCAGTTATTTCTTTCACTTCATTAGCGTCAGTCTAAATGTTTAATCTATTCTTTTTCCTAATCCCCATGCATGGTATCATTTAGATGGAAAATGAGGCGTTAAAGTGATAAAGGAATCAACAAAACAGACGCAATTGCATTTTCAGCTGCACAGACACTGCACTATGTTCGGCGTTTCAAGAGGGAGCGACCACCGTCCATGCAATCATTCGGCGGGCTTTTCAATTTGAAAGTGTGGTTTCTTTGATTGTTCATTAACTCTTAACCTGTATATTTACACAAAAAATGAGATTTCAGTTATTAGAATTGGTTTCATTCCCCTTTTAGAATTATGTTCATTCTGTATGGGAAGTCGTCTGCTTGGACAGGGTTAAACCCGTTCGTGACGTCAGTAAAACATCGTTATTTTTTTGGCGAATCGCTCCTTTATCACAGATGCTGGGAGGTGGTTTTAGTTGTATCATTTTCAAATTACCTGATACGTAGTTGACGTAAAACTGATATGATTGCTATCTGTTAGCTTTCCAGTTTCTAGTGATACATCATTTGCCATATTTGTGATTTTCTTTGAATGTGTACTTTAACAAATTAAAGTGATAGAACAGAATTTTACTTGACATAAATCATACGCTCCTTGCTGCATACTTACTAGAATGACAATATCCCTGTTGGAGTACATGGCCCTGCCAACGCTAACCCTCTGCTTCTGACCGCCACTGAGGTTTATACCCTTCTCACCAATCTCTGTCTGGTCTCCCCCAGGAAGGATCTCAATGTCCGGTTCCAGGGCACATGACTTGAGCACCTTACGGTACCGTTTGTTATCCAGCTCACTGTTGAATATAATGTTGTCTTTGAGGGATGCGTTGAGCAGCCAGGCTTTCTGGGCAGCATATGCGATGCTACTCTTCGTCCTGTACACATAGACAAGATCATCACAATATTCATGTCTTCACATGATACAGATATGTTGTTCACAGTTTCCAAATAAAAAGCCTAAGATTAAAATTATCTACAACAGTACCTTACAATTATTATCAATATTAAAATTCATTTAAATTATTCTGCATAGTTCTTGCTCTTGAATTTACTATCATAACTATGATTCTAAGAAACAGAAGAAATAGTTGTGGTAGAAAGAGGTCAAGGAGGAGGAGGAGAAAGAAAATAATGGAGAAGAAAAGAAAAGAATGAATGGTAAAGTGGAATATTAAAAATTGCAAACCTATTGAACAAAACACTGCCACTCATTGTAGTCATCTCTCCAAGAATAGCCGAGATAAGGGACGATTTTCCACTTCCCACTTGACCAACTATCATTGTTAGTTTACCTGATAAAACCAAATCAACGAAAATAAGGAGTAGAATTAAAAGTGCAATTAGCTCAATTAGTGTGATCCATTTTCTGAAAAATTTAATTTAAAAAAATGATATATAAGACATCAAATTAGTATATCATCCCTCTTTTCAAGAATTTTGTTTATATATGCATTAGTAATATAAATACTAAATGAACAAAACAAAACAGTATCCATTTGCCAGGCTTTTTGTATGGTATGAATGTCATTGGCTATGACCCACTGATCTGATATTGCACACTTACCTGCTGGAATCTCCACATTTGCTCTGGATATGACAGGGACATTACTCTCAGAATCCCATGTAAAGCTGGCATTCACCATCTGCAAGAGAACATTAAGTTATTATAATTGTGTTTAATTTCTATGAAAATAGGCAGAGAATCACACGATAACTCATCTATGCTTTGAAAAATCATATATGATATTACAATGGAAAAAGGAAACATATTGCCCACTTACACATGAATAACCTTTTTACAATTCTTTTATCTACAAATGAAATCTTGAAAAGAGTAGCAAGGGTAATCTTTTATTCAAACACTGCCAATGAGTTTTGATAACTGCTTTAATTACAAAACAAAGCAGAACACAGTAGTCCTTCCAAAAAAATATTGTTTACAATATATTTGCTTTTCTATATTCCTCTTACCTTAACTGCTACATCATCAGGGATAGGACTAGGTGCAGCCTCTGACCTTGACAGGCGATCCACCGAACCATAGTTGTACTTGTGAGAGGTTTCCTCATTCTTCAACAGCGATGCTTTCTCACTGGATGAAGGCTGTCGGAAACCAACTGCAGGAACCTGAAAAGAAGCAAACCAGAAATTTCTGAATCTCACTACATCAACATCAAAGTACAAAATAAGATAACAAACCAATTTTTATCTTCGCTCAATGCTTTTAATACAGACTAGCAAAAACATAATATATGCAACAAAACAAGGAAATATTTAAAGGCATATTCTACGATTCAAAATCATTATATTACACCTTCCTTCTGTTAACCAATAAATATCACACATGGATAGCTACAATTGATGACAGTGCAGCAAATCAAGGACATATCTTTCATATACAGAGGAAACTCAGTATAACACGGTCCTTGGGACCATCAATATAGCAAGAATCTCGTTATATCAGGGTTGAAAAACAATAAAATATAAAGAGCTGGGACCAGGATTTTACCTTGTTATATCAGGAATATTGTTATATCAGATCTCTTTATACCAAGTTTCCACTGTATACCCTTTGTCCTTTTCAGGCAAATATTCTTCACAACCATTCACTGCTTCTTACCTGCCCATTCTCTTCTCTGTCATCGGTAGTTTCCTCCCTCAGATTATCAGCAGTGGCAGCCGTCTCCACCTCCGGAGCTAGGAAGAAGTTGAGAAGACGGTTGGAGCTGACCACCGCATTGACCATGACAGCCAGGGTCATGGGTAACAAAAACAGCGGGATGGTCAGTTGGTTGAAGAAAGATAGAGAGGAAAAGGCCACATCGGGAAGAAGAGGTTTTCCGGTGAAGAGTGTGTACGTTCCAAATGACTGCAAGAAAAAAAATTAAGATTGTTTTTTTAATACTTCATGAATAATTTTGTTTTTGTTGTTAAAAGTCTTTCATAGCCACAGAAACTAGATTACTACCATATAAGAATAAATGAATTCTACAACAAAAATTCAAGGCTATTTTAGACTACCCTGGGATCTAAAAAATGATGGAACTGCGCGATCCTGAATATTCAAATTCCAACCATTCCTATCTTGCAGATATCTGTATCAATAACTAATTCAAAAGAAGCTAAATACAAAAACAAATTTAAAACAAAAACAAAATCAAAAACAAAACAAACAGCTAATCGGGCATATGTCCATTCTTATGACAATTAAGAAAGACATGGCATCATTTTATCTTTTTCAAGCTGGATTAGAATCAACGTACACATTTTACATCTTATAATAAAAAAAACACTGCCTCCGGCACCCACTTTTGGTGGGCAGAGGCATAAAAAAAAAAGAGATATGATGACAAGAATAGAACTTGGAAAGGTACTTACCACAAGGGTAACAAGGACGGGTCCAGTTGATGTTATAAAGACTGCAAACAAATGTTACACAAACAAAATGTAAATTTCAACATCATTTCATACTTTCACTCAGTGCAAGAGCAAAAAGGCAAATTTTCTTTCATCTACACTGGTGTAACTGTATCCAAGTATTAAATAATGTCTGGATAAGTATCCGAGAGTTTACAAGCATAAGTGGATGCCCCTTTCAAAGTTGTTTCTTAATTTTGGATCATTCTTTAGATACATTTTGTAACTCAAAGAGCAATTCTTAATTTGATCATTCTTATTCTCTATAAACAACTGCCTAATCAACTTGATAAAATTCCTCTTAACCCGGTGGATACGATTTGATTTTGTGTATAACGCACATTTCCATAGACTACTGCCTGGGTTATCTCTGGCTTGGTATTTAACAGGTTAGAGATGACCAACACCTCTCACAAACAATTAACAATGACAAAGGAAAAATCACAATAATTTTTGCCTTCTTTCATTTAATTTATGAAAATACAATTTCTTGTGAATAAAACGTGAATACATTTATCCACGAACAGCTAGACATTTCAGTAACTGCTTGATATTAGAATAACATGAAATTGTAAAAAGCAACAAATCTCACTTGTGGCGACGACATTGCCATTGATCTTAAACATAGCCCAGAGTTCATTGATTCGCACCGCCTCAATAGCACTGCAGTAGAGTTCCTCCCAGCCATACAGCTTCAAGAGCTTGATACCCTGAAGCATCTCATTGGACAGCTTTAGACGGGTATCAGAATAGTTCTGAGGAGATGGAATAGAGAAAAGGGGTTAGAGGGAGTTAAAGGAGAATGAAACCTTGAGGAAATACCCATTTTAATGAAAAGAGAGGATAGGGAGAAGCAATTTAAAAATAAAATTCCTTCAAAATTGGTTACAAAATGAGAAAGTTAATATGAAACTTGAAAAGTCTCAATTCACTTTCTACGGCAATCCTCAAACAGGCAATGTTGCTTCAAAATGGCAGGTTTAGAAAGACAACCCTCAACATGTTTTGTACACAAAATTCCATATTTTCTCCATTTCTCCATTATATCTAAAGATGCTCTCTGTGAACTCAACATTGTGTCAAATACATTTCCCATGGCTGCAATTCATTTACCCTTTGTTCAACTCGAGTTATATTTAGTTTAGCAACATTACAGGCCTGACTTGGAGGACCAAGTCAAATTGACGGGTTAAAACTGATATTTTATACAACTGACTCTTAGTTCCTATTCAAATTATTGGTTAAGCGCTTTGTCAAATGTGATTCATTGATTAAAGTCTATTACATTTTTAAAAAGCATGCAATAGTTTATGGTCCTTTCCAATGATACTTAAGTATGTGATGGAGCAGCAGTGCTAAATTGCTTATATATTGTGACATCAGCTTTGCATTGCGGGTGTATACCCACCTATCAAACCCAGCCTGCGACTTTGTATGATAGATACATACAGCCTCAACTCTAGTTTTGATAGATCGTATAATGAACTCATTCTAATGCATCATTTGTATACTATTACCCTTGTCAGGAAATTTCGCCATTAGTATTCCTTTTTGAATATTTAAATACTTGCTGTACATGGATGAAGTAATAGAAAGGTCAAAGCTTTGAAATGTATACTCCGGAAATGTACATTATCAGCTGGATGTGCAATCGATTGCTACTAACTGCTGGTTACACTGCACTGAATCTAGACATGATCATGATAGAAGGTTAAACTTACTAGTGTTGTCTTTTGAAGTTTGGACATCAGACTAGCTATCTTCATCTGGAATGGCAGAAGGAACACAAAGACAGCTGAACCCAACAACGCAGACAATCCCAGCTGCTGGTACAGCAACACTAAGGTCACAATGATCTGTCAAAGAAAAATATTTCTCATGTAAATCTCAGTCCTTAAATACATGTTACAATAAGAGCTGTGATCTGGTGTGTAAAATTACATGCAAGTCATAACCTGTATTCTTTACCAAGAGACAGTTGGTTATAAGAGGTATATAACATATCAAAAATTGAATGCTGAGTAAGGATCAATGCCACAAATGTTATATGCTAAACTGTGCGCACAGGTATAAAAGGATGTATTGTTTGTTTTCTGTGTTACTTTACAAATGTTCTTCTTCAAACCTACAGTGTAGTGGGAGAGGTAGCAATAATAGACTCTTTTAGAACATGCTAATTTGCCAAACAGGTACATATCAACAATACCTTCTCATACTTATTTTTCTGTCTAAGACTTTAACTATCAGCTGCACCAACAAGGGCAAAGATAGGGTAACATGTATCTCGTATCTTGGTTCATGTCATATTCATATCTATTTTTTTCAAACTACATGTATGTAAGAGTGGAAATAATAGTAGTTGTTGCTAATTGAAGGATTGAAGATGATTTATTTAGACCTCTAAAAAGCTCTGTACTTCTATGGGTAATCCCTAACCCAGTTGTAAACAGGAAATGGAAATGCAGATACCTGAATAGGTATGGCCCAGCAGTAGTGTATCATTTGGAAGCAGAAGAGAAGTGACATGGCATCTGTTGACATGTGATTGGTAATCTGTCCCATAGTCATCATCCCACCAGTGGTAGCGTAGGTAGACAGACGAAGAGACTTCTCGTAAACCATTGTCTGTAATATGGAGATAGGGTAGGAATATATTCATTCTACAAGTACATTTCACTCGCAAAACAATCAAAATGCACTACACCAAAAGATACAATGAAAATAGTGCTTCGTTTTCATAACTTTACTAATTTTCTTTCCTCCCAATCCTAAAAGAGGCGAATAATGGGGCCATTATAGTAATAATAATAATAACAATAACTGGATTCATGTAGCGCCTTTTCCAGAGGATACAAGGCGCTATCACTTAAAGTCTAAGAGCAAATCAAGAGTTACAGGAAGCTATCATCTGTTTTATGCTACTAGAATATAAATGAAACTATGTGGGTAAAATGAGAATTCCTGTGGTCATGCATTCATTGTTGGAGAGTTGAGGAATTTCATTCCTACCTTTCTAATTCCTCTAGATACATTTCTCTGTCTGTCTGACATTTTCTCTTTAACATGAATCTGATTAAATGATTATTAATCATGATCATATTTCAAATAACCATCAATCTCTCCTGATTGGACACTCAAATTAAACAACAAAAGCAAAAAATACTGTAAGTGTATTGCCTCACCTGAATAGCTGTCCTGACATGCATACTTTCCAAGATGACCCAGTGGTAATGGGTTTGAAGGCAGAGGAATTTAATGGAAGCTGTGAAGAACATCACTCCCACAAGCACAAAACCATTGGCAAAGAAGTTGGTGAATGTGATGAAGCCATCATTCTACAGAATAAAATTATGCAAAGAAACTATTTTATAAGAAATCAGATAAAAACATATACTGGCATTATGTTACCTTTCTTCGGGCCTCCTGCATAAAATGTTATACTTCAACACAACTTTTCAAACAGTAAAGCATCGTGATTCAGGACTTTAATTTCTCAAGTTATGTTAAGAAGGAATTCTTTCTGCAAGAGGATCCCAGAGTTTAAGAAACTATGTACCTGATGGAAACAAAGTACACTGGACCTTCAAATCCCATATTCACTTTTTGTCATAGTTTCTCAATATTTCATTCTAGGTTGAATTCTCTGACAATTCCTTTGTAGTAAGTATCCGACACGAACCTTATTCTTAACACAAACATTGACAAAACCCAAAAAGTAAGTCTAAACCTAACCTAAAACAAAATGCTAACCTCACTGACATTAACCCCTTTACATTGTTTTAATATAATAAATCCTTGGGGTGTTTCATAAAGCTGTTCGTACAGTTAAGAATGACTTTACGAACAACTTGAATATGGCAAGCCAAATCGAATTCTCAGTCATTATAAATTGCAACAGTTAAAGGTGGAATATGCAGACATAGATTAACATTACTATTTTTTACAAACATTTTTACTGCAAAGCACGTTTTTGCCACAATTTAATTGAGATTATGGGAAATGCAGTCATACTTTGTTTAAACGTCAGAAAAAATCAGGGCATCCAACTGGCAATTCATATTCCAGTCGTTCGATGAAGTCATGCGTAACTTTACGAACAGCTTTATGAAACATCCCCCTGGAAGAATTGTCACCAGACAAAGTGCTAGAGCACTGATCTCTCACCTTGGGTTCACTGTTAGATGCAACATTTTGGACGTAGAGGGTAATGCCTCCTACACAGAGAGGTCCAATGTAACCCATGCAATCACCAACCAGCTTGATAAGACCTGCCCAGAAGTTCCTCCAGCCATACACCTTGAGATAAACCGTCCACATACCGGGTTTCTTCCCCACCTTCGCCTTCTCTGCCTGATCGACAGAAGAGAAACAAACATACAGACAACTCATGATGATGATGTTGTAACAGCAGACAATATGTCAGGTTTGTCCCTATCTTAATAGGTACTAGTCACCGAAGAGTTTCTTGCTCAATATGTTAGGGGTTTCATGTTGCTATACTGTATTTAAAATCTGAACTTCAAGTATTTCTATAACTAAGATACTAGTACAGCATTTTTCTAATACAATCTCAATAAATCTGAAAGCCATTTGTTTGTAAGGAGACCAATCAAAACACCTGTACATACTCAGATAGAAATACAATAATAATAATAAAAACAATAACAATAATAATAATAACAATGATAATAATAATAATAATAATAATAATAATAATAATAATAATAATAATAATAATAATAATAATAACATAAAAACAATAACAATAATAATAACAATTTTTATGGTGCCTAATACATCTCCGATGTCTCTAAGCGCTTTACAGAAATGTTACGTGGTGTAGAAACAGTATACATTCAAAGATCTAACATGAATTTCAAAAATTTAAAAAGTTTAACTGTGGCATAAGTAGCCTTTTTTGTCCAAGGCAAAAATGATGTGCCAATAGAAATAAATTATAGCAAGAAGAGAAAAAAAGATGAAGAAAGGGACAGGAGAAGAAGAAAAGAAAAAATATGAAAGAAGAAAAGGACAGAAGGGGAATATGAAAAAGAAGACAAGAAAAGAAGAGGAAGAAGGAGAAAAAAAGAAAAAGAAAATGAAAATGAGAAGAAAGAGAATAAGAAACATAAGAAAAGAAAGAAAAAAAAGGAAGAAGAAAAGGAAGAAGAAAAGGAAGAAGAAAAGAAATAAAATACAAAGATGAAGAAAAGAAAAAGCAGAAGAGGAAGGAGAAGAAATGGAACAGAACAAGAAGAGCTAGAAGAATATGAAAAAGAAGCAAAAGAATAAGAGGAAGAAAAAGAAAATGAAGAGGAAGAGGATAAAATGAAAATCTAAAATCTTGATCCCCTTGATAACGTCAAGAAAATACCATCTTTTTAAAGGTGTCTGATCAACATGTTTATGTCGATCAATATGTTAACAATCATGCCAAGAACAAGAAATGGTTATTTTTTTGTCCTGTGTTTCTTACTAATAATCATGATAAATAAGTTAACTTATTTATCTATGATACACATCATAATGAATGCACAAGGTCAAGCCTGCATGAATTTCATAAAAACTCAGAAGTCTAAGAAATATATAGTTCGTTTTAGGCCATTCATGCACGTGAAGTTTTATTTGCTTCTGTTCAGTTCCAGACAATGAAGTGAAATGCACTGAAGAATGACCCTTATTCAAGTACTGTCAACACTTACTGGCTATTTTGTATCTATTGAATGGAATAATGCATTGTTATTTTTGTGGATGTCTCAAAGCACAGTGCAGTTTAACAGAATCTCCATGGTTTGAAACATTATAGGTAAAATACCTTGATGCAGTACAAAGAGTGCTAGGCATGAGCTGTATTTGGAGGGGTATTCCAAATAAAAGCAAGAAAAATGTCACATATGCATAACAGATTTGATACTAATATAGTTTTTAAAATATCAATGACCTCTCAAAGAGCACAGTGCAGTTTAACAGAATCTCCATGGTTTGAAACATTATAGGTAAAATACCTTGATGCAGTACAAAGAGTGCTAGGCATGAGCTGCATTTGGAGGGGCATGAATGCACACTTTTGCAACTAAATGCATAAATGTACATTTTTTTTAAAAACAGGGTACCTACATGATACAGAAAGTTGAGAACACAGTTTGACAAGTGTTTCTTAACACTCCATAGTTTTGGGGGGTTGTTGGTTTTTTTTTTCTCCTTCAGTCTACCAGTAATCATATTTATTCTAAGGCTTCCATGGCTATGTAAAGAGAGGTATTCCCTGTTACCTCCCACATGCAGCATTCTTTGTTACGTCATGTGCAACAGACCAGTTCAAATAACGTATTTGAATTTTATGCAAAGTCATACTACTATGGTAAATCATCATGCTTGCAGAGGCTTGTCCACCACAGCAATGACTAGAAATCTGCAAGTTTGTAAACATTTCTTTCTTCTCCCTTTTCCTGTTTTTTCTTTCTTTTTTTCTAATCATTTTCTTCTTTTAGCTGCTGCTATAAAAAAATGTATGCTACAACCTTAAAAAATAATATGTAGCATTATCTAAATGAAACAATGCAATTATGCAATAACAAATACAAATTGATTCTAATCATCTTTATTTGCATATATTTGTGGACTTGTCTGTTCACATAAAAACTGATCAGTTATTCAGTCTCATCACATAATTTTGTGGAAATTTGCTTTCCAGCAGTGAAGGAGAGATACATGACAAAGCATAGCAACCTGATACTGGAGTGCCTGAATGTATAATAGAAATTAATTTTCATTTAAGGCTTGTTCAAGAATCCCACAGTAAACATCATGGCAGGGAAAAGGTGTAGACCAATCAAATTCTTGGAAAGTTAGCATAAAATATGATTTTACAAGTTTTAGCAAAACTCCCTCTTCTTTGGAGTTGATGTGTTAACCTATTCGTGACAGAGGTCCACATTTCGTGGTTTGGCCTAATATCTTTTGATGCAAAGTCCTAAAAATCATACCAAATACATGAACAGAAAGAGCAAAAAATTCTATACAACTGTGCCCATTTTGGTTGCATCAATATTCATTGTTTGATGCTGAAATTTTTTTAAAGGAAATTAAGCATTAAAATCCTTAAATTGGCCATGTGATAGAAAGTTTAAAATCACCGTTTTCCCCTGCAAATTGGCAACTTTTTGACTTCTCATCATAATTTCTGTCAATTTGTATTCATTTCAGATACATGACGTTTTATAAGAAAAATGTAGCAATAAAAGAAAAATGTTGGTGTTGCCAATTTGAAGAATAAAAGCTGATCAAATTTGGCTTTAAATAATTCCTGTCACGAATGGGTTATGCAATGCAAGTCTCATTGTCATAAGTGGCATGGTTTACCGTGCCATATGTGAACATGAAAAAAACTGATGGCGTTTGCCACGGGGGTTTGCAGCTGGATCCTTCATAATGTTATTAGCTTTGGATATCACACTCTCTCTTCAAACAAACAACCACAGGAAGACAGGTCATTTCCTACTTGCCTTGCTGAGCCAGGGTAATATTGGAGCAGGGTTGGCAATTTTGTTATTTAAAAAAAAATAATAAAGAAAATCTGATTTTTTTATTTAAATAAGATTTTTTCTATTTAAATCAGATTTTTTATACTTTTTTTAGTTTTTTAAAAGTTCATTCGAAAAAAAGGTGTAATTACCAAAAAACCTTACCCTTACCATGACATCAATTTTAATGTTATCATACATTTCACTCCTAATATTTTTCTTAACCATATTTTTTGTAATTAAATCCAGTCAAAATGGGCAAATAAAAATCAATTTGAGGAATCATGTATGAATCTGAACTTCATTCTATCATACAGTGTACCTAGGCCTACGAAGGAAACTTCCATAGAGAATTCCCAGTGAGTAGAGAAAATTTCCCTCTGGGAATTTCCACTCAGTATTAAAAAAATCCCAGAGGAAAATCCCAAGGCACTCCTCAGTGAAAACTGTATCTAAATGTGCACACAACAGCTCTGTGACAGTTTTAAAAATTGGTATTAAAGCTCTTCCATTGCTACGGATAGAGATGCAAAACTGTCAGTGTTGGAGACCAATATAAGAAACAGCTTATTCAAAGGGTGACTACACTACATGTACATTATGTTACAGTGATTTTTACATTAATCTACAATTTTTATTCACATGTTCTCTCAAAATCTGTTTGATACATGAAGTAGGGAAAAAAAACATGCCAAGTCTTTTGACCATATATACATCTGTACTTTTGACTTAAAGGATAAAAACTGCAAAACTGCTTATATTACAACATATGTATTACAAAATAAGTATTTTATTTTAAATCAGAAACAACTTGCAACTGTGTCTACATCTTAACGTTTGAATGTTGTGTTAAAAGTTTATTTTGAGTTTTGCAAATTGTTGTTATAGATCCTATTTCCACATGCAGATACAAAATTTCTTCAAAATTTATTATTCGTAGCACTGACCATAAAATGAGCTGACAATGACTTAAAAGGTTTATAAGAGAAAGCTTTTTTCAACAGTCAAATTGTAACTGTACTACATTATGTTAATGTGATTTTACATGTTCTTTAAAACATCAATTGTATGATAAATGTAACAAGAACAAAAGAAGAAACAAGGCGTTTGCGATGTTGTGTCTCGCCCACTTGTGAAAATAACTAGAAATATCGCGATCTGTGATGGCACACAACAGAACTGTATCGAAAGCTCATTGTGAAATAACTGGGATGGAATAACATTTGATAAAATATGAGAAGGGTTTTTTATGAAATGGTACTGCATTTTCACGTGCATGTACTTTCCCTGCTTCTACTCTCATCCCTCTGCTATGAGTAACATTGTATGATTGATATTTTACATCTGTGTACAAGTTCAGAAGCGTCACCTATGATTATCAGTGGAGCAATCAGATTCAACACTGGACAAGAAATGACAGAGGAAAAGCAAATTCAAGAATTTGAAAACATCTGTAACATATGACCTCCAATGACCTTTCACCTTATCATGTGAAGTCCAACAGAATGATAACATGCACTTCCCCTTAGTGATCTGCAACCCAAGTTTGACTGAAAAGTGTGACACGGTTGCAAAGTTTTGTGTCATAAGAGAGTCTTGCACGTAAACTTTAACCGTTCAACGTTTGACCTGTAATGACCTTTGACCTGACCATGTGACCTCTGACTGGACCATAACATGCAGGTCCCCTTAGTGCATCTACAACCCAAGTTTGATAGATAAGTGTCACACGGTTGCAGAGTTTTGTGTCATAAGAGAGTCTTGCACGTAAACTTTAATGTTTGACCTGAAATGACCTTTGACCTTACCATGTGACCTATGACTGGACCATAACATGCAGGTCCCCTTAGTGCATCGACAACCCAAGTTTGATAGATAAGTGTCACACGGTTGCAGAGTTTTGAGTCATAAGAGAGTCTTGCACGTAAACTTCAACGTTTGACCTGAAATGACCTTTGACCTTACCATGTGACCTCTGACTGGACCATAACATGCAGGTCCCCTCAGTGCATCTACAACCCAAGTTTGGTTGAAAAGTGAGTCACGGTTGCAAAGTTATGTGTGATAAGAGAGTCTTGCACGTCAACTTTAACATTTGACCTGAAATGACCTTTGACCTTACCATGTGACCTCTGACTGGACAATAAGATGCAGGTCCCCTTAGTGCATCTACAACCCAAGTTTGATTGAACAGTGTCACACAGTTGCAGAGTTTTGTGTCATGAGAGTCTTGCACGTAAATTTTAACGTTTGACCTAAAATGACCTTTGACCTTACCATGTGACCTCTGACTAGAGCATAACATGCAGGTCCGCTAAGGGCATCTACAACCCAAGTTTGGTTGAAAAGTGAGTCACGGTTGCAGAGTTTTGTGTCATAAGAGAGTCTTGCACGTAAACTTTAACGTTTGACCTGAAATGACCTTTGACCTTACCATGTGACCTCTGACTAGAGCATAACATGCAGGTCCGCTAAGGGCATCTACAACCCAAGTTTGGTTGAAAAGTGAGTCACGGTTGCAGAGTTTTGTGTCATAAGAGAGTCTTGCACGTAAACTTTAACGTTTGACCTGAAATGACCTTTGACCTTACCATGTGACCTCTGACTAGAGCATAACATGCAGGTCCGCTTAGGGCATCTACAACCCAAGTTTGGTTGAAAAGTGAGTCACGGTTGCAGAGTTTTGTGTCATAAGAGAGTCTTGCACGTAAACTTTAACGTTTGACCTGAAATGACCTTTGACCTTACCATGTGACCTCTGACTGGACCATAACATGCAGGTCCCCTTAGTGCATCTACAACCCAAGTTTGGTTGAAAAGTGAGTCACGGTTGCCAAGTTATCTTTCATAACGTTTGTGACGGACGGACGGACGGACGGACGACGGACGGACGACGGACGGACGACGGACGGACGACGGACGGACGACATTTGGATCCCTTAGTCTCGCCTTCACCTCCGGTGGGCGAGACAATAAGCATGTTAAATCTGTTGATCACTTGATTATTTTTAATTTTACATGAAAGAAGTAGTTTATGTGAAGGATCAAAACTGGAAAACTGCTAACAAACCTTTTCTCATTGACTTTTATTTATTTTTTTACAAACTGCTCTCTGAAAAGTCTTGGATTGTGTGATAAATGATAAGAAAGGAATAAGAAGTAGTTTATGTGAAGGATCAAAACTGGAAAACTGCTAACAAACCTTTTCTCATTGACTTTTATTTATTTTTTTACAAACTGCTCTCTGAAAAGTCTTGGATTGTGTGATAAATGATAAGAAAGGAATAAGAAACTTGTTTCACTATTAATAGCTGACAAAGAATTTAAAATTTCAGAAGAAGAGCTTGACATTTATAAAAAAAATGGAGTAACTGTTGACGACATACATCTTTAGTTTTTAAGGAATTAGTTGATTTTATTGACTTGATTTTAATTTGTTTTAAGTAGATAGGAAGGATTGGTTGATTTTTTGTTGATATAGGGTTAATTCAAAGTTTTTTCAGTTGATATAAAGTTAATTCAAAGTTTTTCAGTTGATTTGAAGAATTAAAACTGCCTTGAACAAACAATTTGTCAATGATCTGTACATGCTTCAATGGAAGTGATTTAAATCAACGATTTAAAAAAAAAAATCATGGTGATTTAAATCCGCCAACCCTGTACTGGAGTGCCTAGGGCACTTTGTTTGGTGGATATGTACACTACAATGCTATACAGCTTTCCTTCTTAAGTCAAACACTAACTCTTTTGTTTTGGCTACATTTAAGTGGAGATGATGCACTTTACACAATTCAGTAAATGTTCTACATGTGGTACTGCACTGTAAAAATGTTTTACTTTCTCCTCTCCAGGCTCTGTAAGGTAGCCAGTGACTACCTTATCACCAGTATAAAACAACAGTACAGGTTTCATCATCACAAATACAGCTACTGGTATACAGAGAAAATGTGTAGGACAGATTTATTAAGCCAAGAATGAAGCTGAAATATCAATATACTCCATGCACTACTGTACATGTAGTATACATGTAGCCTATGTGATGAAAACAGTTTACTGCAGAATATCATTATGGAAATTACAAGTGAAGTCTTGGTAAATACATGTAAGTACTGTAATGTCCATAATGCAGCACACAGCATCAAGCATGAATAGTAAGCCATAGATATGCAAATCTTGTTTGTGAATACCATCACTGTTTAGCAATTTGTATAGAGTGTACACTTAAAAGGATATATACTGCATTTATTACATAACACTGTAAATATATAGTACTATGCACATAAAGCATGCTAGCTGTATTCTTCTTTCAGTTCAAGCTTCAAACCTCGGTCATGTCACTTGTTTTCATGAAATGATAAATAATGTATGAATGGACCATATCATCCTTACATTAAAAAAAAAAAATCACATTTTTTGAAAGACCAAATTTGCCAATGTAAACTTGCGCAATAAAGTAAACATTTTAATCATGCTAAACTCTCAGAAGGGAGCATATAAAGGTTCCAGTTATTGCACAAATGCTTTAGGACAACCAGTTCTCTTTTTCCTGTTTTCTTCTTTCTTTCCAGTCTTCCCTTTTTTAAAACCTACAATAACTTGACATTTTTTTTCTTGTATGATACTGCATTACAAGTAATAACAAAAATGAAATGTACCAGTATGTGAATAAAAAATCATAACACACAAAGCAAATTCCAGCTGTGTTCCAGTGTTTCTTGCTATACACAATACATGTATAGATGCTCTAAATATCATCCATTTGCAAGCTCAATATATTTTGCACATTACAGACCTGTTCAGTTTGGGTACTGTTTTCTATGCTAATTTCTAAATGAAAGGCTTCAAGCATGCCTAACATAAGCACTAACATCTCAATGCACCTGACTCATGGCATAACCCATTGAAAGATCTTTTCTTCTTGTTTGGAAGCCCCCCCCCCCCCCCCCATTATGGCTGTCATGAACTACAGTGTTTTGAAATCAAATTTGTCTTTATGTCAGGGAAAGAAAATGTTGCTAACTGAAAAAGAAGCATTGATTCATTCAATCCTTGGGCATTTTTCTTTCCTGCAGGTAAAATATTCATGGGCAATTCCATGATTAGGAACGTTACATTTAAAGAAATTTTCATACCTTTTGATACAGTTAATTCAATATCTATTTCATTTCACGTTCTAATCTTGTTACAGCATATTCACCCACCCTAGGTTTGGACAATACATAATACATTTTTTAAAAAATTTATTACATAACATGATACATTAAAAAAAAAAAAAAAAACACATTAAAAAAAAAAGCAATTGAATAATGTCGGAGCTGTAATTAGAACTTTTAACCTTGGTTAGTAACATTACAGAAAAAGGACACAAGGAAAAAAATCAATGTTTTTCAAAAGAAATCCCTCAGCTTTACTTCTTATATGATGACAAATGTTTACCTCTCTATTTCTTTTATAAAGTAGACCTCAAATATCAAAATCTTGGTCAGTCACATTACGGTTAGTCATGTTACAGTTTGTCCAGCACCACATATTTCAGATTTTTATACCTTTTCAACAACTTATTTTAGAATATTTTCTTTTAATTTGGTGTGAGACATAATGACCTTCAGATTATCCAACTGAAAAATATACAAAAGATACAATATTTCTCTGTCTAAGTCTAAAAAACTGTGTGTAGTCCCATCAATTTTTTGTATGGTTTGGATTCTCCTATAAGGAGATATTCGGGACGAAAAAAATTTGGGGGAGTATGAAACCCCTCCGCATTTACAACTTCTATATGAACCAGGGTTGGCGATTTTTTTTTTATTTTTTAAAAAAATCAAAAAAATCGGATTTCTAAAATTTAAATCAGATTTTTTAAAATTTAAATCGGATTTTTTTGATTTTTTTGATTTTTTTAAAGTTCATTCGAAAAAAAGTCTAATTACCAAAAACCTCACCCTACAATGACATGAATTTTAATGTTATCATACATTTCACTCCTAATATATTTCTTAACCATAATGATTTGTAATTAAATCTAGTCAAAATGGGCAAATAAAAATCAATTTGAGGAATCATGTATATGAACTTAATTCTATCATACATACATGTAGGGCTATGAAGGAAACTTCCATAAGGAATTCCCAGTGAGTAGAGAATATTCCCCTCTGTGAATTTCCACTCAGTATTTAAAAAAAATCCCAGAGGAAAATCTCCAGACAATCCTCAGTGAAAATTGTATCTAAATGTGCACTCAACAGCTTTGTGACAGTTTTACAAATTGGTATTAAAGCTCATCCATTGCTACAGACAGAGATGCAAAACTGTCAGTCTTGGAGACCAATATAAGAGACAGCTTAGTCAAAGGGTGACTACACTACATTATGTTACTGTGATTTTTACATTAATCTACAATTCTTATTCACATGTTCTCTAAAAATCTGTTTGATACATGAAGTAGGAAAAAAAAAAACACTTTTGACCCTATACAACTGTAAGTTTGACTTAAAGGATAAAACCAGCGAAACTGCTGATATTACAACATATGTATTACAAAAAGAAGTATTGTATTTTAAATCATACACAACTTACAACTGTAATTGATTGTAACTTACATGTAAGTACCTACATCTTAAGATTTAAATGAAGTTTCAAAAGTTTATTTTGAGTTTTGCAAATTGTTTTTATAGATCCTCTTTCCATTGCTACATGCAAATACAAAACTTCCAGAGCACTGAACATAAAATGAGCTAGTGACTTAAAAGGTATATGAGAAAGCTTTTTCCAACAGTCAAATTGTGACTGTACGACATTATGTTCATTGTATGATAAATGTAACAAGAAGAAATTAGCATGTGGAATCTGTTGATTAGATGATTTTTTTTAAATTTCACACGATAGAAGTATAACTGTGAAGGATCAAAACTGGAAAACTGCCAACAAACCTTTTGTCATTGACTTTTACATATTATATTTTTTACACTACTGCTCTCTGAAAAGTCTTGGATTGTGTGATAAATGATAAGAAATAAATAAGAAACTTGTTTCACTATTAATAACTGACAAAGAATGTAAAATTTCAGAAGAAAAACTTGACATTTACCAAAAATGGAGTAACTGTTGACAACACAAATCTCTAATTTTTAAGGAATCAGCTGATTTTTTTGACTTGATTTTAATTTGTTTTAAGTAGATAGAAAGGATTTGTTGATTTTTTGTTGATATAAAGTTAATTCAAAGTTTTTCAATTGATATAAAGTTAATTCAAAGTTTTTCAGTTGATTTGGAGAATTAAAACTGCCTTGAACAAAAAATTTGTCAATGATTTGTACATGTTTCAATGGAAGTGATTTAAATCAATGATTTTTAAAAAAAAATCGTGGTGATTTAAATCGCGATTTAAATCATGATTTAAATCAACGTGATTTAAATCCGCCAACCCTG
>CM057151.1:50733973-50773942 GCA_029962745.1 Echinometra lucunter
CCCCCCCCCCCCCCCCCCCCCCCCCAGTGGCTCTCATGAACAGTTTGTTTAACAGGTTTTACACATTTCACTTTATTTCAACATTTAGCAAATGGTGCTAATTGTTCATGTAACTAGTTTCATTCAATGTTCCAAAAGTTTAATATTAGAAAGGATGAAAATGATATGTGATTAGTCCCTTGTTAGGTATTCTATTGTACTGCTGCATGCTTTCAGCCTGAAAAAAAAACAAAACAAAACTGTGCAGTATTAACAAAAACAAATAAAAATCGAAATCTTTGATTTCCTGGCATTAGTATTGAACGTATCATGCCAGAGAACACATCACACACAATTTCTTCTTTTATTTTAAATCTGATCTTTATTTATCTGACTAAAAAAATTCAGTACAATTTTTAATATCTAACTGACACATCATTACTAAAATGATTTTGAGTTACTACCCATTTTACAATCTAAACTGAAAGTACATACACAGTGTATAAAACAAAATACAGCAGAGTTGTACAAGAAAAATATTCTTGAAAGCAACTTCTAAGATTGAAGGGCACTTGAAACTACAATTAATAACACTATGCAATAAGTAAAACAAGAGTTTGTTAGTTATCAACAGCAGAAGAAAAAGAATATTCCAGACTAGAGGGGAAAAAAATCTGTTCTGTTACAAAATTTCCATTTTGCAACCAAATACAAGTCTCTTTCCCTGATATATCCAATAAAGCCTCCAATTCCTGATATTTTGGATGGATTTCTGTATGTCACTGAGATCATTCAAGGTATGTGGTGGAATAAATGCTATTATGAGATCACACATTCAGTTGGTTCACTTTAGGTCAGTTTACACAAACTAGATTGGGCATGGGAATTCGAAGAGTTTTTCCATGGGGCACACAATATTGTGGCTAAATGGCCAGTCAATGTGTGGGCTTTTTAGGGCCTTCTACTATAGGTTGAGTGGGATAGTCACATTGACATTTCCAAGTCAAATTTCAGTTCTTGTCTTGCCCCTGCTACTAACATTATGTTCCACGGAATACTCACATTCTTGTGTTCAGAATACGTAAATGTAAGAAGCAGGATCATACAATAGGGCAATTACCATATTATAAATTTTGTAGTCAAGAGCAAACCATATAAATGCAGATCACTAATCCAAAGTGAAAATCTATGAAAATAAATCTACAGCCATTCTCCTCCTTAATTTTAAAATAACAAATATATTCATAAAACATGATTTTACACTAATTTGTAAGTAAAATATACATTGAAAGCACTACTCATTATTTCAACTATAATCATCAAATATATACAAATTACACACAATCACAAAATATATATCGAGGCTGGTAAGTAGTAAAAACATAAAATATGAGGTAAGAAATATAAGCTTTGCAACACGCAAATCAACTGCACATCTCTACACTAAAAAAATTATCTGTATATCAAACATATCAAACAGAACACTACAAATCAAAAGTGGATATTTCTCTTATTAGTTTAAAAACATATTAATACACAAACATGTAAATGTAAAAATTAAACATAATAAAAGTCACAAAATTTAACCTTCCATGAAAAACAAATACCTGCTTGCGACTACAAGAAACTGGTATTATTACACAAAACATGTAGATGTAAAAATTAAACATAATAAAACGCAAAATTTTACTTTCCGTGAAAAAAAAAGAAGCAAACAAATAACTGCTTGTGACTACAAGAAACTGGTAAGAAATGTATGATAAAGGTGTCTTTCTCAGAGTGACATGGTGCTGATTTCACACACAAAATTACGTTTCTCCCACAAGGAGGTACATATACTAATAATGCCAAATGAATCAGTTTTAATGATCGTGCAAATGTGAATGATGACTTCTCAAACCAGTAATGAATAAATATATATACATGTAGTTGCCAAAATAGGCATTATGAACACTTGTTTTGCAGAGGTCTCATAAGTGAATATTTTTTTCATTCTACCCTGACAGAAACTTAACTTACATGGTTTATTTCATAAAGTCTAACAGGCTTAAAAAGCTTTCTTTTTAGTCATAAAGGTAATGAACTATTAGTGCAGGGTGACACTGCAGTCTACAAATAGATCTTATCATTTAGATTCAGCTGTTGCATGGCTATTTGGCACAACGCCCAAATGTCTTGAGTGGCATCTTGGCAATATGAGAGTTGATGATATCATAAATAAAAATTTGTCACCCTTTCTTTCAAAGAGTTTCTTATTTAAAGCACTGTCTAACCACTGACAGGGTAGTTAATAAGTATAATAGATGCCTCTTTAGCAATAAACTTCGCAAGAGACACGACATTTATTTTACAATTATGCCTCACACTCCTACATTTAAGTATATTTCAGAATGATTGTTGAATTTAAAATGATGTATGAACAAGAAACATTTATTTCATGGCGAGTGATAAATATTAATCAGCAGTTTGAAATGGCTTTCATTTTTATAAAGATAAATATGTAAGTTTTTCATTCTATAAGCAATCAGTGGATGTACGTCTGTCCACATTTCCTATCTGGATATGCTTGATGCAAATTAAGGTGCTCTTAATATATCAATTTGCACAAATGTACATATCACATGTGTTTTCCCTGTGTATTGTGAACATGAATTTACAAAATCAAAAGAAGTAATAAAGGGCTCCACACTAACATTTTGGTGGGGGGGAGGTCTGGATTGAAATTCTGGGCTCTGTATGTATTGAGCCATGTATGAAAGTTGTTCAGTTTGAGGAGGGGTCCAGGGGTCCAGATCTAAATTTGGAGAACCCATGTGTCCTGAGCACCTGTTAGTGTCGAGCCCTGCTGTATAACATTACACAAAACAAAGACAATGATTTGAAGGTACAGGGGAAACTCGGTATAACGAGGTCGTCGGGACCGAAGGGTTTTCCTCGTTATAGCCGTTACCTCGTTATATCAGAACAAACAAAAAAGTGTATGTATGGGACTACATGTACATACATGAATGTACAGAGCTCTGCTGCCGCTACTTATGAACTCATTTTGCAGCCACAGAGACATTGATAATAACGTCATCCTCTGATCTAGCTGAGAATATTCTGGATAATATTAGAAAATGTGTTTAAACTACTAATTTCAGACGCCAAAATTACCGATGACATGAAAGTTCATCGCACCATCGAGGTTGCCTGTTCTGCGATATGAAAAAAAAAGTTACGCGCTGTACTATGCTACAAATAAGAAAAACGTAATCTGCGTGCATCGGCCGCCCAGTTGAGCGAGCTGGGACTTGTTTGTGCCAGTATTAGTGGTGCCGTTATCTCTGCTGAATGGTTTTTGCGGGGGTTTTTGTTGATAAAGCTGCAGTGAAATTTGCTTGGTCGTTATAACGGGAATGATTATCAATGTATTTCTTTGTTTAAGGGGTTCAGGATTTAGCTCGTTATAGCCGATATCTCGTTATAGCCGATCTCGTTATAACAGGTTCATGCCGCCATAGACTTACACGTAAGTAAATTTGGGACCGTGACAAAACCCTCGTTATAGCCGTTACCTCGTTATAGCCGAGCTCGTTATATCGGGATTTCCCTGTAGTATCCAGCAATCTTTAGTAACAATAAAAGCTAGGATGGATTCTGAATTCAAGATAGCAGATATCTATTGGCTATCTTGAAGTAGAGAAGAGAAGACCCTCTTCTCATGGGCTAAATGATGTTTAGAGATTGTCTGGGAGTACCAAGATGGAGTATAAGTTTATAGATGGTGGATCCTTTATTGGCTTCCTTTGACTAGAGAAGCGAAGACACTGTCCTCACGAGCTAGGAGGTTGTCAGGAGTGTCATACTCAATGACCTTGCCATCTGAGAGTACCAAGATGGAGTCTGAGTTCAGGATGGTCGCAATCCGATGCTGGGGGAGTTAAGATAAAAAGAAAATTTAGGTTATCATCCTCAGGAATCATTACATAAAAAGAAAATTAAGGTTACCATCCTCAGGAATCATTACTTTCAAAATAATCCTTTTTTTTCAGACAGAAGAGTATCAAAATGTAGCAGTAAACATAGCAGCCAAAACTCTTACAAAGTGGATGATTACTGAATTATGATACAAGATTCATTTTCCCTTTCAAAATTAAATAAGGTTTTAATAAATTCTGATACTTGATGGAGTTATCTCTTTGGCAGCTCAAATAGGAAGCAATACTGATTTAAATTGATTTAACAGAGTTCATCTTTAACAATTTAATGATGATTATCAAATAATTAGTTATTTACACTTCATAGCAGATGAAATGTTACTTCATCTAATTTCAAACCGGTGTATCTTGCATGAACTCAACTCTTCTATCTGGACTAATATTTAGGGCGACTACTCTTCCATAATAGCTTTTATGATTCAACTGAGCAAGAATAGTACAGGACATGTATTTCTCACCATAAAATTAGGTTAAATGCCTTCAATCACTCCTATATCCACAGCATGTACACAACTGAGCAGTCAACATTCAATCAAATAAATCATATCAGATAAATGCAAGCCTGTAAACAATGCTCTTGTTTGATAACAGAATGGCAATGTCAACAATATCAATGGAGTATTACATGCACAGAAACAAATGTGGCTGATGTCTTCCAGGAGTTTTAAATGGTCAGATTTCAACCAAAGATGTACATACATTCCAAGCTACATGAGTGTGACTTACTGCTATTGTCAGCACAGTTCTGTCTGCAAAAGCAGAAGCTACAACTTCCTGCAAAATTTGATCCTGAAGAAAAGAAAAGAAAAGAAGCGTTCAAAATAAAGTTTGGGAATCAATTACACATCACATGGTCTTTTCAAATGCATTTCAGCATATATCACAGCATTAACCCATACCCGTACAGCGTCTCCTTTAGGAGACGCTTTTGCAGCATCTGTTGGTCCAGAATACTGGGCAGTACATGTCATACATGAGCAGAAAGAGAAAAATTCACTTAAAACTTCGAGCCCATTCCTAACGCTGTATGGTGTGGCGTTCTCAAATCAGAGCAGTTTAATTGTAACTAATCATTAAATTCTTTAAATTGGCAATGCAGAGAATAATATATAATCACTATTTCCGAGTTCAAATTGGCAATTTCTGATTAAATTTTACAATTATAATTCATTTTGGTTCATGCGCTATCTAAATTTATTTTTTTCAAACTATGTAAGCATGGAAAAAAATAAATGTTGTTGCCAATTTGAGGATCGAAGATGATTAATTTAGACCTCCTGAAAGCTCTGTACAGCTATGGGTTAATACACACAAATTATTGCATAATTTAATAATGTGGTACAGAGAAAAACAATACACAAGAAAGGCAAAATTTGATATTTGAAATTTGACACAAGAAATCTAAGGGCAGAGAAGGGGCTCCATATATTTTGGTTAAAGGCGTAAATATGAGGGAAGGGGGTAAAAAGTACCTTTGGATGAAACAAAGAAAACATGAAATACATATCATTTTGAATGTGAATCCTGAAATAGAAGATGATATAACACTCACTGTCTGCATGTCAATGGATGCTGTAGCCTCATCCATGATCAGGATCTGAGATTTACGCAAGAAAGCCCTTGCAAGACAGAAGAGCTGACGTTGACCAACACTGTAGTTCTCTCCTCCCTCTGTCACCTTGGATTCTATACATGATAGGAAAACATACCCAAATAAATCTTAAACCTTCCTTCTTACAGTTTTAAGGATTCTACAGCATGTCCTATGTAACTACAGTTCGTGACAAATTCAAGTTTAGCTATGTGGGTTGCTTAGTTGTTCTGTACACCAGCGTAAATCCACTTTAAGGAGTGGGGGGGATGATCGACTTTTTAGCCTCTTTTTTTTCTGTCGAACTCACACTTAAGTATAAACACATGCCCTCACCCACCCGCACAGACCCCCCTTACACACATTTTTAATTTTTATCTTGCGAGCAAGCGAAGCGAGCGAGCCAAAAATTACCACTTTTCTGGTTTTCGATCACATTTTCAAATAGAAATTCTAAAATATGATAAGCGAGCGAGCCAAAAATAACCACTTTTCTGGTTTTCAATCGCATTTTCAAATGAAAATTCGAAAATATGACGAGCGAGCGAGCCAAAAATAACCGCTTTTCTGGTTTTCAATCGCATTTTCAAATAGAAATTCTAAAATATGATGGTTGTTAATCATATTTAAAGATTAATTCAAATATCATTTCTTCCTTAAAAAGTGTGGGGGGGGGGATATTTGTAAGTGCCATCCCCCCTCTCAAAAAAGTGGGGGGATATATCCCCCCATCCCCCCCCGGGATTTACGCCAATGGTTTGGTAGAGAATATGAATTTGTCCTATCTATCTTCCAACACTCTCAGGTCCAGACAAGAGTTAAATAAAATGGCTATGCACATCAAAATATTGAATATCATTATCCATGCTACATGCTAGTTTATCTAGCAGTATACTTTAAAGCTATTCATATCTTCATCAATTCACAACACAATTTGGCAATGTCTCATGATTTATTGTGCTTCTGTTACTTGGAAGGGATATCCTGGAAACTGGGCAAGATCACATTCTTAATTTTATCAAGAAAGTTCAGAAAATGTGGCAATGATTGTCTTACCCAGGCCTTCTTCTAAGTTTCCAACAACATCCTTAAGCTGAGCGATCTCTAGAGCCTGCCACAGTTCTTGATCAGTACGCTTGTTCTCAGGATCCAAGTTACGTCTGTTATGAAATATAACACGATGAATAATTTTTTACATTATCAGTTGCAGGAGATACAAAAAAGAAGAAAACCTCTCCCCTCTGCTATTAAGTTTTCCTTTCTACACAGTATACCTTATATTGTCATATTGTTTCAATCACTGTCTTTGGCAATGTAATAGCAAAATCCATAAGTGCTTGCAATAATTTATTTTTGCAAGACGTTGTTCATATAAGGTAGATATAAAAATGCAGTTTAAGCCTTTTATTGATAAACATGATGCATATATTTATCAACAATCTTGTACTATCTCATTAAGATTCATATTTCTAATGTCCAAGTATATAGTTTGAGTTAAGTGAACTAATATCAATATTAAAACTAGTTACACAAATTAAGTGAAATACCAAAGAGCAAACATAACTTTAAATACATCTAAATAAATATAGAAATACTGATTTTATTCAGAAGAAAAGGAAATAGGGTTATAAGAACTGAGTGTAAGCTCTGGACTTACCGAATGGTTCCTGTGAAGAGTACTGGGTCCTGTGGAATGATGGCTAGCCTCTGACGGAGAGTAGTCAAAGGTACAGTGGCGATATCTACACCATCGATCAAAATACGACCTGTACAGAACAGAAAGAACCAGATGTTTAGTTTCTTTTGTCGTAATGCCGAGCAATGCCCATCTGCTGCCCTTCGCAAAGCACTTGAGAAAGTGGCATGAAGGATGGAAAATCTTGCCTCACTACCTGCCTTTTGAAAATCCACAAAAAATTTGCAGTGAAGTACTCAACCTGGTAGAACAACATATTGCCAGAGAAGAAACTGCTAGAATACACAGTCAAAGGGCTTTGCAACTGCATGTGAACAGACTATACATTGTAAAACTGTTGCATGCACCTACATTACATTTACATAAGCTTCAATGAACTAATTGTTTCCAATAACTACCATAAGCGCTTCAATTATATGTACATATCTGATGAATGAGTGCTGCTTAGTACAAAGAAAAAAAAATAAACAAAACAAGATAAATGTAGCATACCTCTAAAGATATCAATGATCCTGAAGAGAGCCAGTGTAAGTGATGATTTCCCACTTCCAGTACGACCACATATGCCAACCTGCAGGAGAAGTACATGACATAGTTACAACATACATACCATACCATTTCATGCCCTTGACTATAATACTTTAGCAGAATGATATGACATTTATAAAATATTGTCATGTTTGCAATAATTAAAAAAAACATAAAAGCTTTCTAGATTCTTTTCAGTTAACGAAAAAAAGAATTTGGATGAAAATCTTTCAATACCAATTTTGTTTCTGTATGATGTCTTCAGAGCATAATATGTCCTGCTCTTTTTCATTCTCCATACATGTAAGGCTAATTGTTTGCTCTCCAAACTTCAGGCCTCTTAGAATGTCGGTCTTACATAATCCACTCTTTGATGAAAGATTTTCTTCGAGAATCTTCTTGCAATACTTTGCGATGAATTTCTACTTGAAATTCCTCTTTAAATTCTCTTAACTTTTGAATTTACATATATCACTTCAAAAATGTATTTCTCTGGTATCAGTTCTCAACCTGAACTCACCTTCTCTCCAGCCCTAATGTTGACAGAGACCTCTCGTAGGACCGGGTCTAAATCTGCTGCATATCGCACACTCACATTGTCAACGGAGATCTGACCTCTCTGGGGCCAATTCAATTGAGGCTCCATACCTGGGAGTAGAAATCAACAAGGTAGACATATTACCTCTCAAGAATGATTTATAACTAGGATGATTGACATTAATGTACTACTGTACTGCAGACAGAAGTATATGGTTTCATGCAAAATACAACTTCTTATAAAGAAATATCCCTCTAGCAATCATTACAAACATCAATGGCATGACTACGATAATTGTATAAAATTGCTTTTATTTCAAAAATATATCTATGCTCTATTTATATCTATGCTCTTTCCCAGAAATGTAACTACAATAAAATTGAAAAAAAAGAA
The DNA here is from genome assembly GCA_029962745.1 of Echinometra lucunter. Taxonomy (NCBI): domain Eukaryota; kingdom Metazoa; phylum Echinodermata; class Echinoidea; order Camarodonta; family Echinometridae; genus Echinometra; species Echinometra lucunter. The sequence continues at coordinate 50,742,679 of CM057151.1, forward strand.
AGTACAACAAACAAATAAGACCAAGAAGAGAAGAATAAGCTTGGAAGATAAAATATCACTGAGAATGAAATAAAGATGCACAGGAAATAGAAAATCATAGAGGAAAACACTGACAATGTAAAGGACAGGGTGACAAAGAGAGAAAGGTTAAAGAGCATTTACATACCCTCGTACTGTTCCCTCTTCAGAGAGCTATAGTACTTGACACGTTCTACAGCATTCATCTGCATCTCAGTATCAGCTGCACTACGAACAACCCAGTTCAGATACCCAGACACCTTTGGTATAAATTAGGAAAAGATCGAAAAGATTGTAAAAATAGACAAGAGAAATACTAAATTTATTTTCACACAGTCTCTTCTCTTTCCCCTTTCTATAATTACACTGAAGCAAAACGTAAGTGCTTCAAGATGACTAGCACATGTGCTTTATTCTGATCCAATTACCAACCATTACTTTGTGCTGCTTTACAGCATATTTTCTTGTTTTATTTTAAAAAGAAAACTGTATGAAAAAAACCACTTCATGCATAGTTGCTAAATCAGTCAATCAATGAATTGATTAAAGGTTCGAGTAGCGGCTGTATAAATCATATTTTAGTAGCCAATTGAACCAGAATGAAATACCAAGTAGGAAGTATCTTCCTACACACCATCTCATTTATGCAAGTTTATTATACCAAGATGTTGCTCCTACGTACCTGCAGTGCATAACTGATGGCCAAGCCAACCTCACTGGCCTTAACGCCTCCAAAAACAGCGCTGATGGTTGTTGTTAATCCTGCTAGTAGAACAACAAGTGCGCCGATGAAGTCCTGTCAAGGTAGCAAATGCAAGACTTTGTAATAAGCATTTATCTCAGATAAATACTGATTCGTTTTCCATACAAATATTTTCTATTGTATGTAAACTGTGCTGCAATTGAGAAAGACAGACCTTATGAAGTGAAACAGCAAGAATGTCAAATGGAGCGAGTTGGCTCAGTCGGTTAAGCGTCTGCCTTTCGAACCAAAGGATCGTGGGTTCGAGTCCAGCCAAGGCGGATGACTGAAGCCTACGTTGCGTGTTATCGTGCCCCTCCCGTTTCATAGACGCAGGCTATGCTACAGTGGAAAACACTCCGTCCCTAGGATAGGACGTTAAATAGAGGTCCCGTGTAAAGGAGAGTCACCACCTTTGCACGTTAAAGATCCCACTGCACTATTCGTATGAGAGTAGGGGGAAACCCCGGTGTATGTGGTCCACCTGCAAACCCCCAATCAGTGATATCGGGAGGAGAGACCTCAGGGTTACAGTGATTCAATTCGCTTTTCCCCTCGCAGGCACAGGTGACGCCAAATCAATAATAATAATAATAATAATAATAATAATAATTTTTAAAAAAAGGTCAGGAGGCAGATTTCAACCTCTTAACTTGTTACAAGTGGAATTTGAAAAACTTAAAAATAGATTTGCATGCAAAAGACACAAATCATCATGCGGTTTTAAGCAAGGTGCATGCACTCTACTGAAGAAAATTGCCTCAGGTTGAACTCTTCAAAGGGTACTCCATGTTGATATACTTCTTGCTAAAGCTGTTGCGGTTTTAGAAGACATATATTATAGAAATGATTAGAATATCTTACCAGCCGAGCAGCTAACCATCTATTGGCAGTCTGGAGGTAGAGATAAGCTGTGTTGTTGACATTGATACGCTCCATGATTGTACGGTAAAATGTCTTCTGAGAACTATACAAACGATAAATGGCAAACATTGTTCTTGCTACTTTTTACTTACATCTGGTATTCATTATGAAATACTTTTAACATTTTAAGATCATTATTGTCATGTTAGTTACGTAACTTATGACCAATAATCAATATCAAATTTGCTTTGCAAATCAACACTAATTCTCTTCCATGTATCAGAGAAACACGGATGCTAAATAGCCATTGAACAGAATAACATGATAAGTCTGCAAATCTGAATTAAACCATTTATGATTTGAAGCTTGAACAGGAAAATAAAAAAATCTTAAAATCTAATTCACAATTGAAAATGACCTTTTCAAATGTTGCTATTTTTCATGTTGCAGCAAATGGCAACTGGCCAAATTTATAAATGCACTGATACATTGTTGATTACATTCCTCCTTGTTGACAAATTTGGCAGAGACCAACCCTCAATTATTTCTTGTAGATTTCTCCTCTTCTGTAATTTACAAGCTTGGCAGGTCTCACACCTGTTAGTGTAGATTTCATACCAGCTTTATGGTAAATTTCACAAAAGTATGTCCTGTGTAATGAACACGCAATATACAACCTGTCAATCAAAGGTGAATCACATGCTCTCTGACCTACTTCTTTCTTAAACCAGCTTGAAGTATTAATGACACTCTAATGGTCCCTTGAGGTTAAAGTGTGCCAAATAAATTCTGTGGATACTATGTATTTGTTTCAGGTATCAACTTTGTTTTGTCCTGTTGTGTCCTCCTGTTAACACCTACAATCATATAATCTGATTTCACAAATATGAACCTTGAGAAATGTACATTACACTTCAGCTGAAAGAAATGATAAAATTTCAATTTAAAACTGAAATCCTCAGTCACATTCAAAGAATATGCAGTACATTTTTTTGAAGGCAGAATTTGCTTACTTGTATGCCCTGAGGGTTGCTAATCCACCAAGGGTCTCTGAGAAATAGGCAAACACTGGTGATTTAGTTACACTGTCCAGACGCTGCAACTCCCTATTATAAGAGAATGATAATCATATGCGAACTCATTTTATGAAACTACTCACGGAAATAAACACAAACTTTATAACCTCTATAATGCAGGAATTCACACATGAAGCATCATCAGAAAGACCAATACCAATATAATTTAAATCCATTTTTAGAAAAAAACTCAAATATGCCCAATGAGCACTAAGATCTTTATAATGGAAATGAGCATTGAAATGCAAATTCATTTATATAATAGAATCCATTCATACTGGTTCATTTCATACACATCACACATTTAGTTGGTTTCAACAATGTAAAACTGACAGGAAAATTGTGGCAATTTAAGAAGGAAAAGTTAATTCTCAAATCATTCTTGGTAAAAGCCTATGAGATTTTAGTTATTAAGGGTAAACTGTTTCCTGCAGCTTGATATTAACAGAGCCAAAAATTTGGTCTACAATGTAAATTTGCTCACACAAATGTTAAGAAATATAATTTCATTTACAGTTTTTATGCAATAAATTTGAAAGAAAAGAGAAATACATGTTCTTTAATTACCTTGAAGTAGTGATGAAGTACTTTTGAAGGAAGAAGTACGCAATTGCAACAGGAAACACCACAGCTAAGAAGATGGGTGTTACAACAGCATTCACAACAACGGCTGACAAACAATTCATCATACTCCCAAGCAAACCATTCAAAGTGTTGATCAATTTCTGAAAGAATTATGAAGTGTATGCATTAAAATTTGATACTGACCGAAACCTACATGTATGCACTGAAATTCAAAAGAAGCAGACACATATTGCAAGTTGAGAGGAACCAACAACTGCTTTAGGAGCTTATCCCAGCTAATACTATACAATTTATAATATTACAAGAAAAGGTCCTTTGAGTTTATAGATAAATATCAAGCTGTTCACAAAATGTCCCACAGCTCCTGTAAGAGATTTTAACTTGTTTTTGAAAGCACTGATTGTTTCCTCAAATTTACACAGAAGAAAGTAAATCAAAGGTACAGTTAATGAATAAAGGTTTTCCTTGCTACTCACCATATCAATGATTTGTGTGTCATTGGAGAAGCGATTGATGATACGTCCAATCGGTGTGGTGTCAAAGAATCTACCAAGAGATGAACATAATGAACATTTTAGGAATTGTGTCATGCAACAGGATCACTGAACACTGAATTTGAATTATTGATTATACTTAAAAAACAACAACAAACAAACAAATAATGTACAATAACAAAAATAACAGTGACTCATAACAGTGATAGTGGCATAGGAAATGTCCTTTCATCATTGGAGATAGCTGGCAATTCTAATGTTGTCTGATGCTTCATTTAAGCTTAATATTCACATACAGAGGTAATTTCAAAAATTTCTCTTTTTTTTCATTCTAAGACATCGATTAAACATAAAAAATATGATTACCTGATGAAAGAGTTTGTGCTAGATCCCAGCCTGAAAAAAAAATCCCAACCAAAACAAGACCTTCTAGACCTTCCCTCACCATGAGAGCTAACACTCACCTCATGGGTACCCTGATAATAGTGTGAAGCATTGCCAGGTGGAGACTCCTAGCTGCTATGAGAGATGAAAACACCAGGAGAGCTGAGGCAATCAACTGAGCAAGAATGGTCCCAAATGACAGCCCTGCATAGCCACCTATCCAGTAGGAAAGATCATCATCAGTGGCCTGGAGAAAGAGAAGAGAAGAGAGCAAAGATAACACCCTGAATACTGGATTCCCTCATTAACCTAGGCTTAAAGTGTACTAATCACCTGACAAATATAAGTTGTGTACACTAGGCACTTGGGAAATAACCCCCTCCCCCTTTAAAAAAAAAAAAGAAAACTTTACCAGACATTCTAGGGATTAACAATCATATAACCATATGCATGGGGCTATGTTGACAAATAATCACAATTAAACCGTTTATTAAAGGTATGATATGGACGGTAAAAAATATATCATGATATATATCCACAATGGTAATGGTAAATCCAACACAAACAAATGGAATGCACAGATATCCAATCAAATTGGAGTAACAAGAAAATGCAAGGCTGCTTTTCTAATATATTCTTTGTCAGATATAAATACATGAAGTAAATTCAGTACTTATCTAATCCAATTCTGCAAATTGATTCTCTTGCAAAATAAGAGCAATTCGACCCTGCGTGGTCAAAAATTTTGCCTACGTCTCCCATGCAATTTTAATTTTTGCACATCTCAACAACAGCAACATATTAGTTACCACTACCTTTTCACCTAAAAAATATATTTTGCAAATCAATCATACTCATTCCTTGCAGGTATTAAAATAAAACTAAGTCTCATGAGCTGAGGTAAAAGTTTTACCAGAGAATACAATTTCTCTTAATTTTTTTGTTTCTTTGCACTAATACTTACATTTGCAGCTAGATTTGTGTTGGCATCAGACCAAGCAGAGAGCCAGAAGTTTGTTCCGATTCGGATGCCTGACTGGCACAGGATAAAGAATGTGACGATGAAGACCACAGGATAGGTGATAGCACCAAGGTAGTAGAGGTAGACTCTGTAGGATACAGAACCTCTCTCCATCTCTTCCTTCTCTATCAGCTTACCTTCCTCGCTACCTACAATGTGAAGATAACGGAGAAAATATGTGTAAGGAGGTGCGATTGCTCAGTTGATAGAGCTCTGATGAAGACCACAGGATAGGTGATAGCACCAAGGTAGTAGAGGTAGACTCTGTAGGATACAGAACCTCTCCCCATCTCTTAGTTCTCTATAAGCTTACCCTCCTCGCTACCTATATTGTGAAGATCATGGAGAAAATATTGTTGAGGTGTTGCAGTCTAGTGGATAAGTCACTGAGATATGAATCTGCATTTGCTGCTCTCTACCCAGGAGCAAATGGGTACATGTGAGGATTGCCGAAAGCCAATGTGACTGCTTTGCCATTGCCCTGCATATGTATGCATGTGAACGGTGCAAAATGATAGGAATGCTCCCTAAGGAGTGGAAATAGTGCACACTTCTCTGTGGGCTAGAAATCCAGTGATCAGGCGTAATAAAAGTAACATTGCAAAGAGCACGGAAGTATTCATGTAATGCACTATATAAATTTGATATATTATTATCACTATCATCATCATTAATATGTGTAAGGAGGCACAATATGTCGTCAGCTGGTAGAGCACTGCTGTCATGATCCAGTGACCCAGGTTCGAAACCAAGTTGATGCACTAGTGAAGGCAATAATTGTCATTACCATGTCCCTCGGAGAGGGCTTCAAGCCGGCGGTCCTCTGGTTGCTTACTTACAAGCATGCATATTTTCTTAGCAGTCAGGTAAAACAAACCAATAACCAATCGAAAATTATCAGATCAACCTTTCAGCACTGATCAAAACTCACAAAGGAGGTGTATATCAAACCATGTTCTAAACCTAAATTGGAGCAGCAAAGATTTGGCCTCATATCAACAAATTACAGGAAAACATGCATTTATTTAAGTCCATGAAATCAACCATGGTCTGAATTTGAACTCCCTTTGTGAAATAAACCATTAAATTGAAATCATGCTTGACACTTTCTTTCCTACTTTACAGGGTAAGGGGGTGGCTAAAGACTTTTTTTAGGTATGAGGCGACAAAACCTGCAACAGACCCCTGCAACATATTTAGTGTACACGTCAATGGGGTATGAGGCAACAAAAAGCTGTGGACCAATCATGGGGGGTGTTTCACAAAGAGTTAAGTTTGACTTAGAATCGTGCTTAAGCGCCAATGCGTATCCGGTATTTCACGCGTAATCTCAATGATAGACTTCCAATATTGCGCGTCCCCTGAGCATGATCTGACCTATGGGGTGATGCGTGATATACAGCACGCAAGTAGGGATTTAAGTGCGACTTTAGTCAAACTTAAATCTTTGTGAAACACCCCCCTGATTCTTATAAAGTTAGCGCAAAATATGTTATCATATGTTGCGGAGATTTGTTGCAGAGATCTGTCGCCTCATATCTGAACAAGCGTTAAGGGTGCATACGCTTTAAATAAGAGCAAGCAACTGAGGAGACAATAAAGGATAACAATCTTCTAATCCCACTCAACTCACGATGCAATCACAATAATGACATACTCACTTATAGTGTCCCCTGTTCGCAAAGTTTTTAAATAGAAAATGAAGGAAAATGAAGAATGAAAACAGGTGTGGTAAGATGAAAAAAAAATGATAACGAAGGAAACTTAAAATACTTGCAGGGCCTCTGTGAATTTTTTCTTCACCAAATTAAATGCATATTCAATTCAATGTATAATTTGCAGGAAAAACAAAGCTTAGCAAATTCCCAGCGAGTGCCAATTAACGTTCTATTAAAAGCAACAATTTTCACAAAATTTTCTGTCTAAAAAGAAATAAATACTGCTTTCACAAATCATTTTTGCAGCCAGACTAGTAAGTCTGAACATTGCAGTCACTGCTTTGATATTTGATAGCATTTAAGTACAATGATAGGAAATTAATATGTTGGACTGAACATGTACTGATAAAACTTTGCAGATTTTAATCGACTACTTACTAGAATCTGGGGAGCATTTCATGAAGAGTCTTGTCAGTGATTTTCACTGATAACTGTTATAAGCTACTGAAAAACCTTGCATCTGATTAGCTGAGAGCGAATTTGTCAGTGACAATCACTGACAAGACACTTCATGAAATGCTTCCCAGTGATGGTTCCAGTGCTAAACCCATAGGAATGAGAGAATTCAGCATGTGAAGGATGATAAGTTTGCTGTAAAATTCATACAGTGCTGGTTGTCTTGAGATATTTGAAATAATACTCTGCTGGGTGAAAAGGATGCTTCAGTTCACTATAATCCTGTAAATTATAGTGCAAAACATATCCTAACCCATGAAAATGGAAGGTAGAATAACTCACCAACTTTCTTCTTTTCTTCTTCCTCTACAGTCATCTGCCTGGAGATCTGTCTCTTTAGCTTGGTGCGTTCCGTTTCTGATTCAGACTCATTACCCGATGGATCTGCCTCGGCCTCCGAGACGTGGGCGATTGCCTCATTCCAGCTGCTGTAGAGTGTAGGATCTGCTGCAGCAATCTCATCTAGAGTACCCTGGTGCTCAATGCGACCATCCTGCATCACTAAGATCTGGCCCAACAAGACAAGAGCACTGACAGGAATCAACTCACTCTCAGAGATTAATCTGACGGCTCAATGTGGGGGAAAAAATTCTGGCAAACAAAGGCTACTCCTCTATCCTTATTCACTTCTTAAAGGTTGGAAAAGACTTCATTTGTCATGACATAAATAAAATCCGCCAGAATGATTGCACACAATGAAAATACTACAATTAGGCAGTCGCAATAGCAGCTCAGAAGCATTTTTTTTTTTTTTTTGGGGGGGGGGGGAGTGATGAGTCATAAAAATCTGAGGCCACTTATTCTGAATTCAAATAGCAGTAATAATATCAATGTATTTCTTGAATTCATCATACATGCACAGCCTATACTGGCTCTTAAATGATACATTAAAGATAACTGCACCAACTTAAGGCCAAAAAAGAAAAATTGTTATGTTGACCTTGATCGACCGACCGTAAAATGCGAAAATAACAGGGTCAGGATTTTTTTTTTTTTTTTTAGCAGGCCCAAATATACAAATGCACCGTTTTTGTGAGAAAATCTCAGATTTGGGTGAAGAATTTGCTAAATTTTGTTTTTCAATGGCTTAAAAAACACTTTTGTATGCGATTTGACTGCGTTCTGCCCGCGTTTTCCCCATTCGAAACTCACAGAAAATATCAGAAAACTCAACTCTCTCACGTCACACAATGTCACAACTGCACATATTACACATGAGTGTCAACTCGAGCTTGCTGGCGTGCATAACAGTTACAGTCCAGCAGGTAGTAAAAAAAATAATAAAAATCGACCGACCGAATTTTCAAATTTTGTGCATGTGAGGTCAACATAACAATTTTTTTTTGGCCTAAAGTATGTCAGGGATGAAGAGAAGACACAAGAAAGAAAACTCCGTACCTTGTCAGCCTCTTGGAGGTACTGCAGCTGATGGGTTACTAAGATAACAGTCTGGTTGTTCTTGATCAACAGGTTCATGATTCCTTCTTCAAACAGTGTCTTCCCAACATGGACATCAAGAGCAGAAAGTGGATCATCCTGAATAAAATATGATAGAATCCTTTGGTAACTGAACCTAAAGTACTAATCTTAAAACCATACAGAATTGTAAGGAAAAAGAAAGAAGAACAGCAGTAAAGAAAGGCAGGAAATAATCTTCTTAACTATTTCCTGATACTAGTTTATGGCTTAATTGGATGAAATATTTATACTTAATCATAAAATATTTAGATTAATCCAGTAGAAACAATTTTATGACTATATGCTGATAGCAGTCAAATATGTCCTGAAAGAACTTATTCTTTCTTTTATAAAAAGAAATATTCCTATTGTTCATATACTTGCATTTCATGCTAATCATTGATTAGACTTCCACACTGGGACAATCTTCAAAACTCATTCCTTCTTCATGAACACCAACTCACAAAAGCTAATTCAATCTAGATTTTAATGTTTCTAAGACAATAACATATTCATCTTATTCATCTGCATGAGGAAAAGATTTAAAGTAGATATTCACTGATTTAAAAACTGACTCAATTTTCATAACTGCGTAGGTGAAGCTTAGATTGAACAAGTTTGCCAAAATACATCGCTTAGAAATATTCGAAGTATTAATTATTATCAATTAGCAGGTGCTAAAATACAGCCCTGACATAGCACCTGAAGAGCTCTCCAAACACTGCTGAGATGTGTGACATCACGGGCGGGATGTTAATTACACAAGCAGACGATGTCCCATAACATCTCACACATTTTCAGTGCCTCTTTTGTCGTCCTCTATTCAGTTATTTCTTCACTTCATTAGCGTCAGTCTAAATGTTTAATCTATTCTTTTCCCTAATCCCCATGCATGGTATCATTTAGATGAAAAATGAGGTGTTAAAGTGATAAAGGAATCAACAAAATAGACGCAATTGCATTTTCAGCTGCACAGACACTGCACTATGTTCGGCGTTTCAAGAGGGAGCGAGTACTGTCCATGCAATCATTCGGTGGGCTTTTCAATTTGAAAGTGTGGTTTCTTTGATTGTTCATTAACTCTTAACCTGTATATTTACAAAAAAAAATGAGATTTCAGTTATTAGAATTGGTTTCATTCCCCTTTTAGAATGGTGTAAACATGAGCACATTAAAATACACTGAATTCTTTATTATTTGAGAAATAATTGCACTGCAATTATGTTCATTCTGTATGGGAAGTCGTCTGCTTGGACACGGTTGAACCCGTTCGTGACGTCAGTAAAACATTGTTATTTTTTTGGCGAATAGCTCCTATATCACAGATGCTAGGAGGTGGTTTTAATGTATCATTTCAAATTACCTGATACGTAGTTGACGTAAAACTGATACGATTCCTATCTGTTAGCTTTCCAGTTTCTAGTCATACATCATTTGCCATATTTGTGATTTTCTTTGAATGTGAACTTTGACAAATTAAAGTGATAGAACAGAATTTTACTTGACATAAATCGAACGCTCCTTGCTGCATACTTACTAGAATAACGATATCCCTGTTGGAGTACATGGCCCTGCCAACGCTAACCCTCTGCTTCTGACCGCCACTGAGGTTTATACCCTTCTCACCAATCTCTGTCTGGTCTCCCCCAGGAAGGATCTCAATGTCCGGTTCCAGGGCGCATGACTTGAGCACCTTACGGTACCGTTTGTTATCCAGCTCACTGTTGAATATGATGTTGTCTTTGAGGGATGCGTTGAGCAGCCAGGCTTTCTGGGCAGCATATGCGATGCTACTCTTTGTCCTGTACATATAGACAAGATCATCACAATATTCATGTCTTCACATGATACAGATATGTTGTTCACAGTTTCCAAATAAAAAGCCTAAGATTAAAATTATCTACAACAGTACCTTACAATTATTATCAATATTAAAATTCATGTAAATTATTCTGCATAGTTGTTGCTCTTGAATTTACTATCATAACTATGATTCTAAGAAACAGAAGAAATAGTTGTGGTAGAAAGAGGTCAAGGAGGAGGAGGAGGAGGAGGAGGAGAAAGAAAATAATGGAGAAGAAAAGAAAAGAATGAATGGTAAAGTGGAATATTAAAAATTGCAAACCTATTGAACAAAACACTGCCACTCATTGTAGTCATCTCTCCAAGAATAGCCGAGATAAGGGACGATTTTCCACTTCCCACTTGACCAACTATCATTGTTAGTTTACCTGATAAAACCAAATCAAGGAAAATAAGGAGTAGAATTAAAAGTGCAATTAGCTCAATTAGTGTGATCCATTTTCTGAAAAATTTAATTTAAAAAAATGATATATGAGACATCAAATTAGTATATCATCCCTCTTTTCAAGAATTTTGTTTATATATGCATTAGTAATATAAATACTAAATGAACAAAACAAAACAGTATCCATTTGCCAGGCTTTTTGTATGGTATGAATGTCATTGGCTATGACCCACTGATCTGATACTGCACACTTACCTGCTGGAATCTCCACATTTGCTCTGGATATGACAGGGACATTACTCTCAGAATCCCATGTAAAGCTGGCATTCACCATCTGCAAGAGAACATTAAGTTATTATAATTGTGTTTAATTTCTATGAAAATAGGCAGAGAATCACACGATAACTCATCTATGCTTTGAAAAATCAAAATGATATTACAATAGAAAAAGAAAACATATTGTCCACTTACAGATGAATAACCTTTTTACTATTCTTTTATCTACAAATGAAATCTTGAAAAGAGCAGCAAGGATAATCTTTTATTCAAACACTGCCAATGAGTTTTGATAACTGCTTTAATTACAAAACAAAGCAGAACACAGTAGTCCTTCCCCCAAAAATATTGTTTACAATATATTTGCTTTTCTATATTCCTCTTACCTTAACTGCTACATCATCAGGGATAGGACTAGGTGCAGCCTCTGACCTCGACAGGCGATCCACCGAACCATAGCTGTACTTGTGAGAGGTTTCCTCATTCTTCAACAGAGATGCTTTCTCACTGGATGAAGGCTGTCGGAAACCAACTGCAGGAACCTGAAAAGAAGCAAACCAGAAATTTCTGAATCTCACTACATCAACATCAAAGTACAAAATAAGATAACAAACCAATTTTTATCTTCGCTCAATGCTTTTAATACAGACTAAGCAAAAACATAATATATGCAACAAAACAAGGAAATATTTAAAGGCATATTCTATGATTCAAAATCATTATATTACACCTTCCTTCTGTTAACCAATAAATATCACACATGGATTGCTACAATTGATGACAGTGCAGCAAATCAAGGACATATCTTTCATATACAGAGGAAACTCAGTATAACAAGGTCCTTGGGACCATCAATATAGCAGGAATCTCGTTATATCAGGGTTGAAAAACAATAAAATATAAAGAGCTGGGACCAGAATTTTACCTTGTTATATCAGGAATGTTGTTATATCAGATCTCTTTATACCAAGTTTCCACTGTATACCCTTTGTCCTTTTCAGGCAGATATTCTTCACAACCATTCACTGCTTCTTACCTGCCCATTCTCTTCTCTGTCATCGGTAGTTTCCTCCCTCAGATTATCAGCAGTGGCAGCCGTCTCCACCTCCGGAGCTAGGAAGAAGTTGAGAAGACGGTTGGAGCTGACCACCGCATTGACCATGACAGCCAGGGTCATGGGTAACAAGAACAGCGGGATGGTCAGTTGGTTGAAGAAAGATAGAGAGGAAAAGGCCACATCGGGAAGAAGAGGTTTTCCAGTGAAGAGTGTGTACGTTCCAAATGACTGCAAGGAAAAAAATTAAGATTGTTTTTTTAATAGTTCATGAATAATTTTGTTTTTGTTGTTAAAAGTCTTTCATAGCCACAGAAAGTAGATTACTACCATATCAGAATAAATTAATTCTACAACAAAAATTCAAGGCTATTTTAGACTACCCTAGGACCTAAAAAATGATGGAACTGCATGATCCTGAATATTCAAATTCCAACCATTCCTATCTTGCAGATATTTGTATCAATAACTAATTCAAAAGAAGCTAAATACAAAAAAAAAAAAAAACAAAACAAAACAAAACAAACAGCTAATCGGGCATAAGTCCATTCTTATGAGAATTAAGAAAGACATGGCATCATTTTATCTTTTTCAAGCTGGATTAGAATCAATGTACACATTTTACATCTTATAATAAAAAAAACCCACTGCCTCCAGCACCCACTTTTGGTGGGCAGAGGCATAAAAAAAAGAGATATGACAAGAATAGAACTTGGAAAGGTACTTACCACAAGGGTAACAAGGACAGGTCCAGTTGATGTTATAAAGACTGCAAACAAATGTAACACAAACAAAATGTAAATTTCAACATCATTTCATATTTTCACTCAGCGCAAGAGCAAAAAGGCAAATTTTTTCTTTCATCTACACTGGTGTAACTCTATCCAAGTATTAAATAATGTCTGGATAAGTATCCGAGAGTTTACAAGCATAAGTGGATGCCCCTTTCAAAGTTGTTTCAAATGGGTGCTTAATTGGGATCATTCTTTAAATACATTTTGTAACTCAAAGAGCAATTCTTAATTTGATCATTCTTATTCTATATAAACAACTCTGCCTAATCAACTTGATAAAATTCCTCTTAACCCGGCGGATACAATTTGATTTTGTGCATAACGCACATTTTCCATAGACTACTGCCTGGGTTATCTCTGGCTTGGTATTTAACAGGTTAGAGATGACCAACACCTCTCACAAACAATTTAACAATGACAAAGAGAAAATCACAATAATTTTTGCCTTCTTTCATTCAATTTATGAAAATACAATTTCTTGTCAAAACATTTATCCATGAACAGCTAGACATTTCAGTAACTGCTTGATATTAGAATGACATGAAATTGTAAAAAGCAACAAATCTCACTTGTGGCGACGACATTGCCATTGATCTTAAACATAGCCCAGAGTTCATTGATTCGCACCGCCTCAATAGCACTGCAGTAGAGTTCCTCCCAGCCATACAGCTTCAAGAGCTTGATACCCTGAAGCATCTCATTGGACAGCTTTAGACGGGTATCAGAATAGTTCTGAGGAGATGGAATAGAGAAAAGGGGTTAGAGGGAGTTAAAGGAGAATGAAACCTTGAGGAAATACCCATTTTAATGGAAAGAGAGGATAGGGAGAAGCAATTTAAAAATAAAATTCCTTCAAAATTGGTTACAAAATGAGAAAGTTAATATGAAACTTGAAAAGTCTCAATTCACTTTCTACGGCGATCCTCAAACAGGCAATGTTGCTTCAAAATGGCAGGTTTAGAAAGACAACCCTCAACATGTTTTGTACACAAAATTCCATATTTTCTCCATTTCTCCATTATATCTAAAGATGCTCTCTGTGAACTCAACATTGTGTCAAATACATTTCCCACGGCTGCAATTCATTTACCCTTTGTTCAACTCGAGTTATATTTAGTTTAGCAACATTACAGGGCTGACTTGGAGCACCAAATCAAATTGACGGGTTAAAACTGATATTTTATACAGCTGACTCTTAATTCCTATTCAAATTATTGGTTAAGCGCTTTGTCAAATGTGATTCATTGTTTAAAGTCTATTACTTTTTTAAAAAGCATGCAATAGTTTATGGTCCTTTCCAATGATCTTTAAGTATCTGATCGAGCAGCAGTGTTAAATTGCTTATACTATTTGTGACATCAGCTTTGCATTGCGGGTGTATACCCACCTATCAAACCTAGCCTGCGACTTTGAATGATAGATACACACAGTCTCAACTCTAGTTTTGATAAATCGTATAATGAACTCATTCTAATGCATCATTTGTATACTATTACCCTTATCAGGAAATTTTGCAACTACTATTCCTTTTTGAATCTTTAAATACTGCTGTACATGGATAAAGTCATAGAATGGTCAAAGCTTTGAAATGTATACTCCGGAAATGTACATTATCAGCTGGATGTGCAATCGATTGCTACTAACTGCTGGTTACACTGCAGTATATATGCACTGAATCTTGACATGATCATGATAGAAGTTTAAACTTACTAGTGTTGTCTTTTGAAGTTTGGACATCAGACTAGCTATCTTCATCTGGAATGGCAGAAGGAACACAAAGACAGCTGAACCCAACAACGCAGACAATCCCAGCTGCTGGTACAGCAACACTAAGGTCACAATGATCTGTGAAAGAAAAATATTTCTCATGTAAATCTCAGTCCTTAAATACATGTTACAATAAGAGCTGTGATCTGGTGTGTAAAATTACATGCAAGTCATAACCTGTATTCTTACCAAGAGACAGTTGGTTATAAGAGGTATATAGCATATCAAAAATTGAATGCTGAGTAAGGATCAATGCCACAAATGTTATATGCTAAACTGTGCGCACAGGTATAAATGGATGTGTTGTTTGTTTTCTGTGTTAATTTACAAATGTTCTTCTTCAAACCTACAGTGTAGTGGGAGAGGTAGCAATAATAGACTCTTTTAGAACATGCTAATTTGCCACAGAGGTACATATCAACAATACCTTCTTCATGCTTTGTTTCTAAGACTTTAACTATCAGCTGCACCAACAAGGGCAAAGATTAGGGAATTACAGAGCATTACATCTATCATTAGAAAACAAAAATCTTTGCAGTCACTGGGGTTTCATATTAACTGTCTTCCTGGGCTACAAATTTAAATAATGGAGGTCTGCAGGTACCGAATCCCAGGAAGTAAAGAGACCTACCTTTATTAATTTACCTTACTTACCACCAACGTACCACCACTATCCATATTCAGTGTATATTCAAGAATGCGAGGTGGTTGGTTTCAATATGATCTTGCATTAATTAACCCATAGAGGTACAGTGTCTCCTTTAGGAGACGCTTTGGCAGTATCTGTTGGTCCAGAATGCTGGGCATTACACATTATACATGAGCAGAAAGAGAAAAATTCACTGAAAATTTTGAGTCCATTTCCAATGCAGGATGCTGTTGCATTTTTGAATTATACCAATGTAAATGTAACTAATCATTAAACTCTTTAAATTGGCAACACAGTAAATATTATATAATCACTATTTCCATGTTCAAATTGGCAATTTCTGTTTAAATTTCATAATTATAATTCATTTTGGTTCATGCCATATCCATATTTATTTTTTTCAAACAGGAAATGGAACATGCAAATACCTGAATAGGTATGGCCCAGCAGTAGTGTATCATTTGGAAGCAGAAGAGAAGTGACATGGCATCTGTTGACATGTGATTAGTAATCTGTCCCATAGTCATCATCCCACCAGTGGTGGCATAGGTAGACAGACGAAGAGACTTCTCGTAAACCATTGTCTGTAATAAGGAGATAAGGTAGGAATATATTCACTCTACAAGTACATTTCACTCGCAGAACCATCAACATGCACTACACCAAAAGATACAATGAAAATAGTGCTTCATTTTCATAACTTTACTAATTTTCTTTCCTCCCAATCCTAAAAGAGGCGAATAATGGGGCCATTATAATAATAATAATAACAATAACTGGATTCATGTAGCGCCTTTTCCAGAGGATACAAGGCGCTACCACTTAAAGTCTAAGAGTTACAGGAAGCTATCATCTGTTTTATGCTACTAGAATATAAATGAAACTATGTGGGTAAAATGAGAATTCTTGTGGTCATGCATTCATTGTTGGAGAATTGAGGAATGTCATTCCTACCTTTCTAATTCCTCTAGATACATTTCTCTGTCTGTCTGACATTTTCTTTTTAACATGAATCTGATTAAATGATTATTAATCATGATCATATTTCATATAACCATCAATCTCTCCCCATTGGACACTCAAATTAAACAACAAAAGCAAAAAATACTGTAAGTGTATTGCCTCACCTGAATAGCTGTCCTGACATGCATACTTTCCAGGATGACCCAGTGGTAATGGGTTTGAAGGCAGAGGAATTTAATGGAAGCTGTGAAAAACATCACTCCCACCAGCACAAAACCATTGGCAAAGAAGTTGGTGAATGTGATGAAGCCATCATTCTACGGAATAAAATTATGCAAAGAAACTCATTTTATAAAAAGTCAGATAAAAACACATATTGGCATTACGTTACCTTTCTTCGGGCCTCCTGCATAAAATGTTATACTTCAACACAACTTTTCAAACAGTAAAGCATTGTGATTCAGGACTTTAATTTCTCAAGTTATGTTAAGAAGGAATTCTTTCTGCAAGAGGATCCTAGAGTTTAAGAAACTGATGGAAACAAAGTACACTGGACCTTAAAATCCCATATCCACATTTTTTGTCATAGTTTCTTAATACTTCATTCTAGGTTGAATTCTCTGACAATTCCTCTGTAGTAAGTATCCGACACGAACCTTATTACACAAACCTTGACAAAACCCAAACAGTAAGTCTAAACCTAACCTAAAACAAAATGCTAACCTCACTGCCATTACAACCCCTTTCCATTGTTTTAATATAATAAATCCTGGGGGTGTTTCATAAAGCTGTTCGTACAGTTAAGAATGACTTTACGAACAACTTGAATATGGCAAGCCAAATGGAATTCTCAGTCATTATAAATTGCATCAGTTAAAGGTGAAATATGCAGACATAGATTAACATTACTATTGTTTACAAACATTTTTACTGCAAAGCACGTTTTTGCCACAATTTAATTGAGATATGGGAAATGCAGTCATACTTTGTTTAAACGTCAGAAAAAATAAGGGTATCCAACTGGCACTTCATATTCCAGTCGTTCGTTAAGTCATGCGTAACTTTACGAACAGCTTTATGAAACACCCCCTGGAAGAACTGTCACCAGACAAAGTGCTAGAGTACTGATCTCTCACCTTGGGTTCACTGTTAGATGCAACATTTTGGACGTAGAGGGTAATGCCTCCTACACAGAGAGGGCCAATGTAACCCATGCAATCACCAACCAGCTTGATAAGACCTGCCCAGAAGTTCCTCCAGCCATACACCTTGAGATAAACCGTCCACATACCGGGTTTCTTCCCCACCTTCGCCTTCTCTGCCTGATCGACAGAAGAGAAACAAACATACAGACAACTCATGATGATGATGTTGTAACAGCAGACAATATGTCAGGTTTGTCCCTATCTTAATAGGTACTAGTCACCGAAGAGTTTCTTGCTCAATATGTTAGGGGTTTCATGTTGCTATACTGTATTTAAAATCTGAACTTCAAGTATTTCTATAACTAAGATACTAGTACAGCATTTTTCTAATACAATCTCAATAAATCTGAAAGCCATTTGTTTGTAAGGAGACCAATCAAAACACCTGTACATACTCAGATAGAAATACAATAATAATAATAAAAACAATAACAATAATAATAATAACAATGATAATAATAATAATAATAATAATAATAATAATAATAATAATAATAATAATAATAATAATAATAATAATAATAATAATAATAACATAAAAACAATAACAATAATACTAACAATTTTTATGGTGCCTAATACATCTCCAATGTCTCTAAGCGCTTTACAGAAATGTTACGTGGTGTAGAAACAGTATACATTCAAAGATCTAACATGAATTTCAAAAATTTAAAAAGTTTAACTGTGGCATAAGTAGCCTTTTTTGTCCAAGGCAAAAATGATGTGCCAATAGAAATAAATTATAGCTCTTAATTAAAAGCAAGAAGAGAAAAAAAGATGAAGAAAGGGACAGGAGAAGAAGAAAAGAAAAAATATGAAAGCAGAAAAGGACAGAAGGGGAATATGAAAAAGAAGACAAGAAAAGAAGAGGAAGAAGGAGAAAAAAAGAAAAAGAAAATGAAAATGAGAAGAAAGAGAATAAGAAACATAAGAAAAGAAAGAAAAAAAAAGGAAGAAGAAAAGGAAGAAGAAAAGGAAGAAGAAAAGAAATAAAATACAAAGATGAAGAAAAGAAAAAGCAGAAGAGGAAGGAGAAGAAATGGAACAGAACAAGAAGAGCTAGAAGAATATGAAAAAGAAGCAAAAGAATAAGAGGAAGAAAAAGAAAATGAAGAGGAAGAGGATAAAATGAAAATCTAAAATCTTGATCCCCTTGATAACGTCAAGAAAATACCATCTTTTTAAAGGTGTCTGATCAACATGTTTATGTCGATCAATATGTTAACAATCATGCCAAGAACAAGAAATGGTTATTTTTTTGTCCTGTGTTTCTTACTAATATTCATGATAAATAAGTTAACCCATTCGTGACAGGAATTATTTGAAGCCTAATTTGATCAGCTTTTATTCTTCAAATTGGCAACACCAACATTTTTCTTTTATTGCTACATTTTTCTTATAAAACGTCATGTATCTGAAATGAATACAAATTGACAGAAATTATGATGAGAAGTCAAAAAGTTGCCAATATGCAGGGGAAAATGGTGATTTTAAACTTTCTATCACATTGCCCATTTAAGTATTTTAATGCTTAATTTCCTTTAAAAAAATTTCAGCATCAAACAATGAATATTGATGCAACCAAAATGGGCACAGTTTGTGTAGAATTTTTTGCTCTTTCTGCTTATGTATTTGGTATGATTTTTAGGGCTTTGCATTAAAAGATATTAGGCCAAACCACAAAATGTGGACCTCTGTCATGAATGGGTTAACTTATTTATCTATCAAACTATGATACACATCATAATGAATGCACAAGGTCAAGCCTGCATGAATTTCATAAAAAACTCAGTAGTCTAAGAAATATATAGTTCATTTTAGGCCATTCATGCACGCGAAGTTTTATTTGCTTCTGTTCAGTTCCAGACAATGAAGTGAAATGCACTGAAGAATGACCCTTATTCAAGTACTGTCAACACTTACTGGCTATTTTGTATCTATTGAATGGAATATTGCATTGTTATATTTGTGGATGTCTCAAAGCACCTTGCAGTTTAACAGAATCTCCATGGTTTGAAACATTATAGGTAAAATACCTTGATGCAGTACAAAGAGTGCTAGGCATGAGCTATATTTGGAGGGGTATTCCAAATAAAAGCAAGAAAAATGTCACGTATGCATAACAGATCTGATACTAATATAGTTTTTAAAATATCAATGACCTCTCAAAGCACAGTGCACTTTAACAGAATCTCCATGGTTTGAAACATTATAGGTAAAATACCTTGATGCAGTACACAGAGTGCTAGGCATGAGCTGTATTTGGAGGGGTATTCCAAATAAAAGCAAGAAAAATGTCACGATGCATAACAGATCTGATACTAATATAGTTTTTGAAATATCAATGACCTGCATGAATACACACTTTTGCAACTAAATGTATAAATGTACATTTTTAAAAAACAGGGTACCTACATAATACAGAAAGTTGAGAACAAAGTTTAACAACTATTTCTTATTAAACACTCCATAGTATTTGGGGTTGTTGTTTTTTTTTTCTCCTTCAGTTTACCAGTAATCATATTTATTCTAAGGCTTCCATGGCTATGTACATATAGGCATTCCCTATTACCTCCCACATACAGCATTCTTTGTTACGTCATGTACAACAGACCAGTTCAAATAACTATTTGAATTTTATGCAAAGTCATACTACTATGGTAAGTCATCATGCTTGCAGAGGCTTGTCTACCACAGCAATGACTAGAAATCTGCAAGTTTGTTTTTTCTTTTTTTTTCTAATCATTTTCTTCTTTTAGCTGCTGCAATAAAAAAATGTATGCTACAACATAAAAAATAATATGTAGCATTATCTACATGAAACAATGCAATTATAGAATAACAAATACAAATTGATTCTAATCATCTTTATTTGCATATATTTTGTGGACTTGTCAGTTCACATAATAATTGATCATTTATTCAGTCTCATCACATAATTTTGTGGAAATGTGCTTTCCAGCAGTGAAGGAAAGATACATGACAAAGCGTATCAACCTGATACTGGAGCACCTGAATGTATAATAGAAATTAATTTTCATTTAAGGCTTGTTCAAGAATCCCACAGTGAACATCGTGGCAGGGAAAGGGTGTAGACCAGTCGAATTCTTGGAAAGTTAGTACAAAATATGATTTTACAAGTTTTAGCAAAACTCTCTCTTCTTTGGAGTTGATGTGTTAATGCAATGCAAGTCTCATTGTCATAAGTGGCATGGTTTACCGTGCCATATGTGAAAGTGAAAAAAACTGATGGCATTTGCCACGGGGTTTGCAGCTAGATCCTTCATAATTTTATCAGCTTTGGATACAACACTCTCTCTCTTCAAACAAACAACCACAGGAAGACAGATCATTTCCTACCAGCCTTGCTTAGCCAGGGTAATACTGAGGCAGGGTTGGCAATTTTTTTGATTTTTTTTTAAAGAATAGAAACAAATCTGATTTTTTTTATTTAAATCAGATTTTTTAGATTTAAATCAGATTTTTTTAAAAGTTCATTAAAAACAAAGTGTAATTACCAAAAAACCTTACCCTTGCAATGACATCAATTTTAATATTATCATACATTTCACTCCTAATATTTTTCTAAACCATATATTTTGTAAAATGGGCAAACAAAAATCAATTTGAGGAATCATGTATGAATCTAAACTTAATTCTATCATACCTAGGCCTATGAAGGAAACCTCCATAGAGAATTCCCAGTGAGTAGAGAAAATTCCACTCTGGGAATTTCTACTCAGTATCAAAAAATCCCAGAGGAAAATCCCAAGGCACTCCTCATTGAAAATTATATCTAAATGTGCACACAACAGCTCTGTGACAGTGTTACAAATTGATATTAAAGCTCTTCCATTGCTACAGATAGAGATGCAAAACTGTCAGTGTTAGAGACCAATATAAGAGACAGCTTAGTCAAAGGGTGACTACACTACATGTACATTATGTTACTGTGATTTTTACATTAATCTACAATTTTTATTCACATGTTTTCTCAAAATCTGTTTGATACACAAAGTAGGAAAAAAAAACATGCCGAGTCTTTTGACCATAATAGATATCTGTACTTTTGACTTTAAGGATAAAAACTGCAAAACTGTTTATATTACAACATAATGTATTACAAAATAAGTATTTTATTTTAAATCAGAAACAACTTGCAACTGTGTCTACATCTTAACGTTTGAATGTAGTGTTAAAAGTTTATTTTGAGTCGTTATAGATCCTTTTTCCACATGCAGATACAAAACTTCCTTTATTATGCGTAGCACTGACTATACAGTCAATGAGCTGACAGTGACATAAAGGGTTTATAAGAGAAAGTATTTTTCAACAGTCAAATTGTAACTGTACCACATTATGTTAATGTGATTTTACATGTTCTTTAAACATCAATTGTATGATAAATGTAACAAGAACAAAAGAAGAAAAGCATCTTAAATCTGCTGATCACTTGATTATTTTTAATTTTACATTAAAGAAGTAGTTTATGTGAAGGATCAAAACTGGAAAACTGCTAACAAACCTTTTCTCATTGACTTTATTTATTTTTTTACAAACTGCTCTCTGAAAAGTCTTGGATTGTGTGATAAATGATAAGAAAGAAATAAGAAACTTGTTTCACTATTAATAGCTGACAAAGAATTTAAAATTTCAGAAGAAGAGCTTGACATTTACAAAAAATGGAGTAACTGCTGACGACATACATCTTTAGTTTTTAAGGAATTAGCTGATTTTTATTGACTTGATTTTAATTTATTTTAAGTAGATAGGAAGGATTTATTGATTTTTTGTTGCTATAAGGTTAATTCAAAGTTTTTTCAGTTGATATAAAGTTAATTCAAAGTTTTCAGTTGTTTTGAAGAATTAAAACTGCCTTGAACAAACAATTTGTCAATGATTTGTACATGCTTCAATTGAATTGATTTAAATCAATGATTTAAAAAAAAAATCATGGTGATTTAAATCCGACAACCCTGTATTGGAGTGCCTAGGGCACCTTGTTTGGTGGATATGTATACTACAGTATATAAATATACAATATTATTATTATAACTATTATTATTATTATTATTATTATTATTATTATTATTATTATTATTATTATTATCATTATTATTATTATCATTATTATTATTATTAATTATTATCATTATCATTATTATTATTATTATTATTATCATTATTATTATTATTATCATTATTATTATTATTAATTATTATCATTATCATTATTATTATTATTATTATTATTATTATTATTATTATCATTATTATTATTATTAATTATTATCATTATCATTATTATTATTATTATTATTATTATTATTATTATTATTATTATTATTATTATTATTATTATTATCATTATCATTATTACTATTTGCTGAGCCTCTCTTACATGTAATTCTTATGCAAGCAGAGTAATATTGGTTTTGCTGTGTACTATTCCCATAATAGCATACAGGGTTGCAGCCTTGCAGACCACTATGCTCTGGATTAAAGAGCGTAAAATAAGAACCAAATAGTTTTGTCAACATGAAGACCTCTCATCATTCTCATTCTCTCTCGTTTCCTTATTTTAGAGTGCTTGTACATTTTCTTGTACATGTATTTGTAACTAGACTTCCAAGATACTTATACCCATTCACCTGATCAATTCTCCATATTTCAAATATGAGATTCAACAGTAGAGGGCCATATTTCCCATATACAGTGCAGACACGGGCATTTCCGGTTTCCATACAAACATAACGGCTAGAGTCTTAACAAGTCCCATAAAAATCATAGTTTTTGAGCGTAGAAAATGCAAGCAACAAATTCTGATGCTACCTGCACAGATCTAATAAAATTATCAGGAAAGTTTGAATATGAAACCTGAACAGTATTTTCATCAAATGAGGGATTTGTTAACCTGGCTATACATTTTCTATGGAAGCCAGAAGAAATCTTGTCAAATCATCGGTATTGCATTTGTATCTGTGCATGTGCTGACCTGCGCGGTATGCAGGAAATGTCGCCCTCTGCTGTTGAATCTCATATTTGCGATATGAAGAATTTCCTCATCCATGTCATCGTGAAGAACTAGCAGGTCATGCTATTCAGATTTCCTTCTAAAGTGAAACACTAACTCTTTTGTTTTGGCTACCTCTAAGTGGAGATGATGCACTTTACACAATTTAGTAAATGTTCTAAATGTGGTACTGCACTGTAAGAATGTTTTACTTTCTCCTCTCCAGGCTCTGTAAGGTAACCAGTGACTACCTTATCATCAGCATAAAACAACAGTACAGGTTTCATCATCACAAATACAGCTACTGATATACAGAGAAACTGTGTAGGACAGATTTATTAAGCCAAGAATGAAGCTGAAATATCAATATACTCCATGCACTACTGTACATGTAGTATACATGTAGCCTATGTGATGAAAACAGTTTACTGCAGAATATCATTATGGAAATTACAAGTGAAGTCTTGGTAAATACATTTAAGTACTGTAATGTCTATAATGCAGTACACAGCATCAAGCATGAGTAGTAAGCCATAGGTATGCAAATCTTGTTTGTGAATACCATCACTGTTTAGCAATTTGTATAGAGTGTACACTTAAATACTGAATTTATTACATAACACTGTAAATATATAGTACTATGCACATAAAGCATGCTAGCTGTATTCTTCTTTCAGTTCAAGCTTCAAACCTCAGTCATGTCACTTGTTTTCATGAAATGATAAATAATGTATGAATGGACCATATCATCCTTACATTAAAAAAAAAATCACATTTTTTGAAAGACCAAATTTGCCAATGTAAACTTGCGCAATAAAGTAAACATTTTAATCATGCTAAACTCTAAGAAGGGAGCATATAAAGGTTCCAGTTATTGCACAAATGCTTTAGGACAACCAGTTCTCTTTTTTCTGTTTTCTTCTTTCTTTCCAGTCTTCCTTTTTTAAAAACCTACAATAACTTGACAATTTTTTTTTCTTGTATGATACTGCATTACAAGTAATAACAAAAATGAAATGTACCAGTACGTGGTGAATAAAAAATCATAACACAAAGCGAATTCCAGCTGCATTCCAGTGTTTCTTGCTATACACAATACATGTATAGATGCTCTAAATATCATCCATTTGCAAGCTCAATATATTTTGCACATTACAGACCTGTTCAGTTTGGGTACTGTTTTCTATGCTAATTTCTAAATGAAAGGTTTCAAGCATGCCTAACATGAGCACTAACATCTCAATGCACCTGACTAATGGCATCACCCATTGAAACATCTTTTCTTCTTTTTTTGGAAGCCCCCCCCCCCCCCATTATGGCTGTCATGAACTACAGTGTTTTGAAATCAAATCTGTCTTTATGTCAGGGAAAGAAAATGTTGTTAACTGAAAAAGAAGCATTGATTCATTCAATCCTTGGGCATTTTTCTTTCCTGCAGATAAAATATTCATGGGCAATTCCATGATTAGGAACGTTACATTTAAAGAAATTTTCATACCTTTTGATACAGTTAATTCAATATCTATTTCATTTCACGTTCTAATCTTGTTACAGCATATTCACCCACCCTAGGTTGGGACAATACATAATACATTTTTTTTTTAAATGTATTACATAACATAATATGTTTAAAAAAAAAAACACATTGAAAACAAAAGCAATTGAATAATGTCGGAGCTGTAATTAGAACTTTTAACCTTGGTTAGTAATATTACAGAAAAAGGACACAAGGAAAATATCAATGTTTTTGAAAAGAAATCCCTCAGCTTTACTTCTTATATGATGACAAATGTTTACCTCTCTGTTTTTTTTATAAAGTAGACCTCAAATATCAAAATCTTGGTCAGTCACATGATTACGGTTAGTCATGTTACAGTTTGTCCAGCCCCACATATTTCAGATTTTTATACCTCTTCAACAACTTATTTCTGAATATTTTTATTAATTTGGTGTGAGACATAATGACCTTCAGATTATCCAACTGAAAAAAATACAAAAGAAACAACAGTTCTCTGTCTAAGTCTAAAAAACTGTGTGTAGTCCCATCTATTTTTTGTATGGTTCAGATTCTCCTATAAGGAGACATTTGGGACAAAAAAATTTTTGGTGAGTATGAGACCCCTTTGCATTTACAACTTCTATATGAATTTTAACAAAAAAATTTGACCTGAATTTGAGATAAACCAAAAATAAAGTTTGGGGCGATGTCCACTTAAAGTAAAAGGCTAACATTGTGAGAATTTTTTAAAAATTCATTTTGCTACTTGACAATGGTATTAAACACAAGACTTATAGTTTAAAAATACCAGTCTGAAAGTTTCAAAGTATAATATTGACGGAAAGTATTTTTAAATATTAAAAATGTAAACCAATGTTTGAAGAAAATATAATGGTCGGTTGCACAGACTGGACATAAGAAGCGTGCACATGCACAGAGTTCACCTGAACAGTGTATGTGTGTATGCATATGTATATTATGTTGTGTGTGCATGTGCGTATGCATATCATGTATAGTGTGGGAGAGAGGTGCAGCCAACAGCTTTTTTTGAACTGGTTGAAAATGCTCCTCTAGTTATTTGTCTCATGAGACCAAAACTAATAAAATCGGCATTTGCGTCTTATTAACAGTTTTTCATTTCATATTTTGGTTTCAGGGTTTCTGAGTACAAATAAAAGTACTCATACACATGCTTCATCTTAGTTTGAGAATTTTTTAAATCAGCTGCTCACAAAGTTAGCCAATGCCTTTAATAATGGAATTGCCCTCATTATGAATTTTGAAATTTTGTAAAACAACAAAAAAGAGAGAGAAAGATCAAAGTACATGTACATAAATGAAGAGCACAGTGTGTTTAAACGTTAGCTACAAAGTTCAGTTTGCTATGAACACAACTGACCCACTACACATAATTAATTTCTATTCCATGGACTTGGGGAAACAATGAAGCATTGTTGGTTCTGTTGTTGTTGTTGTTGTTCTTGAATAACTGCTTTTTTTCTCAAAAAATAATTAACAAATGAAACTATACAAGGAAAATAGAAAATAAAATGAATTAGATAATATTTTCTATTTTAATCATGGTACTACTCCTATTTCAACAAAGGAACATGTCTGTGAATCATCATTTCTTATGCAATGATGCAAGTTTCTATAGTCTGGTGTTTCCACTATGTAACTACAGGTCAAGTCTAGGTGAAGAATGAATGTTTGTAAATGGGGGGGGGGGGGGGGGGGGGGGGGGGGGGGGGGGGGGGGGGTGTTCCATGGTTATTTCTTTGTAACAGCAATCAAGAAAAAAAAATACTGATAGGATGAAAGGAGTAACACTACTGTCACTTTCAGTCCTCATTGCTTCATTCCTCAGTAAATACAAATACAATAATAAATACAAATGCACAATTATACAAATAGGTTTCTATTATTCCTCAAATCAATTAAATCCAAATCTGATCAGATGAATAACAATGATCTTACAATATGATTGCAACCTCATACCACAGATAAGTCACACAAGGAGGACAAGAGCAAATGGTGAGAAATGATAGAGTGATGATACAACAACATACATGTATCTTCCATTTGGGGCATAAAAGGGGAGATTTCCTTATTTCCATCACATCCCAAATGTTAACTTTTTTAAGATTAGAAATGGTGCTTTGGGGACTAAAGCTAGCATTAAAGAAAATAATTTCACTGTAATTTAATGAAAACTACCTTAATAATCACAACTTACCTTTTCTTTTTCAAAAACATCTCTGAATCTGTTATGGTTGTAGTTAGATTCATGAATCAATGGTAGGGCACCAAGGTCGGTCATTTCCAGCGGGCGCTTATAACCCAACGCCAACAGCCAGTTCAACCACCAGTATGTCACCTGTCAAAAATTATTCACAGATTTCAAGATTCTTTCTTTGCTTACTAATAACCCATTCGTGACAGAGGGTCCACATTTTGTGGTTTGGCCTAATATCTTTTGATGCAAAAGCCCTAAAAATCATACCAAATACATGAGCAGAAAGAGCAAAAAATTCTACACAAACTGTGCCCATTTTGGTTGTGTCAATATTCGTTGTTTGATTTAAAGGAAAATAAGCATTAAAATCCTTAAATTGGCAATGTGATTGAAAGTTTAAAATCACCGTTTCCCCCTGCAAATTGGCAACTTTTTGACTTCTCATCATAATTTCTGTCAATTTATATTCATTTCAGATCATATATGACGTTTCATAAGAAAAAATGTAGCAATAAAATAAAAATGTTGGTGTTGCCAATTTGAATAAAAGCTGATCAAATTAGGCTTTAAATAATACCTGTCAAGAATGGGATAAAGCATCATTCACACACAATAAGACAAGTTCAAATACCAGTATGTTACCTGCTGTCATAAGAATGCAACATATTACTTTAACTAACACATTGGTAATTTTTCTACAAATGGGATTTACAGGTATTCATTTATGTATTACACCTTCTACTTCTAGCACCTAACACATACATGTACTTCAAATTATTTTTAGGAAATTGTGCACAGTATGTAACTGATCTCACATGTCTCTATACTTCAAAAGACTACATCTATTTCAAACTACACACACTTCCCAGTTCCCAGAACAAAGACCTTGATGAAGTTCTACATCACTATTTCAAGAGGTAATTTATCAGACTTTCCTATGACTGCATCTAGGGGTAATTTATGAATTCTGCCTCAAATAACAGAATGTTTTACTGGACGTTTTGTGATGACAGAAGAACATTCATAATTCTCAATACAAGAAAGCCCAAAGAAAAAGCACTTAACCCAGCAACCACACCACTGTTAATGTTACCTGCGACAGTAGGTTCACATGTTGATCCAGATAATACATGTCTGGTGCTCTGAGGTCCTGAGGCAATGATTTACCATAACCATTTTGACAGCATCCACATACCTGAATGGGCAGAGTGATATCAGGAGAGTGAGAAAAGTTAGCATTATTGGTACAAAAGTCCACTAACAAGACAAAAAATAAGAACAGAAAGGGACAGACACAGGTAAATAAAAGGATGAAAAAAATTAAGAAGATGAAAGAGGATCCCTCCCCCCCCCCCACACACAATATATATATATATATATATAATACTAAATATAAATTTATTTAAAAAAACATTAAAGATAATACCAGTAATGACAATAAGTAAATAAATAACCTCAAACGGTGTTGACAATCAGTAAAAGAATTCCAGAGGCAACAATGATTAGGAAATTTTTGGACTATGACAATACAATTTATTGCAAAGAAGTCAAGTTGCCATCATGCATTTTCATATATACGTACAATTTTTGCCACAAACACCATATTCATAAATCTAAATATCTAGGACGTCTTGCATATGAACAGCTTGATATATGAATTGCTATGGGTCATACTTTCTGCACATGTGTAAAATACAAAGTACTACATGTAGGCATACTGGCTGGTGCCAGTGGACTCATGCCATTGCCCTCATGCATGCAAAAATGACATTCACTAAAATTGTGGAGCGAAAGGGAAAGTGGATGCAAATGCCCTACAGAAGAGAGAAAATGAATAGATTATACTTGCATTGATTCTGATAATGTTGAGTTCTAGCAAAAGAATGATGCTATAGAGTACCAGGGTGCAGATTGTCAGATCAAATCTCATGCAGTCATAGCCAGTTTGACCTAAACTGATGAGGTTTAGCAGGACAGCCACTTCACCAAGGAGAGCCATGGTCCAGTACAGCACCAACAATAGTGCCATACTGACACAACTGCCAGAGCTCCAGTGGTGATAGAATATCAGAGCGAGGAAAGCTGTCCACAAATGCTGCTATAGATGGCAAGTAGAAATGTGGCCTGTGATGGCTGACCATGTAGTTCTCATCCGTTAAGATGCCCTCTGCAATGGACGTCAAATGTACAAGCAACAGAACACCAAGGAGCATCCATTTATAGGCGTGGCCTTTGTAGCGAAGGAGGTACTTGGTGTTGACAGCCCGGTATCCTGTGCAGCATCCCATGACAAACAGCAGGAAGCTGAAGACAACAAGGAATACAGCATGTGGGGCTGCATCGAGTGCATCTGTGAAGCATGTGTTGTTAGAGATGTGGTCCTTGTTCCAAGCGAAGCCATCAAAGAAGTGGAGATCGGAACTGTTGACCCCACAGAACCACTCCCAGCTGTCTGACCCCATGACCGCACTGAATCAGTGGGTATCTGTTGAGAAAGAAGAAGACAGAATTACTCTTAAAAGTTCAAATGAAATTAATTCAAAAGCTTCAATTATTTTACAGTTTTTCTTTGAAACTGAAATTCTACTATGGAACATCACCATATGTAGTGCTACATGCGTCATGTAGTATTGCTCCCCTTTACTCACTGGCCTAACACTGTGTGGGACTGTGTTGAATATTCACTGGCCCCTGTTTCATAAACTTATCAATTAGAAGTTAGAATAGCTGTTATAACTTAAGCTACTGAAATCCTTGCATCTGACTGGCTGAGAACAAATTTGTCATAGATATGTGACAGTTGTTATAACAAGTTTTGTGAAATGGGGCCCTTGTGAGGAGGGCACCCAATATCTACGTAAGCAGGATTTAATGAAAATGGAATTGTAATACCGAACGTGCATTTCCCATGGGAAAAAGTTAAACAATGTACCAAATCAACAATCAGCTAGTTTGACCATTTTATACTTTTCTAAAACTTTTTTGAGAAAACAATGCTATTACAAAAGTATTTTTGCCTCGTTTTTGTCATCTTCCTTTTTGAAATTACTGTGGGAAAATGTTGCATAGTTCTAAGCATAGGAAATTAATTTTAGACGCATAAATGCGCGCGTTCGGTAATACAATCACTGACAATAAATATCTTTGGCACTGCGAACCTTAATTACATAATAATATACTTTGACTATGGGGTGAGAAAATGTGTAACTTCCAAGAAAATTGAGAAAATGTAAAATCTTATGTACAAAGTGAATGGAGAGGTGCTCGCATATGATGTCATCAGTGTTGCCAATTTGCAGAGCCGAGAGTAATTTACTAGAAAATGTCCGGGGGGGGGACACTCGACCCCAAAAGTGGTAGGTATGTGCCGCAGGCGAGACAAAAAACGGGGGCTTTGGAATGGGCTTATTGTAAAAAGGAGGGTCTTCGAAACGGGCTTCGGAACTGGCTTCGGAACTGGCTTCGGAACTACAAATGTTTGTGAAAACGGGGGTCTTTGGAACGGTTCGCCTGCGTGAGTGCGTATGTATCCCTATGGAACGGGCATACATACATGCGGGTGCGCTCGCGCAGAGGCGATGGTTGGGCAGCGCTGGCTGGCCTATATGCGGTACTGTGCAGGCCGCTTTTCACCAAAAACGAAGCTCAATGTAACTGATCAATACGGCCGTAATGGCGAAATGAAAAATATGCGAAGCTTTGGAACGGATTTCTTTCTTCTTTTCTCTTGATAAGAAAATACTAT
>CM057151.1:50774442-50889738 GCA_029962745.1 Echinometra lucunter
TTTCAAACTACACACACTTCCCAATTCCCAGAACAAAGACCTTGATGAAGTTCTGCATCACTATTTCAAGAGGTAATTTATCAGACTTTCCTATGCCTGCATCTAGTGGTAATTTATGAATTCTGCCTCAAATAACAGAATGTTTTACTGGACGTTTTGTGATGACAGAAAAAACATTCATAATTCTCAATACAAGAAAGCCCAAAGAAAAAACACTTAACCCAGCAACCACACCAATGTCAATATTACCTGTGACAGTAGGTTCACATGTTGATCCAGATAATACATGTCTGGTGCTCTGAGGTCCTGAGGCAATGATTTACTATAACCATTTTGACAGCATCCACATACCTGAATGGGTAGAGAGATATCAGGAGAGTGAGAAAAGTTAGCATTATTGGTACAAAAGTCCACTAACAAGACAAAAAAATAAGAACAGAAAGGGACAGACACAGGTAAATAAAAGGATCAACAAATTAAGAATATGAAAGAGGATCCCTCCCCCCCCCCCCACAAAATATATATATATAATACTAGACATAAATTTATTTAAAAAAAACAATAAAAATAATACCAGTAATGACAATAAGTAAATAAATAACCCCAAAACGGTGTTGACAATCAGTAAAAGAATTCAAGATGCAATGATTAGGAAATTTTTGGACTATGACAATACAATTTATTGCAAAGAAGTCAAGTTGCCATCATGCATTTTCATATATACCTCCAATTTTTGCCACAAACACCATATTCATAAATCTAAATATCTAGGAGGTCTTGCATATGAACAGCTTGATATATGAATTGCTATGGGTCATACTTTCTGCACATGTGTAAAATACAAAGTACTACATGTAGGCATACTGGCTGGTGCCAGTGGACTCATGCCATTGCCCTCATGCATGCAAAAATGACATTCACTAAAATTGTGGAGCGAAAGGGAAAGTGGATGCAAATGCCCTACAGAAGAGAGAAAATGAATAGATTATACTTGCATTGATTCTGATAATGTTGAGTTCTAGCAAAAGAATGATGCTATAGAGTACCACAGTGCAGATTGTCAGATCAAATCTCATGCAGTCATAGCCAGTTTGACCTAAACTGATGAGGTTTAGCAGGACAGCCACTTCACCAAGGAGAGCCATGGTCCAGTACAGCACCAACAACAGTGCCATACTGACACACTGCCAGAGCTCCATGTGGTGATAGAATATCAGAGCGAGGAAAGCTGTCACAAATGCTGCTATAGATGGTAAGTAGAAATGTGGCTGTGATGGCTGACCAGTGTAGTTCTCATCTGTTAAGATGCCCTCTGCAATGGACGTCAAATGTACAAGCAACAGAACACCAAGGAGCATCCATTTATAGGCGTGGCCTTTGTAGCGAAGGAGGTACTTGGTGTTGACAGCCCGGTATCCTGTGCAGCATCCCATGACAAACAGAAGGAAGCTGAAGACAACAAGGAATACAGCATGTGGGGCTGCATCGAGTGCATCTGTGAAGCATGTGTTGTTAGAGATGTGGTCCTTGTTCCAAGCGAAGCCATCAAAGAAGTGGAGATCGGAACTGTTGACCCCACAGAACCACTCCCAGCTGTCTGACTCCATGACTGCACTGAATCAGTGGGTATCTGTTGAGAAAGAAGAAGACAGAATTACTCTTCAAAGTTCAAATGAAATTAATTCAAAAGCTTCAATTATTTTACAGTTTTTCTTTTAAACTGAAATTCTACTATGGAACATCACCATATGTAGTGCTACATGCATCATGTAGTATTTCTCCCCATTACTCACTGGCCTAACACTGTGTGGGACTGTGTTGAATATTCACTGGCCCCTGTTTCATAAACTTATCAATTAGAAGTTGCAATAGCTGTTATAACTTAAGCTACTGAAATCCTTGTATCTGATTGGCTGAGAACAAATTTGTCATAGATATATGGCAGTTGTTATAACAAGTTTTATGAAATGGGGCCCTTGTAAAGAGGGCACCCAAAATCTACGTAAGCAGGATTTAATTACCAGTAACCAACATTTGCTAAATTACCTGATTCAAAGTCAGACTCTATAATTAGATATTCTGCCACATAATTAGGGTATGAGGGGTTCCTAAAATGAAAATTCAAATTATAATCATTATCAATTTCCTGTTTCTCATACATGATCTACCCAGGTCTAGTCCCACATGGGAGTATTCGTATGTTGATCTATGTATGGAAGTGTATCCTATTATCGAACACTTTCATAGAGTCAATCATATCAAATACAATATTCTCTAAATATTTATCAAACTTCCACCATGAATACTCAAATACCTACAGAAAATGAAGAAGTAAAATGTTTTCAGAGAAAAGTAGTCTTCGATCAGATATCAACTTCCGATCGCACCCCTCTCCGCATAAGCGGCGTTTTGGTGACCTAAAAATGGAATTGTAATACCGAACGTGCATTTCCTATGGGAAAAAGTTAAGTTAAACAATGTACCAAATCGACAATCAGCTAGTTTGACCATTTTATACTTTTTTTTTGTTTTTTGAGAAAACAATGCTATTACAAAAGTATTTCTGCCTCGTTTTTGTCATCTTCCTTTTTTAAATTAATGCGGGAGAATGTTGCATAGTTCTAAGCATAGGAAATTAATTTTAGACGCGTAAATGCGCGCGTTCGGTAATACAATCACTGACTATAAATATCTGTGGCACTGCGAACCTTAATTACATAATATACTTTGACTATGGGGTGAGAAAATGTGTAACTTCCAAGAAAATTGAGAAAATGTGAAATTTTATGTACAAAGTGAATGGAGAGCTCCTCGCATATGATGTCATCAGTGTTGCCAATTTGCAGAGCCGAGAGTAATTTACTAGAAAATGTCCGGGGGGGGGGGGGGGGGGGGGGGGCACTCAACCCCAAAAGTGGTAGGTATGTGCCGCAGGCGAGACAAAAACCGGGGGCTTTGGAATGGGCTTATTGTAAAAAGGAGGGTCTTCGGAACAGGCTTCGGAACAGGCTTCGGAACTGGCTTCGGAACTGGCTTCGGAACTACAAATGTTTGTGAAAACGGGGGTCTTTGGAACGGTTCGCCTGCGTGTGACTGCGTATGTATCCCTATGGAACGGACATACGTGCATGCGGGTGCGCTCGCGCAGAGGCGATGGTCGGGCAGCGCTGGCTGGCCTACGTGCATACTGTGCAGGCTGCTTTTCACCAAAAACGAAGCTCATTGTAACTGATCAATACGGCCGTAACGGCGAAACGAAAAATATGCGGAGCTTTGGAACGGATTTCTTTCTTTTTTCTTGATAAGAAAATACTATGCTTTGGAACGGTTTTCTTTGTTCTTTTTCTCAATAAGAAAACGCTATGCTTTGGAACGGAAATTAGAGTGTAAAAATGGGGGTCTTCTCCGTGGCACATACCCCACCATGCATTATAAACTGAGTGCCTCCCCCCCCCCCAGGGAAAATGTAAATGAGTGTAATTTTCTTATTCTTTGACCCATTTTGCTCATTTCTTTTTGCTGTTCAAATTCATCTCCTTTTATTGAAGCAGTGAAACTTCTGGGGTGGACTTTCCCTTTTAAAAATTCCAGTAGGCCTACCCATCAATATGTTCAAAATTAATGAACTTAATAACTCATGACTGCTGTGCTGTCTACAAGCTTGTATTTAGTAATGGTATCCACTAAGGCAAGAGTTCCATATGTACCCCCCCCCGCTAAAATTGAAAACACATATAAGAATATGACTCGGAATGATAGGTCTAATCATAATATCAGATACTGAGCATGGAAAAATGCTATAAATGAAGAAATATGGGTTTATTCCGTCAGAATTAAGAGCTTACCCGTAAACTGTGCATTTCACATAGACATTGATTTATTTAGTCAGAAAAATAAGAGCAATGCATCCTGGGAGTGAGACTAATCATGACTTTCGGCTTATAATCATTATGAGACCTATCACTTTCAGCGATCTCTCGCTAGCTCGATAGGTAAGGTGTCGGTCTTGAGAGGTAGATGTCCCAGGTTCGAGTCACGTCGGCAGGCATGGTAAGTCAAGAAAAAAGAAAGAGTTGAGAAGAAAACGGTAGGCACTTTTGAGGCGACTTTCACGTGAGGGGAAAAAAATAC
Source organism: Echinometra lucunter (assembly GCA_029962745.1). Taxonomy (NCBI): domain Eukaryota; kingdom Metazoa; phylum Echinodermata; class Echinoidea; order Camarodonta; family Echinometridae; genus Echinometra; species Echinometra lucunter. Next base: position 50,778,574 of record CM057151.1, read on the forward strand.
TAATTTCTGAAAAGTTAAGACTAGAAATTAATCCGGGTATAAATGCATAAAGTGCACCCACTGCCTCGTCAACTTCTCGTGGCGCAGTGGTTAAAGCCACTGTCAGCGCTCGATATATTACTAGTCATGCTAGTCAAGGGTTCAAATTCCCGTGACGCTGACAATTTTTTGTCGTTATGAAATTGATGACAATGGCGTTTATTCCGTTGACAAAATAGTAAAGTATGATGGTTATTCTTCAATCAGGTCACTGATAGACGATCTTCGTTGTCACCCTCACTTCACAGTTGCCTCAAAAGTGCCTACCGGAAGAAAACAGTGGAAAATACGGTGTCTCTGAACTTCATTTTTTTTTTTTTAGCGAGGGTTACATATGGAACTCTTTCCTAGACTAGTCTACATGTACATAATTTGAAGGCAAACCCGGAGAATAGGGGACCGGAACGCGCGCACATATTCATTTGTGTGCAAACAAATGCAGCCGGTGCAGCGGCAGAGTCGGCGGTGAGGGGGACGATCTGCACAAGATTCATGGATGAAACATTTGTGAGTTTGAGAACATTTCTGGCAAAAATCAAACTGATTTTCACCACATGATCACACATTTGAAAGCCGAAAGGACAATGTAATATATTAGAACATAATTTACTTGATTAAAACATATTTTAAAGTCATTTTGAACTTGATCATGGACTTGTCACATACCCTGACTTTCGGCTGATGCTGCCGATCTCTGCACAGTACAAATGGCACGCGCGCGCGTTCCGGTCCCCTATTTTCCAGGTTTGCCAATTTGAAAAGTATCTTGCATCTAGCCTATGAGTTCACACCTTGCTACTATACTTCTATAGTGCTGAATTTTGGCATAATCGTGGTATCTGTCACCTCTTGTTCCGCGCATGCATCTTAACCATGTTAACTGTAACGTTTACCAACCAATGTTCCGGCGATGGGCCAGGCGTCACGACCACAGAGAGCTTCTTCCAACACTGTCCAAGACTCCCTGAAATCACATTGTCCATTTCATAAGAATACAAACATCAATACTCACCAAATTAACTACAAGTTAACTTAGAAGTTACAAAGTCAGTCGCCACAGCCTCCCTCAAACACACGATGGTCAGCTTACTAGTAATTGCGCAATATGATGAGATGACTGTGCTAAATACTTTACCGTAACTCACGTACGGTACCCGTATAACGTACGTATATGGGTGGTCCGCGGCCAAACCAATTAACCCCACCACTGACTGCTAGCTGGTGGACCCACAGAATTTCGTTGGGTGGACCGCGAAGCTCTTCGTGCATGGGCAGCGAGGTCGGCCCTGGGTCGGCCACAATGGCGTACGCGTACGCTATATCTACGGGGGGGGGGGGGGGGGGGGGGAGGGGGCAGGAGAGGGGGAAGTGTCCCAGGTGGCACTTTGAGGGGGTGCCAAAAAACGTAAAAGAGAAAAAGGAAAAATAAGAGGAAAATTCAGAAAAAAATAGAATTTGGTTTTTGCCCCCCCCCCCCATTCGCAGGGTAAATGCATGATCAGAAATCCCGGTCAGAAATAGAGTTTTTGAGCCTTAAAGTGCTAAATTTTTCTAAAGCTCGGTCGCTTTACTCCCTCGCATGATCATTTCCTCTCAGAATCTCATGATTTCGCGCCCCTATTATAGCTCTTAAACAAGCTTTTTAAAAGGGGGTTCAGAATTCTAAAAATAATGATGCGATAAATGTTGGTCGTTGTTTTAGTTCACTGTCATGTAAGTTTCATCTGCCTCTTGCTGAATACTGCTCCCCCAGTGTGGCCTAATACAGCATTTGCAAAGGTTAAACATTCAAAGAAATATAACATCTAATAATTGGGGGCGGCATTTGGAAAACGCAAAAGAGGAAAAGAAACAGGAGAAAATGAAGAAAATCATAATCTTTAAGGGATATGCGCCCCCTCCCCTCATCCCTCCTCGCGGGTAAATGCATCAGAAACAGAGTTTTTGAGGGTTTAAAATGCCACATTTTTCTAGAGCTCGGTCGCTTTGTTCCCTCGCACAAATATATTTCCTTTCAGGATTTAAATAGCCTTTCTAAAGGGAACGGGTTCAGAATTTGGTGCATTTGTCGTTGCTTTGCTCGCTATCATGTATGTTTCATCTGTCTCTTGCTAAATACTGCGCCCCCAGTATGGCCTAACACCGCATTTGCAAAGATTAAACATTTGACAGAAATCTAGACTTTTTGTCGCCTTGCTATCAAAATCAGGCCTCGACTATTTCTCGAGGGTTTTCGTTAAGTTTACTCCCAATTTTAAAACTGAGAAAATAGAAAACTGTATACAATTTCGATCTTCGCTGCCGTTCAGTTTTAGTGGTCAATTGCCAAATTTCCTGGGTAAATGGCGCAAGAAATTGCATTTTCACGGATTAAAATTTAAAAACCAAAACAAAACAAAACTGGCGCTTGGTCGCTTTGCTCCCTCGCTTGTACCATGATTTAGATATATTTGGTCACTAGGGGGGGGGGGGTTGCCCCAAGTGCCATAACCCCTAGATACGCCACTGGTCGGCCAAAATTCCCAAAATAGTTTTGAAATTAAAACAAAATAGAATGAAAATGTGTCTAGGTTACAAGGCTTTAATTCATCTTTATTAAATCAAATCAAATCAAATCAAATCAAATTTGTTCAAATAAAATTCACAATATTTTGCATTATCATAGATGCAATGTTGTTAAAATTATCTTCAGACATTTCTGTATAACGAGGGGAGGGTGTGCACCGCGACACCAGTGATTTACAAAATGCGTATATTTTTCCTCAATTTTTTTGTAACTTACTACTCATGCCCCCAGTGGCGGCACCAAGGGGGGGGGGGCATGGGGGCATTTGCCCCCCCCCCCCCCACTGAGAAGTTCTGCCCCCCCAGTTGCCCCCCAGAAATTTTGAGGACTGAAAAGAAAAATTATACAGTAATTTATAAATAAGTAGATGTTGTCATATGTCATAAGCATCATATTCAAGCAGGGAAGTGCTCTAAAATATCATTTTCCACTCTTCAAAACTTTGATTGAAAACAAAAAAAAGTGGTTATTTTTGGCTCGCTCGCTTCGCTCGCTCGTCATATTTTAAAATTTCTTTTCTAAAATGCGATTAAAAACAAGAAAAGTAGCCATTTTTGGCTCACTCACTTCGCTTGCTCGTCATATTTCAGAATATTTATTTGAAAATGCGATTAAAAACCAAAAAAGCGTATGTGTGTAAGAGGAAAAAAAAAATTAAAAAATTCAATTATCCCCCCCACTCCTCAAAGTGGATTTACGCCGGCGACTAAAACTTGCGCTTCACACTTTCACATTTTTCCATACACGCAAAAAAAAAATTTGACTGCCCCTGCCCCCAACATTTTCTTTTGCCCTCCATTTGCCCCCCCCCCCCCCCACTTTAACAATCCTGGTGCCGCCACTGCATGCCCCAGAAGTTTTTGCTCATCACGCCACTGCTAGTTTGTTCTGTCAGGTTAAATCATCATTCTTTTTTCCCTCATTAAGATTGTAAGAGCGAAGGTGGGCCTCGAAGAATTCTTAAAAGCCAACAGTGGGCCTCGAGAAAAAGGTTGAGAGGCGCTGTGTATAGAGCGTGGTGCTGGTAACGGTATTCAGGCGCGGATCCGGGGGGGGGGGGCGAACGGGCCTTGTTATCAGTGAAAAATCACTGACAAGACGTTTTCATGAAACGCTCCCTGCCTGAGTTACCCAGTCAATGGATACATTTTAACTCACATGTTGCTTTAGCACTTTTGCATTCGTCATTGGCTATACTTAGTCTTGCAAGGCTTTCGCGTGTATTCATAACAGCACCTACCCTATTAACAGCGGAATGTTTACATAAAGAAAAATTGCAGACTCATCCTATCTAGGCAGGCAGCTAAGTGACTTTTGATCACGATTCTACGAACGAGTTGCAAGTTGCATCTGTATATTGGATCACTTTGGGAGGAACTCCACATGTACCAAACTGGGCGTCTGCCGTTGCACCACTGAGCTGCATGTGGCCCCTGGGTCCTTTTAAAAGGGGCCCAAACATGGATCCGTGATACGAATGGGGTACCAGATGAAACCCGCGGCAGATTTTGCGGCTCATTACAAAGATTATGGAATGGCCCATGACAGACGAATTCTGCTGCTTTGTGCCGATTTGTGCAGATTGACGCCCCCAAAGAGTGGCCCGAAGGCCCTTTGCGTATGTTTGACCCAGGTTAAACATCCTAGGTACCAATTAAAATTAAATTGAAATGGTCAAGTCGATCTTACAGACTACCGAAAGGGATGACAGACTTTCTGCTGCTAATTGCCCCGTAGGTGCATGGCCCCATTTCCTAAACAGCAACAAACTTACAAAAAATTGGGCCATTCGAGATGTAGGCCTACCACGTCAAAAATAGCTCATAATAGGCCATTTTCCAATTTTATAAAAGTGGGGAAAATGGCATCCCCTCTAGAGAAAATGGAATGATTCAAAATATTATCTATACAAATCTAAAGAGAAAGGTTTGAAGGAGAAACTATGCATTTCATGTGAATTGCATAATGCTGAATACATTTTTATTCATGATGAACATCGAACTAAAATTCAAAATTCGTGTTTTTGAGCGGCTCCAAAAAGGGCTATTTTTAGTGGGTTTGAATAACTATATGTATGTAATTATGATCAGAAAATTCTAACACAGTTTTTATAAATTATACCCCGTACCAAATCTTTAAAAAATGAAAGAAATCCGTCGACCCCCCCCCCCATGCATCTTCGGACTTTTTTCATATATGTGCCCGATTCTCTCAGGCAGTTGTCAAAACTTGCTAAGTTTGTTAACATTATTGTGTTCAAGATCAGGTCTTAAGTAAAAATCACAAAATTATTTAATAACTCAAGTTGTGATTCACATGTATTATGAAAGCTGTATGATTTGAAGTCAATGTTGTTTAGAAGTGCCTTTATCACGTTTATCAAGATAATTGATATGGGCAAGGGGCATGCCCTGATATCACTCAGGGCCTGCAGAATATGGTCGAAATATATTAGGTGCCATGACTGTCAATTCATTATAGGGGAAGGGTGGTGTTGATCAAAGAACTTCGAATTATTCATTCATTAACAATCATTTCCCCTCATTTTCTTTTCTGTCTTTATCTTCCCCCTCTCTCTCTCTCTCTCCCTCTCTCTCTCCCTCTCCCTCTCCCTCTCCCTCTCCCCTCTCTCTCCCCATCTCTCTCTCTCCCCCTCTCTCCCCCCCTCTCTCTCCCCATCTCTCTCCCCATTTCTCTCCCTCTCTCCCTCCCCCTCTCTCCCTCTCTCTCTCTCTCTCTCTCTCTCTCTCTCCCTCCCCATCTCTCTCCCCCTCTCTCTCCGAATCTCTCTTTTGTCTCTATTTATTGTAGCAATGCATGGAGAGCGGGGTCATCACGGATCAGAGACAGGACGCTTCTTTTGCCGGAAAATGCAGCGCTTCATATCTAGAGATTCTTTTTAGGGTAGCCAAAGCGAATGAGCATGAAGTCTTACTTTTTATTTATTTATTTATTTATTTATTTTTTTTTCGTAAATGGAGACAACTTTTAGGTGTAGGTCTACATTATAATTTCCTAGCGATTTGACTGTTAGAAAGGGCAAATAGACCATCTTGCCCCAATGCCACTATGTTGCAATATTTTAAAGACACACTTCCAAGTTCCACACTGCTGAGGGGAGAAAATCATTTAATTTCAAAACAAGGCATTTCTCCCTCAGATCGAAAATATTAATGTAGACGTATATCGCACGCACATCATCACTGAAATGAACAGTTAACAACTTTACTGCAGATGACTATTCAATGTTCCATCCTTGCATGAGCTACATGTTGTGTTGTTCTGATCCTGTTTCCGCTCGTGTGGTCTGGTATTGTCTGTCTCTTTTGTATTCTTTTATGCCTTTTCATTAGTAAATGATACTATATTCATTTTAGGGAACCTGAAAGCCTATAGCTTTCCAAGATTTAGGACATATTACAGCTAGTATCTATTTATTAATTTACTTACCATTTACATGATGTGTACACTCTAATTTCTGCGGAGTCAAATTTGACTAGGAATGGCGTCAGCTGGGAGTCAACTCTATTCCGGACTCCGAAATAATTTGACTCGGAATGGTGTGGCATCAACTTAGAATCGACTAAATTCGAGTCAAAGTAACTCCATTCCGAGTCAAATTAATTCGGAGTCCGAGTGTGACTTTAACTCGGAATAGAGTTGACTCCCAGCTGACGCCATTCCGAGTCAAATTTGACTCCGCAGAAATAAGAGTATTAATACTGAAGCTACTTATTCTTAATCGTTGGTTTTTATGCTCATATTGATTTTTGTAAATTGGAAATCTTAATTTGAAAAATTGGAAATCTTAATTTGAAAAATTAATTGCTGTATATATATATATATATTGTGGAAATAAATGAAAATGAAATGAGCCGGAAAATACTTTTATGCTTCTGTGCATACACTCTTATTTCTGCGGAGTCAAATTTGACTCGGACTGGAGTCAGCTGGGAGTCAACTCTAAAGTGACACGGATTTCCAAATTAATTTGACTCGGAATGGAGTTACTTTGAATCGAATTTAGTCAATTCTCAGTTGACGCCGCACCACTCCGAGTCAAATTAATTCGAAAATGTGAGTCTTTTTAACTCTGAATAGAGTTGACTCCAAGCTGACGTCATTTCGAGTCAACTCTGACTCCGCAGAAATTAGAGTGTAAGATGAAAACCATTCAAGCAAATTTTCTTGGTATTCCTCTGGACATTCAGCTGACTCGATAATTTTATTTTTATTGTCCAATCTCCACTGTGGCTATAAGAAAGGGGGTGGTTGCTTTAATACCAAGTCTGTTGATGTGTGAAGATATTGCTCTTGATTAAAAAGCATCGTTCCAACTTTTTGTTTTCTTTTGTGAATCAGAAACTATGGAACTCGTAATGCTTGGGTTTATATAGTCTTCATAATGTGCATTTGTGGGTGCATGGGTCTGCTCACTTGACCGAAGGACCACGAGACCGCTTGTACAAACCTAACAGAATTTATTAAAATAAGATCCCCCATACAGATTTGTTTCCTTTAATAATAATGAATGCAACTGGGTCAACTGGGCTTGAACCCTATTTGTGTTGGGTTTCACAACGTTTTCTACTGAGCTTTACTTTGCTGAAAATAGAGACATAAGTATTCTATTTATGTATAGACCCCCACAACACCATAATTATTGTTGTTGTTTTTTTGGTTGTTGTTGTTGTTGTTAATGTCTCAAGTATCAAAGAATTGTGTATACGTATGTACTGCATACCAAAGATGAAACATTAAAAACTGAACACATTTGTTAGGATTTTAAATGAAATAATACGTACTTGTCTGCATCGCAGATTCCCATAATTTGAATGGAAGGGAAACAATGTTAACCAAAAGAGATAGTTAAACGAGCGTGCGTGGGAAGGCATCATCACTCTGCCCAAAATAAAGGTTCTCAACATTATCATTTAGTCCAACTTTGTCCAGGTTCCATTCAGTGTAGTATTTTGTAATATATACCTTTCGTATATGGCAATCATTTTCTCTCCCAAATTACAAACTTACATAGTTATGTCGAATTTAAAGGGAACACATGCGGCCGAGCCCCCTGTTGAAGTTATGAACTTAAGTTCATAACTTCAAAGTCAAACTATATAGTTTAATAGTTGTGCCCCCTTCCTTTTTAGATGATGACCTTTTGGGCCATAACACTGTGGCTAGGTTTGCGATGATAAAAAATAAAAGTGCCCATAAATTACCTGTATCTGTGAATAGACACTAAGCTATACAGAATGTGCGGATGTGGAAATTAGGTAGTTTTACAGTTGTATAATATTGTCCAGAGCGTGAATATTTTTGTTGCTGTAACTATCGTCTTAAGATTCTTTGGCAGTGTCACTGAGTTATTGAATTTAAATATGATATGGAGATCACTCCACCTTGGCCAATACTACAAAATTTGCTACTTCCTAAAATTTGTCGGAAGTTGAATTCAAGCTTTTCAGCTAAGAAACTGAATTACATCCAATTTGGTGCACATGTTGTAATTTGATTAGAACATCTCTGAATGAGTGGACGCTACAGTACATTAAGGACGCATAAACAGAAAGAGGGACAGAGAGGAAAAAATCAGTTATTTAAAAAAAAAATAGCAAGCAGAAATGAGGACATCGGAATGCCTAGAGAGCTGAAAAAACATCACAGCATCTCTTTCATGATGGCTCATGAAATATTCAGTAGTTGGCGTGACGATGGAACCCTGCCATCAAACGTGGGAATGACCCGAGCTCTTCATCGGTGGATTTTTCTCACCTAAAAATGATTGGACGCCATTCCAGCTAATCACAACGAATCATTTTCGTTGAGAGTTTCCCCCCGGTGCATCTGCTATACTGTTATAAAAGAGTAGTAGTGTATCTTCATTGGAAAACCTGAACTATAAATGTTTGGCATCATCATTTTGAGTGGGTGACACGACTAATATTTTGCCAGCGATTGTTCTTGAGATTGGATTAGAAGAAACCTATTAGACATCCCAAGAAATATTCCTCTAGTAACAATACATATGTTGCCTCCAGTTACTTTAGAGTGACTCTTCTAAATTCGTGGTGAATCAAACTGTGATAAGAAATCAATTTTCCAACCCAAAATCTATTTTGCAAATGTTATATCAAGTTTTCGAATCAGTGAATAATCATGCATAAGTACATGATTCTAGTGATGGCAACCCTTGCTCCAACTCTTGGAATCCCAGGCAATGGAATTATCATTGCCATCTTCGGACGTCGTCGATCAAAAAACGTAACCGACGTCGCCATCATAGCGATGGCCCTGATCGACATGGTCGTGTCCGCTTTTGGCATCGTCAAGTTGCTTAATCATTTTTACGGGGTGAGCGACATCACCTGTAAGATCCGTGGAGTTTCAAGTCGAATCGGTCTCTTTGCGTCCGTGTTTTTGACCCTTGCGATCGCGGTGTACCGGTACAGGGCCATCTGCAAGCCCTTCTCCCAGCAGTGGAGTTTGAAGTCAAGTGTCGTGGTGTCTGTTGGTTGTTTATTTCTCGCGGCCGCCATCAATGCACCAACTGTTTATTTGGGCCATGCTTTCTACCTAGGACCTCGTCTCTTGATCTGTGATCTGTATGGCAACAGTCAGTTAGTCGCGAGGATCTACTCGTCAGGACAGACAGTAGTCTTCACGATCTGCTGCACCATTGTTACAGTGATCTACATCAAGATCTTCTTGGTGATTCGTTCGTCGCAGAAGGCTCGTGAGACTGTCCTCGGAAGGACAACGGGTACTGGTACCGCTGTCCAGGTGATCAACCATCAGGAACAATCCTCTGCATGTGTCTCTAGTATCGACACCTCACTCTCAGTGGTTGAAGTAGACACCAAGTGTAACGATTGGAATGACACTGGTGCTCAGAACAATGGCACTACACTGACCGGGAATGAAGGCCAACCCGAGTACTTGACCAATCCTGCATTTGAACCAGACGAGAAAACGGACCAAAGTGAGATCTTGAGCAACGGAGCATCACCCAGAGGAGGGGTCATTTCTCTTGACAGCAGGAAAAAGAGAAGCACTAAACATGAGAAGACCAACGCAAAATCATCGACAAACAACGGAGAACACCGTATTACTCTGATGCTGGTGGTCATCGCTGCTGTTCTGTTCATAACCTGGCTCCCCACAGTGGTCTACGAATACCTTACACCCATCCAACTCATCAAGATTCACCAGCAGGAAATCGGAGGGCCCATCTGTTTTCTCCTTATCCAGCTCAAATACATTAACAACTTCACCAATGTTTTTATCTATGCCGCCATCAATCGTAAATTTCGCCAGGAGTGCTACAATCTGCTCACTTGCAAAGTTACAATTTAGTGAAAGATTAGAATATTCTATGAACTAGCTTGCAACGCCACCAAAATAATGGCAGACACATGGGATATATGCCATAGAAGCACCGAGTTTGCACTCCTAGAAGATATCTTGTTCTATCATGACTGTTATCTTAAATTGTAAGATGATTACATCAATTAAGTTGTGATTATTCCACAATAATAATCATGAAGTATATTCAAAAAGTACTGATTTACATGTCTGCATGTATACTACATTATTAAAGAGCACACTGTAATTGTGAAATATGGTAGAAAAATAAAATATCAAATTTTACCGAGTCACCTGCAAAACCTCACCCCTCGCCTCTCTTTCTTTCTCACTCACACACGCGCACACCCTCACACACTAAAGCACTAGGTGAGGAATACACAGTAGCATGATAAAACACGTATCGGTATTTCTATTTTGACATATTGTTGCTTAAAGTTTTATACATCTTGGGCGTCTGATTAGGTTATATAATAATCAAGTTATAACATTTGATATTGCTAAATATATCTGCACCTTCGTTTTGCGTAAACGAAAAAAATATGGTTTGTGCGTAAGTCTGTCCTAAACTGTTCGAAGAAATTCAAGAAAATATACGGGAATGCTGTAAGGATGCAGTGTTGTATGCTAAAATACAAACCCACCTGTTTTAAGTAACATTGAATCAGTAACATTTTTAACCCACGATTTTGATCTTTTCGGGAAAATTTCTTCAAGCAGTGATTATGCTTCTTGGCCATTGTGCTGTACGATTTTCGGATGGACTCTGATAATACTTCGAAAGAAAATGACATCTTCAACAAAGAGTACTGTCCAAATTGACTTGAGAGAAGGAATAAATAGGATAACCGTCATGAGGAAAAATCAAAGGGATCTTGTGGAAGTTTTATTGAAGTTGAAACAGTAAATATGGGTAGAATGATACTGAAGGAAGAATGACGATAAACCAGATACAGGTGGAAGTTTCTGAATTTATAAGTTAGCTACCTGTTAACACAGAAAGCAGGGAGCTGTATTGAGACTGGAACAAACTGATGTAAATATAATCAGTGCAAATATTTTCAGTAAAGTATCCAAACTAGAACGAGGAGATCCAGGGTTTACACCTGCATGACCTGAGAGGCCGATTGATTCAGGTAGCTCACTTATAAATTCAGAAACTTCCATATAGCTGGCAGTGTAATTAGATATTTTCCTTGAAGTCTCTATTTAAATCTACTATGTCCTTTAGAAAAGATAATGACTTTTAGAGTGATTTCAATTTTGAGCACAACGTATTATTATATCATAATTCTTCTTGTCCGCAATGAAGATTGAGCTATACTAAAATGACATCGCCTAGCTCTGCATGAAGGGTACTATTAACTAGTCGTGCAATATAGGAATGACAATCTTTTCCATTTCCGGTGCATCATTGGTGATTTTTTTTTTTTTTTTTTTTTTGGGGGGGGGGGGGGGTTGTTATTGTAAAAATAATACCTCTTTTGATGAGATATATCTGCAATATTTACGATAAAGAGTAAACAGACCAGCTCCAATCTAATGAAGGACTATTTAATCACAGTCAGGGCTGACAGTGTAATTATGATATCTTTCCTTGAATTCTTTATTGAAATTCGCTATGTCCTTTAGAAAAGATAATGACTTTTAGAGTTACCTTGTCGTGTAATATTATAGGAACGAACAAAGAAAGCGTGCAAAAAGCAAATACATGTTTAAAGACATACTTTTTTTCTTTTCGACAAAGAAAATGAAATCACATTTCTGAGGGATATTCTGTATAGCAGAATGACCGAGCAATTAAAATAATTATGACAGCAGTCAATGAATACATAGATAGATGGATGGATAGATAGACAGACAGATGGATAGATAGATGGATAGATAGATAGATAGACAGACAGACAGATAGACAGACAGATAGATAGCAAAAGGCAAGTTCGGCTTGCTCTCCAAACAGCCCTCCCTGTTGACTCGCCGAGGAAAAAGTAAAGCATTTAATTTACTCCTATGTCTGTATGTAACAGAATGTGAAAAATATGCATTGGGGTCCCGTTTCATAAAACTTTTTATCAGGAGCAACTACACATTTCTATGACAAATTTGCTCTCGGCCAATCAGATGCAAGGATTTTAGTAGCTTATAATAGTCATTACAGCTCGTTATTGATAAGAAGTTTTATGAAACGGGGCCCATGTTGCATGAAATGGTTATCCTATGAAATATTTCGTCTGGTTCCTTTAATGATTTCTGTCAATTAGCAGGTACATAACACCACACCCCTCGTTTAACAATTTCTAAATGCTCTACTGTTTAAATCACCATTCCCCATACCCCCCCCCCCCCCCACAGAAAATTAACATTAATATTTGAAAGTATTGAGTTTCTCATGAATGAAAACTTGAAGAACATTGTCACAACTTCTTATAGAATTTAATAGCCCAACCCTTTAGAATTTTAGGGAAAAGGAATTGCATTTCATTGCACTCGTTTTACAATTTCTTTGACAGTTTTTCTTTTTTCCATACAAGAGCCAAGAGAAAGAGAAAGGAAAAATTATGGGCCTATTGTGAAGAAAAGACGGGAGTTCCTTTCTAACACTTGATATATCAATGTGATGAAAACATACCTTTAAGAATGTCATTTATTTCATCTTTCTCGATATTGCTGGCAAATACTTAAAAATCTGCGAGGTGAACAGGGGATAAAATGCAACGGGAAGAATAGAAAAAAAACAGAGAAAAAAAGAAGAAGAAGTAAGTGGCAGATGAAATGAATGATACGAAAGGGCGATAATCATTTCCATAGGCTTCCTGAATCTTTTCAATATAACTATAAGCCACTCGACCCTGTTTTTTATCAGATATTTTTTTCAAAAACAAATCGGCATCTTTTGTCTGAAAAAGGCGTTATCTATGAGATAAACACAAAAGAAGCTGCGACATTATATCTGATTGAATAGAATCTTCTTCACACGGAAACACTTCAATAAAGGCCAATCAAGTTGATGTCCTTGATGAATTCACAAATTTTCTTCATTTCTTGACCATGGAACTAAAAAAATTTAATACGTTCCTGAGAGGTAGGTTTCTAAAAGTCAAAATAATATAATGATTCAAATCATCCCTCATTTCGTTTTACCATACAATTTTCTCAAGGGTGAATCCGCCAGTAGAAAAGAAAAGTGCACTCCAAAAGAAATTTCCGTTTAACTATTGCCATTTTATTTTTCATTTCACAGTTATAATCCATGATTTTTCAGTTATTTGTTATTAGTTATCACATCTCCATGGGAATTTTACCTCTCTTTTGAATGCTTAACGTGATGATGAAGAAGTAACTTTATTTGAAATGAAATATAGTTCCCGGCATAGTTTTCCTGATGTGAAATAATTCACCCAATACTCTTTCAAAAATATATACCTTTATTTTGACAATACGATCATGGTTGATTAGTAAAAGAATCCTGCCGTTTATGTTTTTTTTTCAAAATGGAAATATATTTTTTCCTTAAATAATTGATCGTATTTTCTGACAGCATTTAGATTATTGTTTATTGAAGTTTTCAGTGGATGCTATTGATATTCTTTACATGTTTTGGGGTTTATTTCATAATGTACTATACCATCACAGGTGATATTTTGATGATATTATGGTCGTTTAATGTGAAATAAACGTATTCACAACAACGTAAAACATGCACAATTCAGCCTCTTATTATTGAATTGAATTGAATTGAATTGAAAAAAGGGAGATTGTGTATATGTGGGATTGGGAGTGGGAGGTGGGGGTTATACATGTAAGTAATTCATTGATATCTTTATGTAATGTCTAATTCCCTTATGAGTGTCAAATTTTGTCTCCTCGGTAGAAAAGCAATGCCATATAATGGCTTATGAGCAGGGCTATCCACCTCAATGCCTCATGATGTTAGTGATGTTATCATGTATATTTATATCATTTTTATTCATGTCGGTAAGTAAATCAAAATCAAATCATATTCAAACCATACCCCCTTTCTCTCTTTCTCTTGCTATATCTTTCTGTTTGCCTCTTTTTCTTTCTTTCTCCTTTATACTATTTTCCGTCTCTTTACATGAAAATCCATCTTTGTCTCTCTTTATCGTCTCTTCTCTGTAGACCCTAACTTCTTTTTTTTCCTGCTTCCACTCTCTGTATCAGTCTTTATTGATTCTTCATATCAACTTAATGGCATAATCACTGCTATTTTCTTGGCACGCACACTCTCCCTGGCAGCCATTTCGCTTGTACATGCAGGGTACATACATGCAATAAAAACAATAAGTTCACATTAAAAAAAAAATACCTATAGCTATGTTCGCTGAATAAGTACAAAACACAGCATACATAAATCGGCTTCTTAATGGCATAAGCATGTTAAACCATACTGAAATTTCACCATTATCCTACTCCATGATATTGTCGACTCACAAATCTACTTCTTTTTTCTTCTTCCAACTTACCCCTTCTTTTCCCTTTAACTCTGAGACATATCAATCAATTTTTTTTAATCTTCTGTATCTATTTATTTTTCGCTTACCATTTTCTCTGCCGTTTTTATTTCTCAACTTATAAATGTAAAACCCCACAGTGTCTTACTTTATTAATGATTATATACAATTACTCAACCAATGTTTCAAGAGGGGCTTACCATTACAAGCCTTGCTTTTCAATGAGCCCCTCGGTTTCATGTGTCTTATAGTTTTGCTTTCAATAATGTTCAAACTGTTATATTTGTTCAATGGTCAGTTATGTAACAAACTACCAATTATTTTTTACAATATTGTTTCCAGCTGTAGTATCGTCTATTTGTTTTTTTCACATTTTTTGTCCTTTGTAATATACATATATCGAACATGTGGAAATAAATTAATAAACTCAAACAAACTCAAACAGGAAACATAAAATTAGACTGAAGGTGGATCTAATTCACTGTGAAAATATAAGTTATTGTCTGACACATTTAACATATTGTATTCGGGAATTTTTATTTTCTAGAAAAGACTGAAACATTTAACATCAGTTAAGGTAATAAATGTCCACTACTTGTATATTATCAGTCTTCAAACTATCAAGTAGATTAGAATTTAAATCGGACCAGAAAATTGAAATCCATCTATTCTTTTTTTTTCCTACAATTTTTTAAATCTCATAACCTTGATAAACTGTTTCTGTTTTCACACATGTGAATCTGATCAATTCATTCAATACATCTAAACCTCATGTAAACCTCAAATTCATGCAAATAATTTTGTAACAAACAAGGGAATGATGTAATAGTATACTTAGTTTTACAAAGTTTCTTTTTACATACAAGCAGTTCAAATTTCAAACATATTCATGCGAAAGCTTTCTTCGAAATTGAAAGCGAGTTCGCAATCCTGTTGGATCTTGATCTGCTTGTTGGCCTAGTTTGAAATGAAAAATCAAACTTATCACAGGGTTTCTGATAATGATAAATCGAGTTTCCCCAAGAGAGAGAGATAGTGTATATTGCTCGCAGATTCCTGAATATATACAAAATCATCCATTAATGCAATGAAAGCAATAAAAAACTCTATGACTATAAGAAAATATATTTCTCCTCTTATACGAGAATTAGGTTGATTAAAAATTATCATAGTTTTCTCGTTTCCATATGAGATATAAGGTCACACGTGCAATACTCAAGGCACTTAAAGAGAAGTTTGCATCTTTGCTTTCACGAATTCCTTGTTTGGTTTAATTCAAGCACAGCAGATCTCCAGTGGCTCCTGGCATATGACCTGTCAGTAAAAAAGACATTATTGAAATATTGATGAGGTTTCGTTTTCTTCATTAACTATAGGCAATAAAAACCGTCTTTTATAAAAGATGAAATAAAATAAAAAGGGAGAGAGAGAGAAGGAAATGTCATTATTACGAACCGGCAGAAGAGGTCAAGAGGTATACTTGACGATCGAGCATAGATATTTAGAGATCTTAAAAATACTGCTTGAAAAAAAAAATCCTTTCTTCATTTAAAACAAGGGGAATATTTAGCTATATAGCTGTATGGACGATTAAGCATCGTTCGTGGCAAACTTACGGGCATAATAGTAAAAATACCAACAAAACAATGATTTCCATCTCTGCAGTTAATAATGGTATACTGGCGAATATTCTAGTTCCTCATTGAAACGTTCTGATATTGACTGTATTGATTAAAGATATGACGTAAAAAAGGGTCACCCTTTCTCTATAAAATGTTAATGAAGGCAGAAATAGGAACGGACTAAATTAATGGGCTTCCGTTTCATATTGATTGAAGTAAGTGCTGATTAATAAAAGATATCTGTTCTGAATAATGTTTAGTCATGACTGTCATTAACCAATCTTAATTATCAATGTTTGCATGTATTGATTGCATTGTCTATCAATGGCAGAACCATGTGGAAGGCAGTCTGTCACTCTCACTGTATAGCTCAAATTAAAGCAAGTCATACACTTGCTTTGAATAGAACGCCGAGTGAACTTATATTTTCATGCTAGAATTCTTTAAATGGCGATAACTGAACGTTATATAAAGCAAAATGTTGAACCAAATCTGGACAGTATTCATACGACTGAAATGTTCATAAATTCATACTGTTTAGAACTGAATAAAAAGCACGGGTCGGTGAGAAGCAGGGTCTGAGCTAAAAATCAATGAATGCCTCATATTTCGTCATGATTGAATGAATTTGAGGTAAATTTTTGACTTGTGCGTCCTATACGTTTTGGACCAATTCTCAGTCGCAGATGCAGAATTCTCTTGCAAAAGAAAGGAGGGGGGATACCGAACAAAATCTATGGTGGAAAAAGCTATCACACTTTCCAGGCGTTTCTTTTGTCCAAAAGTTATAGGGATTCACCGAACTTAATTTTTTTGCACATTTCTCGATCTATTTAAGGTATGTTTGATTTTTTTCCCAAGGGACACGTGCCTCCCTAGCCTTTTGTCATGGCCCTCGCGTTGTTGGAGTCCAAGGCCATATCGAGGTGAAAATTGTGGCGAGCGAAGCGAGCCAGCCGAAGCGCGAAGCGCTGAGGGCCTTTTCACAAGTGCTCGGAATTTCTTATGTCTTTCTTTGTTTTACAAATATTCCTACCAAGCTTCTGGTCGGTGATAACCAGCCAATCACCACCGAGAGCTGCTCTGACGTTTTATTAACTATTCATGACTTGTATGACGTATTAACAAATATTCATAACATATCTGCACGAATATCTCGAGAAGCATGGAATATGCTGCCAGACGACTTAAAATTAACGGTTTTAAATATTTGCAAAGTGATGCCATCAAATCTGCCCTAAAGGGACAAGATGTTTTTGTCTATCTTTCAACTGGCTTCGGGAAAAGTGTGATTTTTCATGCGCTACCAGCCTACCAGTCTGTGCAGATTTCCTCCGTGAGAGTGAGACCGAGAGTGCTGCTTCTTGAGATCCCTGCCGCCAGTCTCCCGTGGCTTTGACGTGCAGTGAAGGTTCAACTTCATGCAGGTTCAGCTACAGGTAGCTCCGATGAAGAGACGCATCTATCGTTGTATGGTAACTTATATCCTATTTGTGATACTTTTGCAAATATACTCTGGTCTGTATTGAAAATCATGTCATTCTTCTTAATTCATACTTTATTTCTAATGATCAAAACATCAAATATTCCATAATATTCTTGTCAATCAATTTTTATGAGAATGAGATTTACATAACTCCTCCAACCAAATAATAGATTATTCCGTTACAAAAAACAATAATTCTCTGTGATTTGATTGGTCAATCAGCAGAGTAATCGCTGGGGTAATTAAATTATTCTTGTCTTTCGTGCATAATTCAGTAGGGAGTCGGTCTCATGAATATATCATTGTGGGCGCTTGTAAAGAGGCCCTCAGCGCTTCGCACTTCGGCTGGCTCGCTTCGCTCGCCAGATTTTTCATCTCGATGTCGACAGGGACTCCAATACCGCGAGGGCCATCGACAAGAGGCTAGTGCCTTCCCTCCTTTTTTCCTGGATCTATATCTGAATTATTCTGCCCTACTTTGGCAAAAGGAAGCAAGTGACATATCAACCAAATTTGAGTTATTGATATTTTCATATTATACCTACAGTGCATGTGCTCTTCATCCGGGCCAAATTTTATGCATAAACACTCATCCTGCTAAGAGATATGTTAGGCAAGACATGGCGGTATTGCAATGACGCCAGTGTAAATGGCAATTTTGCTCTTTTACAAGAAATCTTGCTTTTGTCACTTGCTTCCTTTTGCCAAAGTAGGGCAATATTGTTTTGAGCCTACCATGGTTTGTAGCTGCTCGATCACAGATTCGTGTATAGACATCGGTGTCCTTGATGCTGGCGAAGGCGGGATTCCACCAGACATTGAGAGAGCTATCCATGCGAGACATCATGGAACCTCCTCCTTTGACACAGGTCGTGATGGCATCACCCACGGTCATTACAGTGTTGTCATCAGCATACACGTTGGTGTTTGCAAATCCTGCCGCCACCTGTAGAAGAAGAGGGAGATAACAACAAACAATTTAAAAGAAACACTGTTTTTAGACGCATTTATTATAATCAAACATACGACTTTTAAATACAAAACACCGGGACAAAACAATGCAAAATTACAATTTTATACAGAAAGCCTCTTTCTGAGGACTTCCTTGTTCGTCGGAAAGAAATTACTTTCAAAACATAGTTACTCATTTACTGATGTCTCTGGTCACGGTAACAGATGGACGCCCTCTGCAGCAACTATGGTATCACACATACAGAAACGGTCCATACGTCATAGGGTCACTCAAAGTTTTCTCATATTTCAATGAAGACTGTCGTATGTCTCAAACACTTTGCCAAACGTTTAAAAGGCGCTTTTGTTAAGTGTGTATTTTTGGCAAATCACACTTGACATGACCTGCCAAATCAATTTCCCTGAATAATTATCTCTTATCCATGACCCTTTCCTGGTGATACTGAGAAGTTATTAAAAATCACCTGGGGGAGGTGTTTAATGAGATTAATCATTGGTAGGTCTATATCTGATATTTTGTTTCGTTATATACGCTAGCTTTATTCGCTAGACGGGAAACACTATGAAAACTAATGGAATGTACTAAATAAAAAGAATGCCGAGTATTGCTCAGTGATCAATTGCTGGTTAATTTAAAATGTACTTACATCGTCATTGAGGATCGCTTCTTTGAGTGCTTCCCTGGTTGGATAATGTACCACCTGCGACGTGGCAAGTGGTACGCCCTACAGATGAAAAAGAAAAGAAAGGACACCTAAATGACAAGTTAGCAAATATATGATCAAAGAGAAGACATGAAACTTCACATGTTTGTATGACCCACTTTAATACAGTTTTATCTAGTTGGAGGGGCTACTATTGGCTATTTACTGCTTGCAATCGTGCTTTTTCGTAAAATGTATTCACTTTGGAATTAACATGAAAAAAACTCTAAAGGTCGTAAACCAGGCAGTGTCGGGTGTGTCTCGAACAAGCCATCTCCAAGATATATTTACAATGCAGATTTGAAAATGTGATTCTTCTATTAAAAAAAATTATTGGTTCTCCCTTTCTCTCTCTCTCTCTCTTTCTCTCTTCTCTCTCATTATGTCAGTTTACCACCCCCTCTCTCTACCCTCTCTGCCTCCCTTCTTTCTTTCCCTCTCTCTTTCTCTCTCTCACTTTCTCTCTACCTTCACTGCCTCCCCTTTCCCTCTTTCATCTCTCTCTCTCTTTCTCTCTCCCTCTATCTCACTCTCTCTCCATCAATTGTCTACCTGTATTGTGGCGCTGCTCCTGGCCAAGCAGTACTCGTCTGACGCCCATCCGTCCACAAAACCGATTACTTGATTGGATCGGATATTGGTGGGATCAAAGCTGCCGGGGTTTGAAGGTCTGACGTAAAAGATTCCACTGAGGCCCAAGCGGAACTCATCCGAGAATTGCACAGTCAGGGCCCTCTCGTATGTATTGAACCAGCCTAATGAAAGAAAGAAATATTGAAAGGAAGAGAATGAGGTTGTAAGAAAATAACGCGAACTAATTTAACAAAGGCAAGAAAGGCATGCATGAAAAAGCGATGGTAATGATGATAAAGAATTGAAAATTTCAGTACTAAGCAAAGGTTTCATTAAGTTTTTTTTTTTATCTTTACATACATTATGTATATGTTTCAAGTAGCATATAAACAAAGCGAAAAAGAAAATACAGTTTGATATTTTTAAAAAGAACGATATTTTTTCTGGAAGTTCATCTTACCCGTGCAAGCATCGTACCATCGCGCCATCAGTCCAAGGCCGCCACGAGAGCGTTGGCCAGCTTGTGAGTCCCAGCAGTTCTCGTATACATCCCACACCAGTCGGCAATCCTTGTTTGCTTGAGCGCACACTGTCGAGTAAACAATCATGGATACCATTCTGATTCAGAGATACATTTCAATTGGGGATGCATTAGTCAATTTTGTACTTCCCTATTCTTGCTCAACCCCTATACCAATCGTTCACTTCAAGTCATTTGTATCTCTATTCGTCCAGTGCATTTCAAATTATCCACTAACCTCTGACAACGCTTGAATGGAAGATTATTAATGACATTATTTTACCTCTTTTCAGCATTGCAGGCCATTCCGGTATTGTGTGATTTCGTCTTCGATATAACTCCTTTTAACATTTACTTGAGGCATGTATCCCATGGAGATGGATTGAAACATTACTCTAAACAAACCTGAGATCATCAGTTGTTGCTTACTTAATAATACATCAGCTATTATATTCAGTAATTATATATTTAAGTGATGAAAAATGAAGAGACAATAATGAAACGTTTACCTTCATTTACAGTTTCAAATATTGGTCTTCTATAGACATTTTGATAACAGAATTATTCTAGTCATAAATATCAATATCATGGTTGGAGATTCGGCACACTGCAATAGTTAACAGTGAGTCCCTCAAAAAAGTTTCACTATGAACATGACGGACAAAGAAAGCGGACAAAATAAACAACCCCTCATTCTACCCTTCACAATGGTTCTGGTAGTCAAAAGAACATCCCTTCACTGCTATTGTCTAAAATATTTGGAACAGGTGTCACATGCATATTCACCTGGAACTACATGATTAAACATAATAGCTGTGAAGGGATGTTCTTTTGACTACCAGAACCATTGTGAAGGGTAGAATGAAAGGTTGTTTATTTTGTCCGCTTTCTTTGTCCGCCATGTTCATAGTGTTTACAGTTGCCAAAAGCCTCCTCAACTAAATATTTCAAAATATTTTCAGGAAGTTTTCATACTTGTGGATAGCCCATGGTCTCTTCTATCAAAATGCCAGAAAACCTTTAAAAATATCTTACGCTTGAGTGAGCAAAGGCAACTTTTGGAAGGGTGCGAAATTCGGGATTGTTTAAGTTGGTATCAGCGAAGCTGAAAGTAGTGTTAACTGTGGAGGCCTAGGAACTTTCATATTCTGACGGCTTTCCGACATTGCTGTGTTTGGGTAATGACATATTTCATTTACATATCACGCTTGAGTGAGCAATGGAATACTTCACTGATTGTTCTGAAATGTTAAATTTTGGTAAGTTTTAGATTTTAAGCTGGCATAATTTGGATGTAAGGGGAAAAAAAGTATTATCAGCACGCAGTCATGCGGAAAGATCAATCAATCAATCAATTAATCATTCAATAATCATGAATGGGTCAATCAGTAAAAATCCACCAATCAGAAAAATAGCTAAGAAAATCATACACTCATTCAATACGAAGACAAGTGAGTTAAATGACACAACTGAAAAAAATGCAATGTGCAATGCAAAATGTGTAAGTTTCAAGATTGTAACTAACGTTTGAGCCTTTCTTTGAGGGAAAAAAACTTTTTTTTAATTTTATCAATAGTTTTACTTTATTTTTTTTTTGTTTGGCAGAAGAAAGACATGGCAAAACCTGCACCATTGTTCGTTTTATCAATAAAGTTAACAGGTATGATCATGAAACTTCACGTTTGCGTTGCAGATTGCAGTTATTCAGTTGTGTCAACTCACATGTCTCTGGGATTGAATGAGTGCAAGACTGGTTGCTTAATTTTCTCATTGATTGATTGATTGATTGATTGATTGATTGACCTGTTGACTGCTTAATTGACTGACTGCATGATTGATTGGTTGATTAATTGCTTGATCTTTAATTCTGCATGACTGCGTGCATATATATTTCAGTGCATCTTATGCCGGCTTTAATGGTAAAATTTACCCCCAAAGCACAATCGATAAAATATTCCTTTGCTCACTCAAGCATAATGATGTTAATGAGATGATGTCATAATACAAACACAGCAAAGGATATTCATTCATAAATTGATTGTCAGAAAGCCATCAGTATGAAAGTTCCTATATATATGCCTCCAAATTTAACACTACTCTCAGCCTCGATGATACCAACCAGCACAAATACCAATTCTTGTCACGTTCAAATTTTGCACCCTTTCACAAAAGTTCCTTTTGCTTACTCAGGCGTAAAATATCTTCTTTTTGTTTTTGTTTTTGTTTTGTATTGGATATGACAGAAGGGACCGTTAGCTATCCACAGGTATGAAAACTTCCTGAAAATATTTTGAAATGCTCAGATAACGAGACTTTTTCAAACTTTAAACTTTTGGGTGACCCGCTTTGCTGTATGTAATAAGCATGTCTGGAATGAATGTGTAGTAATGAAAGTTGCGTTTTATATATATATATATATATATAAACACTGAAAGAAATGAAAATGGGAGAATAATAATTGCGTAACTCCCTCAATGTTCCCCAGAGCTGTCGTCCATTTTGAATTATCAATCAAGGGTTGAAAAAATGCCTCCGCCGGAATCGAACCCGGGTCACTGGCTTATAGGACGCCAACCCTTGATTGATGATTCAAAATGGACGACAGCTCTGGGGGACATTGAGGGAGTTACGCAATTATTATTCTCCCATTTTCATTTCTTTCAGTGTTTATTATTTACAAAGGAGTTGCCAAAGTTGTTTGCATTTGTCAAATTTCTTTATATATATATATATACATCTCTAAACAAGAAAGAAAAAGAAAAGTAAACTTTTTTTCTTTTACCAGCATCCACAATATCCACGTGGAATCCACGTAGTGTTCCGGTAGCATCATCGCTGTAAAGAAACATAGCAAGCGAAACAAGAGGGCTCTATAGGGTATATGATTATTATGAAGAGTTTGTTTATGAAAGGGGTCAGATTCACTTTGATAAAAATGGAGTTATTAATGTCAGAAAATTGATGAACTGTGTACCTTTCTTTTGATCAAAAATATACTATAATCATAAGCTGACTTCAGAGCACTCCTGAAAAAATGCACTTTCTAATTTCACTTATCCATAAACGCCTGCACAAAAGGTAGTAAACAAATGCCCTTTTCTGTGAAGTTACAAAAGTAGATCTAACTACCTTTGCAAACAAACTCTTCATAGTTCATGAAACATGCAAAGCCATCGCTGAAATATATTTTAAAGTTATAACTGACATTATTTGTGGTCTGAAATACGGGGACTCAAAAAAGGTTTTCAAGGAGAAATTTACTCAACCTGTGAGCAATTTTGTCTCATTCGTCATCTTTTAAGTCTGAAGTGGTCTCCCGACTTATCTTTCCATTGCTTTATTCAATCAATTTTCAGTTTCATGCAAATCAACAAAACTACTATCACTTAGAGGCCTGCATTATACAAACATTACATATGAGATACAAAATAAAACATTTACACTTACGAGTTATTGATATATATTTTAACATTATTATGACCTGGTATATAAAAAATCTTATGATTCAATTCAAGTAATGATTGTAAGGGATTCATATGGTGGATATTTTGATAAAATACATAGTTTCATGAATTATCATGATTATACAATCTTACAATAAGGCTGTTAAAGTACAGAGTGCAGGGTAAGGGGATAGAGCGCGAAAGAAAGAAAGAATAGAAAAAAAAGAAGAAACTTTAATGTGTATTAAGGTTTGGTTAAAAACAAAACAAAACAAAACAAAACAACATGAAAATCCGGGGGTTAATTTCAATATTCTACACCTCGCTCTTTCCGGAGAGGCGATGCCTTTATATTTGAATGGCTTTTTTTCCCCACTCTAAAGCCTCATATAAATCCAGTGTGTGCGTCCTTGGGTATTCTATTAAGTGGAGTTTGACTATTCTTTCTAAAAGTCTCTCTGAAAAGTTTGACGAGACGACATACATCACAATACTCGAACAATGGTATGCGACATGTACGAGAGAGGTTCACAGAAACTTAAGTATGTCACTTGGAATGCATGGCTTTGCAGCCTTATGTAGGGAAACCAATACTCTTTGATATCTTCTTTGCTATAAAATGGTACCTGTATCATGAATTTTCTTCCAGAAATACGCCACATATTTGAATTATTTTATCCTTCCAGTTTCTTGGTCACGTCTGTATATACCTATCAGTGCAAGTACTACGACGTTGATTAATTTTTTTTTTTTGTTTTTTTTTTTGTATGCTTTAGGGGATCTTTAGATCTTTGAAACACAAATTCAGTATCATGCATGTTCATTAACAGCCATGCATATTGTATGTCTCCCAATGAATCGTTCTTGGATGTCGATTCTAAAAACATAAGATGAATGTGGTGTGAATTAATTTCTGAGTCACACCGCCAAACCGAATTTACACAAAATTCAAACCAACCAACTCTTACATTTGTAGTTTAAGCTTCTACCAACCTTAAATTTTCTAGGCAAGCTTCCGTCCACTCCTGTGGACTTTCTCAAACCAAGTGATCAGTTACATTGCTTCTAATTGCTGGCTGCTGTCTTAGCAGAAGCTTAAGTTACAATTGTATGATTACCCCCAACCGATGAAAACTTTCTGTATCAGCCAACTCTTGTTGGTATTTTCCTTCAACCTGGGGATGTTTCATAAAGCTGTTCGTAAGGTTAGGAATGACTTTACGAACGACTTTACGAACGACTTGAATATGGCAAGCCGAATGGGATGCTCAGTCAATACAAACTGCATTCAGCTAACGGTAAAATATGTAGACGTAGATTAACCACTTCTGTTGTTTACTTTCTTATTGCGAAGTATATTTTTGCCATAATTTAATTGAGATTATGTGTAATGCAGTCACACTGTGTTAAAACGTCAGGAAAAACTTTGGACATCCCATTTGGCACTTCATATTCAAGTCGTTCGTAAAGTCATGCGTATTTTTACGAACAGCTTTATGAAACACCGCCCCCCCCCCAGTATACGTACATATATTCGATGTTTGTCCCGTCGTGTCCAATGGCGAAAGTCCAGATGTCTCCAGAAATAGACATCGAGGAGGCTAGATATGGTAAAAAATAAAAAAGTAAGAGTAATGTGCAATATAATTCTAAAGTCATGGAATACGATACGGTACCAATCATCTTTCTCTTTCTCCTTATCTCGTTTATATTTCTCATTTCTTATTATCATACTAGCTGATATTGGCATTGCTAATGCTAGTATGACTTATAGTCTACCTAATTTATCTTTCGCTTTCTTCACATCCTTTCTAACCTCTCACCCTCTCTCTCTCTTCACTCTAAAAACGATTCATTCAAAATGACTAGATTAAGGGTCAGCTGGGTGCAACTAATATGTCTAATCAAATATCTTACTATATATTCTAGTCAAAACTGACTGTCTACTAGTCAAAATATGACTAGAAAGTAGTCATAAATGACTAAAATATAGGTTTTTTTTTTAAATACTAAAATAATATAGTTGCACCCAGCTGACCTTTTCGTCTAGTAAGTTTTAAATGAATCGTTTTAAAAGTGTTGGTTTGCTTTTCTTCTTCTTTCTTATATCTTAATCCATTCCGTTTCAATTCATTAGAATTTGCACCCAGCTGACCCTTTCGTCTAGTTAGTTTTAAATGAATCATTTTGAGAGTGTTGGTTTGCTTTTCTTCTTCTTTCTCATATCTTAATCCATTCCGTTTCAATTCATTAGACCTTGATCATGTTGATTCCTTTTTCATATTATACAATTAGCAAACTGCTTATCACGACAATATCCTTTGACGTACCCCTATATGAAAAATATCATATTGTGTCCAAAAAAATCTGCCTTGCCGTTCCAATCTTTCTGTAAACAAGAATCAAGTATAGCCGCAAGAATGATTATCAATACATCTGTGTACAACACGGCAGAGTTCGTAAAACCAATAAAGCTATGCATTCTGCAAAATTATTGTCAAGAAGAAAGGTATTCCCGATTTTCTGCCTTGCCGTTCCAATCTTTCTGTAAACAAGAATCAAGTATAGCCGCAAGAATGATCATCAATACATCTGTGTACAACACGGCAGAGTTCGTAAAACCAATAAAGCTAGGCATTCTGCAAAATTATTGTCAAGAAGAAAGGTATTCCCGATTTTTTTTTTTTCAATGAGCGTTTTGGGGAGGTTGTTAGACCCATCGCTTTTTTTTTTTCTTTTAGGTTTGAAACACATATCAAGATCACTCGACCTCGACCAATCCCCCAAATACACAAGTAAAATACGAAAGCACACGCATATTTGGATATGCAAGTGAGTATACAGATCGACAAACCCTGGAACCTTCTGTTCTATAATTCTGTACTTTCCCCTGTGAACTGAATTGCTTATGTCATAGAACTGGAAAAAGTTAGGCTATTACGAATTATGTGGGTTTTTTTTTGGGGGGGGGGGTTGAATGATGGCGTGACTGAAATGTCAATTTATTTTTTTTTTACTGATTTCAACAGCTAGAGTGGTCTTATAATAACATCTCGAGTAAGATTTCTCTGTGGAATAACTGAAATATTTTAACCACTGGATCCCATCTCCCCGACATGGTATGGAAAAAGTTTTAAATGTCTGTCCGAATGATTACATGGTATGGAATGTAATTGAGAATGTAGTAACATTTAGACCAACCTGCTTGTTCCCCTCCACCCTGATTGACGACAACAGATGTCCCACCACCATTTCTTCCAAGGCTCACAGCTGCAATGACGAGAGCGACAATGCCGACGAGAAGTCCCAGGACGACCAGGAAGATGAGTAACGGAGAGGACCGCGAATCATTCTCCTCTTTCCTTTCGGGAGGGATCACAGCTCTGATATCAGAAACACTGCTCAATTCATGATCTTTGCTCGCCATGGTTATCTTAAGTTAAGGTCTGAACACCTCAAAACAGACAATCCTATACAGTTTTCCGTGAGGAATCGTTGAGGATGAGTGCGAGAGTCAATTTCTGTGATAATCTGGCACCAATCGAAATGTGCAATAGGCATGATAGGCCTAGGTTCTTTTGATAACTGCACACACCCACTTGTGCACTAGTTTTCTAGGGTAAACAAGATACCTGGTACTCGGTAGACCTATTGTGTTCCCGACTTCTTTTTGTCAACAGCTAGTGGCGAATCTGGCGATTGAAGCGCCAAGGGCAGAGCAAAAAAATAGAGAGTAGATGAGCTCCTCTGGGCAAATAATGAAATTACCACCCTCCCCTCCCTTCGCCCTAGACCCTAACTGTACACTAGGAGGCAAAGCCACCGAGCGCTATGTATTTTGGGGTTGCTTAATTATTAGGGGAATTCTGGACCCTTAAAACGCACTTCCTCATAGACTAAAATCAGGTAAATTTACAAGATACGATTTTTAAATATCTCCTTCATTTATCCTCAAATAGGGCGCAAATTGTATGAAAACAGTGGGGAAATAGGCTTAAAACTTAGGAAAGTAAGGCAAGACACCCGAAAGTGAAGGTTTCGTTAAAATACGTGGAGCCTTTGCATAATATATGCTGTTTGATATACTTCATTCTATGTTTTTCCTTTTCTTCTTTATTTATTTCTGTTTCATTTATTTTTGCACCCTTCAGTGCCGGGGGCACATGCCCCTGTCCCCCCCCCCCCCGCCCCCACTGTAGACCTATACATCCATATCTTTTGGAAACCAATTCATTGCAGAACGAAAATTTCAATAGGTAAAAACCCCTGTGTTTAGATGAGTGAATATTATAATGATACGTGCCATTGTGGGTTCTGTTATGTCCTCAAAACTTCCATTTATTCATTCCAGATCTCCAAAATAACATTTTCTTCCAAAACTGTTATGACAATAATAACCCTCTGAAATCATAATTCTTTCTCAGGCGAAACGTTGATGTTATATCAGTCACCATTCATTTGCAATGCGGAAAGAGGGTTTGCAAATTGTTATGTCTAATGACAATAATTGCTTTCTCGATAGTAGATAGTCCTCAAATAAATCATTTAGGCAAAGAATAAGTCTGAAGTATATTCGAACTAAGCCAGATTTGAAATTTTAAAGATAAGTTGACTTTTATAAACCTTGCTTTGGATCAATCAATTATCTGATCCAATATATGTTACGTTCTAATTATCATGACAGTTGTATTTGAAGAAAGCCATACACGTAGATGAGTGAAATAAAGACTATACTAATTAAAATAGGCGTCTCGTATAGACACAAAATGAATATTTTTTTAGTTGGTGTTAGTATGAGGCTTATATATACTGCATGGAACACCAAACAACCCCTTTATTGCTGCAATTTGTCATTGATGCTGATACTTTGTGATTGGATGAACAGCATACACGTAACTAAATGATATGTATTGAAATTGATTCTGTTTTGCTTTATCCCCCCCCCCCCTTACAGGAGATAGGAAGAACGAATTTCTAGAAAACAGAACGACTGTATAGATATTAATGGTGTCTTGAAATGCTGTCTAAACACACAGCAAAGAGTTCCCGGCAAACAATTTTCATTTATAAAGTAAGTACGTACCTAATACCGCCTTTAATTACATGAATAAGCTCATTTCATATCACTTGTTCATGGTTCTGTAAATTTATCGAATATGAAACCAGTCAACTGTGATGCCTTTAAATCCACCCATCCACAATACTTTTTTGAATTCCCCTATTCACTGTCAAATTTGGCTCAAATAGGAAAAGTCATGGACCTGCATAAAAATTCTAGAACACATAGAATCTTAGTAATGGGCTGACCTAGAAATATGTGCCCAAAGTTGAACTTGTAAATAACTGAGAAAGGTGACGTGTAAGAAGAATGTTTAATGTTAATAGCGTAAATGAAGAAAAAAGGTGTCCCTAAATCTGAAATTTTCAAGGCAAAACCAAACATCGTCTGGGCCTAGTCATCACTAATATCGGATTTTGTACAGTACTGGTACTTTGGTCTAAGCTCCACTGTCAGTTGATTGTTGTTAGTTGAGTAGGAGTGGATGGTGGCTTAGAATAATGTCACACTATATACAAAGTCATGTCTGGAATTGCATTGCAGTCTTCATTTTAGCAAGGTCTATTTTGTTTCTTTTAATTAACATTCAGTTCAGCTTCCATAAGGGAAAGCAATGTGAAAATAAATAATCTCATTTCGATCCACATATACAGCACATGGAAACACAAAATTATGTTTAAAAAGGCATGTATTTTTCTAAAAGTAAAATGCGAATCGCTTGAGATATAAGGCTAGCCTTGTAATCTGGTCGATTTTGCAAAATTTCTTTCGACTGCCCGTCAAAAGAAATCACTGTGATACTTATAATCATTTCAGTATCGTAAGAAGAATATAACAAATATGGGTATACTTGGTTTTGTTTTATTATTTCCATCAATTTATATGTCATGTTCTCCTGCATAAAAAGCTAATCATCAAGTTAGACTGTAGGTTGACGGTGTATTCATAGTTCCCCTACAAGTTTCTATAATTATATACATGATGCGAGGTGTATTTTCCCTCCCATATGAAAATGACTGCTTTGACCTAAAGAATGAGATCATAATACAGGTCATTTACAAGCACGAATGAACATCACACAAAATAAATCTTCGGATTGGTCTACCTGATCAACAAAGATTTCTTTGTCGTGGTTTGTCGAGTGTAGCTGTCCATACGAATACTTAACTTCTCTTCGGAACATTTTTACACCTGTATCAGAACAACATTAAATGGAGCGAGATGGAGACATCGACATCGTATGGACAGGACGTGTGGTTCAGACCAAGGTTCAACAGTTGATTTGGTCCATACAATATTGTGGTCATTATGAACGTCTCTCCTACTTATTCGTTGGGTGTAGGGAGTCAAGCATGAATTCAACATGGAAAGTAAAAATCTCATTGAAAGATAAATACCTTCCGTTCTTTCTCATGTTTTCAGCTTATATAAACCTGATATGAATCACATTGTGATCGTATTCATTACATCTGGCGTCGGTGTCTCTGCCACTTTAAGTTTGATAGTAGGCGGCATGCTTAAGATGATCGAGACGAGACTTGGGCGTGATCACGAGATATTAATTAATTTTAACTACGTGAGATGAAAAGTAAAGTAGGGTTTTAAAAAACATTCTATTGAAAAACAAAGCAACATGCAGTGGCGTATCTATCAATGACCATGAGATGGAGCACGACGCATTGTACCGTGGACCCATTCGAAATTGCTATTGTTTTCATGAGTCTGCATAAAGAGGGAAGGGGAGTGGCGTAAACACTGGTTCCATGATTATGAAACTTACACTGGCAAATAGTATGTATGGATTTGAAGATTTGTTGTTGATGTTGTTGTTTTGAAAGGCTGCCCTCTACATCATTAGCTATGACAATGTGGTTTTCAAAGCTGGATATTTTTACCTATCACAGGGTCACAGGTGATAAAAATGGCTCCAGGCGAAGGATTGTTGGCGGGAGGACTAGATAACCAAATAATCGATTTTCCTTTCTATACTATAGACGTAAGCTTGAAATTCATAGCAACACGCAAGTACCATTTTTCCAAATCAGGGGCGCATCCAGGATTTTGAAAGAGGAGTATAAGTGTCCAGAAAATTTTTCTGACAAGCAAGAGAAAAAAGACGGATAACAGAAGACAAAAAGTCGTCTTGATACATTTTGGGTGTCTTCTTACTCTAAAGCTTTCTGACAAGTCAAAGAATAGTCAGCACAGTTTTGGATATCTTTTCCTTGTGTCGGTGTGTAAACGAACTCAAACAGGTCAAACTTTGCAGTATCATGCAATAGAGCCCCTTGCCTATGAGGTACCTATCTAAAATTTCAAAACATCCTTTAACTTTCTTGAAATTTGGTCACTTTTTTTCAAGTTTCGACAAACCCTTTGACTAAATTTACACCCCAGTCTAATTATTCTTTTTGCCAAGGCAGATTCCATAGGAGATCCGACCCTAGAGTGGCATATCTAGGAAAAACGGCGCCCGGGACAAGCGCTGAAATTGCGCCTCCTTCCAACTTCTGACGCCAATGAAAAAAAAATCAAATGATGAAATTTAAAATTTTTCTTTGGTTGGCCATCAAATTAACCTTCCAGGATGTTTTTTTCCCCTTTATTTTCCTTTTGAATTTTTGCGCCCCCTAAAAATAGCGCCCATGGCTCATGCCCAGGCCCGTAACTAGGACTTTTGCGGGGGGGGGGGGGGGGGTTCGTGCATTGGAAAAAGTGGACTTTTTTGTGAGAGCGAAGCGACCGAGTAAGAGGCCAGGGGCGCGGCGTGCCCCTCTCATGTACGTTATGCGCACTATATAGTCTGAAATATTTGGCAGAGGGTGCACTTTGGGTGAATGTGAAGTTGAAAAATAACCGGTTTAGGATTCAAAATACTGTGAGCGAACAAAGCGAGCGAGCGAAAAAATAGAACATCTTATACCCCGGGTTTTTTTTTATACTTTTAAATGGCAAGATGTTAGTCACCAGGTAGGTAAAATCCGTTCATCTTCTTGCTAGGAATCATTCATAATAACACAGTTTATAGGAAGTGGAGGCTGGGGGGGGGGTACTTGTTGCTGCTCATTTAGATAGAGAAAGTATAGGCCTAAGCTAACCGTAATGTCTGGGAGCATAGTGACGTTAACAAAAACTGTCATAACCCTAAATATTCGTAGGATCTCACTGCATGAAACTGTTGATTATAAGTTTTGCGAGCGAGCGAGGAGAAATGCACTTTACATTGCTATTTCTCTTTTCAATAGAGAAAGTAAGGTGGGCCTAACAAGACAGTATTCGGATGCCATGGCTATAGGGCGATACACAAGCCTGAATATTGCGATAACGTCATGGAAATATTCATGGACCTTGCTGCCTGAAACTAGGTTTTTGCGAGCGAGCGAAGCGAGGAAGAAAAAAAAAAGGTTTTTATCTGACGGTTGCTCGTTTCAATATGGAAAGTAAGATGGGCAAAGCAAGTATTTGGGTCCATGGCGATAAGGCAGCGACGTACGTCCTATTGAAATGTCAATGGACCTTGCTGCCAGGGACATAGGTTAGAACATTTTGAACGGGGGAGTGACTGAAAGACCAGGGAGGTGGAAAGATAATTTATGTGGTAACTACAGTTATACTGCATTCTAAGTCTCATCTAGTCATCTACCCCCCCCCCCACACACACACACACAAGAAATAATTTTCAAACAATATCGCAGTGGATTACTTTGATGGAATTTAGGGACAGTTGATTTTTTATTTTAAAAAATATGCAAACGTGCGCAGCGAGCGAGACAAAACTAACCACTGTCTTCTTGAAAAAAGAGCTATCATCAAATCGCTGCCGAATGTGCCTGTATTTTGACATCTCACTGGTCGCATTGACAAAACCCATTGCAATATGTATGCAGAATGTACAGAATTGAAAATAAATGGTGAAAGACGGCACTGACTTTATAATCTCTCCCCTCGCATCTCACTATATTTTTTGTTGCAAGAGGACCTCTGCTCACCAGTGAGGGGGTTATCGAACCTCCATCCCCCCCATACAAGCCTGGGTAATAGATAGACCCCTCCCCCCCCCCCCCCCCCGCCACGACACTGACCCTACGATTTGACCATTTTGACCATCCTCGCCCGAACGTGAAAGAATATTCAGTAGTCCGATCGAAAAGTGCTGTCCGTTGACCGAGGGTGCCTCGGTACACTCTTATTTAGATTGACCACTTTGTAATCTCTTACACAAAGCCACCTGACATGTTTAAACCGAGACAATCATTATATAAACTATTGATCTAAATTCTGCGTAATTAACCTTTAGATTGTAAACGTTGTAATCAAGATAATATTTATTAATTGCCCTGTTTCGCAATTGTTCATGAATCGGTTATAGGCTTTTTTTGCTGTAACATATGTTATTTTCCCTTGGACAGTCATACTGTGAGGATCTAGATCAGAAAAAGGTAAGAAAAGCTGTAGTCGCCAAATGATTTCCTCTTTTATTTCTTTGATTCAATAAAAACGCCTTCTTCACGTCAGCGGTAGTTAAACCCACACTGTCCGCACTCCGCAGTATGTGAAACCCCAGAATATCGCAGAAATTTATATTAAATACTTTTAACCTTTACCTATGACATTGCATTTATCTTTTTAAACCAAATTTTACCTGTCGGTCGTAGGGGAAACCATCTCTAATTTGAATTAACTGAAGAAGTCATTGGAAAAAGTAAAATAAACATGATTTCAAACGTAATGGTGAATGCAGTAATTGCAAACATCATGCATCATCATGCTTATCTTCATTCTTGGTTATATTTGCAAACGATTCCATTGCAGGTGTGTTCAAGAGTTGCTTTACTGCTCCTAAGACGCAATGAGGTTCTTCGCTCTTCTTTGCTTCCTGGTTACCATGGGGGTAACCATGGCGACACATTTCTACAAGGCTGATGTAGATGCCATTGATGATCAGTTCATCGTTGTTTTAAAGGTCAGAATGCATTATCATACTTTTATCCGTATCCCACCCTATATATCGCCAGGATTGATTCACAGCTTACAGCCAGAGAAAAATCTGTCGGGTTAAGGGAAGCTGTAAACGAGGTATGAGAGTAAAGTTTCCTGAAAATTCATAAGAAAATGCAT
Source organism: Echinometra lucunter (assembly GCA_029962745.1). Taxonomy (NCBI): domain Eukaryota; kingdom Metazoa; phylum Echinodermata; class Echinoidea; order Camarodonta; family Echinometridae; genus Echinometra; species Echinometra lucunter. The sequence continues at coordinate 50,812,516 of CM057151.1, forward strand.
ATTTTGATGTTGACTATTTGATCTCTGAAGAGCCTTACTCTAAAGAGTCCCCAAAATGGAATTAATCATACAGCTGACATTCTCGACTAAATGCAGTAAATGAAAATTTAAATTGGTCTCCTCAAAGTATTGGGGAAACGATCAATTTCATATTCAGGACCTGTAATATGGAATGATTTGCCAAAAGAAAGTAACCAGTCGCAGAAGTTTTGAGCGGCGTCACAACAATACTTATAATTGAGAATACCAACTTGAAATTCAATTTTAAGCACGATCCGACTGCGACCCGATTTTCGAATAAATGGTATTTTGTATTGAATATGAAAGTTTAAACAAGTAAAATGATCTTATTTGAAGTTTGGGATAAAGATAGGAATACTTAAATCGAAATTGTGGTTAACTGCAAGCCTTTTGGTTAGAGTAAAGGCTAAATCGGCTTCAAATCGTAGCCAATCGCAAGACTGCTATGACGTCACTACGATTCGGAATTGAATTCGCTTTCATTCCTACCGAAAGGCTCGCAATAGCCCGGAATTTCGATTTAAGTTTTCATACGCCTATTCGGAACTTTGCTCATTAAGAATTTACATGTTCAAATGTCCATATTAAATGATATTACAAAATTTTCCGATATCAGATCGAAGACGGATCGTACAGTGTGCACCGGGCTTTAGAGATGTTTATGTAGGTTATCTTTATTCATTTTATTCTAATCTCAGTTGATATACGTTATTATTATTATCACTGTTGCTATCATCATTGTCATTGTTTGTATATGATTTATATGTGGTTTATTAAAGAATGATATATTTTGATAAATTTGCCATTGATTCATGTAATTAAATTTACGGAGATAACGTCGATAAGCATATTGTTATTTGATAGCTCCCTCTACAAAGATGTAGGTATAACAATGATGATTTTTTTTTTTACCAAGGTGTATCTGTCATTGTGATTAGAGTAATAAACTCATTCATTCATTAATTCATCGATTTCATTTTGAATTCTAATCTTTTATTCCTCAATTCAGAGAGCGTTTCTATATCAGCGCACTGTATGATAAATCATTTTGAAATTGAGAAAATGCTACTCTCCACATTGAGAATGAAGTTGACACTCCCAATTTTATCTAATTTCTTGAAATATGCACTTCCATCTTTGTTGTTGTTGTTTTGAAATCTTTACGATTTGGAAAGTCTTCTTACACACCTTTAACCACTCAACATCAATACCTTCTTCAGGATGGAATCGATCTTGAACCAGTCATTGACAAGTTTCTAGTCGACACCCACTCTGAGAGCATTCAGGCATCCATCAAGCTTCGATACCAGAATCTCCTCACTGGGTTCGTTACCAAGGTTACAGATAGAAGCCGTGCCCTGCAACTGGTAAATGAAAAGCGGTTTAGAATTTGTATGTTCCAACTATAAACACTTGTAACTTTCCCTCTCTAGTTTCTCTCTTTCTGTATAACCCCCCCCCCGCCTCTCTCTCTCTCTCTCTCTCTCTCTCTCATATCTCTTTGTCCCTGTCTCTCTTTATTCTCTCCCTCCTCATTTGTAAATATATATATATATATATATATATAAAATGAAAGATGCCAATAAATAAACAAATATATAAATATCAATAAATATATTTCAAAAAATAAATATAAATATATGTCAATAAATATAAATATATGTCAATAAATATATTTCTCTTTATATATATATATATATATATATATATATAAAGAGAAATATACGTCTTCATAACATAACATTGGTGAACAGCAGGATGACGCGACGTTGACACGACGGTGAACAGCAGCATGACACGATATTGACATGACGGTGACAGCAGCATGACGCGACGTTGACACGACGGTGAACAGCAGCATGACGTTACACTGACACGACGGTGAACAGCAGCATGACGTGACACTGACACGACAGTGAACAGCAACATGACGCAACGTTGACACGACGGTGAATAGCAGCATGACGCGACGTTGACATGACACCATTCATCTCTACCCCAGTGATTATGCTCAGGCCTAAATAAGGCATTCACAACTAATGTACTTTTCATATCATGGGGAATTGATAGAATCGATCAAAGAGACCTGCCACTTAATGAGGATATGATGATTAATGGTATGTAAATATTGCATTCAACAGCTGTTAACTGAATCAATCATAACGTAGGTCTATCTTGATAAGGAATAATGATAAAAGCTACACCTCAACGATAAGGATAACAAGATTTTCAATTAAAGGTGAATTCTACTATGTTGTACGTTGTTAGGACAGTATGGCCGTGTATTGTTGGGGAGAAATTCTGTAGTCGTTAAATTTACACCTGTTGTGTCAAAAACCGACAATTTACGGTCTTTTAGCTCATTTTTTCATAAATATAATAATAATGCAGATGCATCAATGTCGAAAAAACCTCTTTCGACGAATTTGATTTTTACTCTATCCATCATATCCATGCAGACTTGTGTGATATTTCTGACCACATTTAAAGTTTGAGTTCACAAAGTAATCTAGAAAGAAAAGAAAATGATGCCCTACAATACTTAAATTATCACTGATGAAATTTACTCTTCATTAATATTTACACATAAGTTAAGTTAGCTGTTATTCTTGAATCTTCATAGTTGATGGCTCTACCCGGAGTTGACTACATTGAACAGGACAAGATCATTCGAGCCAATGCATTAGTCGGATCGTGGGGGATTGATAGAATTGATCAAAGAGACCTGCCACTTGATGATGATATGATGATTAATGGTATGTAAATATTGCATCAACAGCTGTTAACTGAATCTATCATAAAGTAGCTCTATTTTGATACAGAGTTATGATAAAAAGCCACACCTCATCGATAAAGGATAACGGGATTTCGATTAAAGGTGGTTTCTACCATGTTGTAGGTTGTTTACGGTAGCATATGCCCATTTGTCGTTTGAAAAGGGGATGGTTCGATAAACGCCCCGCTCTAATTCTCGTCGCAAAATTTATACCTGTTGCGTAAAAGTTGATAAGTCACGGCCTTTTATCATTATCTTTACAAAAATACGGAGAGGACGGGGGGGGGGGAGAGAAACATTTTCATTTCTAAAAAATAATTCAAATATTTCAAAATGTTAGAGGTGAGACCCCTGGTCAAAAACCAGATTCAGACCTTCTGCTAAACTTTTTCCATGACCGATAGATTTGGCGAGAACGCGGAGGGATATACGTTTGTAGAAATTAATGTTCTTTCTGTATATTGACAATCATAGGCTACGGAAAAGACGTCAATGTTTACGTCATTGATACCGGTATCAACCCAAACCACGAGGACTTCGGTGGTCGGGGAATGCCCGTTAAGGACTTTGTTGATCCTGAGAATGGAGATGTAAGTTTATCGTTCAAACAGAACGCTTCTAAGGGTTTTCGATTACTTGGACTGTGCTACACTTAAAAAAAAAAAAAAAAATCTTGTCGATCAAAAACGTCCTTTGAGCAAGTGTGTTTTTCCCCAAAGTTTTCACGGAATACCTCGACCCCAAACTTTTTTGGGGGGCGATAAATGTGGTTTAACTTATAGTGATTAGAAAAATATCACAAAGCAATGATCATTTTTATTGCGGGATTTTTCTGTACTTTACAGGCAATTGACTGTAACGGACATGGCACCCACTGCGCTGGCACGGTGGGTAGCAACACTTACGGTATCGCACGTGAAGCCAAACTTTATGGTATCAGAATCCTGGATTGCGGTGGTTCTGGCGCCGTGAGTTCATCAGTCGCAGGTATATACAAGTCATAAACTATATTCGTGAAGGAACTACAACTCATGATCATTTGTATGAAAAAGGATTCAGGACATTTGAAAAATAATTATATTGGGAGTAGCCCTTAAAAGTGTAAAAGAAAGAAAGAAAGAAAGAAAGAAAAAGAAAGAAAGAACAGTTTTGTGAAGAATCTGTTATTTCTAAGCCCGTGAGATCGTATATTGCATGCTTTAATGAATCCCTTGCAAAACTCATGAGGTACATAATAATGAAGTACAGTTATAATACTGAATACTTCCTTAAAACCTTGCATTGCGTACATCACCATTTTTGTACACTAAAAATAAAGGAAAGTCACACTCTATTTTTTGTCAGTCTTGGACTATGAAATACACATCGCATCACATGCCGATGTTATTTTCCATCGTAGGTTGCAGAATAGGCCCATTTGTTTTCTTAAATACATCTATACATGACCTACACATATTTTCATCGCATTCAGCAATGGATTGGCTGGCAACTGAAGGTGAAAGACCAACTGTGGCATCAATGTCATATGGAGGGTTCTATTCGCCAAGTGAGATGCAGGCAGCCAAGAGAGCCAAAGAAATGGGTGTCGTCCTTGTGACATCAGCCGGAAACAGCAACGCAGATGCCTGTTTTCAATCCCCCGCTGGTAGTCCAGACGTAAGTTTCTATTTTATCAATATTTTTCTTTTTTCTTGTTAAATGTGAAAAGCTTTGGACTGGATAGCCTCCGATGGACAGAGGCCAGCGGTGGCATCAATGTCCTATGGAGGGTTTCTTGCACCGACTGAGATGAGAGCGGCAGAGAGGGCCAAACAGATGGGTGTGGTACTGGTGGCAGCCGCGGGTAATAGTAATAGCGATGCCTGTTTCACTTCACCGGCTGGAAGTCCTGATGTAAGTTGGATTTATTTTTATGTCACTTCCGGACCAAAGTCTTACCATGGACCTACTGCTTTCAATGAGCGGAAGCATGAATCTAGTAGGTCCCCATGGCTAAAGGATCCCGAAACAATATTTATATACATGTTGTTTTCATCGTTTTCATATGAAGTTTATTATGGACGTGGGTTTCTTAAACTGTATCAGGGATGTTTATGGAGGGATAATCATTTCAAAGTTCTTTCTTGTTTTTATGCTCTTGATCCCATCACATTTTCTTCTCATCAAGGTAATTACTGTTGGTTCCTCGGACAATCAAGATCGTCGCTCGTCTTTCTCCAACTATGGAAGTTGCGTCCAACTCTTCGCCCCTGGCTCCAGCATCACTAGTCTGGCCCACGACTCGAACGATGGCACCAAAACCTACAGCGGGACAAGCATGGCATGTCCACATGTAGCTGGTGAGCCCTTGGGATTCTTCTAATACAGACCCTCATATATTATTGCCAATGTACATGTAAGCTCATCAATACCCACTCTTCAGAAGAAGATGAAGATGAAGAAGATGATCTCCAAACAAGCGAGTTTAGTGAAGGTTTATCACTAGTTGTTTTCAGTAAACTTCAAAGCCATAAGAAATATTTTACCTTAAAATTGCATGGACTTGCGAAAAAGCAGTTTTTGCCTCGAGTCAGTTTTGCCGTGCTTAAGAACTAAAATAATTCATTCCGTGGGCAGAACCCCACAACTAAGTATGTTGGAAATGAATTATTAATTACTATCCTGTGACATGTAATACATAAATATTACTCTTCGTTTCATTATCTTTTTTCCCCACCATTAGGCATAGCAGCCGTACTGCTGGGCCAGGGCTACTCGCCTCAGCAGGTCTACGAGAAGGTCGTCAGTTCTGCAACCTTCGGCAAGATTGCCAATCCTAATGGAACCCCAAACCTGCTAGCCTACCTCGATTGAACCCGTAAACTGAAAATGCACACCTGGGTGCCGTTGCATAAAACTTGTTTTTACAGTAACTTTGCCATCAAGGGTAACTTTCATAGAATACTAGATTTTATTGGCTGTTGAGCTATGTTACCATGGTAGTTACCCTTGATGGCAAAGTTAATACAGCAGCAAGTTTTTATGCAACGGCAATCTTAACTGTATAATGCAAACTATTTGAAAGTGAATAATCCGGACTATAAAGCTGAAATAAGTATATTCGGCAGGAATTACGTATAAATGTATGGAAGCGATTGTGCCGAGTGTTAGCTACTCTCTAGCGCAGCAGCAGTACTTTAATCAGTGATCTTGAACAAATTAACTGTAGATAAGATTAAGAGTATTTGAATATGAGTAAATTCATAGATTTAATAGCTTACAATTATCTCTTAATTCATTGTCAATAAACTTGATTGCATATAACAAGACTGATCGTCCATAATTTATTACCTTATTCTTATTAATAGAAAGATGTGTTATTTCCATTTAATCGTAATTTGAGTGAAGTATACATATTCTGGAAAATTAATGCATTTTATCATTAGAATAATTTTTACAAAATTAATGCCTTTGAAATGACAGTTTCACTGCAGTCAACGAGCTAGCAAATCAATTTATCAAGCTAATGTCTGCTAGCATTCATAGTGTGTTCGTCTGCCTTCAAAATAAAGTTCATATATCAAAGCAAGTTTTCTGCAATGTTCTCGAGTACCATCTCTTTCCGTATGTTAAACTGAAGGTTTATGTTAGTTATGCTGGCTTGGAATGACTGAAGACGAAATACCGTTACAAATAATACATGTCTCAGGACACACGCACACACCCCCACCTTTTTTTTTTTTAACACGTCCACACGTTGATATCAATAATGCCTATAGCATTTTCATTTATTTGATGTACGATAAAAGGGCAATGTAGATAAAATGCCTTGCTCAAGGGCATAAGTGCCGTACCGCGGGGATCGAACCCCCGACCTTCGCGTCTCCAGTCAAGCGCCTTAGACCACTCGATCACGGCACCTCCACTCACACACGCTCACACCCACCCACCCGCGCACGCACATCAATGCACATCTGCCCACATCAACATGCATGAGAAAAACAGCTGAGTTAAGACAGGAATATGTCAATATAAAAACAATATATAGACGGTGTGATGGGAGAGAGGTATATGAGTACTGAACAAAAATCATTAAGCTATAAAGACTTTAAAAAGAACTCCCGTCCATAATTTGGTCCAAGAAAAAAAAAAGAGTATGAAGAAAGTAATGCGTAAACATCTTGAAATCACTTTCTCTCATACCTCTGCCCTATCTACATAACTTTGCTTACCGTCCTTATACGAATTCCCTATCTCTAACAACACCTTTTCTCCTGCTCTCTTCCTCTATCTCATTTTCCCATGCCATTTTGCTTCCGTTCCATTGAATTCATAAAGATTCATCCCCTTAGTTCACAGCAAATTCTAGGAACAGATGAACTTGAAGAACGTATAGGTTCAAAGTCTTTTATTAGTATTCTACGATTATGAACGTTGATCGCAAGACTATTATGTCGTCGATGGCCATTACTAGGAAAAATTTTACCCAGCTTTTGTATAAACGTGATTTATGTCTTTGTCAACTTGTGTACCATGTACAATTATACAGTAAGTGAGTGATGCTATTTACACCCATTAAACAGGTAACAGAAGGAAATAAATGACAACGGAATCAGACCCGTTGAAACAAGCTTCTATTATTGTAGCATTTCGATGCCAATGACAGACTTTCATTCAGTGTTATCCCTTTTAGATTTTAATAATCCTGTTCTAATTATAATGGGCAAGGTTAAAATCTTACCCAAAGCTGACAGATAATCTGAGAGGAGAATCTACTCGAATGCTAATGTTCACCCTATCCTTAATGGCAGGGACGAGAGGAGGGGGTGACTGAGGTCCCATGTCACTGCAACCATTTTGTCACCAGAGAATATTCAGACTTCTAGCTACCCTAACGAAATACCCCGGCGCCACCCCTGCCCAGAACATCATAACTCTCAAAAGAGATCACAGGTCTGGAAGGCGAAACGGCCGCTAGCCCATCCTCCTGTTGAGAAACCAAACCCTCTGATTCTCATAGGGGAGGGATCATTCCAGCTCAAGAACGGCGAATCCTCGCCCACCTGGTAGACTCGAATCCAACCGTTGCTGTAGGTGATGCGGAAAGGTCGCAGACGATACGGATCAAGAGTGCGCAGATTGGGACGGGTGTACTGGGTCGAACAACCATTGTAACATCGACGAATCACAGACTGTGTGTTGCTCCAACCACCAATTACTGTTCAAACGAACAGCCAAGAAAAATAGAAGGATAAATAAGTAATATAGAAGAAAAGCCAATAGCAAGATTCTGTCTCGCCCACCCGTGACTAAATAACACGAAAGTTTCCCCAAGTACATCCTTAACCAAGTCTGATGTCACAAGAAAGTCTTGCAGGTAAACTTTAATATTTGACGTCAAATGACCTTTAACCTTACCATGTGACCTGACGGCACAATAGCATGAATGTACCCCTAGTGAATCTATCACCCAAATTTGGTTGCTGTTGCAGCAACATGTGCCAAGTTATGTGTCATAAGAGAGTCTTGCAGGTAAACTTTAACGTTTGAAATAAAATGACCTTTGACCTTACCATGTGACCTCCGATACCACTATAACATGAAGGTACCCCAAGTACATCTATGACCCAAGTTTAGTTGAAAAGGGAGCAACGGTTGCAAAGTTATTTGTCATAAGAGAGTCTTGCAGGTAAACTTTAACATTTGACCTCAAATGACCTTTGACCTCACCATGTGACCTCCGACAGCACCACAACATGATGTTACCCCTAGTGCATCTATCACCCAAGTTTGGTTGCCATTGGACCAACAGTTGTCAAGTTATGTGTCATAAGAGAGTCTTGCAAGTAAACTTTAACATTTGTGACGGACGGACGACGGACGGACGCCATTTGGATCCCTAAGTCTCGCCTTCACCTCCGTTGGGCGAGACAAAAAGTATTGACTAAAATCAACTCCAGCATGTTTCTTGATAATGATGTTTATAAGCAGTTTGAAATCTCAATATTCTCAGGTGAAATTTTATCTCCAGATCTGATAGAACCAGCGATAAGATGAAAAGTAATAAGGAAAGACTCTTGTACGTTTCAATTAAACTGAATCAAATTTAAATTTTACATAAAACATTGACGACAGATATCATAAAAACAAAGTACATAAGATAAAGCCATATACACTACAGTGATTGACATGAGAAGTAGACTATCGAAGTGTAAAAGTAACGTTTATTGTAAATGGAAAAAAAACCGTATCATCCATAAGTCCCGGTCGAGTGCCTTTTAATTTTAAGTAATAAAGATAGAGACAATCAGGGGCGTAGAAAGCGGGGGGAGGGGGATTGGGATGAGGATGCACCCCCCACATTTTGAGATGAACTCATATATGTGTGTACAAAAAATGTACGAATGGGTTGATCATCCTCCCCCCCCCCCCCCCCCCCAGGTATGAGGACCTGTCTACGCTAATGGAGACAATTGTAAAACTCTACAGAAGTAGTGCACGGGTGCTTGCTATCTACTGATTTCAGCTTCTGATAGTAAGTACACTCTTATTTCCACGATGTCAAATTTGACTCCGAATGGCATCAGCTGGGAGTCAACTCTCTTCCGAGTTGAAGTGAATCGGATTCCGAATTAATTTGACTCAAGTGTGGCATCAGCTGAGAATCAACTCAATTCCGAGTCAAAGTAAATAGGTAAACGAGTCACTTTAACTCGGAATAGAGTTGACTCCCAGCTGACGCCATTTCGAGTCAAATAATTTGACACCGCGGAAATAAGAGTTTACAGAAACAGATAAACAAACATAACATGAATAATGAGCTTGAATACAAAATAGACGCGTTAGCCTTACCTATTTTGTAATAGTTAGTGCTGCTGATCACTCTTGACTTGCTGGTGGACAGAGCGATGAAGACGTCACTATAAGCCTGTACCATAAAGTACACATCGAGGTCACGATCTTTGTTGCTAGGGACAACTGGGAGGTCGAAGTGATAAAACTCGTAGTTCGGCGTGTCGAAGATGAGATTTCCTATGGCAGGAAAGGTAATAACGCGTTTTTCAACGTGAGTTTTAAGATAGTAGCCTACTCTTTTTTTAAAATGTGATATTACAATTAAAGTTGCCAGTGGATATATGGTATAAAATACACAAACGCAAATTGAATGAACCCGAGTCTAAAACAACTCGACTTTTTGGCAAATAAGGATCCCTTATTTTGCACCTATGCTTCATTCAAGGAGCCCAACAACATGGTTGCATTTTCTTACAAGATGTCAACTGGAGGGCAATAATAGTGAGCTGGTGAGGATAACGATGATCGGTTATGACAACGAGAATCATAACGATGGATCAAATGGTGACCAAAAAAAAAATGAAAAAGAAAAATAATATCGTTCCAGCAAATCATACCAGAGGTGATGCCTGTGACTGGAAAATCGAAGACTGCGGAGATGCCAGGAGGAGTTCTGAATCCTACAGCTGTGATGTTACAGTCCAGTGGACTTAAATCGGTGTAGGAAAGGAATGGAGGGTAACCGACTCTCCAAACTCTAATCTCTGCATTTCCACCAGACTCACGATAACTACAGATGAAGATAAAAGGTACACAGTGTTTGCTTTTACGAAACGATTTGTGGATACTGATCACTGCCTATACAATAAATATTTTGCGATTTCCAGGGCCTCAAGTTTATTCTTCAAGGTTATTTTCTTTCCAGAGACTGCGGGCTTAAACTTCGGCCACGACTAGTCTAGATTTTGCCATATATATATATATATATATATATATATAAACATTGTTTTGCAAATGGATGTAGCTTCTATTCAGCTTCTGATAGTCAAGGTTTACAAGCAATGAAATCTCAAAATAAAATTAATACATGTTTAAAAAATGGTACACTAAATACCTTTGTTGACGTATAGGAAAAAATTTTGAACCTGTAATGGTATGTCTGCTCATGCCCACTAATTTATAAGAATGAAATGCAAATTCACTATCTTGCCTGAGCTTGAATTTTCGAAACACCGAAGCAGAAAGTAGGTAGCCATTGTTGCTGACAACACTCGCACAGTTTCTGCAGCGTCGTAGCAGGTTCCTACCGGAGTCGCCGATTACTATATGCAAATGATTAACAAGTAGTCATACAAAATGTTGAATGCGAATGAAGAAAGGCTTGAAATGAAAATTCCGAATCATCTTATCTTTATGTAGAGTCGTATAGTTATCCGCACAAAGTTATTTGTTTTTGAATTTCAAGCAGAACAAAAGTGGGAAAGAAATTCAATGACAGAAATAGCGATCATTGATATGCCAAGGTATATTTTTCCAACAGATTTACGACATTATTAATTAATCATCAGTAAGATTGGCCCATTTGTGACCTTTCAAAAGCAAAGGGAAGTCATTATTCCGCTAATTCCTCTTAAACCCTCATCTTGGAGAATATCACATTTTGAAATCAAAGTTTATGACCCTGAAGAGTATTTTTATTTCGATATTATAAGGATAGCATCGTCGCGAGATAATCTGTCAAAAAACTTGATACTGACCTATTTCGTATCCTCTCTCAGCAGAGTCAAAGCCCACACGTGGAGTGAGTGCAATATGGACACGGCTTGAGGCCTTTACAGAAAATTCCAATTCAAAGTCCTTAGACATGTCACTAGGGATTGTTGGTAAACCGTAAGTATATGAATCTTCACCATCCGTCTCATATGACAGCGTTCCTGTGCAATAAAATACACCACAAAAACGTGAGTATTCGATCCTTCTCGTGTTGAAGATACAAGGGGTCTAGGGCGCCGGGCTCTCGAATAGCAAAAGGGAAGATGGGAAAGAGAAGGGCTCGCTCCCTTGCCTTGTTCTCTTGCAGTTACCTTTCATCGACTGAGACCCATCCCCCCCCCCACCTCTTCTCCCTCTTAAATGCGGGCCCATGACTTTGAAATGGCTGAAACCTCGCCACTTGAATTTATTCAGTAATATTAGAGGATTTAGGAATCTTTGGGTATAAAGCATTATGCGTAAATCATTAAAAGTATTTTACAAACTCGTCGCTTGATCAATATTAACATTATGATCAGTACTATGTCCAGATGATGTCTACAATGTCATAAAGGTATACCCACCACAGCTAGAAACTGTGTGTTTGGGTGGGAAAACCCAGTCTCCGAAGCTTCCAGCATCTGTGGTAAACGCGAAGTAGTTTGTTTGAAGAGGACTTCCATCGGACCATGAGATAAATGGCTCTATTTCGCCTCCTCTGCCAACCTGAAATGGATGAACAATACCGTAGTTAAATCAAAATTTGAAAAGAATGTCAACACAATTAAAAATATTAAAATATCATTCATTCTTTAATTTGTATTGTAAACAAAATATTGGTGTATAATAATGACAATGCAGTCAGGGGCGTCGCTGGGGGGGGGGGGGGTGTGGGGGATGTGACACCCCCTCCCTCATTAGAAATTCTTGTCGGCAAATTCACGATCGCTGTCGGCAGAAAAAGAGAGAGAGAGAGAGAAAGAAAGGAGAGGGAAGTGGAAGGAGGGAAAAAGAAAAAAAAGAGGAGTAAGGTGCCCAAATAGAGTCATATTCGGCTTATTTGCTTGTGCATTTTGACGACGAAATAACACTGGTAACATGAAAGAGAGCATATTCTTCCTCGCTCGCTGCGCTCGCTCGTATCATATTTAGATACAGGATGGTTTCGGAAAGCAAACATATTTGGCAAGTGAGATAAACAAATATATAATTTTGATATTTTGGGTCCCATCATGTAGTTTGATGAAGAATTATCACTTCTATACTATAAAAAAACAGTAAATATATTTTTCCTCGATCGCTCGCTGCGCTCGCTCGTATAATAATAAGATCCAGGATGGTCTTTGAAAGCAAATAGATTAGGTAGGAGAGGTGACCAAATATATCACAATAGGTATCTTAAAGGCCAGTCGTGTATTTTGATGAAGAACTTTCACTTCTACCATGAAAAGGAGTATTTTTTCCTCGCTCGCTACGCTCGCTCGTACAATATTCGGATACAAGATGGATTTGGGAAAGCAAACGAATAAGGCAAGCGAGGCCCATCATATACTTTGATGATATTTAGATACAGGATGGTCTTTGAAGGCAAATGAATTAGGTAAGAGAGGTGACCAAATATATCAAAATAGATATCTTAAAGGCTCATCATGTATTTTGATGAAGAACTTTCACTTCTATCATGAAAAGGATTATATGATAAGGAGTATATATTTTTTTCCTCGTTCGTATAATATTAAGATTTAGGATGATCTTTGAAAGCGAATGAATCAGGCGAGAGAGGTTACCAAATATATAATTTAGATATCTTTAAGCCCATCATGTAGTTTGATGAAGAACTATCACTGCTATGAAAGAGAGTGTATATTTTTCCTCGCTCGTATTATATTTAGATACAGAATGTTTTCGGAAAGCTAACACATTCAGCAAGTGAGGTGAACAAATATATAATTTAGAAGGAAAATATGATAGAGGCACACAACTGAACATGCCTCATGGGCTTTATACGGTTGAATTTGTCGACGTTGGTCGTCGGCAATCGGAGGCATTATTTGTCGGCAATCTGGCCTCTACACCCCCATTAAAAAAAGTCTAGCGACGCCCCTGAATGCAGTTGCACAATAAATATACCAAATACCAGTCTAAATACCATAAACTCTAACCATGTATTATAAAGAAAAAAAAATATTCTCAATGGTATTCCCCCTTTAGCACAAACAAAAATAATTGCTAGGAACCAGTTTTTTTCAGTACGAAGATTTTATGACCAGTTTTCATTTTCTCTGCCATATTCATCTACCTACGTCTTTCTCTCGTTACCCACCCCTCCCTTCTTCTTTCTTCGCCTTGTCCTCGTTCACCTCCTTTTCTTCATTGTCCTTTTTTTCTTTCTTCTTTTTTCCTGCAATAATTCAAAACTGAGATTTTTCTGTGATCTCATAAATAAGAATCAAACAACTGATGCGTTCACAGGGAGCAAAAAGTATGACTAAATGGATGATTTCATTCCTCACCTGTATTACACACGAGTTCAGTATCCTAATCCAGAATTCGCGATACTCTCTGCCACTCAGAATATTCGGGGTGGATGTCGACCTTCTCACACATGATTTCTTGCAACGTCCAATGCTAGTAACCGTATTACTCGAGTCTCCAAGAACTTTCAGATTAAAAAAAAAAATTGACCCATATCTTAATCAATATAAGGTCATCAACCTAAATGGTGTTGGAATGCAAAACAATAATCTTCAGCAGGATGCATGATCAGCCCTTATTACTTAATTTCTCAAACTTTTTGTTTGGTGCTAAAACCAAAACTCAGAACACAACTGCTGTCCAATGACGAAAGGAAGCAACTCTGTAGAAGGAGTTTCATAGTAAACAAAGAAAATGTGTCACTGTTTTATGTGGAAATGGGTGAAAATTTATGGAGTCGCTTCCTCTTTATATGTCTATATGTGTCGGAAACTGGGGGACCTTGATTTCTTCATTATCATGTAGAGCATATAAACAAGTACCCCCAAATTAAGAAAAAGTAAATTTTGAAAAAAAAATCAGAATTGCTTCTTTTTGTCATATAGGACGGCAGAGCATGCAGTTTGCAATGGTTTTTGGGTGTTCATTACTTTAGGTCACACACTAAGAAAAAAAGGTTCGAGCTTGCACCCTAATTGCAACACTGGCAACAACTTTTTGGGTGCAATCTTTCACCCTATATGAAAAAGGTGCAAAAATGCACCTTTTTGTTCTTGTTTGCATCCGGAAATGCTAGTTTGCACACTAAAAGGTGCAACTTTGCACCTTCAAGGGTGCAGAAATTTTTGCATTCGAAAGGGTGCAAATTTGCACCTTTCCTAAAGGGTACAACTCTGCACCCTTTAGGGTGCAAAATGTAGTCAACTGCACCTTAAAGGTGCAAAAAGCTTCTTAGGGTGCAAAGTAGCACCGGAAAAGGAGCTCCCAGTGTTGCATTTGAAGGGTGAAAAATTTCACCTTGTGTGCACCTGACAGATGAGCTGCGATGTCGTGGTTGATGTGAGGATGATAGGAAAACGTAAGCCTTTCTAGTTAGTAAGACTGGATGACTTATCTACTTCAGTTTTTAAAAAAGTATTTTGTATTTGACCATTCGCATGATGCACGTGACCAGGGGACATCACTTTAAAGAATAAAGAACAAGAACAAGAACAAAAAGAAGAAGAAGAAGAAGAAGAAGAAGAAGAAGAAGATGAAGAAGAAGAAGAAAGGAAAATCATGCTAGTCAATCGAAATTTAACTCACCTATTTCATAGATTGTGTTCTGATCGTAGTTGTAGGGAGAGACGGCGATGTGAGCCTCACGAAGGGCTCGAACCCTGAACCTCAAGATGAAGCCATCATGGATGTCGTATGGTATTTGAGGAAGAATGCCGTACTTGTAGTCATAGTTAACGGAAGTGATCAGAGTAGTGCTCGCATCCCCATCTACAAACGCGTACTCGTTTGCGTCTTGAATCTTTACAACTGGAAAAAAGGGAAAATTAATAAATATGAGACACAGAAAAATAGGGCAGTCGGTAGCTGATAATGGTGTCATTAAGATTAGTTCAAAATTTAAAAGGCCGTAGCCCGATTTATGTAATACCATTTGCATTGGCCGTCACCACAAATCCTAGTAAAAATACGAGAAGCATTTTCTTCGCCGAATCTGAAATCTTTGAAACTGAAAGGACCACTGGAAAATTGTAACGAACTTCGAAACTGTATGTTTAGACTCGATTTGACTAGATGTGTGATTATTTACATGAAAAAAGGGCCACAGTGTCATAATGCAATGGTAATTCCAAAAATAATCCACCAATCAGGAGGTGGCTATTCAAAACGTCACATGCATTGACCAATCACAAGTATTCCTAAGTGAGAAATGGGAGGAGATGAAAAGGACAGTGAAAGCAAGACTATAGTGTTGTCTCCTTCAACCAGTCAGTGCAGTCTAAGTGGGATGGGCTTCTATAATTAGTCATGATATATGTGCGTGATTCCAAAATGAGCAGAAAAGTTTTGTCGTAAGTGATATTTTTAGATGCCGAATTTTATTCATCTTTTTGATCATATCACTGTCGACTATATCATTTATATTTGTAATATTAACATTTGAACCCCCTACAACCATTAACATAATATAAATTGTTGATTTATCTTAATCCGCGACTGAATAAATTTGATCTCATCAACATCATCACTTACGAGGCTTTATTTCATTTCTTCGATATTGTTATAACAAAGGCGGGACTTGGAGCAGTAACAATCTTGATCTTCGGGGGGGGGGGGGGGGGGGGGAGTGGAGACATTTCCACTGATTGACATGTTCCAATAAAATCCAGACTAGTTTAGATCGACAGATGTCTAGGTTATCCTCAACAGGTGTCCCCGCACTAATTTGTAAACATGATCTAATTTTTCCCAGTATAAAACAATATTTGACTATACTTTACGCCTAATGCGTGTCAATTATTTCTGAAAGAAAATATTAAGCTCATTGACAGTATCGACGTTTCATCAAAATTGACACATTTACTGGATTCCCCTCTTTTTCCACAAAAATTCCAAAAGGTCTACCAAAAAGAGACCAAATGACACAAAGGTTATTAAGGTTACAAACCTTTCCATTTGTCTATCTCTCTCTCTTCATCTCTCTCTCCCTCTCTTCATCTCACTCTCCCTCTCTTCATCTCTCTCTCTCTCCCTCTCCCTCTCTTCATCTCTCTCTCTCTCTCTCTCTCTCTCTCTCTCTTTCTCTCTCTCTCTCTCTCTCTCCGGCTATCAATCCTCTCTCCCTTTTTCTCTTTGGATCTTGCCCTTCTCTGTATATTTATTCTCCTGTTCTTCTCTCAAGAAATTACGTTAGTATGTACTGGAACCTTTTCATCCCATAACGAGTGACTTCGATTCTAGGTCCCCCTGAAGAATTACCCATTATCAGCAACGGAAATAATCACTGACGACTATCTGTTGTTCCGTTATGATATACTCCTAGAGAAAAGCTGCATATTTCACGACTACATGTGCATTACTTTGATAAGAAACTTCACAGGTGCTGCAATTATTATGTAATTCGATTTTAATTGACAATAAATTCATGAAAATTTGGTAGTGAAATATTTTCAACAAATAGACATTGTAAAGTGAATTACTTCACTCCATGTTCAACCTGATTTAATTGAATATCACTATTATTAAAAAATGAAAACATGACCACATTATGAAAATATACTTTGCAAAAGTAATATTGTTATTCAAAACAAGAGAGAGTTCTCTTTTCCACTTTTTAAATATTTTGCTAAACATGATAAATCAATATAACAAATAAATTCAAATACAGATAATGCTTTCCTAACAGCACACAACAATCCAACTGACCGTTGTAGCAAGGTAAGTCTGTTTTTTTTTCTTTTCAATTTACTATTATAAAAAAAAAAAGAAATGAGAGGTTTGCATGTCAAGTTAAAAGGCAACAGAGCATAATGGAATACATGTAATAATAAAAAAAGCTGATGAATAAGGTTTGAAGGCTCCACTTACATGAAACATACAAAAATCATGGTTTTACATCTCTTAGGAAATCTGAGGCATAGCTTGCAGTTCTCATTCAAAACGTCAATTCTGTGATCACTTGAATAATAGCAAAAATTGACTGGTTGACGATTAGGCTGACAATTATAAAAATAATCGATGTTACTACAGGTATCATGAAGTTTATTGAATCTTCCTACATACAATCAAATGAACCTAGACTAAGAAAGGATATATGACTTAAAATGAAAATAAAGCACACTGAAAAGAATAAATTAATGCAGCTTAAGATTGAAAATGATTAAAAATTGAGTATTGACAACATTAAAAGAAAATATATCATTTGTGAACAACAATACTGTCATTCCAAGCATCTATCACATAAAATTTATTACGCATGGATTGGTCGAGGGCAATTCATGTACATGATGAAACCAGTATATTTCTACCAGAAGAGTAACCCTTTTCCTATTTTTCTTACAGATAATGATATGAAGGTTTGATAATTTTACGACATTTTCCCCAGCTTGCTGGAAGAAATCGGGTTTTGGGCTGCCTGCTAAGTAAATGGCTGGCAGAAATCGGCTGCTTTTGCAGACAGTCAAGTTACATACATGGGCTACTTCTGCCTGCCATACTATGGAAGAGCCAACTTCGTAATTCTGCTTGCGGGCTGAAATATCATGATTTAGTGATGTAACTCACTGCCAGAAAGCCAAAAATTCAATATATTTTTGCAGATATGTCACCTCAAGTCTACCCTACACATCTAAAACAGTCCATCAATACATTATACACTTGCATAATAAATACTGCACCAAGTACATGTATGTCTTGATTTGAGTAATGTTCTTACATGTCTATTGTAATACATGCATTAGGATACTAGTAGTATGAGGCAAATCATGGAATATCACCAAACTTGATTAGAATCCAAATACAGAATGGTCGGGCTAAAAGAATCAATCAGGAAGATTTCTATGATTGCACATAAATAACAGTAGCACACTTACATGTAACGTTGAAATTATAGTAAATAAGCAAACAAATAACCCAAATAAAAAATGGACGATACTTCATGTCTCCTGAAAGTTGTATGCATGTTTTGTCTAGTTATATATATCTTTGTATAATCTGTTAATTTTTCATAGTATAATTGATAGTGAGATGACAAAGTTCATACAGTATTTTATCATACTTATTTAAAGATCATTACTGAACATGACTTTCAACAGTTCACTGTACTATTTGGCATAACATTTTATAACAATTTATAAATCAGAAACCTATCTTAATAACACATGATATTTTAATGTCTTAAGTGTAAGACATGAAAGACGAGCTACATGTCATTCTTAGTGACACCATAAAAATGTGCTTTTAAGGTTATGAAATACCTCAAGGTAATATATCATTACACCTGAGAATCCTAAAACCTTTTCTATTTTCAAAAATTGAATCACTACATAAATCAAAAGTTAAACTTTCGGTTGAAGCTCAAGGGTGTAAGATCCATTCAGCATATATATCATTTACTCAGAAATCAGCTACCCGAAAATATTAATTTCTACAACAGATATATGCACTTTTTAAATAGAACAAAGTGTTTGATAGAGTAACAATTTATTTTCCAAGGCACCATGAAATGGAATCTGGCCATAATGGGCTATACAACTTCAGTGACCTAATTTGTAGCCCACTAATAAAAGAAAAATTTCTGATAGAAATTACAAATGAAAATAAATATCCTTATATCTTTAGATATTCTTCCATCGTTACTTATTACATGATAAATATATAAAAAGAAATTATTAGATTATAAACATCAGTAAGATAGTGTAAGATTCCAAATGACATTTGCTAAATGTCTTTCTGACTTTTGTTCCTGATTTGCCAAGGCTGTATGATTATGCAATTCTTAAAACTGAGAGATCAATTTTAGTCACAAGTAATTGATGTTCAGAATATTGTGCCATGATAACGCATTGAGTGTACCCTGTAGTAGAGATAATATACTTCCGCTATGTCACCTCTGTTGTATATGGAGGGCATGCAAGGCTTCTGCTTTGGCTTTTAAAAGTTTCATCTCTTCCTGAATGGCATCGGTTATCTTCTTTCTCATCTCAATCTATGAAAAGAGAAGATGACAGACATAAAGAGAAGACTTAATTTCATTGAAGACATCATTCAGGTCATTCATCATGAGACATGTAGTAGTAGCAGTGGTGGTGGTGGTGGTGGTGGTGGTGGTGGTGGTGGTGGTGGTGGTGGTGGTGGTGGTGGTGGTGGTGGTGGTGGTGGTGGTAGTGGTGGTGGTGGTGGTAGTGGTGGTGGTAGTGGTATTGGTAGTGGTAGTAGTAGTAGTGGCAGTGGTAGTAGTAGTAGTAGTAGTAGTAGTAGTAGCAGTAGTAGTAGTAGTAGTAGTAGTAGTAGCAGCAGAATGGTTTATCAAAATACTGAAAATGGCAGCCTGAAGGGTAAATTGCATTCAGTTTGAAATAAAAATTTGAAAACAAAACATAGTCAAAACAATCACATGTAGAGTTAACAAATATACATTCAAAAACAGTAATTTACATCGACACTTTAACGTATGAACTTGGTGAGTACTGATTGGATAAATAACTGCTTTTATCATAAGAAAAATAAAGTCAACATTTTTTATTCTTAAACTCTATGTAGAATAAGAAAATCATACATTCTTTCCATGATGCTTAAAACCCATGTTCATAACTCTAAGCAATACAATGGCAGTCACTGAAAAGTTTGATGGTATACCTGAAGAGCACAGAATGAAACTTTCCCTAGCAGAATTAATGCACTCATGTAACTCCTGTCTATAGATCCACTCTAAACTGAGAAATACAGGAAATACAGCCTTCCATGAACAAAAAAAAAAACAAACAAAAAATGGCAAGCTTGTTAGTACTTACAGGAGATAAAAGCTCTGCTTTCATTTTGGCCACAGATTCTCTGAGGTCCATTGGTTGACCAACGATGACTGTCACTTTCTTCTTGGTACGTGGAATGTAAGGTGGGTAATTTGGCAAGATATCATCCATTCCAATGTGCCATATAGGAATGACTGTAGGTACCATCTTGCATTCACTGATCAAACGACCAACACCTGATGGGAGTAGAGAAAAATTGGAATGATGACAACACCAAAATATATACACATGCTTAGATGCCATCCACAATAACTGTAAGAATGGATCATTCCAAAAATTTACTTGCAGTTTATAACAATAACGGTAACAACAAAAATCAACAAGATGAATGTGACTGTGTCTCTTACATGCCTTTGCCTATATTCAGCCAGCATTGTGGCTAAAAAAAATTTGAATTATGGTGATAACCAGGATAAAATATCGATACATATTATTACATGTGAAAAGACATCTGTAACTTTTGGCCTTTGACCTAACAACCCAACAGTAAATGCATACAAAATAGCTGAAATATAGTGTTAACAAAACTAGCAAATCTTTAATCTCATGACCCCTTTGACCTTTGACTTACTACACCCAACATCTCATCAATTTGTCCTACTATATTTATGCATACCAGCACCAAGTTTGATACCTGGAATAGTTCTTGAGATACTACATTGAGGATTGTCCGTGTGATAGTTTTTATTTCCAATCTCATATCTTTTTAAATATTCAATTGATATTCAACCAACATGTTATGACAGTTATGTGCATACAGTTTATACTTACCCCATTTAAATCTGAGAAAATCTTTGGTCATATTTACTTTTCCTGGGAAGTGAAAATTGATAATGACAATAGAAGAAGAAGAAGAAGAAGAAGAAGAAGAAGAAAAAAAAAAAAAACACCACTCTTTAACATATCAAGTGCACAACAAAGTCTGCTAATGAAAGTGAAACAAAACTATAAACTTACTATTATTACAAGTACAGGGCAAGGTACAAAGCTCAGAAAGACCACAGACCACACACTTGGAAAAAAAAAAAGGAAATCCGATAATGTATGGACAAGCATACAAAAGAGGTGTACTGAAAGCTAGAATAACTGTATTGCTACAGGAATTCAATATACTGAATTCATGAAATCATGAGCCTTGTCTTACCATTATTGCATGCAGCAGCCCATTAAAGTGCTTTCACACATGATGTGACAGCGTGGTAACACGCTGTGTCACCACACTTTTTTGTGTACAAGCCTATGGGGTAATGGGCTACAAAAAATGTCGCCGAGGCAGGACACACTTTTGTTTGTTGCCTAGATACAAAAAATGCGCACCAATCAAATTTCTAAAAAGTTAGCTAAAAAATTGTTGCCATGAGATTGCTTGCGCAAGTTTTGACAATATGCTCTCTTATTGAGAGTTGACGCGTTAATGCGTGTTCATTAGCATATGTGGTGACACAAAGTCCCATCATGTGTGAAGACGAAACAGTGTGGGGCCACAGTGTGTTACCACACTGTCGTATCATGTGTGAAAGCACCTTTAGTATCATTAATATCAAATGGCCTCAACAATACAAGGGTTTTATGCAATGAGCATAAATACTAATACTAGTAACGATAATAATGACACATAACGTCTGAAAGGTGCCAATACTATAATTTATCCAGCAGAATGAATTTGGCTTACATTTGCAGTATTATTCCTTCTTAGTAGTTGGCTACATTAAAACAAAAACTACAGTAATCTAGTAAATACTAGTGTTTCTGCAGATCTTCAAAGATTACTTTGAAGATCTGCAGAATCACTAGTATTTATCTTTGAAGTCTACATGCAGAAAAGTAATGATAACTTTCAAGAAAAAAAAAACTGGAAAATCACCAACAGAGACACTTTAAATTTGAGTGTGACAAATTCTCAACTGCACCACAAATTGTTTTTACATGTCTATAACATCCAACAGCAATACTGGGGCAAAAGGCATGGAAAGCTTACAAAAATATACTCTGAAAATTTCACATACTTTGTCAAAACTATGGATTTCATCTTTTATTCCCTGAAGAAAGGATGCCAAAGCACCTTAACTAGTCTCATTCTCTATATTCTAGCTACTAATCCTTTCACACAGTGGACTGAAATAAAACAATGCTCTAACCTTCTGCATATATGTGAGTCCATCCACAATTGTTTAGTTTCTCTAAACACAAGTCCATACCTCGTTGGTACACACCATCACCTGATAAACAGTAACATTATAGAATAGGTAGGGTTGTGATATCTGAAGGAAAAAAAATGTGTGGGAAAAAAAAAAAAAAAAAAAAAGAACTCATGACTTACCAACTTTCTTTTTGCTTATTTGTTTGTTTGCTCTACTTTCATTTGTGTGTGTTACAGTGTGTTAGTGAGTGTGTCTGGTTGACAACAATCAAAAAAAGAAAGCAATGAAGGGGAGTAAATCCAACACAATTTTAAAGGACTGTATAAAACCCTAAGGCTACTAAGTAATAAGCCTTATCATTGCATTCACTATCTCCAATACAACAAAAAAGTACAAAATCTCAATAATGATTTTGCCATTCCATCAACTGATAAGTAAAAGATAGAGAGTAATTTCTCTGAAAGTTGTATAGTGGAATATGCCTATTTCGCTGAAGTACTTCTATACATGTACATTATTTTGACTGGGAAGTTTTCTACCAGCAAATCATGATTATTTTGGTGTGTGTGTTTGCTTTTTTTTTCTTTCAATTTTCATTTAAGTCATATAACAGTTGCATCACCTGACCTTCTAAGAGGTCAAACAGTGAAACCTTTATGCTATAGTTAAGTAATGTAAAAATTAACATTTCAAAGCTATAATTTTGTTACTAAGACCATTTCACTGTGCATTTTACCTCTTAATACAGGAACCACTTGGCCCAGTGAGAAATAATAGTTGTATCTCTTTGCGATGAAGGCTATATCACTTGCTCCTGGGGTCCTTTGGATATCAACATCAGAGAAATCATGTATTGAAATTAATGTCATTCAAGATAAAACAATTACCGGTAACTTTGCATAGCACTAATTATGACACAAATAAACATATTTTTATTTCTATTTTATGTATAATGACTTATCTAATATTTCTAAAAAGTCCTTTCCTGTACATGCAGTTTGGCTATTCATAAGATAGTAATAGTGTTATAATATGGAATTGCCAAGTTTTAATAAAACTTCTTTGCGTCTCCAATTCACAAACTCAACTCGAAATATTCACTTTTGAAGAAGGCATTTTCTTTCCCTTTTTTTTGTTGTTTTGTTTTGTTTTCTGCTGTCCACTGAATTTGTGACCTGTCATTTCACATGTTTAGTAACATTTTTAAAAGTACAGGTGTACATGTACAAGTAAATTCAAAGCCGTGTTATTCATCACATTCTAAACTATTCTTTCTATTGAAAATTATGTGTAGTTTTGGTTAGCCCTCAAAAATTCTTTGTCAGAATTCTTTGCTTTTAGATAGGTAGCAAATAGATAGATACTAGCAAAACTAAGATGCTGTCAAGTTTTTTTCCTCCTAAAGTGAAATAATAAAAAGAAATGAAAAGCCAAAAAGTGGTTTAGATCCTGGAATACAATGAGTAGACACATTTGAAACCTATTAAACTTCTCGAACATGTCTCTTTTGATGTAAGGTAGACAATGTGAGAACATATTTAAGAAGTTTGTTGCCAATTTTTGTTTTGCTACCAAAACTATACATGAGCTTTAACTAGTTTTTCTGACAGACATGTGATTTTTTTATACGATCATATGAGCATACCATCTTGCTGTTTTCAACCTGCAGAAACTGGTAAACTTGAGAAGACCTGTGAAAAGACACATGTATCATTCTAAATGATGCTCTCTTTTTCCCTTATGAGGAAATGGATGTACTATAAAATCTCAATTTAGAAAAAACAGTATCATTCCATTCTACCTTTTTGAAGAAAAAATAAAGTATTTCTTTATTTTTGTCATTTGAAACAAACAAACAAATCTCAGACATGCTCAATTTCATATTCTAAAACAATTAGTTTTCAGGCCCAAATCTTTATGCAACAAGGAGTTTGTTTGCTGTTCCTCCCATATTAACCAAAACATATGGTGAGTGTTCTTTTGCACATGCCTCTGCAGTTTTATGGAATGCACTTCCAAATTCTATGAGAATTATTACCATCTTAGATAAGTTTAAGGCTTCTCTAAAAAAGCATTTATTTAATGCTTAAGGTGTGTCCACACTCATGAACTCAGTGCCCAATGCAATACATTCACTTTCTTATAAGTATTGTATTGTATTGTATTGTATATTAAGTGCATAGGGACATGCTTTCCTGCAATGTGTTATGCACTATAAAAGAACCAAGTATTATTACTATTATTATTATCAACAATACTCTTGGAGTTTTGCATATATCTCAATCTTGACATTTTTAATGCATAACCAAGATAAATCTTGGGGTCCATGAGAAGGGGGGGGGGGGGGGGGGTGGAGACTGTAGAGGGTTCAGACTCAGACTGAACCTCAATCCCCTTTTCAGTTAAGGCGCTTTCAGATATGAGGCGACTTTGTGGCGCCACTTTGTGTGCACACATTTTCTGTTCAGATATGATGCGACTTTGTGCCGCCACTTATGCTAATGAACGCGCATTAGCTGTCAACTCTCAAAATAAGAGAGCATTTTGTCAAAACTTGTGCAAACAATGTCATGGCAACAAGTTTTGCGCTAACTTTTTAGGAATTTGATTGGTGTGCATTTTTTTGTACCCAGGCAGCAAACAAAAATGTGTCCTACCTCGGCAAAAATTTTTTGTCGCCCTATACCCCATAGACCTGTACTCAAAAAATGTGTGCACACAAAGTGATGCCACAAAGTCACCTCATTATATCTGAAAGTGCCTTAACAGTCCCCTCCTCCTTATGCTCATTTCATAATGAATGTCCACCTTATACATAATTTGACATGCTCTGACACAAGTCTTACATTATCTTTGAAAACTGAACTTTAAACAAAGAACAAAGAAATCATACCACACAACACTGAATCATCCACAGATGACGTATGGTTTGCGACAGTTACCAAAGGTCGCTTCTTTAAGGGCAATTGGTCAACTTGTTCTTGGAGAATTTCTTTGTGGTGGATCTGGACTCGATTAACCCAACCTAAATCAAATTTAGAAAAAGGAAGAACAAAAGATAGTTCAGAACATATTATTATCATTACATTTATTTTTAACTGATACTGATTGCTACTCTGAGATATAACAGTAGAAACAATGTATTGTAGAGGATTAGTGTAAAGCCATTAGAATATAGGTGGAAGGGAATGAGAACGTCAACTAGTCAACAAATTAAATACTCCATTTATCTTCTAACACAAAACATTAGCAGAGCATATTCAGAAATGCCACTAAAATCAGAAATGCCACTAAAATCAAGTGAGTGAATTCAACCCCATCCTATTGACATTCAGAGGTTCTTATTTCATGGCAGAAAATATTGAAAACTGCCTGTTAAAAAGATGAGGAAATGTTAAAAATCTGGAATAATGACTCAGATCTAAATAGTGGAGGAAAAAAAAAAATGTTACAGACATGACATATAACCTTGTACATGTATCAGACCATGGAGTGAGTATGCCTGAAGAAAAACCTAATCAGTCATCACCCGAGGTTATCAGGCATGACCTCTTATCTAAAAATGTTATCAAATGGCTGACTGTGATCATGGAGGTATACATCCTTCTTTTCTTCTTCTCTGTTTTATTTTCCTTTTCCTCTTTTTCATTTTTTTCTCCATTTTTTTCTTCATTTCCTTTTTCCTTCTCTTTCTTCTTTTTCCCCAAGTAGATGTACACGTCCAATATTTTTCCCAAATCTGGGAGACTGCCAGCTGTTTCCACAGTCAGAGACTTTTGTCCAGATTTTTAATAGCCGATTTGCAAGCATGAGAGTCAAGACAGTCTCCATTTCGGATACCATTTTTCCTTTTGTTTGCAACTTTGCATTTGCTTTAAGGATTTTGGCTCAAACTGAAAATATGAAAACCGATTCCTCGTGACAAAATACCCATTTTGACCATGTACTTTCAAAATTAAGTTTTTATATTCATAGCAATGTTTGTTGTGATATATATACAAAACAAATGGGAGAGGGATAAATTTGCGTTTGTCTTGTCTTGGTTCAGTTGGCACATGTAGGCTAGCTGTACCGTACTCCACCAACTTTGTGAATGTGTGAGGTGTGATTACCAGGCAAGCAGGTTGCTACTTACTGGGTTTTTTGTTTGTTTAATTGCATTTCTAATTAGTCCAATGAACTTTATGACATAATTATGTTTAGCTTATTCCAGTCTTGAGCCTGATCAGTTTGTCACGGACAGACATCCGACAAATTTTGAAAGTTTGAAGGCCTGTCAGAAATAAGTAATGGAATGTGTTGAGCTATTTTGCATTTCACTGTGAAGGGCATTACCAAAGGAGTTGAAATTTGCTGAAATTTGGTTGTCTTCTTTAACTAGAATCTATAAAATGATGAGTGCCACAGACAGACAAAAATGTCACCCATTTGCCAATCAGACTCTCTTAAGTCATCCGTGGAAAGAAATTAAATTTGTGGGCGTTGTGTTTCATGAGCTGATGCCATGCTGAAGTTTGATATTGTTCCCTCTTGTTGGTTGGGTGGAGAGTTTGATACACACCTCGGGGTCCGTGGTGACAAGGCCCCTTTTTTTTTTTGCGTAGTTTCTTTTGTCATTTTGTAAGCAATGGCTCCATTATCAAGAGTCCAGAGACTGTCTCTGAAATTTGAGTCTCCCAAGGCAAAGAACCCTTTGCAAACTTGGTTGTGCACCTGTATCTCCATTTTGCTTTCCTTCCTGTCATCTTACTTCTCCTCCCAATTTCTTCTCATCATCTTCTACTTCTAATTTAGGTTTAAAATTCTTCATTCAATGAAAGTGAAATACAAAATTTGAACTTTTGTTTAGAAATTAGTTACACTAAAACAACCGTCAGCTGGCTAGCGAACCAGCCTCAGTTCACCGTAGAAGCACTAGTTAGTAACAGTTACATGCAGCACGTAGCAGCTAGCAGCCTCCACTCATCCTGTGTGAACTTGGTTAATGATTAACGTCCTGCATTTGGAATACAGGTACATGTATGGCAAAATCAAGTAATCGCCCTTTTAGAAGTGAGTCCTCTACGAGTCATAACATATCGATGCCACTGTCAATGCACTGTGTACGCGGCCGGAGCTCCTTGCATTAGCTCAGGGCACGAGATCGAGAGGGCGGCAAATTTGCTTTGAATGATCCTGTCTAACTGCATTATCACTATCATAGTAGACAACAATTTCATGCTCCAAATTCAGTATTTCAAGCATGTTCATGGCAGAACTCTAGCCGCGGGACGCTGCCACGGAGTGGCAGCGTCCTGAGTGGAACCACTGCTTCTCAGTGGAGCTCTCATCTGCCACAGTGAAAACTCCTAGTAATAACATTTTCTTAAGTAAATGAGATTTTAATAAAATATATAGATCTATACAATGCTACTATCTTAAACATTCTGTTCGGAAATCAAATTCACCTCAAATGTGTTTAGAATCTATCAAATTTCCCTTTTTTGCACGCTAAGTAGAAGCCATCCCGGCGATTGCCATTTCGCATTGCAAAAACATGTACAAAAACAAGAACTTGTGCATGCACATTTGCAAACTAACAACGGCCTGTGGAAAAGATTTATCAAAGATCTGGGCAGATAAAGACTCATTTTTTTTTACCATTCTCTCCCCTAATGGAATCAAACACTAACCTTACTTTGTTGGAAGTATCTTAAATTTCATCACATTTCTTTATAATTAGTATATATTTCGAGCTGGAGAGCCCTGCAAAGGTAGGCACCTAAGCTTCCACTCGATGAAGGGCACAGCCCGAAGGCTACGCGTTCGGCTGCCGCAGTAAGGCAGAGCTCCAGTAGGACACATCATATTGAAAGACCAATCCTAACTTTAAACAGCTAAACAACATGCTGCCAGTGAAAATAATTCTAATTTTCCTTCCTTATATAGATGATTTTTTAATCAGGTCAGACTACGTTGAATTGATTGAATAGTCTATTACGCGGCTTTGCGGTTCCGGCCTGAGGGTAGCAGCCGCTGCCGTTGGTGTGCCACGGCCGCGTTTCTAAGGAAACCGACTCTGAGTCGCGCCACCCGTAGGTCAAAACGGCATTTTGAATAGCGAAACTAATTGCCGACGCAAACGCGAAGTATATTGACTCAGATCTTCAATAATAGAGAAGAAAAGTTTTGATTTTACTTAGGTACCAGCAATGTTCCTGAGGCTCTCAATTTTCCCCTTTCTGCTTCATATCTGATGAATGAACTGAAAATGGTGAATTTTAAGAAGAAAACCGACGCTTATCACTCATAGGTCGACAGCTTTCCGTTGAGTAATGAATAGAAAAGCATGCTATTTAGTTTCGGTACAGAATTGTCACTTTTGTAGGACGAAGTCAATTCATTAACTGTGTACACAGGTAGACCGTGTACACAGGTAGACCGAATTTGCGACTCTCGCATTTCAACCGTATTAAAAACACGAAACAACAACAACAATAAAAACATCGTTCGTACATATATGCGCAAACGTACGTGGCCGTGGTCGATCGTTTGAATACGGCCGTTTGAAATGCGAGGAGTCGCAAATTCGCTGATCTCCCTGCGAAAAGCGCGGAGGCGAACAGAGACAGAGGTTGGCTGCTGCAAGATTTTCAACTGAGAGGACCTAACGTTAGGACCCTGGATTTACCTGAAAATGGAGAGTTAAAAGGAATAAATCATAAAATCGGTAAGCCATATACTCTATAGACTACAGTGGGTGATTTCAAGTTCGGTGTGTGGTGTTGGTGTTGGTGTTGAGAGCGTGGAAAGGCTCCTGAACCGAGCTCCAACACCGACAGTCAGTTTAAAGGGACGATACCGATCACCTTATCGATAGCTCAACACCGGGTTACGTCATACGCTAAAGCGAAAGATCTCGACGATGAAATCATTTTCCTCGGAATTTCTAATAAATCTACATCTTATTGGATTCGAATTGCATAATCATTTGAAGAATCCAAGGGGAAATATATTACTCTTCCATGGGAAATATATGGCTTTGATTATACCAAGTTGTTTTGACTGCAAAATGGGTTTAACCACCAACATGTGACGAGTGGTCGTAGCAAAGAGTGCCGCTGCTGCGCGAGGAACAAGCAGCAATAACATGTATGATTACAACACCAACACCAACACCGTACTTGAAATCATGAATTTCCCAATCCCTAGGGGCTGGTGTTGGTGAATGGGGAAATTGCATGTACATCGTCAACACGAACCGTGATACTCGGTTCAGCAGACGACATTCAACACCAGCGGACAACACAGACTACCAGAAATGCGTCAAATTTTGCGAGGTCAACCCCAACACCAGCCTGATTTCAAGTTTGGCGTTGAGGCTAATGTTGGTGTTCTCACAACACCAACACCAGCCTCCAACACCAAACTTGAAATCACCCAGTGTATAATGATATTTTTATACTAGACCCCTAGATCTAACAGTTATTCATGAATAAAGGGGAAAAATGGATGATTTGAGGTAGTTTTCTCCTTGTCATGCTTGTGCTGCCCAGCACAATAGCACGCACAACGCTTCGGGGCGCTTCTGTATCTATAAAGGAGGAGTGCCGACCCTACCAGAATACGAGGCTCACGACGACTGTTAGAGACAGAACACTTCGGTCTAGTACACAGGATGAGTGAGCTGAGCTGAATCAGCTATCAGCTGGCTACCACGAGCAAATATGTATGTGGGACTGTACAATGACTTTGCCGGCAATTTTGGTGACAATTATATACTCACACAGCCAAAATTTTGCCATCAGGTATGTTGTACATATTGTTGCTTGAGATGTAATTTTCCAGATTACGCCAGGCTTACAAGGAAAAACCCATTGCCCTTTCTCCAAAGGCATGGTTTTGATTCCAAATCTCCCGAGCGAAAATCAAAACTGACGAACTTTACTTCTTGGCCTTGGCTGCAATAGTTTCATAGGTATTTATTAGACACATGTCATATTTTATTTAAAATAGATTAAATTTAAGTATGAAAATAGATTTAAATATTTAATTTCTTATACTCCTAATAATTTTGACAAATTTGAGTACTTATATAGGCAGATATTGCTCCCGATATACTGATTACACTTTTAAGATCCTGTGTAAAGACTAGCATCTGGCGGAGCCCCCTAACCATGACGTCACAGATCTTATGACCTCCATTTGCGGACATATTGATGCAACTGTGAAGAAAATCGTCACATATATTCTGGTAAAATATTGCCAACAGCACTGCGGCGAAGCGTCACCAACACTTATTAACTACTTTTATGGTATTTTAGGTAAATATGAAAACCTTTTAATGTGATAACATTTTGACCATGTATGCCCGTGCCAATTTTTTATACTTGTAAAAGTGAGATTCGGATTTCTGAGATTATTGAACATGTTGAATATTGTATTTTGCTGAAAAGCTAAGAGCAACTGCGCCGTAGTAGAATAGCATGCTAGCCTAGCCTGCGATGTGTAAAGAGAGGATGAAATGTGACGTGATCAAGTTGGGTTGCATGGACAATCCTGTGTGACTGTGGTAGTCGTGGAAAATGTAGCCAATTGGTCCATAGTCATACTGGGTCTGGCATTAATAAAGGCTATCTCTTGAAATACAGCCATTCTCTCCTCAACTAAATTGATAGTCATAATAACATGCACAGACACAGTCAGTGTCATGAAACTGTCCTTTCCCCAGGCCATGGCATGGCCCATGCCATGCCATACTTTTTAGGCTATATACCCAGTTGTTGGCTGTCCGGACATGTTATGTATCCAGACAGTCGATTTTAAACAGCTAACTGAAAAAGTTCACAAGCAAATCTCTTAAATGTTTTAGCACAAAATGTTAGACAATATTATAGGGAACAAATATTGATGATGACTAGCACAAATCAATGCATATTTTTTGTTTAATCCAAAGACAAAAAAGAAGGCTTCATTTTTTTTTTCTATGTGTCCAGACACCTGACTCCCCATCCTACTATAGGCTAGCCCATACTAGTGCCATTTTAGGCCCTAATGCACTTTCATGTCCACGTCCAAAATGTCCAATGACTGACGGAATAAAGCTCTGCTGGTTCATGCACAGCACGGTGGTGTGTGCACTTTGTGCTTTATTCCGTCAGGCTAGCACTTTGATACGAAAGTCCATTAGCGCCCCATTTTAGTGGTCTAATAACGTTAGTCTAATGTTAGACTTGGACCCAAAATTCTGTCTCTAGTTTCGTCATTAGCCTCTTAATTTTCTTGTTTTTGTAGGGTCGGCTTTCCTCACTTAGAGACAGAAGCGCCGCATAGCCGTTGCCAGCCAAACCATAGCCTGGTGGTGGATTATAAGAAAAAAAATAAAGAAATCACTAAAATTCAATGATGACTTCTACATGATAATTTTTATAGCTAAGTTAGGCCTAGGCTTTTTATTTAAGGAATATATTGAACTTACCAATTGACTTCTTGATCCTTTTGAGGTTCTTTTTTTCAGGTAATTCCAGATCCAAGTTCCTCTCCGTTTGAAAATCTTTGCAGCTCGAGTTAAATTACCTACTGTGCATATGCACTATCGTCAAATCAATCGAATCTACAACGAAAAATGATTATAACGGGGAAAATGAATATACGAATTGTACGAATTCATATAATACGAACTTGTAGCTCGTGTGCAATGATCCATGCATTTCCTTTTTTAATAGATTGTAACAATGTATTATATGATATTTTAAGAATTATTATTTAAAAATATTCAATCTATTCACAAGGTGAGACCCGATGCCGTGCGGACTAGACAGAAGATAGAAAATAACTGTGTGTTCTGGGGAATCATTTATTCTGACATTCTCGACCTTCCCCATACACAGACGGTACAACGTACAGTAGGTGCAACAGGCAAGATATCGCGGCTACATTTCAGCCATCAGGCTCCTCCCCACAAGAATTTAATTCTCCTCCACTTTAACCA
This sequence comes from Echinometra lucunter, assembly GCA_029962745.1. Taxonomy (NCBI): domain Eukaryota; kingdom Metazoa; phylum Echinodermata; class Echinoidea; order Camarodonta; family Echinometridae; genus Echinometra; species Echinometra lucunter. The sequence continues at coordinate 50,844,952 of CM057151.1, forward strand.
TTTTTCAACTGTTAGATCTATGCAAATAGTTTAGACTAGAATCCAAAACTTCCAAAACAATCAAGATGACAATTATAAATTATTAGGACTTACCGAGCTTTGCACTTTATTTTTGACGTCCTGGTCAACAGTTCAACACATAACTTAACTGAAATGAAAGGCTGGTCAACAGTACAACACATAACTTACTGAAATGAATGGCGAGCTGGTAGCCAATTGGAACAGTCTTTTGTGTTTGGGCTTATGAATATTCAAATGCCAATGGGTGCCTAGCTAGCTTTGTGATTGAAGATGAATTGAGCGCGCGTACATGCACGAACGTCAACAAACTTTATTTATGAATATTCATTATTTCAATTGACTGCATCTTCCACGTACAGAGGCATGTACGATCATTCATTCTCTATGTATGGAGGTTAGTGGAGCCAGACAAAGTCTCTAGTGGAACAACCAAAGATACAGAGAGACTGAAGTTTTTGGTCTAGACAGAAGAATGCCCGCTTAAAGTAAAACATACTCGCATGATAGTGGTTTAGGCAAACCCGGAGAATAGGGGACCAGACGCGCATGCTGTATTCGATTGTGTGCAAGCCCTGGTCTGGATCCGCTACTGATCCTTTCAGTCACAGCACTTGTATTTTATCAGTAGTAAGGGGTATATTGGACCAAAATCCAAAAGCTTCAGTCTCTCTGTATCATTGCCCATTGGTTGTTCAACTGAGACTACGCCTGGCTCCACTAACCTCCGTACATAGAGACTGAATGTCTATGCCTCTGTACGTGGAAGATGCAGTCAATCAAAAAAATGAATGTGCATAAATAAGTCTGTTGACGTTCGTGCATGTGCGAGCACTCAATTCATTTTCGATCACAGAGGAACCAAGGGCACCCATCGATATTTGAATATTTATAAACCAAATCTGTGGTAGCCTATTCCTGTTTTTTTAATGGATCAAAAAGAAAAGGACCTCTACCTAACATTTGTCTTACAATATGGCTTGGCAAATGTGAAGCTGTGACTTTAAGCCTGGGGCCCGGTAGAAATTAACCCGGATCGGCCCGGTTCGGTAAAGGCTTCAAAATTATAACGGGGTCCCGGCTCGGCCCGAAACCCGGTATGAAATTGTTTGTTTGTTTTCATTTTCTTTATAGCTTACGAGAGTTGATTTCAATGCTTAAATATGTTATATACTGTTTTCTATTTACTACCTGAGCCAGAAAAGGTAGGGCCTATATAAAACCATTTCTAGATATTTATGAAGTTGTCAAAATGTTTGCATATTATCAAGGATTTAAGTTGATTATTTCTTGACCATGTCGTATGTGAGACGATCGATCAGGCTCAACCTGAAAGACGTAACAGCGCGCCAAGTTACACACATCGCGCAAGACTGAGACACAAGATGAAATGCAATGATAATAGAAATCATGGGAGAAATCAGAGACAAACAATCTAGCATGAATGCAGTGAAATAATGTTCCATTGTAATTTCAAAAGTAATTATAAATGTTACTTAAGTCCTGATAACATTTTAATTTAAGTGTAACCTTCTGTTTCCACTTCGTTGTTTCGATACGATTCGCCAAGCCAAACAAGCCCCAAAGTAACCCAACATAAAGTACATCAACCCCACTCGTGCATGCGTGCCCGCGCATGCGTGCGCACACGCGAACTTCCTTATTTAGGCAACCATTCATATAATCTAGACGACGAAGAATCGATCAGTTGCTTTCCAAACAGCACAGAATATCACTCCTGAGATCATTCCTAGATACGATCGAGGCAAAGTAATAATTACTCTTGGATACCAATAAATTCATAATCAAGTCAGTGGTTCTCTATTTCAGAAATTAATTAGAAATAAGAAGTGATTCAAACAGCATCAACCAACTCAACGCCTAGGCTACACAATATACAATCCAGACAGTGCCACGAAATAGGAGACAAAGATGACGATCAATACAAGGGGGACAGAGATATATGTTAGCACGATATTAGATAATTACATCCACCATATGTGACCATAATTTCTTCAAACACTGTAAGAGTGATTAAAGTTATAAAACTATTAGAGAATTGATTCCGGTTTTATTTCCATATTTTGATCATACATACTAGTAAGCCAAATTTAAGAAGCCTGCGAAATGCTGCAATGAGGCAATGAGGTCATGACGCATTGCCGCACATGATATGCGCATGCGTACAATTTTCATTCATAAAGTCAATGAATAAATTTACGTAAAATAATACCAAACGGTAAGATATCTAATTGATGTGAAATAGCGGAGAATATCATTGCTGAAACAATTTCTGATCATAACCATGGCAAGCTGATGATTTTTAAAACATTGTTTCGGTCAAATTACCATTATTCAATGGTTCTAAGAACATTGCTTCCATTTCGGAAAATGACTGTGAATTGATTCAGACAGCATCACTCACACGGCGCGTACACATACTACACAATCACAAGCGGTTAAGCGCAGTCGAGTCACACACAAAAAACATGTTTAATACGAGATACAATGACAATCAATACAAATGGGACAGGGATGTAGCTTTCTGCACGATATGAATTATTTATCCGCCATATATATTTTCTTAAAACACTGGCTTTTTAAAATCAAAGTTATGGAACTCTAAAGAATTAATTCTGGTTTTACTTCCATATTTTTTATTGTACATACCAAGCCCAATTTAAGTAGCCCGTGGAAGATTACAATCACACATTGCGGCACATTAATTCTATAAGCATGTGTGCAACTTTGCTTTGCTTTGATTTTTATATCAAGCTAGCGATGCACAACACCAATTAACAGGCACAATTCCCACGAATCATACATTCAAAAAAGCCACAAATAAAACAAGAAAATGAGATCAAAATGACAGTCAAATTTAAAAAAAGATAAACACCAGGCAAGGTAAGTTTCATTTGAAGGCGTAAATAATTCATGATTACAATTTATGTCCTAGAGCCCACAGTTAAAATCTTGAACTAGCCCACGCAAGGCCGCACCGCGCCACCGCATTTAAGCGTATAGGAGTTGGACTCTACGTGATTTCTTAAAAGTGATGGCTTGTTTGATGTCTTGTATTGGTAGATACGTCGACATCATGATTTGGTCTGACATTTCTTCATAGATAAAGATGTAAACGACATGAAACTGATCTGAATTCTTGAAAGTTGTGATCATTGTAGCAAGAGAAAAATGGATTAATGTACCGGGTTCAGGCAGTTCACCTGTCAACCCGGAACCGGCCCGAGCCCGGCAAAAAACCCCAACCCGCTGGGTTGTGTATGGCAGGCCCGGCCCGGCACGACACCCAGGCTTATGTGACTTCTAGTCCTGCTTTCTATACCCGCAGAAAACAAGCATTACTTTTTGAGTACTTCATTCACCTTCATGCACCTGTCTTGTTGGGCTCCTTAAAAGACTTGAAAGCCTTGTAATGCCCTCTCACTTTCAAAAAACATCCACGGCTTTTCATATCCATCAAATACCTTTGACTTCCTATTTGTGAAATTGCAGTATTGGCTGCTACTTGTTAAGGAATCTAATCAGCCAGATAAATGTGAAGAAGGCATCAACTTGTCTTGAAGCTGTTGACTGTGGATGCCTCTACTGCCACCTTGGGTAACATGTTCTAGTGATTAACAACTCTATGGGTGAAATAGTTCTTTCAAATGTTCAATTGTGCGTGTTGCTTGATTGCTTCTTCAGATTATGGCCTTGAATATACACCCTCTCCTATGTTGTTTCGAAGAGTTTGGATCATATCACCTTGTAATCTCCTGAAAGCCAGAGTTAGAAGATTTAATCTCTCGAGTCTAGCACATAAAAATAAGTCACATAAACCGGATACCAGCTTTGTTGCCCTTCTTTCGAATACTTGAATTTGGACCGGTCTTTATGTTCAGTATTGTAGTGCTGGAAGTTTTACTGCTTGAAGTCTTTTTGTGTAGCTAAGATAATTCACCTCTAGTATGAGTTTAGTAGCATGTCATTGAACCCTCTCAAGTTTGTCTTCATCTTTGATGAAATAAGGTTTCCATAAAGTGTTTGCCAAGATCAGCTACAACTTCCCCTACAAATGTCTTAACTGCAGCAGTAGCATCCAGGCATAGAAATTCTTCAAGGGCGGCAGCACGTTGTGCCTCTTTCTGGCACAAATTCATTTCCAAATTCTGGAAATCCATCGTTAAAAAATGGTCTTTTTTAGATCTTCAGCTGTGGTCAGCAGAAATCTGAATTCAGAGGGGGGGGGGGGGGGGGGGGGGGGGTGTGTGATTGGGTTTTTACAGATATGTATCAATCAGATATGAGTATTTATGTCTGGAACTGAGTTTTAACGTCACCAGCATGAAAGATGTGACTCAGACTCAAACATTGACCCAATCATAGTCAGTTTGTCATTGAAGGCATACAGTGTGTAGAACTGACTGTAGTCATTACTGTTAGACTAACTCCTGGGCTCCATAACACAAAGATTTGCAATCATTCACAAAGTTGTAACAGCCAATCAAGACCATTGTTTCATGTGCATCTTGTTCAAAAAGATGACCCTGGACCAATCAGAATGGTTCTTTTAAATTTGCGATTGATTGCAAATCTTTGTGTTTCAGGGCCCTGCTATCCCATTACTGAAGAAGATCTGGTCACCTTTTTAATAGAGTTTGGTCCATAGAGTTGGCAAAAGGTTCCAAACATTCACAAACATTGGCAAAGGATTGGCAAATGGCTGCTAATCTTCACAAAAACTATTGCGAACACTACAAAAGAACTAGTTGGGGGACAAGCTGTTTTACTTGCACAGGGGGCACTTTCATCACCGCAATCACTTACAGAGGATGGTGCTTGAACTGGAAGAGTAGAAGCATTTTCCTTTTTTATTTAAGTGTAATATTGATAGAAATCCTATCACATATATTTTTGATGAACTCGCATTAAAAGTTTCTTCATGAAACACCCGATTTTCATTATTTTTCTAATGGAAATAAAAGTAGGGTCTTCTTTCAATAATTTTTTTTTTTTTTTAATGGTATCCTCTTCATTACAAATCAGGACTCCCACATCACAAAACCATGTTTATGGTTTTCATTTTTATGAATTTTTAGATGTCTTAAGTAGCATATCTTTTGGTGTGGATAGGAACCTTGTATCATTTCTAAACAGTGTGTATTGTCATTTCTACATTTGTGACAGCTTGAGCAAAATTAAGCCTCAGAATGTGAGGTAATTTACCATAAATCTAATGTACTGTGATGAAGACTACAGTGTATACTTGTAGTCAATGCTATCAGTTTTCATGATTTGTCAGTTTTCAGCTTTTTGTGAAACAGTCTGTCTGCTCCATGACATCTCCGTAAGATCACGGGCTACCACTCTACAAAAACAAACAAAAAACGAAAACAAAAAACACCACCACCAACAACAACATAAAACAAAGAAACCTAAAAGTCCTCTTAAAGGTACATGTAAATTGTTGCATTTGAAACAACACAGTGTGTCTTGTCTTGGGGTGATATTTGTTAAACAATGCTACAGTGCACTTCAAAAAGTACCCCTCTGTTTGGACAGGCTCTTCATATTTACAGCAAACCATCAGTGTTTGAAGCACCAAACATTTCTCTGTGTTCTACATGTTGCTACGTGCACTATTTTCATAAAAACTTGGCAAGCAACCCTTAGCAGATCTCGTCTACTGGATCTTCACTTTCTCATAAGCAATACAACCAGTTTTACATGGACAATGGAGCTATTTGGCAAAAGCACCATTGAAAGATGTAACTTTTAGCAGAAAATGAAAGTATTACATGTACATGTTATCTCACAATGTAGCTTTGTATTCATATCAAGAAACTCACAGGTGGCAATTTTAACAACAACAAAAGAGTAGGATAGGAGTTTACAATCACCAGTAACAATTCCCCCCTCCTCCTCCCCCACCCCCAAGAGCACAGTCCTCAATGCCATGATTTTATCTAGTTCTCCATGAATATGACTATCAGAACATAGCAACCCTTTGATTTTTTTTTTTCTGGAAAATTTATAACCATACGTCATTCCTCTCTGTAAATTTGGTTCATTAACCTGTTGAATGGGATTTGATTTGGGTATAAATTGCATTTTCATAGACCCCAGCCGAAGTTATCTTGGACTTTGTATTCAACGACTTAATAATACTAGTAACCAACCTACTAGTAACCTACTTACCAACAATACATTTTTCAGCGATCTTTTGCTTATTGTCAGCAAAATGGAGGATGAAACAAACGCAGAGGGAGAGCCAAAAGAAGAAAATCTCACGCAAAGCATCACCTGACACATACAGTATATGCATGCATATTGTACATGCATTATGGGCACATGTGTGCTGATCATGTGATGTGTGACATGTAGTCATCAGACTTTTCAGTGACTACAGTCACTATACAGGTATGCATGGTTGTCATGACTTTAGGTCAAATATAACCAAATTGGTGCAAATATCTCATTTTCAGAATTTTTCCACATTTTTGTTGTGTTTCTTGTCACCTTGCTTTTTGCTTAGCATTTTCAGGCTTTCAGAACACTTGAACATCACAAAATAAGGTTACACATAAAATTAAAAGCAACTTATCACTATTCACTGTACAGTACCGACTTGTTCATCATTCTCAGTCATTCGTTTCTTGTTGGGCAACAATTTCATGGCTTCTTTTGAAATATTGTTTCGATTCTGGCTCTCTATTCATTCATGTGATTTTACTCTGATGAGTGCATGTCGAAAAGCTTCAGTATGTCCATGTTCAATGCTGTTTTCTGATTTTCCAGTACCAAACACCTATTCAATATTGACTTTCATGGTATATTTAATCTTTTGTCTTATTGCTTGTAATCTTATTTTAAAGGACAACTTTGCCTTTAACGTAACTTGATTACCTTTATGTTGTAAACAATATGGAAAAGCTTTTTCTGGGAAAGGTGGGAAATAATGTCAGCTTTCTTGTTCTTCAGCTAGGAAGCATATCATAGTAAATGATTCTCTAGAAAGGATAGCTCTTCAAAAGAATAAAATTAAACATAGCTAAAGTGTTTGGGTTGAACGTTCATGCTACATGTATGTGTGTGTGGTCCCATATACATGTATATGTACTTGTACTCATTTTTGTTTGCAGTGCAAGTGTATTTTGGGGGAAAATAAATGGAATTCATATAAAATTGATAATCCTCGAAGCTCACACTAGACACCTACATTGTACATGTATTTTTGTTGTGTTTTTTTACAAGTTCCAATCGTCTAACTTTCCCAGTTGCTTGGAGAAATTTTTTCACATTTTACTTGCATGACTGAACTCAAGCTCTTTAGCAACTGCTTTCATTTATGATCATTTCACTTCATTTGATTTGTTGCTAGGAAATGTTGAATTGTATCAATTCCATGGGTTGTGATTTTATGTTTGTTGTGATTCACAAAGGAATGTAGGTTTGTTTTTTGTAGTGACTTTTCATTCCACCGCTACTGAAGCTGAAATGTCATACATCTTAAACATGTTCAATCACTTCTGCCATGAACTCAGGAAAAAAAAACGTTGACTCACTGTCACTCACGAGTTGCTGTTCATTTCTCGGTCCATACATGTAGGACTTTAGAGTAAACAAACAAAAATTGTATTCAAAGCAGTACATGTTCATTGTGTAATGCTGCATGTGCAAAGTCCAGTTTACTGTGATATAAAATAGGAGGTCAAGTTAATGACATACACCCTGTAAAAATCTCTTTTAGTACAGTGCAGGATATTGTAGCCTGCAGAACTGATTTTCAACAATAAAGGTATTTAGACAAAGGCTACCGATACTCTGAAATTCCAATTTTACATATGGTGTCCAGAATAGTGATGGTTTTGTGCTGCAGAATTATTTGCAGTAGTGCTACATGTCAACTTTTTGCATTGTTTGAAAGTTTCTTTCCACAAAAAATGCCTGTAATTAACAACTCACCTAATTTTGATAAGAAATAAAGTAAAAACCAGAACATTGAGTGTACTTCTTGTATATGTTTTCAGGAGCTTGACTACAAGGAACAACATACATGTACCTGCACTCTGTACGAGTTCATGTTTGCAGATACAATACATATACATGACATACTACATATCCATTACATACACGTATGACTGAATATCCTTGCACACATGTGTGCTTTAATCCCTATGTTAAAATGCATGTGTTCAGGAGGAAGTGCACACATATGTCTTAAGAAATACATAATTTCCTGAGGTAGGTCAAGTTTCAACAACAGCATGTGTTTCAGTGTTCAAGAAATACATTTTAAGACTGTGATAAAGAGTCACTCTGATACATGATCCAAAAAAAAAAAGAAGGTTAAACTGTTCCTTAGATAATGAATTTTTAAAGTAGAAAATACCAAGAGAAAGCATAGTGACAAAGATCACATATACATGTATTTAGGGGGAAAAGGTAATGTCCATTTGTCATAGTGTAAAAGTTAACCCTTTTGCTGGAAATGTCCCAGTAAGCTTAGCAGGTAAATGCTGTTTATTGATGAGCCAGCAACTTTTTCAAAATATTGATTAATACTACCGGTATTGTGCTACATGTACATGATGATATGTCATGTATTACAGTATCACTGTAAAAGCCCATTCAGAAATCCAGTAGCAAACCCCACTGTTCTTTTTTATTTTTACCTTGCCACTTATAATAACGAGATGCATATTAACAACACGCAGTAATAGTTCACGTCCAAATAAAAGAGATTTTTGCCAAAAATTGTTGAAACTCGTGATGTCATATTTTGCACTAAGTTTATGAAAATTTGATTGGTCCACACATTTTTGCTGCCAGTAGGCAAACAAAATGCTTTCATGCCTCATAGTGGTTTGGGTTTTTTGCCCCCTCATACATGTATCCCATTCATTTACACTTTAAAAAAAAAAATGTGGGGTTTGCTGCTTCAGATAAGTAAGTCTTAATGTAACTTTTCATGGAGTTAGTATGTTCCATCCCTCTTTATGAAAAGCTTAATGATATGTGTCCATCTTGTTACCCTTCTTATTTTTCTTAACATTACATTAATAGACTTCCCGAGAATGAAAATACTGTTGCTGGTACTGTACATGTATATGTCTTTGTGTATCCTGCTTTTGGGAGCAATATAACTGAACATTCATATTCACCTTTGTATTTTGCTTTGTTTCAGATTTCATTCCTCAGTAGAACAACGCAACGCACAATATGACTTCAAGAAAGAAGGTTCTTCTCAAAGTGATCATACTTGGTGACAGTGGGTAAGTGAGTCCAAATAGTATTTTGTAATTTAAAGAATATCAAAAATAATAACAACTTTACAAGATGCAAAGGTCCATGTTTAGTCAATTGTATTTGTCAAACATTTCAGTGTTTGAAGGTCACCTTATTCATGTTATTGTTCATTTAATTGTTAACTACAATTATACATGTACACTGCCAGTGGAGGCCAAATTTCTGTGTTTTTAAATGTGGATCAATAAAGAATATGAATATATGAATAAATGGGTGAATGTGACTTGGATTATAATCAAAGTCTAAAGCCTACCGCACACTATACGATCTGTCTGATCCGATTTTGGAAAAATAGTTCTAGCATTTGATATGAACATTCAAACATGAAAAATCTTACTGATCAAGGTTCTGAATAGTCAATAAATAAATACCGAAATGGAAATTCTGGAATTGCAAACCTCCTTATATGAACAAAAGTGAAGTCAGTACCGAATCGTAATGACGTTATAGCAAGCTTGCGATTAGCTACGATTTGAAGTTGATTTTGCCTTCACTCAGACCACAAGGCTTGCAGTTAACCAAAATTTTTATTTTAGCATTCATATCATTTAGTGCTGTAGTCAAACGTTTATCCATCCGGTAAACGACCGCCCATGCCACTAACCGTTTTCAATTCGACGGTTTCGTATAAACGGAGATTTACTGTCAGCCAGGGATTACGCATTATTTGTGTAGCTACTTGTAATATTTCAAGTTTTTCTGACTTAATTGTCATCATGAATCAACTCCAAGACTTACGATGCTGTGTCTTTACTAGTGATCTTTCTTAACGCAAAGTTCTTAAACTATGTCAGCTAACCATTGATAAGCTCAGCTCACCGAAAGATTGGTCCCTCACGTCACCCGTACGTCGTGGCGCGCACGGGGGTGATGCAGCACCTCCGTACTGTTTTTCAAACACGTATGTGCGCCTCTCATTGCCTCTGCATGCACAAGCGATGCACTCGGATGTAACGTAACGCGCACTTGTTTACTGGCTCGCGATTGCCCTCCAACACGAAAATATGTGCATTCCGCAAAAAGTACCATGAGCAGAGCTTTCGAAGCCAATTTGAAGATCGGGAAATTGCCCATAGAGATCGCCTCATTAATCATTGATATGTCCTATCAGTACATGTACTTTCGATGTGCAGCAAAAGTACATACTCTTTAAATTGAGAATTAAAAATGATCGATACCTTCAGCATGTATAAAAGAATAGTTCCACGAGAGAAAATGCTGTACTAGTGTGGTGTATGGGATTTCATCTTTGCAACTTTTCGCTGACAACTGAAATAAGCAACAATTTCGTAGTGCCGTTACCACAGCACTAGAAAAACGTTCGTTGACCATTACATCATGTACGTTCGCTGGTGTCTTCAGCTATGTGTAGAAAACGAACACGAATACGGTGCAGCGAATTATTGCGCAATACAATCGCAGTGAAAGCCAAATAGATCTATACATGAGCTGTCTCGCACGGTATTTTGTAAGTACAATTACTAAAGTTTACAACCTAAATAAATAAGTTGTTTATTTATTTTTTTGCCGTGAAACGGTCTCAATCGATTGATACTGGAACCGTCTCGGGGCCTGAGGCCGCCGGGATTTAATCCCGATCCCGGACCGGCTGACAGCACTACTTTCAATAGGCGGTAACTTTGGCAAAGGTGTGATGTTTTCGTTTATCCGAAAACCGTTCGGTTTTGACTCCCCGTTAAACGGAATTGAAAATAACCGTGATGTTACAGCACTAATATCATTATTGCTAACTTCAAATAAATTAATTTTCCTTGTTTAAACTGTCATATTCAGTGCAAAATGGCATTTGTTAGCAAATCAGGTCCCAGTCGTATCATATAGTGTGCGATGAGCTTAACTTCCAACCAGAAAAAAACAAAACAAAACAAAAAATTATGCACAATAAATATTTTGCACTCCATGATATTTATAGATAAAAGGAGATTCTGGGCAGTCATTGATAGAGAAAAAAAAATGAGCAGAGAAAAATATGATCCTTGTAATCATTTCAAGATGAAGTGTTGTGTAACTTTTAATTCCACAAGTTATAAAAAGGCAACAAATTCAAGTGGATTTTCCAGAAATTGTGTTCTGGATTTTGATATACATGTTTTTTATGACTTTTCATACAACCTTACAGTGTTGGTAAAACTTCACTCATGAACCAGTATGTCAACAAGAAGTTCAGCAATCAGTACAAAGCAACCATTGGTGCAGATTTTCTCACAAAAGAAGTTATGGTTGACGACAGGTTTGTCACAATGCAGGTAAATTTATCTCTTTGTTTCTCTCATTGATACAATAGAGTTAATATAACAGAGTTTATGTGGTGTACAAATTTCTGAAAAGTCCAGAAAATATGTTCATGTAATAATTACCGGTAGTGCTTATAAAACTTTCTAGTTTTCATTGCACATACTCTTTTCATGACCCAAATATTGAAAAGGCAAGTTTACATAAAGGCAGTTGGTAATAGATTTATACACTAATTTTGACTAATTTTGTTGCTGTTGATATTAGTTGTGTTATACTAGGGCTGTGTTCAATTTTGATAATATATCTACTGAGCTACATGTAGTATTTTATGCAGCATATGGCTAGGTTAAGTAACATGGCTAAACTTGTTTCAAGACAACATCTAAGCATTTTACTATAGCAAACTGTATTTTTGGCATACTCTTACTGATATCCATTGTGATGTACATGTAAGATGTTTCACCATAAATACATGTAATGTGCAGTGAACATTTGCACTCCATGCGTGGTTAGGCTTTGCTTGTGCACAGATCACAATGACCTGCGTTTGTAGTAAAGGTACCAGTCAAGATCTCAGAAGTAATTTACTTAAGTCTGCTCGAGAACTGTCTTAGACTTAGTGTAAAATACTGAGCTAGAAGAATCAGTTGAATACCGAAGTTCGCTATGTGTCTTATCTCAGTCTGAAACTGAGGGAAATAGTCATATTTCTGATTTACGTGTAATATCAGAATTGAATACCAGCCCTTTTTCAATATTGTGTGATGTATATTGTAGCAGGTACATGTATGATTTTAAAATTGACTGATTTGTAGCAAAGGAAAAATGAATGTTTGGTGCGTTATTATTGATTTATTTATCTCTTGCTTAGCTGTTTATGCTGTTAATGGATTGATAAATTAAGGTTCAGTGCTAAGTTTTTACGCCCCCCCCCCCTTTAAGATTTCAAATAGGCATTACACATATACCATTTGAAAATTTCTATCCTGTCCATTTGTGAAATATGAAGTATTGAACCCTGAATAGATGATAATGAGAATGATAATAATAATCATAATAATAATGATAATAATAATAATAATTTATATGGATTCATAAATTAAGGTTCAGTGCTAAGTTTTTACGCCCCCCGCCCCTTTTAGATTTCAAATAGGCATTATACATATACCATTTGAAAATTTCTATCCCATCCATTTGTGAAATATGAAGTATTGAACCCTGAATAGATGATAATGAGAATGATAATAATAATAATAATGATAATCATAATAATAATAATAATAATAATAATAATAATAATAATAATGATAATGATAATAATAATATGGATTTATAAATTAAGGTTCAGTGCTAAGTTTTTATGCCCCCCCCCTTTTAGATTTCAAATAGGCATTACACATATACCATTTAAAAATTTCTATCCCGTCCATTTGTGAAATATGAAGTATTGAACCCTGAATAGATAATAATGATAATAATGATAATAATAATAATAATGAAAATAATAATTTGTGTTATTTATAATGTGTCAAATCCACTCTGTAGAATGTTCTAGGCGCAGAGTAAGATAAAGAAATGAAAGTAGAGAGTAGTAGTCATACACACCACATGTACAGGAAACAATTGACATGTGCAAGCATATTATTGTCCATTTGATTGCATTTGTCTATTTCTATTCCTCATAAATACAGATATGGGATACCGCTGGTCAAGAGAGGTTTCAGAGCCTGGGCGTGGCCTTCTACAGAGGGGCAGACTGCTGTGTATTGGTCTTTGATGTCACATCACCCAATTCTTTCAAATCACTGGACAGCTGGCGAGATGAGTTCCTGATCCAGGCTAGTCCAAGAGATCCTGAGCATTTCCCCTTCGTCGTACTAGGCAACAAGGTCGACTTGGATAACAGAATTGTGAGTATATCACTGTGTTACGATGACAATTTAGATTTCTGGAAAAAAATCATTGGGAAACACTTCATATTGAACTTGGTGTGGCTACATCTTAGAGATGGAAATTAAATTTTTCAGCAGCTTTCGCACTATGTAAATGATAATAACATGTACACTGTAAATGATGTACAATACATCTACATGTATTAGTCCATCAGTTGTCATGCTCATCATTATGCTTTCTGTGACATTAATCTTGAATGAAGTTTTGGAAATGATTTTTTTCTCAGTTCTCAAGGACTGTGTGTGCACTAAGAAATATTCAAGAATTTGCAGTGATTAGGACAAAATTTTGTGGGTTTTTTTCTTGTTTTTTTTTTGTTTTTGATTTTTGTAAGTAATGTAATTTCTAGGTACATGTATAGGGTTAGGTTGGTAAAGAGTGTGTTTCAGTGTTGAAGTGTGGCATTTGTTTAGTTTAGGGAATGATTTGTGGAGAAATCTGAAGCATGTCATACAATGAGTACCCTTTTGTGATACGTACTGAAATTGAAACACATTTGTTTCTATCATAATGATATGCATGTATACAAATAAAAATGATAGAATATTAAAACATGTAGAAAGCATTACGTATACAAATACATATTGATTGCATGATTAATATAAACCATGAAATACAAAGAAATATAAATCACAAATTATTAACATGGAGAAAGTGTATCCACTTTAATAAGCCTTGACAGATGGATGCACCGTACAGACAGATTACAGTAGTACTGGTAGCAAGTTAGATGTATGAGTAAATAAATGGAATACAGCATGAAGGAAAAGTTCATAAAAGGTGATTACTAAATTACACATTATAGAGGGAGAAGGTGTTTCTTATTAAAGGGGGTACCCAATGCTGAAACAGTGTTAGCTCATTTGAAAGAGCATGATTTTGTTAGCAGAAAATCATCTGCCTAAAGTTTTTTTAAAAGTCGTGTTGCCAAGGAAACCCCCAAATGTGGTAAGATTTCAGGATATTTTTGACCCCTCAGCTGTGACCCAGTTTCAACTGGGTACCCACTTTTACGTCAAAATGACGTCAAAGCGGGTACCTTGTCGCGCACTTATAGCAAAATGCGCGCAAGGTATAATACATATTGTACAGTCTAGCGCACAGCACAACTGCAATGCGCGAAGCTGGGTACCCACTTTTACGTCATACCCATCCTCAATTTTTTTTTGGTCAGCTCTTGACTTTTTATGATAAAATTAGCCAAAATGCATTGATTTCGATTGAAAATCATCATATTTTTAATGTAATGTTTCTTAGAATTCTATTCTTGATCATATATCAAAATATTTTTTACCATTGTGTAATCACTTTAAGCACCCAAGAGCTAGGGATTATTACAGTGCATTCTTCCTTTCCATCTCTGTCTTGTCATCAGGTATCTGCCAAGAGAGCTCAAAGCTGGTGTGATAGCAAAAACAGCATCCCTTACTTTGAGACGAGTGCAAAAGAGAGCATCAACGTGGAACAGGCCTTCCAAACAATAGCCAAGAATGCCCTTGCACAAGAACCAGATGACTCAACATACCAAGATTTCCCAAGCCAGATCAAACTTGATAACGACAACAAGGGAAAATCAGAAGGCTGTGCGTGCTGAGGACTGTGTACATCATATGATTTTGTCCCCCTCTATTTTACCTTTATTTCTTTATACTTTTATCCTGGTAATTATTTTTCTATTTTTCGCTCTTTTTTTGAAATGTTTGATATTTAAAACTGGAGAATATAAGACATTTCATGGAGATTTGTCCCAGCTGTAAATAGTAGCTTCCCATGTAATCATTTGGATGTGCCAGGATTGGGTTATATTATTTTAATATCTTTTTCACTCTCCCATATCCTCATACATGTATCTTCACCTACTTATAAGTATCATATCATCATCACTTTTTCATGACTTATTTTGCTCACTTTCCAAAAGGATATAAGTAGGTTTTTAGGGGTCAGCATTTATTTCTGCTGATTTATGTAACTTTATTTTTGCCTGTGGGTAAGTTTTGTACATGATCGTTACATAGTATTCTAACTCTACAAATGAACTGTTTATACAGACATGCAGTATTGATTAAAGAATGATTTCTTTGGAAATAGATGTGGAATGTAACCTATGTCAATTTTTTTAACACAGAGTCATAATTTATGGATGTCCAAGTATATTTAGGCCTGCATGTCTCAGAGTTTCATCTTCATCTAGGTTTTGATGATTTTCGTGTTTTTACTAGTATGTGTGTGTTGGGAAGCATATTTACAGCTGGGGAAGCATTTACGTGCATTGTTACCTAGGCATGTGAAATGTTTTGTTTATTTTATTCCATTTATTTGGTCCTTTTGTATGATTACATGTTATATCATAGGAGAAATATATACTCATGTAAAATGATTTTTGGAGAAATCCTCATTCAGTTGGAATTTAATAGAATAAAATAGGCCATATTGCTAGAAAACAGGAAAAAAAAAGAAAAAAAATGTTATTATGAGGATTGTGTTGTAATATTGTAATTAATATTGCTGATAGGTTGTACAAAGCACACTTTACGTGATGTACATTACTGAATAATGTGTTTAAGTGAGTAACTGCATAAAAAAGAATAAAGCATTTATATCAAGTAAGTGTAAGTACATTTGTAAAGAATTTTGCCAGATATGAATTTCCTCTTTCTCAATCCCCTCTTTTTTTTGCACTATAATAGTGCAGACTGAATTACTGGTGTTGAGAACTTCAGAAAAAATATTGATATATGTCGTTTCATGATAGAAGATGAAAAGTGACTAGGCACCACAAAACCACCAAAAAGTCGCCAGTTATGAATTTTTAGTTAAGTAGTAGATTATTAGCTTTAAAATGATATATAACTCGTTAGCATTGGATTTTCCTAACCCACTATACAGAGAGTAGAATGACCAGTCCTGCAGAGTGTTACTTTTGAGAAATAAGGGTTTAAAGTTTACAGTCTATTGAAGCGCTCTGACTTGGGAGGTATTGTGCAAACGTGACAAATGGAGGATTAGAACTCCATAGAAATTTCTATGAAGGGATTATCAGATTGTCCTAAAACTTGGCATACTAATTAAGCACATTCTTCTTATCATAGTGGACAATGTATCATCTAAGAAAATGCTCTGTTTCAAAATTATGAGAGATCAAAATGAGACAAGTATTCAGGGTCAACAAAAAGAAAACCAATAGAACAAAATCCAAACATAGATCTACTAAAAACTGTCAAAAATACCACTTTTAGATTGTGTGGTGCCTCCAAATTTATAAATCACTTATACCCTTAAAGGAAATACCCCAAACTAAGATTCAACCATGCAAACCAAAATCACCTTTATTGAGCACTAACTGAAAATTACATAGTGCGACTTTCGGGTGGTTTTATGGTGCCTGGTCTCAAATTGTCTATTTGAGCGTAGATATCAAGGTATCCAACGCCCACTCTCTATCCGTCTCCTTCAGTCTACCCGTAATTCCTGCCAGCAGTTTTAAGAATACAAATAGTTTGAGGAGGTATAGAATTACATCCAATGAATTGCGATGTACATGAACAACATTAATTGAAAAATAATTTATTATACTTAGTAAGGTATGTTGAAGCAAATGATCTTACATATATTAAACAATATAATCATATTTTTCCTTGAACCTTTAACATGCATATATTGTGTTTACTTTATTAATTTTTATGCATATTCCTTTAGGAGGGAGGGGTATTTTTTTCTGAAAGCCCAGTATTACCTTCCACTGCTAAAAGGGGCATTGTTTTATCAACACAATTATGTCTGGATGTCGGTTATTGAAATGGTCAGCTTTCCATGATCAAATTTAAAACAGTCCTGTTACCAAGTAAACAGGAATATAACCCAATTCAAACAATACCTGGACTAACAATTGTGAGATAAACATATGGTTTACACCATTTACACAAATCCAGTATGTTTGAATTTAGAAAAGGACTTGTCACTGTTTTATGTACTTTATTTTCTTTGCACATTTTATGGGAGAGGAAGAATATTCAAATTGTATGTTGTGAATCTATCCTTAGCCTAGTTCTCTAGCATCCTTGGAGTGGTTTTAAGTCATTATCCAGTTAACGGTCTGGATTAGTAAGGAGATACATGCACACATTTGTTTATGAAATGAGACAGTAGTCTGAATGTACATAAAAAATTATTAATAATTCATTTTCTCAAAAGATTAGAATAAAAATCACAAGACAAAAGAATGTTGCCATTTTGGGCTAGTAGAAACAAGTAGGGAGAGTAATTAAGCTTGAATGCACCAGTTATATTCATTACACTTGAAATGACTTTTATGTTAGGAGGTGAGCATCTGTTGCTCCTTTATTGATCTTATTTATTTATTTCATTTTATTTCTATTATTACATGGAATCATACTTCTGTATTAGCATACTCCTGAATTGGTACTTACTGCTCGGAACTGGGTAATTTTCTGACTGGAAAATGGTGCAATACATGTGCAAGCAGTGGAAACAAAGACTCCTAAACTGATCTTGTTAAAGAAGTAAGATGTGATGAACTATTAGGTCAAATCATTGATTGCATAAGTTGCTTATTATGAATTACTTTCTTTTTATGATTTAGTGATATTTTGTTGTTATGCAGAGAGTATGTGAGATAGAATTTGTGTAGATTTGAGCAAATTAGTTAACATTAACATTCCACCTAAAATTCTAAAGAAAATCTTATGTTGTCCTTCAAATTCAGATCATAAATGATAATTATGGTATTTTTAAAAAATTAAAACTGTCGGAGGTTATCAGTCAGAAATACTTTTGGGGGCTTCAATATGCAATGAAAGAATGTACCAGAAATTCACTCATGAAAACCCTGTAAGTTAACTTTGTTTCATGCAACATGAGAATGACTAGAAGAGACATCTGTGTATCCTTGTAGAGAAAAAGAAACCCTAATACTTTGCAGTAGTATGAAGAGTGGGATATTCTGTGTTAAGTCAACAAACATACTAAGTATGTCCACTATTTCTATGGTGTTTGAGGGCTGTAGAATGTACTGATTTGTAGAAATTTATCTATACTATGCTGTGTACAGATAATGTGCTATATTGTATACTTAACTACAAATGAAAATTTTATTGTAATTTCTATGTTTGTACTTTCCCTGTGCTGTATGCATACAACTTCAAATGCCTCATGTGATGATGCTGTTAAAGTTAAGTTGGATTATTGTGTTGCATTCAGGTGGAATTCCCAAGAAATTTGCATTTCATGTATAAAAGTATTCTAAAATAACAAAAACGTATCCAATTTCCTGAGTCCATGTCAGGGTGGAAGAGTGTGGCCAAGAATTCACGCAAAGTTGCATTCACGGCCCTATGTTACCAAGAAACCAGTTTTGAATCAGGTTTTAAAATGTGGATGGAAAGAATGTTCACCGAGTCTGTCATTCCCCTCAAGCTGTCCTTCAAACCTTTACCCGTTGCCTCTGACGATATGATAGTCAGTATTTGCTTACTTGCTTTGTATACACAGGGAGGATGTATAAATCTGGATTAAATAAAATTATGTAATAGTGAAATACAAATGTGCCACGGTTTCTTCTTTTTGAAATGTTTTTCTCTATGAAGGAATAAAGCAACTATATTAATCGAGAGTCTAACACCTTCTTTCCATATTCTAAAGTTCCAAGTTAAAATAAAAGGGGTTACATTGTATGTATACAGGGGCGATGCCAGGGTATTTTGATTTTTTTTTTTTTTTTTTTTGGGGGGGGGGGGGGTGAGTTTATTTACGTTAAAATTTCATTTTACTTTCACTTACATGTACTATAACATTAAACAAATCAAACAAAATCAAATAATTCATTTGCGAGTCTGAACAAAGGTTTGCCAGTACATAATCTGTTCACCTCTAGCCTCTTTCGTGATTCAGAGGCAAACAAATATCTTGAACTGGATTCTCCATTATCAACAACCTTATAATTGCCTACCAAAATCAATTTATAAATTGTCCAAAAAGATCAATGCTGATTTCAACCTGCTTGTGAAAACTTTTTCGATCAACCAAGTAATATATGCCCAAAAGCTTTTATTTTTTAACTTATATGTAACCAAGGCATGTGTTATATCTTCTTCTTCCTGACAAGTAATAAATTTTGCATCCTCACTCATTTTCCTTTTACGTAAATTTCTTTTCACAGGCAATAAGTTATATATCACTTTATATATCATTTATTTAAGTAAATTCTCTTAAGTTGTTCTCTTTTACTTCTACTAAATTCCGTTCAAAACATATTTTCCAAGTCGTATTCATCTTTAAATTATTTTCCAAGAGAAACAGCATCATGTATTTTCCCCTTCCTGCTGCATCAGATGATTATAAAAATATCTTGAGGTTACAAAATCAAACTCAAACTTAGTTTAAAATGTGTTTTCTCTTATATGTCTGGCCCGGATCAAAAGTTTACAAAGGGATCTGTAATATTTTAGTATACCACAAACAGACAAGTAGTCCACTTTCTATGACATCATACATCATTCCCGAATCATCAACGGGAAGTTCTCTCAAATTTGTACAATGATTTGTACCCATTAATTGTTGCAACATTTCTCAAACATTTCACATTAGTTTCTCTGACTTGTATAGTATGCTTGCTGTATACATTTTAAACGTCTTTGGCTTGCACTGAAGGTCGCACGCCTGTAAATAGCTCCGGTCATTTTCAGAGATTCCTCATAGTTGAAAAAATATTCATATAAAATCAAAGATACATAGTTGAACACTGTGTTTCATATGTGCATAGAGAGGGATAATTACTGGTTTAGATCAGTCCCATGAGAGAGCAGCAGTTGGCCCCAGGTGGATTCTAAGGGGACTTTATTAGTGTGGCAAAAAGCCTTACAACTACTGAGAGCTTTGACCAAGTTCTTGTTAGTCTGAGATTCAGCCCCTCTACCGCAAAAAAATGCTGAAAAACACCCCTTCATTTTCAGCAATTAAAGAATAATGTATGAACTCTTAAAGACAAAAGTTTCAATGGTGTCATTATAAACACTTTTTTTTCATGAATTTATCAAATTCCATTTTTAACACAGGGGGCTATGGGGAAATATTTTACAGGCGTGCGACCTAAAGTGCACACCACTGATCTGTTAGTGTACAGATCAGTGGTGCACACTCTGTGCACATTACAAGAAGAGCGCCCCCTTATGGTTTGAGAACTTTTAACTACATCTCCACCAAAAATCGCTCGTGGGCTATCCGAAACCTACTCCAAACCTACGAAAATGACGTGACTGGCGCGAATAATCTGAAGAGATTGATGAGCGCCATCATACCAAGAACCATTTCCCCCTCTTTGTTTATCAGCGAATTTTTGGAGTGAAATTGACACCTGAAAATGCCGAGGACCTTTTTCTTTTCTTTTTTTTTTCTTTTTTGCTAGTCAGCAAAAGAGAATCTCTCTCCACCCCCCCCCCTCTCTCTCTCTCTGCATATCTCTACCTCTATCTATGTGCCACTTTTTCTATCTCTGCATATGTTTACTCGTAGTTTTGTTCTCATATAATATTTTTTCCAGGTATTTTACAACGATCTGCCACGCTTTCTCTTGCCCTTTCTTTCCATGCATTAATTCCTCCCATTATCCTATAAATTCAGCACGGTTCTTCATTTCACCTTAAACCTAAATAACTCTAAATGTGCATTTCTTAATGTTTGTACATGTACTGTAAGATTTGTTTAAAAGAGAAGGGGGTATGTGAAAAAAATTATGAACATGCGACACATTTATAGCATCAACAATAGAGGAATCATAATATTTCATCAGTTGGACTCGTGTGGCTGAGCTGTTAGGGCTTACAAAAGGTCCTTTCAGGTTTGAAAACAAAACAAAAACAAAACAAAACAAACAAACAAACAAGGAGTACTTTTATACTCGTACACACCCTTTATGGAAACCCATCGCAATCAATAAATAGATAGGAAAATTTCAATTATTCACATGAGGAGCTAGGAATCTTATCAAGTATTCTACTATACATGTAGGAGACAGCTGAAAATATGAAAATATACAAGAATATTCTTCGTTTTACAGTTTGTTTGTCTGTTTGTTTGTCTGTTAGTTTATTTTTTTTTTAATCATTATTGAGACTGTTCTTGTGTATGAAGATCCAAACAGTGTCATAATACCTCTTCTTAACAACATTTTTCTCCCATTCTCTTTCAAACTCCGCGAAAAACAGTTTCATGATAGGCACATGATAGGTAACTGGGCAACACATTTACAGAACAGAGCACCTCGTCAATAGCTTTATCATGTACAAACATCATTACAGATAACTTCCAGTCTTCATGGTCTTAATTCCCAAAGAGTTTTATCTCAGCAAACTACCTGGTTTCTTGATTGGATGGCTCTATCACCCCCCCCCCTAAAAAAAAAGATTTTCTCGATTCTTTTCTAAAGAGAAATAGTTCTTATCATTCCTAAATGATGAGCAAAATGACATTTGAAATATTTGAGAAAAGTGTATTTGTCTATTTCATTATTAGTTCAGAAGTCATCTTATCTTTGTTTGTATGCTTACAAACAAAACTATAGCCGCCCAACTAAAACACTTTATAGGAAAGCATGATACACCCCTCGTAAGAGATAATTATCATATTGATGTCTGGTCACTTGGTACCGATAAAGTTCACAAACACAAGGAAGTAAACATCGATTCAACACATAATTGGTGGACTTTAGATTGTTCTAATCAACTGCAACATTGAATATTTCATTATAAGTTCTTGAAGGTCCTTATCCAGCATCTGTGAAGAAGAATTTTGAAATTATTTTCGAATTATTATCAAGACGGAGGAGCAACATCTGAGAATGACCCTCTCACAGAAGATTGTCTTTCTTGTCTTGCTTGCTACGGTAAGTTGATTATCTGAGTTTTCTTTATACCTATACCATGATCCTCAGCAAATCATGCATATTATTTATTTTTTTAAACAGAAAGGGAATTGAATTAGATGCAAAGCTTGTTGAATTGGGTTTTTACAGACATGTATCAATCAGATGTGATTATTTACGTCTGGGACCGACCGACCTGCAACGTCACCATCCGAAAGACGTGACTTGGACTCGAACCTCGGTCTGATCGGAGTCAGTTTGTAGAGGCGAATACAAAGAGCTGACAGCGGACGTTACGGCTAAACCAACTCCTGCTCTCCATGTAAGAGCTTATAAACTGGTTCTTGAAAGTGATTATACTTTTTTTCCATCTCAGGTCGTTCCTCCTGGAAGATCTAATGAAACAGGATGCACGTCCGAACTCAGCGTCGAGGTTGGATGTGATCAGGTAGGTGCAACATCAATTATAATCATTGAATATTGTCGAGTAGGGCTTAAATCCAGGTTACAGATCCGCGATAAACGCAGACAAAATATTGGAAGGGAAAAAACCCGCATGAACTTCTTGTAGCATTTCCTGTCAAGTGTGAATGAACGATCAGTAGTTGCTATATTGAGAGCCAGTCTTTCTGTTATAAGATATTTCGTGGAAGAATAAATAGATTTAAGCATAACATTTTATAATTCTTCATTTGTCGATTTATTATTTTTACGCCTTTACTTTCAATCGATGTCTTTTAGTTGCCCATGATTATTGTTATAAAATATTAGTATTCAGTATGTACTAAGTCTGTTTGGAACCAGAAGGATATTAAGTTTGTATAACATGATATGAGTTCATGCCCTTCTGGTCCGAACAGACGATTTATAATCATGTTTTAAAAATGCCATCAAATATGTTTTCCAATTTTTGTCTTCTTTTCTTTGGACAGTGCACTGAATGGGGTCATTGTGAACAAGAAACGGTTCCGGTTGACCCATGGATGCAGTATGCTTTAAAGACACAACGAGAATTGCAGGTAGCCTATAATTAGCATCTCATCGTCATTATTAACTGTGTCATGATGATTTGTCTCTTTATAGTAAACTTTTACAAATCCGTCGACCACCTCTGAATTCATCATAATTATTTAGAAGAATGTTTTGAGCAGCAAAAAGACCAAAAATACCACTGCACCACTTCCAACAATTATCCATGTACATAAAATGCGCCTAGATTGGTCATTGTTGGCACTGAATTTATAAATTACTAAATATTAAACACTAATTAAGATAAATGCGAATTATCAGTGACTCACGTTTTCAATGACTTTGGTTTTTATCTTTTTTGTCTGATGTGCCTGTAAATTATTCCAATATATATTTCAGTCTTTCTTTTTCTCCTTTTCAATTCATCTCACCAGATTGACTTCACCTTTGATCAGTTTATCATGCTGGATGTAAGTTTTACTTTATGTAAATGATATTAGATTTACTTCTCCAACTCACAAACGACTTGTTCATACTTGCCTAAAATTCTAAACAAGATACGGCAATAAGGATGTTTGTTCAGTTTTATTTGTCTAGCAAATATAATGTTGACGAATGTTAATATGTTAATAATAATTTATTTATTGAGATCGCTCTGTAAGAAATTACACTCGCTATGTCTTAAGACACCCGGTCCAGTTCTCCTACACAGTCATTGACAGTAAAGCTATTTTAATCATTTCAAATCAAGACACATTCAGCATCATGTTGGAATATAAATACCATGAATACAGATAAATGCCTCTTTCTACAATATGCATGTTTAATAATGTATCTTTTTCATAATGAATTATCATTCTAGTCTCACAACAGTTTCCAGGCTCGAGCTTATGGACTGAGATACGGAGGTTAGTAGAATGGATTCTTCTTCTGCATGGTTCCTTTCAAATTTTAATAATAATAATAATGATAATAATAATAATAATAATAATAATAATAAAAATAAAAATAATAATAATAATAATAATAATAATAATAATAATAATAATAATAATAAAAATAATAATAAAAATAATAATAATAATAATAATAATAATAATAATAATAATAATAATAATAATAACTCTTATTTACCCAGGGTAGCCACTTCAGCTATCAGCTGATCTTCCAGCAGGCCCTGCATAACATAATATGTTATTATTACCCTTCTCCATTCTATTATGCCGAGCGCCAGGCTAGAAGGCAGAAGGTCCCATTTTTGTAAGTCTTTGGTATATGACTCGGCTGGGGATCGAACCCACGACCTCCCGTTCACGAGGCGGACGCTCTATCAATTGAGCCACCATGCCCGGTTATACCCTGGATAATGTAAACATGATAAAGTATACTGCATATATTGCTCAAAATGAAATTTCTAGAAAATCAATTAACTTGATTATGCGATAATAGCAGTATCTGAGTCCCAGTGATTTCATTTTAATCTTTCCTTTTTGAAAAGCAGATCTATTTTGTTCGTTGCTACAATGTATCTTTCATGGTAGATTTAAAAATTCAACATTTCCGATATTGCAGCTGTTACGACAATTGGTG
The DNA here is from genome assembly GCA_029962745.1 of Echinometra lucunter. NCBI lineage: Eukaryota > Metazoa > Echinodermata > Echinoidea > Camarodonta > Echinometridae > Echinometra > Echinometra lucunter. The sequence goes on from CM057151.1 coordinate 50,869,922, forward strand.
TTGATGTTTTGTGTAAAATTTCATTCTTTATTCGAATAAGTGGCATAGTTTTATCAAGGAAAGCATAGTTCAAATACATCCCACAATCGAACTGCAAGAACGGAATAGAAAGATGGAAAGAGAGAAAGAAATGAGAAAGGTGAAAGGCCCTTACCACACTCTATACGGCCTTGTTCTGTTGCATGTCATTCCTCCATAAATACCGTGCCCCCATCCTGCCAATGACAGCAGTGCCCTCAAAGGCAGGACCCGCGCTACGCCACTGGGTCGAATAATTTTTTTTTTGTATTTGCCCTTAATGAAAGCTTTAAAACATTATGCTTTTATCTTGGAACAGTACACACAGAAAACCAAAATATGCAAAACTGGAATAGTTTAATATCTTATTACGACCATTAGCTAATTAAATCTACACTGACATAATTTGAGATAAAATATTTGTTGCCCTTACTTTTAATCTAGCTAATGATACATGTGTGTGGCCGCCCCCATACCCTGAGAACTGCACCTCGATTGCTAACCATGAATTCACGATCATCGACCAACTCAATCTCGGTATCAGAGGAATTGAGATTGATAACTGGTACTGCCATGGTGCGGTAAGGAATTTTCTTTAAATGGTCACGGTGTACTGATGTGTATTCTTAATTTATGATCCATGTTTAATAAATACGCATATGTACATTTTTTTATTGGGTTCTATTTTTTTAAATCTGGGATCACTTTTTAAATTTTATTCCTTCGATGAATTACAAGGAAAGGGGGTTCAGGTATTCAGAAACTGAAATTAATTTACTGACTATAAATATATTTTCTGAAGTACATAAGTTTTGTAATATATTATTGAAATAATAATTTGCATTTTGTTGTTTCACCCAACATCATGGAAAATTCGTTACACGGATCCTGTTCGAATAATTTTCGTGTATGATCATTGTCTCATTTGAGACGCAGGAAGGTGAATAGCAAGAGGGAATTTGTTATATCAAAATTTATAAATTTGGGGTGAAAAGACTGAAATTTTAGGAAGAATGATCCAGCCCATGTGTAGAAAGTGAATGAATAAACATGAATAAATAAACTACTCCTTTAAAACGAGAATCATTTTAACTTTTTTCCCCTTAGATGCGGGTATGTCACTTAGGTGTTCATGAGTATCTAGGTGTATGTGAACCTGATCACATGTTATTTGATGATCTCATCAGTGATATAGGAGATTGGTTAGACCAACCTGAGAACCAGGACGAAATCATTCGACTCTACTTTAACGTAAGTAAAATTATGTTCCCTAATTATCCTAATCATTATTACGTTACGTTTTTATCACAGAATTAAAGTAGAATGGAACCCAGGCATCAGTGTGTTTTTAGTGAATGAAGATGAACAAGAAAGAGGAAACAGTGAAAGTTTGAGCAAAATCGGACAATCTGTTCAAGAGTTATGAGTTTTGAAAGTTTAAGTAAATCCCTATTATGAAAATCCTTAAGTTGGCAACTGTGCCAGCATCTGTAATGTCATCGTGGACAACTCTCCATTCATTTTGTGCATATTTTTTTTCTTCAAAAAACAAGAGGATTTATATAACCTTTTAAATCAGGATTCAACATAATTATTCCAAAAATACGTGTAGAATTGATGTAGCCATGACTTACTCAAAGAGTAATTAAAAGAATTTCGATTTTTCTTGAAAATGAAGAAAATGTTAAATTCTGTGTACAAAATAATTTGAGAGTTGTCACGATGACATCACAGATGCCTGTAGAGTTGCAAATTTAAGGATCTCCATAATAATGATTTCCTTACAATTTCAAAATTAACAACTTTTGAATAGATTGTCCAATTTTGCCCAAACTTTCACTGTCTGTTCTCTCTTATTCTTCTTCATTCACTAAATGCACACTGATGTCTCGATTGCATTTTCCTTTAAGATCCTCCCGATTTATATGGATAAAGCCAGGAAAGTCTTTGAAAATGTCTGAAATGCTTCAAAACCAGAAATGTCATTTGTTGTTCTTGTATTAGCGGATCAAAACAAATCAAAACATACACCCATTCTGTTTTAGTGGTATAGTTCCATTAGCAGGCACTTAAAAGACTTGCCCCCTCTCCCTCCAGTTTGCCATTACATGTTGGTGAAATGTTTTGCCGGTGCCCCCCCCCCCCTTTATTCTGAATCCGAGACAATGGAAAGGTTAATGACATCATAATGATATCCTGCAACCCAAGTTACCATTTCCAAAGTAAAACAGAGGAGTATCGAAAATATAATTTTCCACCACTATGTTTCGCCCTTTTTGCTAATCCAATTAATGTTTTGGTCCCTTCTATTGTTACCCCCTTATCAATAGGAGAAGGAAGACCAAGGACACGACGATGAAGTAAATGCTATTATCCAGGAAGTGTTTGGTACAAGGGTTCTTACTCCATCGGATCTGAGGGATACGTATGGTGGTTTATGGCCCACTATTAGGAAGATGAGAGAGGTAAGAACGCAGTCATGAACACTGAACCCGTGTCTTAAGCACACGGTAAAGGTTTTGCAATAACCTCAGAAAATATTACATCAGTTCCTCTAATAATATCTCAACCTCTGATTAATCTTGATCGCTTTTCTTTACTCAACCCCAATTCAAACCCGCACACACACGCGCACGCGCACCCGCACACCCTCATACACAAACACACACATACACACCCCGCACACTCTCTTTATTTCTTTCTTTTTTTCCCTCTTTTCAACTCGGATCTCCCCCTTTTCTATTTCATCACACATCACATTTTCCTTTTCCTTTTGTCTCCTTCGCCCCTTCACACTTCTACCTTCCTGCTCTCTACTGTGACGTGTCCTTGCTTCATCCCTCTTTTTTCTTCTTACGTCACCGTCGCAACGATATAATTTAATGTTGTTAACCCGAACCTTGAGATATCATATCTTGACAGTTTGGTAATATTAATGAAATCATTCATCGTGTATCCTGTAATTAGTCCGCAAAGTTCATTTGACGTAAACATTTGGATTTGGTAATGCCTCGTTGATCTCATTGTCCCTCGGATGTGTCTATATAAACTCAGAGTCCCCTTCAACTATTCATCTGAACAGTAATATTCGATAATACCTATTCTGGGCATTGCACTTGGGATAAAATTCGTTCGCTAAAGTTATCATCACAGTGATAATTTGAATCCTCTACATTTCCGAAAGTTTCTAATGTATTCATACATTTTGCATCAACAGGATGGTAAGCATGTTATTATAGCTGCTGGTGGTACATACGGGTTCTTTACGCATGGTGACGTCTATATTCATCCACTTTACTTTGATGCTGATCTCAGAACCAACCTGGTGAGCTCAGATTTCTTCTTTTCTGTAATTTCCTCCATGGATTAAACGCGATAAAGTAATCATTTTAGCTGTCCACTTTTTCATTTCTCCTTCATTAGTTGCGATTTTAGTGGTTAACCAATTAGAACGTACTTGAAGAGCTAAGTTCACAATATTATATCTCTAAAATGTTTACTTAAATTTCAAGTTTATTTACTCTCCGTTGATATGGTGATATAATTTGTGTAATCGTATAATGATTGTCCTTCCATAGCCTTTGCTAACACAATGAATGGAATTATCATAGAGCTGTAACAGTCTGGAATTATGCAGTGACTTACATTAATATTCAGCGTACCCATTCTTGTCCTTAATCATATACCCCTATTCTTTCAGGCTCTCTTTCTCTCTTTTGCTCAACCCCCTCCCAATTCCAATTATCTTTACTTCTAATTGAGTTCCAAACACTTGCTTACTTTTCACTTTCCAGTTTACGCCCTACCCCGACTGCAGTGGTCGAAACGACACCAACATTGTGCGTGTTTATAGTGACAGTCTGAACTTTCCACTTGTCGAGAAAGGGTAAACTGTTACATTCTGTTACAGCGGCTCTTTAGGGAAAACTACAATTGTCACTTTATAAGTTCAAGAGGGAAAAACTACTAATTGTTACTTTACTCTAAGTGCAAGAGGGAAAAACTACCAATTGTTACTTTACTCTAAATTCAAGACGGAAAAAATACCAATTGTTACTTCACTTTAAGTTCAAGATTACCATGATGTCAGAGCAAGAATTGATGAGGGGTCAGAGGGGGAATCTTTGTACGCACTCGAAGACGCCATTCAGCCCCTAATCATGCTAATTACGTATTGTATATCTTGACATTTGCTGTTTTGTGGAAGATAACTTTTAATTCTCCTTTTTTTTTCAAAAAATAATTCTGACAACGGGAAGAGTAGATTGTATTCTTTCCCAGTTCAACACCATTTTGCAACCATGCACATCAACAGTGCAATTAATTTGTATATCTATGATTTTAAAGCTATTACAGCGGTGAGGATACAGTAGGATCCATCAAAGATTTGACGGAGTATGTAAAATGTCGCATCCAGTACCCTACCATGGACATGATCAATCCAGACCTCATCAAGACTGGAGTCTGGACCTGGGCCGAAGGTCAACCCAGTGGAGCACTGTCCTATGACTCATGTGTCATGCTCAAGTAAGCCAACACCTTAAAATCTAAGGGAATACTTCCACCAGGATAATAAAAATACCTCACTGCACTAACTTGATGCTTAAATTCTTTTTGACCATCAAAATGCAAAATAGTAAAACTCATGTTTGCGATATTGCTTTTTAAATTCAGCTTCCGTTTTTGTATTGTACCTAGTACTGACGTTATTAAAACAGCACTTTGCTGATAGGGTGTTCCGTCCCACACGTGGTAAATAAATAAACAAAATGAATGAATAAACAAAAAATTAAAAAATTACAAGTAGCAAATATGTTATGCGCTGCAACATTATACTTAGTAATTTCTCATCACGAAAAATTGATTATAACTAACAGGAAGGTGACGATAATGGTGATAAATATTGGAATAATTGAGAATGGTAATGATGATGTACTAGTAGTGATTATGAGTAGGATGGTAATGATAATGACTTCAAAGTAAAAATGACGACGACAGTGATGATCGTAATTACGATTTTAATGGAAATGATGTTGTTGAGATGAGTATGATCTTTTAAAATTATTATTTTTTAAATTTATTTTCTATCTTTCTTAGATAACCAATTCTGGTCTTCTTTATTCTGGTCTTCTTTATTTCCTCATAATATATACATTTTCACATTCTCACTATTTGCCTCCATTTCTGGAAAGTAATACATGGTTTTCTCCTCTATACGAAAGATGAGGATGATGGTGATGATGATGATGATGATGATAAGGAGGAGAAGGAGGAGGAAGATGAAGTTTTAAATAGTGGTGATATTAAAGAAAAGATTTCTATCGGGCCGTGACTACGAATTACAATTAATATGAAACTTGTCTTGTTCTTTTCAAACCATGTTGGACTTACTGTACTATGTTTACCTTGTATTTGTTATTGTACCGTTGTTGAATAAAGAAATCATATCACCAATTCTAACCCACCAGAGGCTCTGACCACCGTTGGTATGTATCCTCGGACTGCTCAGAGAACCTCTACTATGCCTGCCAGCAAGACGCTGACCCCGAGGTCTGGATGGTGAGTGAGGAGGCGGGACCGTACACGACTACGGGCGATGTGTGTCCACAGGGATACTCCTTCAGTATTCCACACAATGGATACAGGAAACAAAAGGTACGAGTCACAAATCATTTCGTCAGTTTTTTTATTAAGAGAATCGGTGAAAGACCAGAATCGCATTCTACTATTTCTCTCCTTTTTCTTTTTTCTTTTTTCTTTTCGTTTTCAAAGTAAGAGCTCTATGTTAGAATTGTAGGGTGTGAAACTTAACCTTTGTCATCGGTATATTGAGGGAAAACTTTTTCACTGGGAATCATTTCTGTCAAGCCGTTTTTACTACCTGAAATTTTAATAAAATGTGTCTTCTTGTTATTGAAAGTATTTTCAAGTGTATTTCCAAGTGTACATCTAGTTAAGCATGTTTAGTATATTGCCAATGTTTTCATGTGTTTCTGTTTCATAGATATACAATGTTGTATAGGGGCTTCGATCTACAAGCCCAGCTTCTTTGGCTGTCCCCTATACATTTCCAACTTAATTTAATTGATGTGATTTCTTTTGACGCAAGTGTAATGCTATCGTGTTACACAACTATGATTATCATTGTTAAGTTTCAGTTTTTGCCACATGTACATAAACTTTGTGTTTTGCATTTTAGAAATGGAAATAAATATATATTGGAAATGGAAATAAATATATATTGGAAATGGAAATAAATATATATTAGAAATGGAAATAAATGAAATGAAAACGAACGAAAGTATGGTTATTTAAGTCATTGTTCTACACTTTGAAACACTGCAAGCATTTGTTTTCTTTCAGAAACACATTGAGAATAAAGATGGCATCTATTGAAACATTGGTCATAGAATATTGTCATTTACCATTTTGTCCCGCCAATAGTTAATCGAGTCTGCATTGGACAAGGATGTATGGCTCAACTTCTCTCCTTGGCTTCCAGCCGGGCCAGTAGGACCAACTGATAGCATGATGACAACCGCTGCTGCACACCGCCTGACTGCATCTAGGATCACCCTTATCCTCTTGTGTGCTTTACTTGCACATTGAAAATCGAATCAGGTCACCTCGTCACCAGCAGAAAGTCCATCAAAAATGGAACCAGATTTAGCTTAGTTTTTTACAAAACAAAATTATTGCTTGTATTGATTTTTATCTCATATCATTTTAAGGGTGAACTGATTGCCTTTCATGTGAGATACATTCATTCACTTTTCTAATGATATCGTTTTATACCTCTTATAGATTTTTGGGTGCTACTTTGCTTTGATTATATTGATGTATGAATGTTTATAAAAAAAACGTTGCGGAGGCGATTTTGAAAAGAAATGTGTACATGAAAGTTTAGGGATTTCGTAATTAACACAAATGACTTTTTAATTTCTTCAATTATTTTACAAACAAAGGTGTGTCTACACTGTATCCCTTGCAGTCTTCCTAAAATATAGGAGTATGTATTGACATGATTGAGTGGTCTTGGTGTTGAAGACTGAGAACTCAATGGAGCAATCTTTCTTTGGAATAACTATTTCTGAAGTGGGATTTGTTCCTACCAATATTCTGGAGAGCTCACAGCCATCTTTCCTTTCCACTTCTGGGAGTCAGCGTTGCCGTTTTTGTATTCAGTTCTGTTGAACAATAGAACTCGAGTGTCATTGAGGAAAAAGAGTTGGCCAGTCGTATTATGTGAAGGAGGGGATGTCAGGAGAAAGAAGGAGATACAGAAAGAGAGAAAGAAAGTCAGAAAACAGAGAGAGAGGGGGGAGAGACAGAGAGAAAGGGAAAGGGGGAGATGATAAGATCAAGAAAGAATGAAAGGCAACGGTATGAGATCAAATGAATAGCGAAAAAAAAATATTAGAGGAAGGAAGATGTATGAAATCTCTAGTAAACCAGGCTCTTTATAAGGAATAGTTGAAAAGAGAAAGGAGGAAAAACAAGTGCCTAATTTTTATTAGAAGTATGTTTGCGATTTACTGGAATATAACACCTCTCTCTCTCTCTCTCCTTCACTTTCTTTGTCTCTTCCCCTATTAGCAACCACATCTTTCCGCCATCTCTCAAACTCTCTCTCTCTCTGTCTCCCAAACGAGGGCATAAACATCCCTAGCTCTTCTAGATGTTTAAGTCTTTTATACGCACATACTGACTCTCTGAGATCTTTCTCTCATTCCGTTACTTCCCAATAGCTTCAAACTATGCTAAATGCTTTATATATCAGTATGTAAAATACTGTCAAACCCACAACTACATGTTAGTCTCGTGCGAGGTTGCGTGGGTATGTGGGTGCGTGTGTGTGTATGTTGCGTAAAGTGTGCCAAACTAGATCCATTCACTATTTCGAGCACAAGATGAGCATCTGCTAAAAAGGAAGTGGAACAGTGATTGTGTGGTTCCTATCATGCTTTATTTTATAAAGAATTCACATTGTGATACCAAACCATCATGATAATAGATATTGTAAAACAAAATGATTGATGCATTACTTTATACACATTCAGACAAATATATAATGTGGTAGCTTTCATCCCAATGATCAGTCGTACTAAAACATACACTCTAAACATTATTTTGATCAAAGAATGCACTCAGTAACGACAAAAATTGCAAACATATCCAGGAAATGCTTATAAACAATAATTCTGATCCCATGGTACAATCGTAAGGACTCGATAGTTGAAAAGTGCATTGGCTCTTGTAACTCAATTTACCAATACAATCCACGATCACTTAACGCCTGTAAAGAGACAAACGGAGGAAGCCTAAAAGAAAATGATTTTCCGCCTGCTATATGATCATTTATTTGTTTGCAAGGAAAAGTGGAGTGCGATTAAGCAATTTGTAGAGCCACTTGAAAACAAGCTCATCAGCTCTAATGTGTGATGATGAACCAATGTAGGTTTTTTTTTTCTCTCCCTCGTATATGACGGGAAATCAATAGCACTCGAGAGCGATTTGCTGCTCGGCCAGGCTCGGCTGGCGCCACGATGGTATTACGGTGGTAGGTTACAAGGGAGCCTATTACCCTCGTGTACTTTAAGTGATGGATGATCTTTTGGATATAGGGAGAAGAAACTTGTAGCTTTCTAGCCCCCGAGGGATGTACCACGTACACTTTACGTGAATGATCTCTATAATTATCACAGCTAGCACTCCTTTTTAAAAAAGAAAATTTGCAGCATGAAATATAGGCTTGACCTCTTTTCTGTCATATTGCACTTAAGAGTTATTGGGTTCTATTTTTTCTACAGCGCTTATTATTTTTCATATACATTTTCAATCTATGTTTCACAGGCCTGCGAAATGCCCAAGAAAACGTAGAAGAGACAACCTCTAAGAATATGTCGTAGTTGGATTAGAGTTGAAATAAGGATGCAAACGATATGCAACGACTCTTTATAACTTTTTCCTCCACATGCAGGACCAATGCTGAAAAGTTAATTATCCTGACAAAATCCAAATTTCGTGAATTTCTAAAACCATGAAAACACTTTCCTGTTGACACACCATTCTCTTTCTTTGTTTTTGTTTTTTGTTTTTTGTTTTTTGTTTTGGTTCTTTTTCGTTGTTATAATTATCAGTTTATACGTAATAATGGCATGTAACTTATGCATCACAAATTATTACCTATTTATTGGACATACAATGACTGTCTTCAGTCTGCATGACAGGTGATTTTTGACCTATATAGGGAAGGTCATCCTATCAAGAAATAGTACCTCTCTATCAATAAGATGTAAAAATATTAATTTTTAAAGGCCTGAATTTATCTTTCGAAATAATCATGAAAGTGCATGACATAATCATTATTTGCAATATATATAAATACCCATTTATAACTGATTTGCAGATGCAATTAATCCTGGCATGCAGTGCATTCTCACATAACTCGCCGTTTTCAAATTAATTATATTGCTTGTAGAAATATATCATTACAACTGTCATACTGTATGAGTGGCTATGCTCGCAAAATAAAGGACCATACATTTAAAAACCATGAAATGAAGAAAGTTAAAATGTGAAACATTTCATTATATTTCATTAAATAATTACAAGGAGTTTCAAAATCATGGAAATTATATACAAGTTCTTTTCTCTGCACTGCAATTTTTTTTCCGAGCATTAGGAAAAAAAAAATTTATGTAAATGAGAAAGTCGTATTTTCACCATGACTTTTGTATATACTGATTTTCTGTCGAAATGATATCTAAATATTTCAGCTACAAACTAAAAGCTTGGTAAATTGGCTGAAGACATGATTAAGAATATCGGTAGCAAAACACATGTTTTTTATAGACAGGATTGTCACGTAGCAGTGTATTCAAATAATACGAGGCAAGAATTAAAACGTTTTGTTATAAATCTGAAGGGTAAACTGCTTTGATTTTATAAACGGAAGTGTTAATTATCCATCACAGTTTGCATTCTATTATAATTATAATTGTATTATTCTTGACAAATTTCTTATACTAATCCCCTATTTTAGCTCAAGACCAAACCGCCAATAGTGATATGCAGTGGTTTTCCATGTAATCAAAGGAGTTCTGTAAAGCAAGGATGCTTTAACTAAAACTACAATATTTCAGATCTAACAAACTTCATAAATTCAAACTCATTTGCCCTCTATAAAAACAACGTTGGTTGGTGTATAAAAACAGCATAATCAGAATAACACTATGCATCATGTGAAAATGACTTAAATCCAATATTGACATAATAATAATCTTTATGTACGTGAACACGAAAATACTTGACTTGATATTCTTTCTACTATCTTATTGGAACTGTGTAGGAACAAGAGGAACCGTACCTGACCTCTTCAAAACTTTGGAGTGACCTTTTCTCCCACTCTCTGCCCCGTTGTCGTGCAACTTTCGGGTGTGTTTCTTGAGATCAAAGTTCCTGCAGAATCCTTTGCCACAAATTCCGCAAGTGAAAGGCTTCTGTTCCCGGTGAGTGTGCATGTGGAAAGTCAGGTTATAGATCTGGTGGAAAGCCTTGTGACAAATGTGGCATTTGAAGGCCTTCTCAGAGCTGTGGGTAAGACGGTGGTTCTTGTAGTTACCTTTCTGATGGAACCCCTTGCCGCAGAATTCACAAACGAATGGTTTGAAGTCGGCGTGGATCCGGAGGTGTGTGTTGAGTGTTGAGCTGCGGTTAAATGCCTTGCCGCATTCGTGGCAACGATGGGGTTTTTCGTTGGTGTGAATGATCTTATGGCGACACAGGGTACTGGCCTGGCGGAATCCCTTTCCACAAACCTTACATACGAAGGGACGGGCGCCGGTATGAACAGGCATGTGACGGGTGAGGTTATAATGTGCATTAAAGATCTTACCGCACTCAGGACACACGAAGGTCTTTGGCTTGTTGCCTTCCTGACGCCGTCCAATCTGCGAAACGGTGTTCGATTCCCTTGTCGACAGTGTAGGCGATTTGTCAGACCCAGTTTGTCGGAGCATCGTCGGGTTATCAAGGGTTGCACTGTTGCTAAAATCATGTGGGTTTCCGTTCATATTTTTGCACCCCCTGGCGGTGCTCGTGGGGCCAAATTTCGTGCTAAGTTCGTCCACGCGTTGAGTGGATTTGAATGCTGAAGGAACCACCAACTCTGAAATTAAAGAGGACTTTGTAGCCTTTAACTTTAAATGTTGAGACCAATAGTCAGATGAGAGAGGATGATATGGAGGGGACGAGGAGGAGGAAGAGGTAGATGACGACGGAGATATCGTTGACGGTGAAGAAAATGAAATCGGTATCGGTCTGGATTTTTCAATTCCTCCAGACCAATTTCTCCTATCCAAATTTTTTTTGTTTGGTCTGCACAAAGATTTCATGAAGTCCAAGTCTTTACCATCACATGAGATCTGATTTCCACGAAACTGAAAGAAACCTGGCCAGCTTGGACAGAAACTTCTACCCAAACCATAAGTCGGATCCTTAGCATAAACCACTCTGTGTAGCGACTCAAGAGCATAATACTCTGCATGGAGTCCATAGAAGTTTGATGCTGCCCTGGAATGAATGCCGGATGAGGACCGGGTTGAATCGGTTCCTCGCTCTGAGGTGTAAATATTCTGTCAGATCTCACTTTAGACTGCTGATGCAGAGGTGTTGGAGTATGACTACGTTGCGAAACAGTCTTCAGTTTGTGGAGGGCATCCTCATTCACCGATTGATCAAACTTAGTTTTCTTCATCTTCTTGATTCCCAAGATACTATCGATAGAGAAAGTGAGATTGGATGGTCCATTCTTGACCGTGTGACTCTTTCTCGCTACAGAGTCAGCCATTTTTCAAAAAGTTCTTCCACTGTTAATACAAAGTTTGAAATGTAAATTTGCTAAATTAAAGTCGATGTATGACTTTGAGTGGTCTTCAAATCCACGAAAGCTTGTCTAGAAATTTCCTCCAGAATGTTCCTTTTTAATCCCGATTCATAGTAAGAAAATATAATTGAGAGTTCTAAACGTTCTTGGAACAAAAGTTGTGAGAAAAAGATTTTTAAAGACCACTTATTTATGATTTATAATAACACATTCATATTGAAAATAAACTTTGCCTCATGCAGTCGACAAGACGGGAGCAAATTTTACCAGTTCTCCTTCCGATGAAGATGGAAGGGTAGAGTAATCGAGCAGGCTGAAGTCCAGCGACGAGCTGGGTGGAGCAAGCCGACCAAGTCGGGAGGAAAATTTGTTCTGTCACTGTAACCACTCGAACACGTATGCACCCTCCTTTTGAGCTATGCCGCGGCGTGTCGGCTGCGGTGAGAAGTGCACTCTCCGTCAGTCATCCAGTGCCCTGCGGAGCAAGTTCAACGCAATAGAGAGTGAAGGGGGTCGGTGAGCCGCGGGGTAGAATGGTGGCATGGTCAGCCTCAGACAATAGCATAGCGGGATAACACTGACTAAAATCACTTGTTATTTCTTTGTAACACTGTGTCTTCTTTTATGACAAGAAGGTGGACAAATACAAGAGAAAGAATGACGGATTTCCGGCAATTTGTGGTATTGAATATACGTCTGTTAGGATAAATTAGAATCTCAAGTGTTTCTACTTTCTTTGGGGTTTGACAGGAAAATCTTGATTGGCGTAAGATTAGAATACAGGTAGACATGGTGGTTGTGTACAAAAATAGCAGGTAGATCATTAACAGACAAATGGCATCTGATTTTCTTTATTTGCAGTCGATATTTACAGAATTAATTCAAAATACTTTGATCGCTGATGGAAATTATCTCTCGAGAGAATGGTGAGAAATTGAAATTTAATCATTTTGTTCTCACGCTGAACGTTTACATGCCAAATTTGCCAGTAAAGTCTTGAAGAATTGTTTATTAGATTTTTAAAAGTAATTCTAGTGTTATGAAAATTTTTGACTTAGTAGGTTATACTTATTTTCCATTACAGACTGAATAAAAATGTTCTTTTTGGTATCAATTATTTTAAAAGCATACCATTGGAAATAAAATTCACAATTCATCGCACAATAGTATTATGCTATAACATGGGAAAAGGAATAGAATGAGGTATAAACGAAAGTATAATTTGGGAGTAACTTGAGGGTACTCGTAATAACGAAATTACTTATCGTTCAGATTTTGAATTGAAGAGCGAAATGGCGAATGTTAAACCAACGTTGTTTTTTTTTCTTTTTCTTTAAGTAATAAATCGCTTAGCAAAAAATTGTGAAAAGGGTTTCTTATTTTGAATATTTGTAATTCCGCATTTTTTCATAAAAAGTAAACATATTTCATATGGCATTGCAAATAGAATTGATAACATGATGTTTCTCATATTACCTAGTATCATTTCTTACCATCATATCATATTCAGCATTGAATGCTATGTTTTTAATGGATAGTTTACTTATTCATTTACAAAATTTTCCTAATTCAAATATGACTATCATTTTTCTGTTTCGACAAGACAAAGTATATGAAATATCATAATCACTACATACTATATACTATTTGAAAAACATTTAAGGTTTATTTCTTCAAATACATTTTACTTGGTAAGTATGCAATAAAATTGCAGGCTACTGGTTGGCAGAACTATGTGTTTTCTTCTCTTTTAGACGATGATTAAGACACCCCTTTTTCTTGCAGTATATTTCTTTTACTTTTAATTCTGAAATATTCTCCAAAACCATTCAACTTCAATTCCAAATGAAGTTGGTTGAGAAAAATATTTTCTGATATTTTTTGAAAACCACAAAAGTATTGGTTCAAATGTATATCCTCCTTTTCCATATCATTCCCATCTAAACTCTTGTTTGTCGAAACAATTAGAATTCCATAGAACACAGAGACTTGAATGTTATTCGAGATTTTAAAACAAAAGTGTTAAGAAAATTGTTTAGTACAGTTTTATAATTGCATGGGAGCTATATCCTCTCCGATAAAGAAAAAGGAAAATCAGACAAATTTAAGCTTACCATGAAATTAGATGAAAGTGGGCTGTCCGTTTAGAATTTGGTTAGAACCTGAAGGAACGCTATCGATGAACTGGCCGGCATCAGCCCACCAGAAGATGAAGGTCTGGTGTCGCACGGAGAAGGGTTGCAGGGTGAAGAACGACCAATATAGCTTGACGAAAATGTCTTTTCAAAATGCAAAAATGAACAAGGAAAACACCACAAAGAAATCGCTTTGAAAATTGAGCGATAAAGTGAGTCGAGATGGAATGTGTCGCGCCTTTTATATCTCCAAGTTGGTTGGTACCTTCTTTTCTCTGTGACGGATGCTAAGAAGTAAAATGTTGAGATGGATTGGCCGACTGGTCATTCTACGTCTACCAACATACGGGGCGCCGAACATGGGAGAAATGGGTGGATGGATGCATGGGGCTCGATCTGCGCGCGCGTCGTCGCAAGAAAGTACTTACAAAGTAACACTTGTATATGAGCAGCTTCAACCAATGAGTGTTAAGATCCTTCAAGATGATTTCCACTCGACATGATCCGATCAACTTCTATTTAAGAAAAGGGGAAATAAAACAATGAAAATTTGGATTGTTATTAGAATATTACTGAAGAAAATTACAAGAAATTTCGATTCACGTCTTTATCAAATTAGCTAAAAGACTTACTTTCTTAGGAGAAAACTCTTATCAACATTATGCGATGGATGAAAAATTCATTCTTCATAATTATGAGTACATACTAAGCTCGTTAAAAGACGGGTTTGACGGTACTTTTTTTTTTGTTTCACTCATATTCAACAATTGTTTTTTTTTCACTGTGAGTGATTTTCACTGAAGAGATAAGTACTCGAGCCAAAGATTTAAAAGAAAATGAGTCAGAATTTCAGTTATATCTTTGAAATCATCCTGGCTCACACAACTATGATACTAAAACTTTCCTTTTCCCTTTTAAATACTCAGCATTATTTACAATAATAATTTCGTATTTACGTCACATGCATTCTGAGATAAGTTATAAGATACTGCCGAGTTGGATATTCTTTCTAGAGTTTTATTGTTCGCTTTGTTGTTGTTTTTTTTTGGAGGGGGTCTGTTTCTTTGTTTACTAACTATTCTAAACAACACTAAAAAGGATTGCTCATGCAGCGTGACCAATGTGTTGGTGAATATGACATTGTGTCCGACCAAAAAATTGGTCAAAATCAATCAAAATTTTGGTACATTTTAACCAATAATTTGGTAATACTGACCACATCGGTCAACACTCTTAAAAATTCCGGGTCAGACTGACCCAGAAAGGCGTCCGTTGGAGCCACACTCCATTTCGGGTCAACAATGACCCGGAATAAGGTCAGATGTCACCGAAAAAAAGGTCAGATGTGACCCAGAAGCAAATCGCCACGACCCTATTCCAGGTCATGTTTTGACCCGGAACGGAGTGTGGCCCCAACGGACTCTTTTCCGGGCCAATTTGACCCAGCATTTTTATGAGTTAATCTTTACCAATATTTTTGGTCGGACACATATTAAGCAAAGTACTGGTCATTTTGACTAATCTTTTTAGAGTGAAACTTTAATCCGTCATTCTAAAGAAATATGTCATCCTATAACTATGGCAAGTTTCATCATCCTTCCTTTTTTGGAACGAATTTATGCTTTGAAGAACTACCGTGGAAGAACTCTGACAAAAAAGAACATATCCTATGGCTTTATTTGCGGCCGTTTGAAAATACGGGCGTCAATCGGGAGGGGGGAAGGGGACACTTCCCCCAATTTTTAAGGGTTGGGGACACAATAGGGTATGTTTCCCAGAAGTACGGAAGTCTTTTATTTCGTACAACTGCTTGTTAGCGATTTTTCTCGGGTAAAAAAGAGACACCTGAAAAAGCAGAGGATCTTCTTTTTTCTTCTTCTTCTTCTTCTTCTTCTTCTTCTTCTTCTTCTTCTTCTTCTTTGTTTGTCAGAAAAGTGTGCATGGGGATACAAGGGAGCGCCCGTCGGAAATTTATAGTGTGTCCTCCCCCCCCCCCCCCGAAAAAATGTAAATGATTGATGCTCCTGGTTGATTCCATCTATTATAATATATAACTACCTAAAGTTAAGCGAAGTTTTTAAACAAATGAATGATCTGAGAGGCACGGATAATCGTACTTTGTATTGTTATCTTGATACCAACAATGGGCAAACTACGTTAAAATAATACTGTTAAAACAGCAGCTAAATCTTTTTACCTGATCAAACAGGTAACATTCGATACACAGAACCAACCCGAAACAAATACTAGATTGCTGTTTTGGTTTGAACCGCAGACCTTCCGGTCCCAAGATTATTCTTCTGATTTAGCCATCGCACCTCAGATCACCTTAGAATAAATAAATCGATACACAAGTTGCAGTGGCCAGGTGATAGAAAAAAAAGTTAATTAGATTGAATTATTATTCAAAGAGGGGCTTAATTTGTTCATAGAATATGTGCCAATGTCTAGGACAGCTAATATTATATTCTAGGCGAGTACCAAAATGTGCAATCTGTGGACATTATTTAGAACAGATATGAGAATTACAGTAGACATAATGATTTTGTACCTTATACCTGTCGGTGAGTGTAACATTCCTTTACAACAAAATTGAAGTCGTATAGCTTCACTAGTTGTAATATTCATTTATTTTTATATATGTCTGGCAACCTAAGCCTCTCCCAGTGAGTCTTCCTTTTTCTTCAGTCATGTCAGTCATTGTATTTCCTCCCTGTTTTCTGCTTCTTTCTGCCTCCCTCCCTTACCCCTCCTCTCTCTCCTTCCATCTCTCCCTTCAATACTCGTAGCTCATGAATCGTGTTTCTCATCTCTTTTTCTGTCTTTAAACTTTCTGTCTTGTCTTTCTCCTTTTTTGTTTTAATATTCCTCTATTGCTTATCCCCACGAAGTCGTATAAGTACAATTTGTGTGTGTGTGTGTGTGTGTAGTTTATATTAGCTCAAATTAATACATTTCATCATTATTTCATGCATGTGTTCAATGAACATTATTGATAAATCCTCAGACTTTCCTTCTTAATCGCCCATTGAGACGAAATAAGTCGCTATCCAGGTGTTTGCCTTGGCTAGATTGCCTGAATATCAGCCTCATTACGAAACTAAAGAAATCATTTTGAATCCTCAAATTTCCAAATGTGAAGATCTATTCACGTATAATAATAGGAAGGTACATCGACCTCTTTCAAGTATGTCTTAAGATAGCCGAAAGGTATGCTCTCAAAAAGCCCCATTTCTTTTTTCCATTCATAATGTTTCTTTGATTCGTCATTTGAAAGGCAGAACTCGAAATCTTTTCAGGGGCCATCTCTGAATAGACTCCGACACCTAGAGTGGAAAAACCTTGTCAGTGGAAAGGGGGTGAATTCGGCGATAACAAGGGAGCAATTAGTTTTTGTTAGGCATCGACTTAGCGGCATTAAATGATCCATAGGAAAACAATAGGCGAACAATCCGACGCAGCTTAGTGCCTGTGGGACGGTTGAGTCGAGAGTACTTGCCGACAATGGCTATGTGATGTATAAAAAACCAAAAGCTTTCCATGATGGGGCGGCAGGCGATCCGATCTGTCAATATTGCTTATAGCTCGATTTTGATCGGCTAGTTATCAATAGACTAGCTAATAAACCCGTTACTGTTCACACATTAGTTGAGCTTAGACTCTCACCAACAATACTCACGGTTGGGTATCACCTCCTCTACTTTGTTCTTTTAAAAAAGAAAGGAAGAGAGAAGAAATTGAAAATGGATAAGGAAACAAAACGGTAAACGTGAAATAAGCAACGTTATTAGGTGACTGGATTAGAGCCGCAGAAGAAAATGCAATAATTTGATTGTCAAAATACAAACGGACAGACTTAGAATGACATCATGATTGAATTGTAACTTGTGTGCTGCATATGTGATTAGAAAGGAATCTACTCATAAATCCAGGCTTATGCAGGCTTACGCTCGAAAACTACCATTTAAGGGGAATTATTGACCTTATTCACTGCCAAATTTTGATAAACGTTATAAGCCGAGCACAAGATAAAGTACCCTATGAACTGCCTCACTGACAAGGTACATTGGTCGAAAATAAAACGTACAAATATATCAAAGTATGAGGAGAGTGTATATTAAAATATGAAAAGCATTAACGCAGTATTGATGAAACCAAAATTATGGAATCTAACAACATGCTATTTCCTTCTCAACATGATTCTCTCTCTCTCTCTCTCTCTCTCTCTCTCTCTATATATATATATATATATATATATATATATATATATATATACCTACCTGCCCATCTCTATCTATCTATCTATCTGTCTATCTATCTATACTCTCTTTAAAAAATAAAAAAAAAGAGTGACGCGTTCACTCTGTTTGGGGTGAATTTCAGAAGATAGTGAATTAAGAGTGAATTGAGAGTAAGAATTTTGATATTCACTCTTTATTCACAATTTCTACTCTTAATTCACTCTTAATTCACTCCAAATGCACTCTCTTCTGCAATTCACCCCTAACAGAATGAACGCGTTCACTCTTTTTTTTTTTTTTAAAGAGAGTAGCTAGCTATTTATCTCCATATACCTCTCTCTCTCTCTCTCTCTCCCAATATTCCACCTCGCTCATTTTGTCTTACGTTTCCTATTCTTTTTAATCCATACTTTCATCTGAGCAGTTATCCTTTATTTGCCCTGTACTTTTATAAGCCCTCATGACAACCCATAATCTTGATGTCACTCATGATGTATTTCTGATATACAGGAGGGTGTGAAATGGGAACAAAAAAGAGCTCAGTAATTATGCAATTGGGGTTAAACACCTCGTTAGCCACCCCCTGCTGTTCAGTATAACCACCATCAAAGACCACTTATTATCCGTCCCTCGACTCTGTCCCATCACAGTTGAGTGACGTGTTAAATGCTGCGTCGTTTAGAAAATATGACCCGACATTATCCCCAGACTTTCTTCCATCAAAAATATAGGGAAAAGGCTGCAGTTGGGTTTAATTTTTGGTTTAAGGGATAGGGTTGTAGTGTAAGATTTAAGTAGGTTCGAGGATTGTCGCTGGAACATACTCCGTTGCTATTGTTGCTATTGTCTTACTGCGTTTTACTGCGTTGCTTTAACTTGATCTGAAGGAAGAAAAAAGAGGAGATAACGTTAAAGTAGTCAATACCAAGAGTGTCGCAAAAACCAGACGACACGTACACAAGACAAACACAATTCTCTCAGTAGCAAAAAGAAAAAGACTAAATAGATAAGTAAGTAAATAAATAAATAAATAAATAAACAAACAAACAAATACATACATACACATAATCAGTTGTGTAGATATTTTAAGTAGTTGTATACTATGAGAAGTTTTGCTGTTACTATATATATATATATCATTTTGTTTTACAATAAAAACATAAATACAACAAAAAAAGTGTCGCAAAAACATTTTGAAAAAGTGGAATGGGTCGGTGTCGCAACAATATTTCACTATATAAAAAAGAATTGAATATGGTGATATGTAAAATAAGCAAACCAGTAAGAAAGGGGGAGGAGATTGCAACCGCCCCTATGCATCCTCTTGAAGAACAAAGTTCATCCATGCCTCCATTATAATCTTTATTTTGGACTGCAAAAAAAAAAAAAAAAAAAACACTCGTGCGATTATCGTGCGATCATCTCGTATTGAAGACAAGGGTGTCAATATTTATCCTTGTAATATAGCCTTCAAGTAGAGAGTTCAAAACACTTAATCCTTTTGTCCCTCCCGAGTCCATCCTTAATTGGTCTTTG